>JASVER010000040.1:4605867-5236405 GCA_030449065.1 Oceanodroma leucorhoa | reverse complement strand
GGCGGTGCTGAGGGGAGGAGGGGCGGTGCTGAGGGGAGCGGCGGGCTGGCGGGCTGGGGAGCGGGTGGTGAAGGGCGGGCAGAAGGGCGGGAAGAGGGGGGAGCTGCCCGCCGGCAGACGCGTCGCCGCTTGCCCGAAGGCGGGAGCAGAGCCGCAGGTGTGGACGCCGGGATCCAAGCTGGGGTTAGTCTGCTGGAGTCTTCCCGTTTTAATGGGTCCGTACATGCTCAGCTCCCGTAAGGTGTTAGCCCCCTTCTCAGTGACGAATGGCTGAGATACTACAGGCTTTTTGTCTAATTATTACAATCTGTGTAAAGTATTAAGGGAAAACGAAAGCACTAAGCCCCCAGTACTGGGCCTGAGCCCTTTCTAAGTGCAGTTTGAACCTGAGGTATTTTTTTCCTTTCTTGTGTAAAAACACAAACTTTTCTGCATCCAGTTCTTATATTATACCACAAAATGATATTTTTGTGAAAGATACTAATCTTTTCCTCTTTCTTTTCCCTCACCCTCGGGATGAAACTCTGCTAGAGAACAAAACAGCCAGGGTCTGTGTTAACTTTGAGTGAATTGGATGTTAACTTCCAGCTCTGCTTGTTTGGTCAGTTATAATACATGTAGGGGAAAAATAAAAGGATTTTGAGAAGTTGCTCTTTTGGAAGAGAACAAAAAAAAAATGGGAGTTGCATCAGCAGATTTTTGCCCCAGGATGAACAATCACTAATAATAATAATTTAATAGACAGCTATGTGCAGCGCAGCGTAGTTTGACTCAGCGGGTGAAAGAATCCCATAAAAGGAGGACAACAGGATGTTCTTAAGATGGACGCAAACTGGTCTGTATGAACAAGGGATGGAATTAAGACATATTTCCATAAGCACTGCAAATAATTATAAAGCAATAAAATCGATCAGATTTTTGTTATGCATATATGAGGCAGATACGATATTTGGTCTTGTTTTTCAGTATACATCTTCCTTAATGTACTGTATTGATTTAAAGGTGATTGAACAAAAGCTATGTTTTTGATGACTTAACCAAGGTGCCCAGAATGGGAAACAAATTCTTTTGTAAATAATTGGATCATAATATATATTGCCGGTCTTTTTGTAGAACATATGTGTATTGTTACCTTTGATTTTTAGATGATGCTTCATTTTGTGTTTCTTTATCTTCTTGGGATTATGTTTCATTTTGGTTTTGTGTTGGTATTTTTTTTTCTCCAATGGAGTTGGGGCTATAATCCAAAGCACAGGCTTTTACGTGATTTCACTTGCTGGTTTGTTCTTATGCTAAACTGTTGGTTTATTCTGTATTATATAGTCATTGCGCAGAATAGTATGCAAGAAAATTATTAGAAGACTACACACAAATTTATGTCTTAAAAGATTTTGAGTAAAAATTAGTAACCTTAAAGGTACTTCTGATTATGTCAGGGGAAAGAGTTATGTGGTCTGTTGAAAAGTAGTCTGTATAAGTCTGTCATGAAGACCAACTTTTAGAAACAATAATAGCAAACTACATTCAGTGATATGACTCCTTACATTTTTATATATCACTTGTATAACTTTTTTTTCTGTATCATCATTAGAGAAAGCATTTTAGAGACTGTGAATCCTGGCTGTTCTTTTGGTTTTCCATTGTCTATTTTGATTTTAAAATCCAGAAGGCAACACATTTCTGTTCACCTATCTATAAAGTACTTTCACATACAGCTGGCATACCTTTAATACACATGGTCAGCAGTTGCACTAAAAAACTAAGAGGTTGGTTGATGAAAAAGTTTCACCATCAAAACACTAATGTAAGTGGTCTGAAACACATTTGAATAAAACCCTTGAAGTGCTTCTCTGGGGAGTTTTGTTCCTGTCCTTCAGTTGTATAGTTCAAGTGCATAACTTCTTGTCAAAGGCTATCTTAATGTAATTTTTTTTCACCCCACTTCCAGAACATGTGACTGTTCTCTTTCTTTTTTCACCTTGCATTTCAAGATGTTTAATTTGTATTTTGTGAAAGCATGTGAATTGGTTAGCATATAAATTAAATTAGGATAAGCAGTTTTGTCACTGTAGTAGCTTCTCTCATCCTAAAGATCCCTAAAGCATCCTCAAGTGAGTTCTGCGTAGCATTACCTGCTTTCAAATCAGCAATTTGAAGTAGGAAGGTAGCAATAAGAAAAGTAATATCACTGCTGATAATATCTCCTCTATATTTCTAACAGTAAGGACTTGCTAACAGCAGCCTTACTAATGAATTATTACACTTCTGGTCATACAGGTTTCTAAGGTTGCATTTTTCTGATTTCTACTTGGAGTGTCTCTTTGTAGTAACAGAGTTCTTAATGTCATCATTGCTTTTCTGTATTGCTTCTCATGCATCTCTTACTGGAGTGCACAGCTTAAAAGCTGTGGGGTTTGAGAGTATCTGCAATATTTAACGCTTCAAATACTGCTGTTGGGAACCTCGACAATTTAAATAAAGGCGCAATACATCCCAGAGGTGCCATCTAGTGGAGTAGCGAATTCTGCGTGGCTGTTGCTGTATATTGCTGATAGATGTGACAGAGTAGGTTTGCTGCATGAAGTAGGTTATATTAGAATAACATGGTAACAGTAATTTTGTTTTCAAATAAATGGAAACTCAGTTTCAGAAAGAAGACACTGGCAGGATCCATAGCATAAACATCAGGAATTTTACTGCTGGTCCTCCAAATTTCCCTAACTGTATGAGGAATACTAGTTCTTTCTTCATATTTTGGAAACTAACTTAAATTTACATAGTCCTCTAGTAATTATAGGGGGGGGAGGGTGGTGGTGTTCATTCTAACAAAAAGCCCTCCAAGCTTCAACAGATTTTGTCTGCCTGTGGTGGTAGCTTTAATAGTTCAGAACTGACAAGAAATAGTATCAGAAAGGTGGTGTTACTTATGTTTTAAAATACCAGGGATTACTTTAGGAATTTTTTTTTTTTTGCATAGAAAGTAATTAAGTTATGAAGCTTAAGCTAGATTTAATCAAACTCTTTTCTCTTTCCACTAGCGATAAGATCCCTGCAATCTTAGTGCTACCAACAATAAGCAGCAACTCATTTCACATGTAACTACCAAGTTGATCTGACCACTTACAGGCGTTTACACGAGGCAGAATAAAACTTGCTTCTCTATGCAACATTACACTAGGTCAAAAAGAAAAACATTTAGCCTAATTGAACAGATGTACGCAAATAAATCTTAACTAAAGAAGCATTGTTTTCACTCTGGATATGTGCTTATAGAGTTGAATTATTTTGCAGACTGGAATCTACATGGATTACTCAGACCTATCTTCATTGTTCCGGGGTTTGATCACAGGCTGGTTTCCTCAGGTAAGCTGAATTTAATTGAGAACAAAGCAGCTATGGCACAATATAGGACCTTACATTACACATTTAAGATACAAGCAAGTGGAGTTAACCACTGGTCTGCATCTTAAAGAGAACTATTTTGAATAATAAATCTGCATCCTTTGTTGTCTGCTTCCTTTGCTATTATCTTCACTTCTCTACCGTGGTTCCCCCTCTGTTTTGTTTGATGTTGGCATGCCCCTTTAGAACTGGCAGCTTTTCTTGTTCTGATTTAAACTGTTAGGTAACTAGAGACCCAAGCCATATCACTTATGTTTTGGGTTAGGTTTGTTGTTGTTTTGGTTTTTTTCCCCTGCAAAAACACATTCTGAAGTCAGGTTTTGTTTTGGGCATTTATTAGCAAAAAATCAGATCTTTAACACTGGCAACAGCAGACTTCTTTCCTGAGCCAGAAACATCAGACCATTTAGGTTAATAGGTACAAGGAATCAGTTCTTATCCATACAGCCATCACTGGACATGAGGATGCATAGTCTCCTGTATATAGCTGTCTCTCCATGTAGGAACCAGTACACATATTCAAGCTCTCTTGAAGACCTGTTTACAGACTTGATTCTCACAACGAAGCTCCTACCAAAAAAGAAAACAAACGAGCATAGATTTATATAGTAATCAGAGGAACTGCTTCTAGGAGTGAACATAGATCCTTTGCCATGACTACTGACCCCCACTCTGCTGCCATGCTAGTAAATTATACTTAAAATTCTGAATTTAACTATACAAGACAGTGAAACAATGAAGTTGTTCCAGCTAAACTAAAATCAAAGCAGAATGTGCTCCCTGTGTACCATTCGTTACAAATACTACAGAGCTAGAAGACAACTTGTACACACCATGACAGCATTATAGATCTTATTTTTGTCATAAAGAGGCAGAATTACTAGAAATCTGAAGTAAATACCAGATGGAGGTCATCTCCTTCAAGCCAGTGAGTCCAGCCCCTGTTCTTCTTCTCACCAGTCTGGACACAGACAAGTTTGTCATTTTCCCAGGTAACTAGGCTCTGTGGGAGAGGAAACAAAAACTGTTTCTGTATGTCCTTGTCTCAGTTCTGCAATACACTCGTAGACAATGTCCTTTTTTCCTGGATAAAAAGGGGACCTAAATACTATGCCTGAGGGAAAGTGAAACTCCTTGTTTGTAACACGGGCTCCTACCTCTGCATTGTATTACAAATAGTATTCTTGAAACGATTTCAGCTCAGGTAGCTGCGCTGACCACGGCATCCTAATTTTGTCACGGCCTCGATTTTAGATATGCAGTCTTACCTTGCATTTTCTGTTATCCAGGCCTTTATTATCTTCGTCAAACTCTTCTCCAATTTTGAATTGAAGCAAATAATCTCTGAATGTGCTAGTGGTATGGATATAAAATGAATCACCGTCTTGTTTGATCACTTTCTGAGGCTTCAGCATTTTTGCTATCTTGCGTGTTGCAAAGTCAATACCTTGGACAGGAGGCAAAAAGGTCAGAGTTGTATTTATCACCAGCCATTTTGACAGCCAGGACTTACCTTTATTACTACTAGAACCATTTCTTAGATAGTTTGACCTTACTGCTATGCAAGGTTTTGTTGTTTGGGGTTTTGGGTTTTTTTGTTTCTTTGTTTAAAGCTGTATGTGACAGATCAAGTCATGTTCTTGCACATTTTACTCTTTGGAAACCAGTTTACTCAATATTTACACAATTCCTACGCAAGATTTCTAGGACTTCGAGACAGAAGAGTCCTTTTAACAGTCAGGGAGAGTTGGTTCCCCACACACAGATGCCCCAAACTTGGTCTCTGACTTACCCCCTGCTTAGCTAGAGGAAATAGTTAATGCCTATTCTTATCCTTTGTCAGAGGAAAGGCATTATGTGAATTAACAAGAAATCTTTGCACCCTATACCTTAAATAGGGTAAAATGAGAGGCAGTCCTAAAGTGAATTACTCAGGCTTGTTTTCAGGACATGCCACTTGCTATTAACACTTTAAGTGCAACTAGAAAACATCACACTTGTCAAAAGATTTCCTGGTTATCTGTAGTGATCAGTCACCTTTAACACAACCCTGATGTTCTTGGTAATACTGAGCTTCAAGCAGTGCTTCTAGAGTTTTTTTCTATTTCTCTGGTGAATGCTTGTTTCTTCAGAGGAACAGGCCATCTATTTGGCAGGTAACTGAATTACATGGCATCCCAACAGCATGCTCAGAGTTGGGTTTTCAGGAAGGGGCATGGGTAAAATGGGGGGCTGTGTATTAATTTAGTTGTTTTCATCACCTCGATTAAAAGTGTCATTTTATAGGACCACTAGAAGTTTCTCACTTTATGCAGGCTGGGGTTATGATCTTCTCGACAGGGTGTGTTCAGCTACCATGTGTTGCACCATATGGCTCATTATGCAGTCTGTGCTTGAAGTGGGACTTCATTACTGTATGCATTACAGAAGTGCCAGAATCTGTCAGTCATATTTTTACAAGGTTACCAGTTTATTTTAGCATAGAGGGGTTTGAATTCAGTACTGGCAACAGCCATACCCATTAAGCCTTAACATGGTTATAAGACTGTGTAAATACAAACTACTTACAAATCTGTTCTTTAGACGTAGATATTAAACTGAAGGAAAGGCTAGGCTTGGAATAGCCATGTCCTCATCTGTAACCCTCTAGTTACTCAGCTGATCAGATGTTAGCCTCCTCACTCTACTTATCCTGGCAGAAGAGTTTTTCATTCTAGCTCTACAATATTGATTTCAGTCCTTGTTTTGTTCAGTATACTGGCAACCAAGCAGGAGTAATTAAAGATAGGTTGTAAATCATCAACAGGATTCTTTGCCTTTACTTTTAAGTAAGTTCCCCCAATTACATGCTGAAAACAAATTGCATTTTTCACAAGATTGGTAGTTATGTTTCATTTAAAAAGTGCTTTACTTAGCTGGACAATGTTTATTATCAAAGAACAGACAATCTCTACTCCATTTGAAGACATTAACACATTAAGAGTATATTACTTGGTATTCAAACTGAGGAATAAATCCTCATTATGGGAGCACCCTTTCCTTTTTTTCTAACCGATAACACACCAGGATTAGAAACAGAGAAGAGTTCTTTCACCATGTTAAAGAGACCAACTAGATAATTTAAATAGGTCACCAGCATAGATACAGCCAGAAAACAGATTTCATTCTAGTAGTTTATACAATAATCAACAAGGGACATTGCTGGTCATCAGTTTACATGAGTCAAAAAGGCAGAAAGGGGTGGGAGAAGAGAAGGCAGCACACAAGGTTGCCTGCTGTCACCGTCTGTAATGAACTTTATACAAAAAAAAGCTAATAAAGTACCGAGAACTTTCTTAGTTCCCCATTAAAGCACTGTTAATCTCTCTCTGAGAGATCTGAGTAAGGTAAGGGGTTAGCTTCAAGCACTCCAGAAAAGGGACAGTTAGAGAGACTTATCAACAAGTCACAGTAATGAGAGAAGTATTTTGGAAGCTGTTTAAAGATAAATGACACTAAGCTGAACAACTGCCTGGAAGTGGCAAAAACCCAAGCACTGTTGTTTTTGTTACTTAACATTTAATTAACCCTAGACATAGATTCTGGAAGTTTTTGCTCAAAACCAAGAGAAATTGAGTGGACAGGGCAAACTCCTCCTGTCTGTGATGAAAACTATACAAAGATTCTACTTGTAACAAGTACTAGGCTGATAAATTCCTGAAAGCTGCAAGGACGCTTGGGCGACAGGCTGAAGTATAGTTAACGCTGTCTGTTTATCAATAAACAAAGATCCTTCCATGGTTTTTCAGAGGAAAAAAAGCTTCAGCAATACCTAGCATTTCGAAGAACTCAGACTGTTAAAATTCAGGAGGACCCTTATAGGGGAAGGGAGGAAGGATAGAATCAAGTTTTTTCACCTACCTAAAGCCACCATATAACCTTCAAAGTTGTCATTGCTGATAAGGTTCCAGGTTCCACTGAAATCCACAGGCATTGTTAGACTGTGGAAAGAAGATACACTCAACCTCTGACCAAAAAGCAAAAATGAAGAAGTAGATTTCCAACCAGGCCTTATATAAGGAAGACTGTGGGTGGGATTACATCCTAGAGCCTTTCTGATGGAGGGGAAGGGTACTATTGCTCAGCCAATAGGTTAGAGGGTATTTGTAGATCAGCTTCAGCTGCATTGGAGGCAAAAGTTCACAGTTTCTGAAATCTTTGTGTGGAGCAAATGTTAATAGCCCAAGAGTTGCAATGCAAACCAAAAAGTGGTTTAAACCATTTGTGTCCATCTTGTATACTTTAAAGGGAATCATGGACACATTTTGTCATTACTAAAATTCCCTGCATGTATATCACGTCTGTGGCTTTATGATCTGAAATCTACATATTTGTTGAAAAGGTGATCTACCCACTGTAAATACACGCTCTATTTGAACAGACAGGGATTGACTGTTAAACTGTGGATGGTATTTTGTCAGCAAATTTTAAAGCAGTTCCTATGACACAGTAATAGAGTATTATATCTTATTGGTTTATGTCTGGAGTGAATAGTAGGCAGCATCACTGTCTGGTGGTTAAAACAGAAAAGTGAAAGGCAAATCTTGTTTGTATATGCTGTTCTCTGATGTGACTCTCAACGCAGCTCTACTGTGCCACAGTTTACCTATTTGTGTTCTGGTTTCTTTAATGCTGTTAGCTATATCCTAGTTAAATGAACATACATACATGAAATTCTTTATTGTCTCAGATGCCTTACCAGCCAGAAAGTTTGTGTAACAGTTAGACATGAGACAGCAGATCCAGAGGCCTGAGCTTTGTTCCCAGTTCTGCAGCTCTGTATTTATCAGTTTTCCTAGATGGGACATAGGACAAATACCTGTTCTTGCAATCCACTTTCAACTAAAAATAGCCAAAAACAGTAACAAATTCAAAAAGTACTCTCGTGTATATAGAAGATGTAGCTCCCCTCTTTGCTTTTTATTCTTGACACATGCAGTAAAGGAGAGATGATACAGAAGTTATTCCCACTGATGCTTTATTGCTATACATTGTGGCAGAGCATATAGGGAGTAGAGCACAGGATGCAGCAGATAAGCTTCAGTGTTAGACTTTATCTTCAGCAAAGACGTAAAAGAAATCTCTTAAGTGATGACCCAGCAATGTGTTTTGGAAAGTGAATTAAAGAATGCTTGATTTCGAAGAGAAAGGATATATAAGGAATTTGGAAGTAAGATTTTATTTCCTTTAGAAGATACATAATTCTCCAATCTCTTGCAGTTCCTCCGTCTGTGGTTATTTTTTGCAAACTGTATGCCTTCTTGTTACAATTTACCAAGTGAGAAATATGAATTTAATAATCTTGAACAACTAGGCACTCTAGAATTGCTAAGTACAGGAGAGCTAGATAACTTCATACCTCAGTTTCCTCATCGGTAAAATGGGGAAAACAATCGTTCCCGAAGTCACACGTATGTTTTGAGCATTAGCTTAATCCCACATTTTAAGTGGTCAGATGGGACAGTAATGAGCACCACAATGAAGGCTACAATAAAAGAAAAACTCAAAATCAATAGGCAAGGGAAATCTTAACTGTGTTGCTACCATAGTAAAAAGGGGATTTGGTATTCTGAATCTTGAGTGAGGAAACTCACCTATAGCTATTACGTTTACCTATTTACTGACTCAGGTTAGGCTGAATAAAAAGATAATATTTTGCAGAGAACATTAAGTTTCCCTGAACTTTAGCTACATTTTTTGAGCTGACAGTTTGACCTATATGACTCACAGAATCATGCGAATAGGAAATTAGGACGTCAAAGCTTGTTTCCTGTTTGCAGATGGATATTGTTCTCTAACCTGCACTAAATTAGGAATGGCACAGAGAAATGCAAATTAATGTTTCCCCTGGACTCAAATAGTAACATTTCACCCATAATTTGTTATTACGAGGTTATGATAGTAAAGCACTGTTGCAATAGTACTGACTCTTCCAAGTAAAGAGAAATCAGTACTTGGATACGTCCTGTGTAAAACCCTCGATATAACATTTTAATTGAAAATTAAGATTACGCAGATTGTCTGGGATGTGGTGCTTCTTTCTGTAAGTCAGTACTTAATCTCAAACTGCAATTTATAAAGGGTACTAGCGTTACTATTTCAAGGCTCAGCCAAAGAATTGCCTATGGAACTTTTTGTAAGAACTGCCAAGTGCCCTGGCCACATCCTATGATCGTTCAATTCTTTCTCCCTTACAAATTCCCAATTTGCTTTTTGTGGAAAGAATTTTTTTCTATTTCCATCTTAATTGCTGTGCAGCATTGAGCATCTAACGCATTCCATTAAGTGGAATTAATGTGGCCTCATTACAGAAGTAGATAAAGTGGTTCCTGGTGCTGTTGCAGTATTTATAAAATAAAAATTTTGAGTCTGAATTACATGTATAGTATAAGGGCCTTATGTTCTCTTAATAGAGCACAACCAAGTGCAGAAATGTAAAAAAAAAACACCCTCATTTTTGTTTGTAGAACATCTGTGAATGCATTATAACTCTTTTGCAAAGAAGTTCAGTGAACTGCATTATTCACAAACCTTACATTTTCAAGTATATAGATTCTCTTTTAGATCTAGTCCACTCGTGAAAGTTATACCTAACATTTTTGAATAGGCCACATCACTGACTGTGATGCTGATACTTATAACTGATTGCAACAGTAGATTGTCAGTGTGCGCTTACTTCTAGTGTTGTAACAGGCATGTTTCTGGATCGCACTAGTAAAACAAAAGATCCATATTCAGCAGTCAGTGTAATTTTTGAATAATGTTCTGTTTTGTATAGACAAAACTGTACTGACATCATTCGACCTGCTTAAAAATCATGCAGTCATCAGATATCAGATTTGGTTAATAACAGGATGACTAAAATCAGCACATTACATGCAATTTATTTTATTGACCCATCACACATCACTACATTAAAACCCAGTGAAATATAACTGAAGACCAAAGCTTTATAAAACATCCTACTGAATTTGCAGTTTCTCTAGAATTACACGAAGTGCACCAACACACACCAGCATCATTATCTAGAAGAATAAACCTAAAGTGCAGTTTTACTCTGAAGGGTGACCACATAAATAGGGTGCTTTCCCATTAGGAACATCTGCTCTGTTTATTCAGAAGCACACTGGTTGACTTGCCCTCTCTTCCTGTCAGTCATAAAGATAGCAGGCAAAAGAGAAAAATAGATCTTGTCCTTTCCTACGCACTATCAATAATATAGTTATCTTCAATCAGTTATGGCAGTTTGATTGCTAAGGTGTCACGGGGGGCATAACTTATCCTTCGGTACCTTTATTACTATTGATGATAAATGAACCCAGCCTCATTATCAAAGGACAGTGTAAGCTTGCCTGAGCTCTAGGGGAAAAAATGGCAGACTGAGCTCATGTGATGCAGGAATCACCAAGAAAAAACCCAAAGAATCCTCGATGCTACTTTCTGTCACAGTGCAGTTACAGATGCACTTCTAAGTTGTGACCTGATTTTATTGCACTAATCTCCTTGTAGATTCTCTGTAGACAGCCACCTTTACAGGCTGGAGCTAGCAGAACACAGATGTTCTAGTGTATGGTAATTGCAGAATTTCATGTGGGGCTCCCAAGTTTGTATGTCTGATGCTAGGTCCACTGTGGGTTACAGGTTTTCCTGATAGTGTCTCAACTCCCCTGCTGGGTTTTATACGAGACTTGCAGGCCCTAGGGCCACCCGCGATGTTCTTTGTTTGGCTTCTGGCTTCCAGACTCCCTCTAAGATCCTAGGGAAGCCTACACCTCTGCCTAAGCTCTTTGGGGATCCCCTGCCCAGGGAAGGAGGATAACGGGTTGTCACAGTTATGATCCTGGAACATATCCCTGGTTCTAGACTTGCCCAAGAGCATCTAGGCTTCCTGCCACGAGAGTCTCACGTTCTGTTGGATTTGTTGATCTGAAAAATGTAAACAGAATCATCTTGTGGACATCGTATGAAAAAGCTGTTGACCCATTAGGTAGCATCTTAGAAACCTTGACATTTTTAATAAGGCACATAATCCAAACAAAAATGGGATGACGGCAAATAAAGGGAGGTAGAATTCTATCACCATGACATTCACAGTGTCTCTCTAGTTTATATTCACGTAATACAGACAATATACCGTTAGATTCAAAATCAGATTTCTAGCAAAGAAAAACATTTCACTTATGTACAGTCTTAATATCCTACCATTTCTTCTCAACTCCAGTTACAGAAAACAATTCTGGCTATATACATTTGGCTCAAAAGTAAAAGCTTATTTACTATTTGAAACAAAGGTCTGAGAATCAGTGCAATGACACTATTATTAATTTCTATCCATTAAATCAATGGCTATAAACCAGTTTCTGAAGTAGGTCTGTCTCTCCATGAGAAACACGCTGAGCTCAACGTACCACCCTGGAAACATGAATGGAAAAGTAAAGCGCAAGGCATTTCTGGGAGCAATTACATGACGTCAGACAAACAGGCTGCATATTTGAAAGGCAGGCAACTCAAAGCATGGTATATCTAGGACCACTTCAGCCAGGAGTGAATTTTTCCCTTCCAGGACAGAGCTAAATAATTTGTTTGAGGTGCACCACGTTGGCAATTTTTTAAAAAAATGAGTTATATACATTTACTAGCAGTAAGTGGTACATTTTGAAATTAAATGGCTTTGTCTGTTAAGACACTGCTAAGTTACTAAAAATATTTGTGTTAGCATTTTATAAACAGCCGTCAGAGCAGTCTGAGTTAAAACTAATCAGAACATTTTCATTTGTTTTGTTTGTTAATTTGCAATTCTCATATGCAAGTGTGAATTCTTATACTTAGTTTACTGCACTGTGACAAAATGTTTAAACATTTAAATCTTACTGTTGGATTTAAAAAAGATTGTGTAGGTCCTATTATTAAGTGCACCAAATCTCAACAGCAACTACATATGTACTAAAGCCACAGAATTACCCCACTATTTACTTTAAAAAAGAAAAAAACAAAAAACCAACCCCCAAACCCCACATTTTCCTGTACTGAACTGTACTTTTTTCACAGCAGAAAGTAAGTTAGTTGTATAGTGCCTGTTAGTTCTTGGAATCACTTGCATATTTCTGTAAGGGAGCCAAGACAACCCCAGCATTCCTGTCTTCACTCTCTGGACTATAGAGATTATTTTTTTCTATGTATGCTTGAACTACATCAGGCACTAGGTAACGAATGCTCTGGCCCCTCCGCAGTGCTCTCCTAATCTTGGTGGAGGAAATGTCATTTGTGATCCATTCTTCCACAAGGTGAATGTTATTCTTATGCTTCCACAAAATATCAGATTCATAGATGAATTTCTGAACGCTGTTTCCAGCCCTACTGATGCATACAAGGCCATGATTTTCCACAATTTCAGTGATGTCCTCCGACTTCCACAGATTGGGGATCCCAAAAGATTCCAGCATGTCACTTCCACAAAGCAGTTTAACCTGTGGGACACCTTAAAAAGAAAAATAATTGAGAAACAGGGCTTGGTTTAGGCCACCAGATTTTAGCTAACCTGATGGGGACATGTAATTTCTAGGCTACCTCTCTGTCTGTATCTTTGGTTAAGATGAGACAATGGAATGAAATAAAAAAAGCTTTAGAGTATGTAATTTATCATTAGTAGCCACAACACAGGATTTTTCTGAAAAAAGGTTATGGGAGTCCCTTTGTTCGAAAGGACTGGAAAATAAACTCTAATATGCTCATTTAGCCTTGGGGTGAATCAATCACTGTGAGGATCAAAGTAAAAGAAAATACAGAGAAAAATCCAGAATAGCTAAGTGTGAAAGGATACTGTAATGCTGTTAAAACTTCATCTGCCATTCCATAGAGTTACAGAAGAGAAACTAGCTTTTATGGGACAGGGGGCAGAGGCGATTATGTAAAAGGAAAGAAAATATGACCCAAAAAAACCCCCATAGACTGGGTGACCTGACTTCAGGGGACTCTCTTCCGTACTATGTATTATAGGGAATCTAGAGAAGCATGCAGATAGAAATCACCTTGAAGTAATGGAAGCAAAATTGAGAGTGCTACAGATTTGCAGCTTCCAGTAATGTCACAGAGTGGTAGGAATGTACTAAAACATCTGTCAACACAGTATGAAAAAAGCCCGCCTGATGCTGCTGGTCTTTTCTTTGAATACATTTACTTCAAAACACTATCAATTAAACAGTAGAATTTGGAAAGGTTCAAGGGAAGAAGTAAGGCAGAAGTCAAGATTTGCCAATATAAAGGATTAAGATGGTCATTATGCAAGGCCATTCAAATTCTACATGAATACTTACAATTGTACATGTTAAGCTAAAGAACTAAAATTCAGATGTAAAAGCAACAAGCAAAATAAATGCTACCTAAAATTACAAAGCCACGCTATGTCTGTTGTATGAAGTTTTAAATTGCAATTTAAAATTATCCTGTACCCAGATCTATTTTGAATTTCAGGACTTAATCCTTCCTTTCTTTCTTCAGCAACTTATAATATGATCCAAAATTCTCAGCTGTAACTACAGTATGGCAAAGTTCTGTAGGTAAAATGGATAACTCAGACCCGTTTCAGTTCAAATTTCCATTATCTTAAGTATTTTTCATGTCCTATATATTTTACCCTTACAGTCGTCTTGTTACGAAGCCTACTGCTTTATGCTGTCGCATCTCAGGGAATAAACTTACACAGTGAAATCAGAACCAAGAACTAGCATCAAAAAAAGTTACTAAACAGCGCAATTCCCTTGAAATAGCAAGTATTGTTAAGCATTTAATTTGCAAACGGACTTAACTTTTTATATCTGGACTCTGATTTTTCTTTTTAACAGGGTCATGCCTATTTGGTTCCTGTTTCCTCTTCCGTCCTGGCTTTGTTAAAGGTATAGCATTCTGCAGACTATTCGGGGGATCAGGAGATAAAAGCTTTTGACGATGGTACCTGCAAAACAGATGTATTTTAGGTATTTTCAAGATGTAGGAGAATATAGGGAAAAGTATGGCCTACTAAATAATCTTTCACCACTTCCTCCTGCAGTACTATCACAACTGATCTGCTGGAACAGGGACTTGTGAGAGCTGGGACATAAGATGGTCAAAGTGCAAAGATTTCAAAGCAACAACTACAAGGTTGGTTTGTTTCTTTTTTAATAAAAATTCATTTTAAAAAGAAGAATCTCAGTGAAATAGCAGTGACTGAAAGAGTAAAAACCGTAAAACTTAAAAAAAAGATACCCCTTCAGACAATTCTCATGCCAGCCTTTAAATACACAAATGGGCAGCCTAGTGTAATCGGAATGAAATGAGGGAAGCTTGCGTAGCATGTGTCCACCCAATTGTAGTCTCTTGTCCTTCCTCATTAATACTTTTTCAGCACAAAAATTGAATCAAGCCTAAGAAACAATATCTCTTAGAAATTGTTCACAGGCTCATTTTTTGTACGTTTAGGACTAATGGTGCAATCTTTCATTTACAATGCTCATATAAATAGTAATTCTGACATCACTGAGTCTCTTCATATGATTTGGGGTTAGCCTGCTATTGTTCTAACTCGTTAGAGCTGACACCATTCCCTATCCTTCTATAGGTTCTTGAGACTTTTTAGGGTTTGGCTGAAGGATACCTTAAAACTTTTAGTGTTTCCAACCACTCACTCTGGCTGCTTTCCCAATCATCAACTTCCACCCAATCTGAGTTTTTTGTAGCTAGTTTTGCCATAGTTACTCGGTGATTCGCACTGATCAGACTTTTCTTGTTATATGCATCACCTACTGGTGAAATTATTCCTTTGATTACTTTGTATTTTCCTGTGGAAAAAACACATCACACAAGAACATGAAAAGTGGTTGAGCAAATGTTACTTCCACTGTATTGTATTTAAACTATTATATAACCTTTATTCACTGCAATCTCTAAGAACACCAATGCCAGCTCTGATAGCCAGCCCAGTGGAAAAGTACAGTATACTTCTGCCATTGTGCAAGGGACTATAATTAAAGATTTAGTAAGATATATTAGAAAGATATATTTCTATAAAGAAAAACTATAACCTCATGATTTAGCTCATTAAAATTAGTAATAAGCAACACATATGTAAGACTTCTCTCACGTATTTGGCCTACATGATTTTGTAAGATACATACACGCATACTAGCTTCAACATCTAATTAGTATTTCCAGAAATATGTCACTGTCAAACAGGCATTCACATACCCAAAATATTCACCTTAACATTTAAGTGTCTAGTTATCATCAGAGCTGTTTTGAATGATATAAATTACCATCTTACCTGTTTCGTGAAGGTAGTCTTTAGCCAGCTCAAATAGCCTTAGATGCATGTTGGTAATGGGATTGAAGGACCCACAGGCCAGCAGTACTACTTCAGTCCTCTTCTCAGGATCTTCCATAGCCATTCCTCGCAGCTACAGAACCAAGTAGAGAATGCTGGTGCTAGTTATCAGCCACTACAAGAAGAGACCAGATTAAAAAACAGTTATTCCTACTTATTTGTGCTGCCGATAAGCAGAAGATTTCAAGATCAAATTGAGCACTGTATTTTCCTTCCATCAACATTTGGCCTGTGATTGTTCATGTGATACTGCATTATCCAATTGTTAAGAGATTAAAATGACCGCCTCTAGTTCTTTCTGGTTATCCCTGGATAGAGGTACGATGCAAGGAGCCAAGACAACAGCGGCATCGTGTTGCAGAAAGGAGGATAATTCTTCTGTGGGGCTTCAGAAATCAAGGATGTAGAGAAAAGTGTGTGTGCTACGAAGAAGACATACGTAATAGATAGGTGAACTCAGATTTGCCTTGCCCATGTATTATCAAAGCAGCTGCGATTGCCTCCTATATGCAAGAGGAAACATCTTTAAGAATGAAATCACTGAAAACAGGCTGCTTGCCTGAAGCGAGGACAGCGTACTGCCCACTCTGAAGAAAAGCAGCTCATGCAGAAAAACTTCATGAGGAGAGATTATTTGCCCTGATTGCAGGACAAACTTTATTAGAACTTTGCAGGTTTTTTTTAAGATGCTAATGCCAATCAACTGCCAAGAGACACATCTGCAGGGAACTTTCTTATAAGTAACTTCCTTACTTCTAGTGCTTACAGGGGGGAATAGAACATCCTATGACAGTTCCCAGTGCTGCTACTCTAAATTGCTGTGAGTCTGGAAAGAGCAAAATCTACAGAACTAACATTATATTGTATTAAATTCTGGAGGAGAGGAGGGTTAACATTTCTTTGTTGGGGATTTATTTACATTTTACATGCTCTTGGTGTGTGGGAAGAGTGTGCTATGGACTACACATGAAAACAACCAATCTACTTTGTGTTGCAGAAAGTAAGTGGTAGATGTACCAGCAGAACAGATGGTAGAAGAATAGTGACTTAAAAAAGTGTAGTGAAAGCTGCCATTAAATATCAGATTTTTGTTTCTTTTTTAAAATACAACAGCACTGTTCCAATTTTGAACTTCAGTTTCAGAAAGCTGCTTAACAATTGGTGAAAATAAGGAAATTTCACTACTTATCTTTTTCAACACTACATGGATTTTTGCTTCTCAGCGTTCTTTTCTTTCATGAGAATATTCTGGCTTGCCAAGATGGTTTCCCCTAGCCTGGCCCTGAACAAATGAAAACTGGAATATGTTACGGGCCATTCTCCTGCTGTTGCTGTTTGTGAGATGTCTGAGACATCCGTGTTGAGCACTGAATAGTCTGCCATTGTTTCTACAGCAACATCACTGCCTGGAAAAATCCCACAAGGTCACCCTCACATTCTGTCTCCTTTACAAAGAAGCTGAGTGATGTTCACAGCCGCCACAGTGGCGAGACATCAGAGCTAAATCTTGTAACAGCTACTATGTACTAATATCAAACAGCCCTTGAATAAAAGGAAGTCTTGCAAGACTCCACATTTTGCAAGTGTTAGTACTTTTCTGTCCTTTCAAGAGTTTCACGAACTTTTAAAATGTTCTTTATTGCTGTAGCGTAGTTCAGCATTTGAAGGGTTTGGTGTTTCTTGGAATGCAGTCTTCACAGGGGGATCAGCTAGAAGAGTTACTATGGGAACCTGCAAGGAAAGGAGTTAGACTTGCTTTTGTAACGCATAAAGCCCTACTTTCTAAAGAAAGTGACTCACGCTGCAAATTTGAAAAGGCTTGATTTTCTCCTTTTTTTTAAAAAAAAAAAAAGCAAGGGCAAAAATAATAGAAAATTTTGAGATGAAAATACATAGTGCCTTTCCGGGAGTTAGTCAAATGAACTTTTTCATGCTGCTAGCTAATTTTACAATCTTCGGAAACAGGCAATTCTTGCATCATAAACTTACCTTGTAGCACTTCATATCTGCATAGAAGTTGAGAATATAAATATAATTTAGTAGTTTACACGTACCCTCAGTCTCCTAATTCGCATTGACATGCTCTGTCTAGCACTGTTTTCACAGAAGACAGCTGCATGGTTGATGTGGAGAGCGGAGGAAATGACAGAGGTATCATCACATGATTACCGTCACTGTCATGTCATCCTTACAACCAACACAGCACCCTCAGAGCTGGGATCTGCTTTGTATGAAATGACCTTCGTATAGCTCTAACTTTTGGGAGAAAGCTATGCAATCTGCACAGCCCAGGGGAGAAAAAGACGACTAGGTTCCAGTGATGATTAAAGCCCAGCCACTGCCTGAGCTGTACATGGAACTATGCCTATTCTTATTGTATAATAACATAAGTAGTCTTGATGAATTATGTATAATGTGGCACTGCTTGACACAGTTCTAATTATTGCAGTTTGACCACAAGATCCAAGCTAGCAGCCCAGCTCCTGCTATACAGAGATGAAAGTGAACTGTGTGCAGGTAGGTGTTTAGTTTCACAAAACTGAGAACATAATTAATTAATACTATGTTATGCCAAATACTAAATGAAATATTAGTAAAACCTCTCCACAGAGACTTAAGAAGGGGAAACAAAGTAAAATGGCCTTCACTCTGATTTTCCATTAAGTGTAGGACATCCTGGATCATTTTCCCTTCTTCAGAAGGAAGAATGACGTGCCCTGTGATGCAGTCCTTTACATACGTGCTTATATACAATCTCATCATGCTTATACATAATTTTACAATATTTAGTGTGTGCTACTTGCAGTCCTGCTAGTGCTTAGCTGGATCGGAGACGTATTTGCACTAAACAACATCAAAGTATGCCTGTGGTAGGTTTTGGGATGGTTCTGAAAACCAACCTGTTCGTTTCTGTGGATAAGCAGGTAATCGTGAGTACGCTTTGATCAAACTCATTTATATTTCAGAGGTAAATATTTATTAAACATGCTTATATAGCTGTAGAACACAGCCATCATTAAATATTAAGTTTACGTGTGCAGGATGTTGCTGGGAGCTCTCGCGTGCTCAGCACGCCAGTTTTCGGTCCCTTTCAGCACCCCCCCAGCAGCTCTGCGCCGCGAGGCCTGCACACAGGTACGGCCCCCCAACGTGCGGTGCGCAGGATCAGGCCCCAGCCCAGCGAGTCCCCCCCCTCCCGCCGCCGCCCCCCCCCGGCGGTCCCCGCCGCCGCCCCGAGCCGGCTGCCCGCGCCGCCCCCCCGCCGCCCGCGCTTACCGCCCGGGGCCGCGCCGCCAGCTCCGCGCTGAGGGGCCGCACTGGGCGGGGCCGCACTGGGCGGGGCGGCGGCGGCGCGCTCTCATTGGCCAGGGCGCGCCGGAAGCGGCGCCGCTGGGAGGCGGCCCGCTGCCCCTCGGTTCAGCGCTGCGCTCCGGCTCCCGCCCGCCGCGGCCTTGCCCCAGGTGAGGCGGCGGAGGGCCCGGGCGGCGGTCCAGGCGGCGTGCGGGGCCGAGGTGGGCGGAGAGGGCGGTCGCGGCCTCCTTTCTGCGCGGTGCGGCCCTGCCTGCAGCAGGGGACTGGGCGGAGTCGCCTCCGCGAAGTGCGGGCGCGAAGGAGGACGAGCGGGGCTGGAGCCCTGGCCTCGGGGGTAGGCAGGACCCGGGCAGGGCCAAAGTTCCTTCTTTTCGTCTCTCCTCCTGTTCGCTCTCCTCTCTCGCACCTTCCCAGCGGGGAGGGTCGCGTTTCCTTCTCTCTCTGGAGCCGTGGGCGTTAGTGCAGACCTCGGGACAGGCTGGTCGGCGGCTGTTGAGGCGGTGCGTGACCCAGGGACGTCCCGTTGATCGCTGCCGCCGGGTATCTCTACTCCTGTTTGATACCCAAAAAAGCACGGATTTCCTCTAGACTGCTCTAGTTTTCTACAGCTAGTGATTCTGTCTAAGGTGTTTGCATGCTTCAGACACCTTGCATCCGGGTTGTTGCCTCTTAAAGAGTTTCCCAAGCGGCAGTTGAAGAGTAGAATGTGGTGTTTCATACAGCAGGACCTCAGTATTTCAGTAATCGCTGCTTGGTTTCAAACTTGTTTGTTTTTATGTGCCGTGGCTGTTTGAGTTATTACCTTGGTGAACTGCCTCTTGCTACAAAGATAACAATCCTGTAGACCCAGCCTAACATTTCTGGATTCCCACTGCAAGGATCTCCAAGTGTTTTGATTAGACATTCTGTCATCAAGATACTGCATAATTTTCTTGATACTTGCAGCATTTTAAAATAAGTTTTAAGTTGTTGATACACAACAATAATATGTTCTTTCTCCTAGGAGTGTCATGCAACAACTTAAAATTTTCATGTGAAAACAGAAGATGGCTTCAAGAGGAACAACAGAGACCAGTAAACTAAAACAAAACTTGGAAGAGCAGTTGGATAGGCTAATGCAGCAGCTTCAAGATCTGGAGGAATGCAGGTAATAAAAGTAAATGCCTTCCTCTTATACGGTAATATTTTTCTTAAGTGGTAGCTTTCAAGAAGAAGAAAGTGGTACCTTTCAAAAATCTTGTGGTTTTTTTGTTTTATTTTGTGTTTTGCTGTGGCTCTATATTTTTTAAATTAGGTAAGATGTTTGTGTTAGGTAGTAAAAATGATTTTAAAAAACGTTTCCATTTGTTAAGATTGTTCTATTTATCATCTTGAGGAAAATGCGGGCAGAAATACTCATTACTGTTTTCTTTTAAATTTTATATTTCAGTGTGACTTTTTAACTTTTACCTCTTCACAGAATTCACAATTTCCATGTGGGCTTTTTTAATAGCAGTTAACAAATAGCTTTGGTGTCTGGTTTGTTCTGTCTTATGATTACGGATGTTTGGGTTTGGGGTTTGTGGTTTTTTTTTTTTAGTGTGTCTAACATTTTCATGTGATATGGTTCATGTGATTTTGTGTTAGTTTTTTGTGGGCTAATAAAGTTTGAGATAGACTGAATTACCAAGGAAAAGGTTTTTGTTCTGTTTCAGTACTTGCACTTAAACATCCTATGTGGTTTTAGATGCTTTCTCTGACTACAATTCTAACTTGTCCAAGCAGTAGATATTTTTTTCCAGAACAATTATAACTGCTAAGGGTTGGTAGTGCCATTCTTTGAATTGGGCAAGGTTTAGACAGCAGGATCAGTTATTCCTGAATAACTTGATGGTTTTTGGGTGAGAAGATGGGCTTCTCAGATAATTTCATTCACCGTAGCTTTGAGCAAGACAATCTCACTGCATATTTTTGATGAGATCCAAAATACACTTTTAAATATTGCACCAGGTGTTGAGTATCTCATAGTTGTCAGGGCCTTTTTAATACAAGTGACTTCATACAAGCAACACAAGTGCATGGGTGGCTAGCAGGTGGTACAAAACCAAGGAAACTACATATGCATTAGCTAAATAACAGCTAAAAGGGCTAGAGCAGAATAATCTGAAGTGATGTGAATATTTTCATTGCTATCTGAGGAAGCAGCTTCATGATATTCCCCGATGTCCTTTTCTCCATGTTACATCTCAGGTTTAGTCCTGTGAATTAATGTATCTTGTTGGATCCTCTTTAGAGAGGAGCTAGATGCAGATGAGTATGAAGAGACCAAAAAAGAAACTCTAGAACAGCTGAGTGAGATCAATGACTCCCTGAAGAAGATTATGTCTGGGGATATGACTTTGGTGGACGAGCTCAGTGGGATGCAACTGGTAAGGATGATGTGTTACTAAAAATAGTTCACATTCTGCCTGGACTTAATGAAACAGAAAATAGATACAAGTGGTTCATTATAATTTTTAGACAGGCATGTGTGAAAGCTAGTTCTATGTATCTATTGTTTTTATTATTTAATATATGTGTACATATAAAAACTTGGTTAGGTCTCTTTATTTTAAAAGAAAAAAAATACTGAAGAATTATAACCATAACACTGTAGAAAAAAACTGTGGGAAACCACAGGGATTAAATGTATCAGATCCCTAATATTAGAAAATAACATAATACACATTAATTTAAATGGTGTGAGGGACAATCCAGGACAATATATATTGTGAGAAATAAAGTTCATGCCTGTTTGTTAGAAAGCATAAAGATAGCATTTCCTGTGCTCTTATTGCTGATTTGTATTTCAGAGATTCATACCAAGCCAAATGAAAAGGCTGTAGGAGTGACTGTGTAACTTTAAGTTCTTTCAGTGAATTGATCTTATTTTATGCTGACTTTCCAACTTTTGATCTATTTTCTCTCTTTTCAAATGTTTAATTAGAGCATGATTTTTTCCTTCTGAGCCCTATGTTTTAGGGATTTGTTTCCAGAGGGATCGTGATTTGTCCAAACATAACTGCGGTGATATTTAATCATAATAGCTTTGATAGTCTGTAGAGGATTTTGAATAACAGTAGGAGATTTACCTCATCATTTACATTCTTCTTGCCCTTAGAAGAGCTGTAATCATCAGTGTGGGCGTTAAAACTGCTAAAGATAGCATAGCACGTCCACTTGTGATGTGCTAATATCAGGAGGATGTTCAGAATGATTAGAAATTAAGACCTGGACTGTGATGAAAAGTTTCACAGCTCTTTCTCAGTGTAGATGCACTCATTAGTGGATTTTTCAAGCCCTGCATAAAGGTCATAAATTTTTTCGTCTCGCTTCCATGGTTATGCAAAAAAAGAAGAGCTCTCTTTATCAAATGACGCAAAGGATACTAATGATGCTTTCCAGCCTTCATTAATCTTGTCATGCAGCTATAGCTTGTGACTACTAGTTCTGGTCATTCTTGCTCTTTTCCTTGTAGGCAATACAAGCAGCCATCAGCCAAGCATTTAAAACTCCAGAAGTAATTAGAATGTTTGCAAAGAAACAACCAAGGCAATTGAGGACAAGGTTGGCAGAGGTGAAGGTTTCTGTTTTACTGTAAAAACTGTTTGTCTGAGCTAGACTAATTTTAAATATGTAATGATTGCAAGGAGAGCACCAAGTGTGTTAGGAAACTTGGTGGCAGTATCATAAGGAGATAGAGAAGTTCTCTTTCAGAATTTGTTCAGTCTTAAATGTTCCTTGAGGTAATGGGGCCAACAATGTATATTTCTTGAATTATCTTCTATCTTGCTGCTTCAAAACAAGAATGTGATTAACAGATAGTGAACTCAGTATAACTGTAAATAGAAAATCTGAAGAGTGTGAATCTGTAATTGTACTGAGGGGCTGGAGAGTACACTCACTGTTTCAGAGATCTAGACTGAACTTAAGATCCACATAAAGTGAAATGAAATGTGATTCCTCCATGCACTGGTGATATGTGAATCCATAATTTTGAATGAATAGCAGTCTTTGATTAAAAGAGATTCAAGTTTGGAGAAATCAAGACTGCTAAGGTTGGGTGCAAAGAGTATTTGCAGAATGGTCAGAAAAACTTCATGTCCATCTTTTAAATTATGGGTAGCTCTGTCCCTCACTTCCATGGGTACCATGCTTACTGATGGTATTTTTAGCCTGTTGCGTTGCTCATGCTGTTGTGTTGAGTGAAACTAATGGGAAGCTTATATATTTTGACTTATTTTCCCCCTCGGTATGCAGATGGACCGAGACTTAATGGTTGGGAAGTTGGGACGAGACCTATACACGCAGCAGAAAGTGGAAATCCTGACTGCCCTCAGAAAACTTGGTGAGAAGGTAAGGTGTTGGTATGATAGTTAGGTAAGTAGAAATTTCTATCTATGTATTGAAGAGGAATTTGAAACAATGAAAATAAATTGCAACTTTTGTTTATGAGCGAGTAATAAAATGCAGCTTGCTTTTGTAGTACATAAACGTCCTTCCATTTTAATGCTAAGCTTTCTGAGACACTCACTACTGAACATAAATAGTATTGTACATTTATCTGATGCTGTTTCTACTTTAAAATGCTTTCTTTGGTGGGTCATATGAATGACTCACATATAAGCTGGTACAAGTTGATGATATTTATAAAAGCTACAAAACAAGTCTTTCACTGGCTAACTACCACCTATCCACCTGACAGGAACTATCCAAGACTTTTGACATACATTGATCTTTACTTACTTTTGTATTGGTGATAATAGAATCATAGAATCATTAAGGTTGGAAAGGACCTCTAAGATCATCAAGTCCAACTGTCAGCCCAACACCACCATGCCCACTAAACCATGTCCCGAAGCGTGACATCTACACGTCTTTTAAATACCTCCAGGGATGGTGACTCCACCACTTCCCTGGGCAGCCTGTTCCAATGCTTGACAACCTTTTCGGTGAAGAAATTTTTCCTGATATCCAATCTAAACTTCCCCTGGCGCAACTTGAGGCCATTTCGTCTCGTCCTATTGCTAGTTACTTGGGAGAAGAGACCAGCACCCGCCTCTCTACAGCCTCCTTTCAGGTAGTTGTAGAGAGCGATAAGGTCTCCCCTCAGCCTCCTCTTCTCCAGGCTAAACACCCCCAGCTCCCTCAGCCGCTCCTCATAAGACCTGTTCTCCAGACCCTTCACCAGCCTCGTCGCCCTTCTCTGGACACGCTCCAGCACCTCAATGTCCTTCTTGTAGTGAGGGGCCCAAAACTGAACACAATATTCGAGGTGTGGCCTCACCAGTGCCGAGTACAGGGGCACGATCACCTCCCTGCTCCTGCTGGCCACACTATTCCTGACACAGGCCAGGATGCCGTTGGCCTTCTTGGCCACCTGGGCACACTGCCGGCTCATGTTCAGCCGGCCGTCGACCAGCACCCCCAGGTCTTTTTCCTCTGGGCAGTTTTCCAGCCACTCTTCCCCAAGCCTGTAGCGTTGTCTGGGGTTGTTGTGACCCAAGTGCAGGACCCGGCACTTGGYCTTGTTGAACCTCATGCARTTGGCCTCRGCCCATCGATCCAGCCTGTCCAGATCCCTCTGCAGAGCCTTCCTACCCTCAGGCAGATCAACACTCCCGCCCAGCTTGGTGTCATCTGCGAACTTACTGAGGGAGCACTCAATCCCCTCATCCAGATCATTGATAAAGGTGTTAAACAAGACTGGCCCCAAAACTGAGCCCTGGGGAACACCACTTGTGACCGGCCGCCAACCGGATTTGACTCCATTCACCACAACTCTCTGGGCTCGGCCGTCCGGCCAGTTTTTTACCCAGCGAAGAGTACACCCGTCCAAGCCATGAGCTGCCAGCTTCTCTAGGAGGATGCTGTGGGAGACAGTGTGTACCTACCTCTTGGTGTAAGATAAATCAATTGGAGTGATGAGTGATAAACTGATTGTTTCCCCAATGAGTACATCAGTGGCAGAACAATCCCTGTTTTTTACCACTAGAGGGAGGAAGAGAAGTTGTTATTTCTTTTTGCTGATGGTATATGAGGAAAATGGGTTGCTGTGTATCTCTGTACTTAAACTTTCATAGGAAATGAGGGAATGTAATGGAAAAGATCAAGTGCAGTACTTAAAGGAGATGCATTCCAAGTGGATGATATTAGAAAATGTTTTCCCTCAGAATATTTTTTATTGCTTGGCTGTCAGAGAAAAAAAATGTTTTGGAAATAGGTTAAAAGGCTAGTTAAGATTGTTAACTGAATGCATGAAGGTATCTAATCCTCCTGGCATGAGTTCCTTGGATCACTTCAGAGAAGCCATTTCACCATAGAGGCTTTGACATAGCCTCGTTACCTTTTAAAATGATCAGTAACCTACTTCACAGAGGACTTGCTAGGATAGTAGTTTCATATCTGTTCTGAGCGTGAAAAATGATGGTAAATATTACATGTTTATCTGCACAATACTGCAAAATGTTAAGTAGTTAGCTGCTTGCTTACAAAGCACAGCAACGGCAGGTAACTCATCCTTTTTCCCTCATTCCAACATCATTGTGAATGCCTATACCTGATATTTATATTTTTAAATAAATAAACTGACACAAATACTGTGGACAGTTTGACACACTTAATGCTTTGCTTTAGTAAGGATATATATCTGAGGCTACTTAAATGAGCGAGTTTTAACTTAGAATATCTGAACCTTCCAAATGTAGGTTACTCCTTCATTATTGTAAATATTTTATGGGCATCTGTCACAAGGCATCAGAGCACATACATAAAAGCAAAATATACATGTGCAAGTGTCACTTTAAAGGAAGAGAACCATTTCTAGGTCATTGACTCTTAACATGGTCAAAGCTGGTAGTGACTGCGTATTTTTGCTTTACTCAGTAGATAATATGAAGTGAGCTTAGATCTTAGCTCATTACTGTATTGACCACATGACAAAAAAAATAATTGACATCCTTTGCATAGTTTTGGTACATAGTTTGGTACAGAGGTACAGTACCTTTTCATCAACAATTATCACTGGAGGTCAGCTTGGAACTTAGTGGTGCATGTAGAGGCATGTCTGATGTTGCATATGCTGTCCTTCCTGGGCTGACAGATGCCACTGAGAAAAAAATCAGTGGTAGGGGGAGTAGCTTGCATTTTTACTTTGGCTTTTAATATGTTAAAGAGCACTGCCACTTAAAAACTGCAAATTGACAATCGCTGTAACCTGCTATAGTTCATGTATGTGCCCATGTAGATGGTGGGAATTACACTGGTGGGAATATGCACAGTTAAGGTACCAAGCTCACAGTTACGGCCTTTTTTGATTTAGCTCACTCAAGATGATGAGATGTTCTTGTCAGCAAATGCTGGTACAGCCCTGAGCCAGTTTGAGAGAGTCTCCACTGACCTTGGTAAGTTTTCGTTCTCAAAACTTCCAATTTCTTTGCCTCATTGAACACTGATTAATAGAAATACCTGTGATTCCCCTATGAAAGAGAAAATAGGAACAAAAGATTCATGCCATTAAATTTTGATGCACGTTTTTCTATTTGACTAACAATGAAACTCTGATACACTATCTGTGAGCCAGTGCCAAATGTCCATAAAATACCAAGTGATGCCCATAATGCTAAAGGCTTGAATGGTCTGTCTCAAGCAGAGGTACCATTCTTACAGTTAAGCACAGATCTCTCTTGCATTAATCACTCTCTTCAGGAGAGCCTTTTTTCTGCTTGATGCAGAGAATTTGGCAATTATTGGTACATTGTCAAAATACAGCTTTAAAGCACTCTTCTTGCCACAATTGCCGTAACTAATCATATTGACAAGACCAAAAGTTCAGTTATAATATGCATTAAATAAGCACAACAGTTCATTCTAGCATTGCAGTTAGAACTGTGATGAAAGAACTATGAATGGCAGGAACGTGCCAGACTAGGTCAGGGTACAAATAAACTGACTCTGTGACCTACCTTTTGGTATTCCTCTTCCTGAGAGTAAGCAAGGTGAGAACCTTTTGTTCAAAAGGGTACTTCATTAGAAGCTCTCTTTGTGCTTCTGGTGGGTTGACCTTGGCTGGCCACCAGGTGCCCCCCAAGCCGCGCTCTCATTCCCCCTCCTCAGCAGGACAGGCGAAGAAAATACAATGAAAAACTCGTGGGTTGAGATAAAGGCAGTTTAATAAAGAAAAGCAAAGGCTGTGCACAGAAGCAAAGGAAAACAGAAAGGTTTATTCTCTACTTCCAGCAGGTGATGTCCAGCCCCTTCCTGGGAAGTAGGGCCTCAGTATGTGTAGCAGTTCCTTCTGAAGACGAATGCCTTAATAACAAATCCCCCGCCTCCTTCTTCCTCCTAGCTTTTATTGCTGAGCATGTTGTCATACGGTATGGAATATCCCTCTGGCCAGCTTGGGTCAGCTGTCCCGGCTGTGTCGCCTCCAAACCTCTTGCCCACCCCAAGCCTACTGGCCTTTGGAGGCGAGACAGTCTCGATGCTGTGCCATTGCTCAGCGGTAGCCAAAACATGAGTGTGTTACCAACACCCTTCTAGCTACAGTTACAAAGCATGGCACTACGAGCTGCTGTGGGGAAAGTTAACTCCATCCCAGCCAGACCCAATACAACATGGCTGGTTTCAGACCTGTCGAGCCAGTATGTCTTTTTTTTTTTTTCGTAAAGTAGCTCAAGTGTTCTAGTTTTCAAAATGTAGGTTTGATTTCTTTTGATCTCAAATGTTTTACTTCATTTGTAAGAAGGAAATTCACAATTCCTACTAATACTGAAAATGTTTTTTCCTCTCATAGGATCAGGAGACAAAGTCTTTGCTCTAGCAAGTTTTGAAGTAGAAAAGGCAAAACAATGAAGAGGTGCGTGAGGCTTGTGTCTCTCCAGTTATCGGCAGCATTGGACTTACGTGATATTGCATTTGTTTTTTCTATTTTTAACATGTTGAAAAAAAAGAAAAGCAAAACAAAAACAAAAAACCCAAACCCTCTTGGGTTCTTAACCAGAAGATATGAAGTAAACAGCCTTAAGTGCACTTTGGAACGTTGGTGTCTGTACCCCTTAGTAACATAAGCTCTGAGGCTGAACACTAAGTGGTACTCTAAAAAGCATGGTATGACCGTCTTCGGAAGGAATCAGCTATTTTGAACTTTTGTGAATGTGTATTTCTCTAACTATTAAAACGTAATCTTTTTGCATGTGGTTGTAGCAAGGAGATCTTTTTCAGGAGCAGTCCTAATGAGTGAGTGGGTTTTTTGGGTGATTCTTCATGGCGCTCTCAAGTTGTCTTAATTTTTGTCTGGAGTCCTTACTAAGTAGTTAATACTAGGAATGCATTGAAGCTTTGAAAAATAGACATAGTTTGTTTGAAATGCCATCTTTTTACAAACTGTTTGCAGAAGGACCAAAATGAGACTGTATGCTGATCCGTGGCCCTTAGCTGCTTGTTTAGTGTGCCCATGAATGAGTGCCGTTGTGTCCTAGCCTTGACTGACAAATAATGGAAGCCCTGTAGGGAGGCTTCGGGGGTAACTTAACCTTGTGTATTGAAATGACAGGGGATTGCCAGAAAATGGCAACAAGAAGCTCTTCCTGTGACCTATTTTAGCTCTGGATGTATAACTACATGCTACCGTTACTTCCCAGTATTTCTGAGACAGCATGAAATAGGTTGCAAGTAGAAACAAGTTTAAAAAGGGCGGAAAAGCTCTCATTACATGATTGGTGCAGACTATTTATCAGATGGTGGTGCTGTGAAGAAGGCAGGGTCTGTGCCTCCACGAGGAAGTTAGAATCCTGAATAATCTCAGAGTGTAGGAGGATTTAAAATCTTATGTTGTTGAGTTTTTAGCTCTGAGTGTGGAGAAACTGCTTGGGACTCTAGATGTGTGTTTAACTTCCTGATAAACTATTTTTTGTAAAATCAATATTGGGGATCTTGTACTTAAAGTATTGACAGCTTCACGCTTTAATTCAGTACTTGTTAGCATTTTGTCTGAGCTGATTGGAAGCCTATATTTCACTGAGAATTTTTTCAGCTTGAGAAATGTGCATTTCAGGTCTGCTCTACCCTTGGTAAATATTCAGGTGCTGATCTAAGGATATTGGCAACCAAAAAAAAAAAAAAAAAAAAAAAGAGGCATTTCTTAATTTAATTTCATACCTGTTCCCCTCCTTATTTTACGACTAACTAGAGAAAAGAATATGGATAGAAGCCAAAACCATTTCTGTGGTCACCTTAGCTATTAACAATTGTATCTTTTTCCTCTGAACAGAAGGAGGAGAAAAACTTGACATTTCCTTTGGTGCTTTGTCTGAAACTAGAAGCAGTAAATCCTAAGTTCTTTAACACAGTGTAGCTGCATGTAGACATATCTGTTCAGCTTACCGCTTCTAGCTGTAAAAAAAAAAATCATGCAAAAGAAAAAGTAACTTCATGCAAAAAAAAGTAATTTCGCTCTATTTCTGTGCAAAAAGAGTTCAAACATTAGACAGTTTGGGGTCCTCTGGACTATATGTTTTAACAGGGAGTTAGCACTTCCTTTGGAGAGCTTCAGAAGTGGAGGAAGCGTTATGAAATCTCATTGGCAAAAGGAGCATTTGGCTGTGAGTGTGTTGACGCGCTATTATTATCTGGCACCCCTCAGAGAAAGTGTGACTTGCCAGTCACAGATACAGTCAGTTCCCCTTCCCATAGGGTGGGGCAGAAATGTAGCAAGAGAAGAAAGCTACCATTTTGCTGCTTAAACTCCACAAATTATCTGTTTTTTCGAAGTGATAAATTTATTTTTCCTTGAATGAGAGCAAAGTACAATAACCAAATGCCACAGTGGTTTATGCTAACTCTCCAGCAAATGACATTAAAAAGAGGTTAAACAGAGATCTCTACCTATGTTGCTAAGGTGATAGGTGTATCTTCAGGACAAACAGATTGTGTGCTGGTTTTAGTGGTTGGGTATTTTTTGACAACGTGTCTTATTTAAGTTTTAGGCATGTATCTGAACTGATGTGTAAAATGTGGTAACTGCCATCACAGTAAGTCTGTTGCTGGAAAGAAAAGGATGGTGACAGTACTGGAAAGATCAGAAGAATTCCTGGGAAAAAAGTGATCTTGTTTCCATCTTGTTAGTGCTTTGAATTATAAAAACTAAGAAATGCATCTACTGAAAGGATGATACTGAATTTTTTTAGTATTATAATGGTTTATAACCCAACTTTGAAACCCAAATGTTGGGTAGGTTCAGTTCCAGTTTATGGTGGCATGACTGGTTTTGGCAACAGTGGAGTTGGACCTGCATTTATCATCAGTCAAGGTGACCCACTGTTTTAAGGAATCCCGTGTTTAATGGAGTAGAACATCTGTGTTTTACCTATCATATATATATCTCGTAGGCTTTTATAGCTAGACTTGAGCTTCAGTGAGAACTGCCATTAAATTGAGTGAGTGGAGTGGAAATAGTCTTAAATTTAGATAGCTTATCGCAATGTTAATCTCGGTGTCGCATAGTAGTCACTTAGAGACTAAGTGGGTGGCATAGACTATAAACAGAAAATTAACATGATCAGTCATAATTTAGATTGCACTTACAGGGCATAAATACCCTGTAAATAAGCAGGTTAGTCTAATTGTAAACTAGGACTGGAATAAACCAGAAAATAGGGGTTTTAGAGTGTATTTGGCTTTAATAGATATCCTTTTGAAATCTAGTATTTTAGAAATGGAAGGATATACAGTATAGACAGCATGGTGTCTTTCACTGATGGAACTTTTTTCTCCTTGTTTTTTTAAGAAGCTTTTATTTAGATGGGGTCTTTTGTTGATTATATCAGAATCAGGGGCAGTATTATGTTCTCTGACAAAGGCTGATTGCAGCTTTATAGCTGAGAGCAGCTTATTAAAAGGTGTTATTAGTCTAAAATTATTGAAAACAAAACAGTCCATGGGGACTGTAGCTGCCTTCTTTTCCTTTCTGCTTGTTACTGGTACTAAGTAACTCTTCTCCCCCCACACCCCCCAACCTGCTTGCAGCATTAGTATGTAAATTAAATCTCTCAGCACTCCCACAGGTCCCAGTAAGTTTACAGTACAATAATATGGAAATCTTTTTCCTTGTAGTTTTAGAGAGGTATACGTTTCCAGGAGAAACTCTTTTTTTTTGGATTGATTTGCAAATATTACAGGATTTTTTTTCAAACTTTCTGTACTGCAGGCAGTTGTAAAATTCCTATTAAATTGATCCTTGACTGAGTATCTTTTTAACGTTGTGCTGCTTCTGCTCTTGGAAAGATCTCTCGTGACTTAGATGGACAAAAGTGAGATTGAGATCAACGACCAACATTATTGCAAGATTCAGTATGCCAGGCCAGACTTCCCTTCTCAAAAGTTGTGAAGGGTCAGAAAGCATAGCTCTAACCCAGAGGCTGGGTATGTCCTGCAGAGTGCCCTGACTATAAATGTAATTGAACAAGGAAGCTGTTACCAATATGAAGCTATTTGTATGTTGACCCTAGCAAATACTTATTTAAGTAACCTACTTGAAGTGGTTAGATTAATTTCAGAGGCATAGTAAATTAACTGGTGTGCTGTGCTAAATATTTTGCCAAATAATCCTGGGATGTATCTCCACTGGTATCTCAAATGTTTCTTCAAGGGCTGGAAAAAAGTCCCTAATCTATTTATTAGAATAATAATTTGCTCAAATAAAAACTGGTAACAAAAGAACAACTCCTAAATGAAAGCGTGGTTTTGTGGTTTAACAGACAAGCTGGTGATGTTTGAGTTCCATCCCTGGTTCAGCATTAGACCCAGATCACTTACTCTCTACACATCTTTCTTTCCTGGAGTAAAATACAGATTATGATACTTGACTATCGAGTGCTATGAAGTAGTTACTGATCATACATTGCTTTGAAGATTAAAAGTGCTTTGTTTTTTGTTTATCATTTTACTTCTGAAATAAGAATTGGAAAGTACAGTAGCTTTAAACACATCAGCAAAGTTGCCCAGAGTTCTTTTTGGCCATAATAACCTCCCTTTTTTAATCTTGTTTCTCTATAGGGTGAATCTAGTGTTTGTACTGATCTAAAAGAAAAAGTGGTAGAGAGAAAATTGAAGCTTCAAATGTTCTGTCTCTCTTTCTTCTGTCTTTGTGTCCTTGTATTATTTCCCTTCTTTGATTTTGAATGAAAAAGTAGCAAGTTATCTTCATCTTAAAGGAAAAATACAAAATGTCTTAAGAGATCCCTTAGTTCATCATGTTACCTTGCCTGTTAAAATCAAATTCATTTTGACAGAGAATTCTGTATTAATGATACCCTACTGCCCAGGCATTTAAGGCTGTATCATTAGTGGCTGAAATGGTAGGCAAATTAAAATACAACCATTTGGTTTTGCTTCCAGTATGGCCATTCCCTTCCTATATAAGGACAAATATAATTTTTACATTGTAAAGAAATAAAAGTCAGCCTGCAGGCATCTTTTAGTTTCCCCACTTCCATCATTTTTAAATTATCCTCACTGAATTCTGGGGAAGTCTTTCCTATTAGGGAAGTAAACTCTTATTTCAACTCTGTCTGTTAGCTACCCACAAGAGAGGAGTAGGAGCGCTCACATTGGAGTTTTTCTTTAAGAGTCGTGGAAAATGTGACACCTTGCCTCGCGATGAGGTGGTAGGGTTTTTTACCTTAACTGTGCTTTTATGCCTGTGAGGGAGAGGGGAGAATTACTGGAATTTATGTTGCCCAAGATTTCTCTCCCATAATTTTTAAACATCCAAGCTTCCCACCTCAGTCAAGCAGGAGCTGCTGATGTTCAGAGCATCTGAAAAGGTGCCCTAAAGTATCTGATACTATCTGACAGGGTAAATAAAAACGTTTCAGAAGAAGTAGTCTCTAAAATAAGGTCTTAAAAGAGTTAGTGGATATAACTATATGTAAGGCATTGCTGTATCATGCACTGAAATGTCTACTGTAATTTAACGTGCTAATCTGTTAATGATATATTTAATAGTAGATTTCTTGTTTTAAAACAAGTTCTAATCATGGACAGACATTTCTTTATTTTGCTATCATAATAGTTTGCTGCTTGATAACGCTTAGGATAGTGTTTTCAACATGCCTCCAAAAATGGGTTGGTAATAATCGCAGATGTACTGAAAACCATCAGGCAGAACCAGCTGCACGTGCTGTGTTACGACAGAAGTGTTAATGTCTGGGTAAACAGCTTTTCTTTTGATTGTCCAGTTAATATCCTTGTAAGGTGGAGATTGAAATTAAGTTCTGTAATGTGTCGTAAGAGAGTGTGCGTTGCAACTTTGTAAATACCAAATTTAATCTGGGAACATTTCTGGTTTTGAATAAAATATGCAGCTGAGAAAGGTTTCTTACCATGCAAACTAAGTCTGGATTAACAAAAAGAAGATTGTCATAGCCTTTTTTTACACTAAAGGGCTTTTTTGTCCATCCTTCTAAAATATCTCTGCACACCTCCTCACTGCACAGACTGTAGAAACATGAAATACTGTAACTAAGGCAGCCGAACTATTTCTTTAATTTTCTCGTATACTCTAATCTATGCAAGTTGTGCTCGCCACTAGTCATGGAAATTTCAACTGACTGTTGTGACCCTAAATCATTTATTATAGTGTCCCAAGTATGCAGAGAGTTGAACGGCAAGTCATTTTCAGGAAACACTGTACTGTTTCTGCATCAGAGGATCATTTTGATGGATTGGAATTGTCAGACTAAGTTTGAAATATAAAAGATTACCAAAAGAAAAAAGATTCCAAACTAGAAACAATTCCCTCATTGGGTGCCATACACATCTTGGAGAGAAACAGAGTTTTCATTATTGTTGCATGTGGTTAAATCAGATAGATAATGAAAGCAGGGCTTGTGTGTACAGATGCTGCTGGAAGCCCTTAATGAGGGGGAGACGCCAATAAATACAGAGGGACTTGGAGGGTGGAAGCAGATGTGCTATGAAGGAATCCTAAATGAATTTCAGAGGTGATTAAGAAAGAATCGGAGATCAGAGAAGGAAAGAGTGAACTGAGAGAATTTTTCTAAGTCAAGCAGGGATTCAGAGGAGAAGGTTTCGTGATGTTTTGGCTTACTAGAAAGAACACCAGCTTTATTAAACAGAAGAGATTAGAAGCTATTGAAAAGAAAAATCCATTTAATCTGTTAGATTTTTATAAAACAATATCCAATCTTTATACAATACTTGTAAAAATGTTAGAAAGACTTAACCTTTAGGTAATTAAACTTTTTAATATTTCCCTGATGATGATAAGCTGTATTATTCCCATTTTGTGGTTGAGGCAAGTAGGGTGACGATTGGTAAGATAATGCATTTGATCAAGTGCAGTGCACTTGTATCTTCTGTTTCCTTTGTGAAGGTCTGTGCATTCCCATGAGACATGAACAATATTCTACTAAATGTGTTGCAGAGCTAGGAGTTAAAAGGTCTCTTAAGCATCCATCATGTCTTATGATGGTAAAAGTGACTCCTATAATGGCAAGATGTCACCTTGCTTGATAGCTGAACGTCTCAGTAAGCTTGATGGTAGCAAACGAAGGTGGGGCAGAAGCTGATTTAGACTCCGTGTTTTAAGAAAATAAATCTAAAATTCTCCAAGGGTAGAGGAAGCTTTATAGCATCTCTCTCTGCTAAAACCCTTTCTAAATAAATGTGGGATGTTAAATTGATGCTATATAAGATTGCATTACACTGTTGTATGGTCAGCCAGCTAAATTAGAATAGGAGAGCTAGACAATACTTAGTCATAAAATGGTGTTTTGCCCATGATGTTATCAGTAAGAAAATTCATACTATTGCAAAGATGCAAATGATGGCTTAATTATACGCTCTTACTAGCATAAGATGCTTTTAGATCTTTCCCTCAGACTCATGTACTGTGCTAATTAACAGTAATCCAACTGGAGGATCCCAGAGCAATGCTCCTGCATATTTTTTCAGCTTATGCTGGAGCTCTTATGTTCTTTTCTTAAATAATTAATAATCATTACTGCCTGCTGTGCTGTGGCTATGCGCTAGTGATTTCAGACCCAGCATATTTGCACCATTCCTGTTCCTGTCAGCGGCTTGGTTCTGCTCTTTGCATAGGCTTTCATGTTAAGACCTTCATTAGCTGGCAGTGGGGTATGGATTTCAGTGGCGTTGGGCTTTGATGTCATTAAGTAGCAAGCTGTTAAAGGAAGTGCCACCTATTTCATTACTGTGACTATTTTTATGCAATTAAGTTAAATACCGAGTAGAAAACAGAGGCATTTTACTAAATAACATCTAGTACACAAAGCATTTTTATCTTCAGGAATTTTATACTTACCTTGCTGACCTCAGCAATGCATATTATAGGTAAGCAGCATTACTGTTAAGCCTAGTGGGAAACCAAAATGCGGATTAGTGATGGAGCAGGGGTGATGAACCTTTGATGGCTTCTGTCTTCTTTGTTTTTATTTTTGCTTTTAATTAATTTCTGTCTGTGTTCACTGTGGCTTTACTCTGCTTCTGTCTGTCTAGGGGAAGGGTTATTTAATTTTGAGTGCTTGGATATTCATTCTAGTTGGAGGTTCTCAGAAGATGGCATTTTCTGTATTTGCTGAATTAGCTTGAATGAAGCTGTACTGAATTTTGCAGTGTCTTTAACTTTCTTAGCGTAGAAGTATTGAAAAGCGGTCACGTAACCTGTTTTAACACCAGTGTGATTTATCTGACACGGCCTGCCGGCGGGGTGTGCTCCCCGGCCTTGCCGCGCCGAACAGGACAGCCAGAGGGAAGGCGTCAGCTCAGGGAGACGCTCGGCTCCACGCAATTTCAGAGCCTGATTCAAAGGACGTTTCTTAAGGTAAGCATATGGCTAATACCAGGAACGAGACTTCGTGCCCCCTCTGCTGCCAGCGCCTCGTGTCACCTATCCCGATGGAGCAGCTCTATCGCGGAGGGGGGGATCCGCAGCGACAGGGGGGTGGCAGCCGCTGAGTGCGGGCGGCTTGCAAGCGCGCTGGCTGCCCTCCCCGCGGAGCGGTGCTGAGGGGTCCTCCCGGGGGGGGCCCCCGCACCCCACCAGCGCGGCTCTCGCCCTCCGCCCTCGGCCGGGCTCTGGCCCCGGCGCGGCGCGCCTCGGCCCTGCCCTGCCCGCTCCTGCCGGCGGGCCGGCCCCGCCCCTTCCCCGCCGCGCCCCGCCCCTCGGCGGCTCCGCCCCGCCCCTTCCTCCCGGCCGGCTCTCGGGTGGTGCCTGCGGCGCCGCCGCTGCCCTGGGCGCCGGGACGCGGCGGGTCCCTCCCCCGGAGCCGCCCAGGCACCTCCCTCCCTCCCGCCTTGGGCCGCCGCGGTGAGTCACGACGGAGGAGGCGGCCGCTCCGTTCGGCTCCGCACGGCTTCCCCTCGACTCGCCCGCCCGCGCTCAGCGCGCCCGGCTGCCGCCGCCCGTGCCGCAGGACCGCCGGGGCCGGCCCGGCCCCCGCACGCAGGTGAGCGCGGCTGCCCTTTGTGCGCGGCGCCCGGCCCTGAACAAAGGCGCTCGCCCGGGCCGGGGCGCCGCTCCGCCGGCCCCGGGCCTCCGCGCCCCCCCCCCCCGCCTCTACCGCCCCGCCGGGGCCGGCTCCCGCGCCCCCTCCCCGCCCCCGCGGGGAGCCCGGCTCGGGGCCGCGGCCCCTGACCTCCCCGGGGCCCGGCGGCGGAGGCAGCGGCGGCCCAGCGGTCGTGGGCGCTGGCAGGCCGTGGCCCCGCGGCACAGGTACGGGAGGTGCCTTTTTAATTTTCTGGCATCATCTCTTACGTCATGTGGCACCCTGTTTCACGGCGGCGGTGACCCACCCCCAGCAATGGCTGCAGTTTTGTGGCAGGTGAAGTCATTCCCCACGTAAAGCTGCTTAAGGTGCGCTGGAGCCCTCGGGAGGGCAGGTGTCACGTCCGCAGGCAATAAAACACGGTCTCTGGACGCCCCGGCTCAGGGCAGCCCCCGTTTGGCTTACGGAAAGCAGCGATGCTGCACGGCGTCCGGGCCCTCGGCGAGAAATGCCGGTAGCTCGCGTGGGAAAAATGCTTCTTGGCCCGTGTTTAATAGAGGTAAATTCACTTGGAGGTAATTTCTGCCTTGGCTAAAAATTGTGTTTCTGGAGCATCTGAAGCAGCACTCCGTAACTTTCAGTTTAGGGTAAAGATGGACAGTGTTTGTTGGCACACAGTAGTTCCGTATCTCTTGGAAAGATACATGAGAGGAACAGCATCATTTTCGGAATCGGAATACATCAGTACTCCAGAAGGCAGATGAGAGCTGATACTAGTTTCTGCTTAACATCCAGATGTGCTTCACCAGGGTACATTTGACTTTCAGACTTGGCATTTGCTTTCTCCTCAAGAAGGGACTATTTTGCTCTGTTGTATATCATCTTTTATTTGACCGTTCCTCATCTTGGCACATTGAATAAAATAAGCTTTGATGCTCTGCGAGATGAGAGCAAGACATTCTGCAGATGTGGTCGTTTAAAAAAAAAAAAAAAAAAAAAAAACACCAAACTCCAAAAAACAGCAGACATTGGAGGCAAGTTAGGTATGCTTGTTCAGTTTTCTGATCTGAGTTGGCTCCAGTACAGTAATAGGCATGTCTGTTCAGTATTTTAAGAACATAATTTTTAAAACTTGATTTACAAAATCAAAATTTTGTATTTAGTTTTTGTTGGCCACTGAATTTGTAACCTGTCAAATTCTTTTGCCCTTGGTATTTTTGGAGCTCATGTATGATGTGAAATAGCCTGCTGAAGGAGAAACGCTATGTAAATGGTGAAAAGTGAGGCTCAGCTGTGTACTTCAGGGGGTTTATTTTGAAAGTACAGGTATTCAAGGTGAGGGGGCATACAGAAAGCTACATATTACTACTATTTTTTTAAATGCAGACTTATTTTCTTATCAATCTAAAAGCTACTGTTTGCCTTGACAAACAGATGCAGCTGGAAAATGGTGGCAGGTGTCCTTCAGGTACACTGGAGTTGCTTCACTTTGCTATTAGCTGGAAAAGCATCATCCCTCTTATTGTATTTCTGGCATCTCGGTAGAAATTGGGAGCTGCTTCAGTGTAATTTAGAGTTGTTGGTAAATGGATTTGCACGCTCTCTTAGATGATGTGGTGCATCGCAATAGTGTAAATCTACAAGGATTGAAAAAATGCAAGAGCAAAGGCCATTTTGAACAAGTTAACTGATAATTGGTTGGCTGAAGTTTTATGGCTTACCCAAAATTGCTTCAAAGCAGTAGTTCTCTTTTAGTTCATTTTAAGCAGAAGTGATGAAAAGTTATGTAGGGCATAAAAGTGCTTTCAGGATTCTTTTTGACATCCAAGTGGGAAGATACTGAAATCTTCACCGGGAAAATCATCCCATAGCCTGGCAGGAGTCATTGCAATAAATACGTATCAGATACACCACAGTTGTCATTTGCCTGAATGCCTGTTTGCAGTTGCGTATAGGAGCTCTGTGCATTGCACAAGCGGTGTAGGTGTGTGGGGAAAGAGGGCTATTTGCTCACGATACCGATTGAAGCTTCTGTCTGTCGTCTTAACCAGAATTGGTTAATACTCATACATTTCACTAGATATATAACATAAAAATGTTAAGTATTAGGGCTGCACAGAAAGCAAGTTCTGAATCCCAGTTTTAGGGGAAATCTGTAGTTGTATCAATTTCTGCGTTCCTCCATCCTCTACCATTTCCCTCCTTCCCCATCCAGGGTTTTAGAATACTTAACTTTGCAAGAGGAGAGAGAGGTTTCCGAAACAATCTCTGTTATTTTCCAAACAAAATCAAAAGTGAACTGACGCAAAACCTAGTTTTTGTAATTGCAAACGTTGACTGCGATATACATCTGTTGCTAAAAATTAAAAATCATCCTGCAGTTGCATGCAGGCAAATAAAGCTGAACGTGTTAGCTACGGTGAAACTAATGTTAAAGGTTGATGCTTTGCCTGGGAAACAACTTATGTGAAATCGATCTATTTATATTAGTTTAATATGATTTTTTTCCTCTCCAGAATGTTTGTCATCTGTAACCAACATAAACATTTATGATTTTTAGTAAGTATTTCAATTCGTAAGTTTGTTGACTACAAAGCATCCCTCCTGAGCATCTGACCTAGTTCTAAGCGTCAAAAATGCACCCAAGTGCTGTGCATGCAGAGAGGCAATAGGCTTTTGGAGGCTGCTGTTGAGTATGCTTGGAGAAACTCCAGTAGAATTTTCTTCCCAAAAAAGAAGGATTGGGTATCTTCGGAAATATTTCTATACATGCAGATGCAAAACTGTATTTCTTTTTATTGCAAGCTGTCATCAGATTGGATTTCGTGCTGAAGTGCAACAAGGACAGCAGCGGCTGTTACAGCTGTACCACACCACTGTGTACATAGTGCAGAAGCGACTGAACCTGATGTTAATGTTTTTAATTGGAAAAACTGTAATCCTAATAAATATGCCAAATGTTTATATTCTGGGGGTTGGCATAAGTGTTATAGCTAGAAGGGGGTTATAACTCAATTTTCAGATGGCGGGAGCAAATTACTTTTTCTGCTATGTTTCCAAATATGTTAATAGTCATGATGGGAAAGCTTGTCGATCATGTTCTTTATTTAAACTATCAACGTGGTGCTTCTGGAACAGTATGGTGGGATATTCAGCTGAAAATAAACCTTGATTTGTGATAAGTAAGGTGTCAAAACATCGTGGTGTTTAATAGTTTTAATTGAGCCCTCTTTAAAAAAGCACTTAGTCCTGTATGTTTTTCCAATAGACTAACTGAAATCCGTCGTATCTTGTAAGATTCTCTCTGAAAGTATACATATATAGGTATTTTTTGGTTTTTTTTGTCTTCTGTGTTTAAACCATATAACCAGAAACCCTATTCATATTCATAATGCCTTTTAAAAAAAATTATTTTAAAATAACACTCTGCATCACAGATATTAGAGAGATATTTTTTTTTTGTTCAGTTTGAGAGTTCTGATTTGCTGGGAAAGTAATAGTATCCATTAATTTAATTCGAGTAAAGCTAATGCATGTATACAAGTATGCGAATAGTCCCAGATGTTGTTTATGTTTTGATGCTGATGTACACCAAAGATGTAAATTATTGGAATGAAAACATTTTGTCACCTACTCCACATCCTAAGAAATGTTGGTCATCTAACTGACTTGCTTCTAAGTACATGGGAGAAGTACTGTATGTATTTACTATATGTATATAGGTTTTAAATGTATTAAAAAGTTTTTACCAACAAAATTTAATTTAGGAAAAAAACCACACCACTTTGTTTACTGTTGTTGATGCTGTTGTATCTGTGCGAATGGATGAGACTTACAGTTCTTTTTCCCTTTAAAGAGCCGTGGCCTGTCCGTGAACTTCGATTGGCATAAGAAAGCAGATAGACCAGAATGAGCAAAGCTACGGAGTGTTAATAGGTGAGAAGAAACCAAAGATCAGAAAAATAACCGAAAAACGTTAGTTGGTAATTGAATAAGGATAACACTCTTCTGACTCTGGGATTTATTTTCAGGCTCAGTGTTGGGGAAGCATTAGGTAACAAATGCTCAAAAAAATGAGGAAAGTTAATTTCTCGTTTCTCCTCAGTACAGGTGATTTGACAGAATGATACGGTGCTCATGTATGGTTTAAATGTCAGTTTGAATTTAGGAAGTGCAATCATACTTCTTGCTTTTCAATAAGTATTTTCAAGGTTTTATAGAATATCAAATCTGCCAAGTCTATATTTCTTTTTAAAAAGAATAGTCATAGAATCATAGGATCGTTTAGGTTGGAAAAGACCTTTAAGATCTTCAAGTCCAACCGTTAAACCAGCACTGCCAAGTCCGCCACTAAATCGTGTCCCTAAGCACCACAAATAGATACAGATATATCTATAATATCTATATCTATATATCTGTAATATCGATATATCATAATTACTAATGCTATTTTTAAAACAAACAAACAAACCCCACAGCCTAAAAATCTCATCTGGAGATAAACTGCCATGAAAAAACCCTAAAAATTTCAGCTTCTTGCGTTATTGGAATTCCTGTGACTTGACTAAATTAGCTACTGGTTGGGGAACAGAAAGGGAGCCAATAGGTTTGTACAATCGTTGCACTTGTCTTGGGATGTTCTGTTTTATTACCTCCAAATATGTAGACCAAGAATTTATTTGATTTTTCACAAAGTCCATTTTCTCTGTGTTACGAGAGTAACTAACAAATCTGGAAGCAACTTAAGTAATCAACTCTGTTTATGACCATGACCAAGCTCTGAAACTTTCTGACTCAGTCTGTCCTTCTATAAAATTAGTTGACTGCTTCACAAGAATGTTAAGATGTTTAATTAAAGTGTAATTGTTTTGCCTCTGAACTCATCCAGGTCCTGATTCAATGCACATTGAAGTCAGTGAAGAGCTTTTAATTAATTTCATTGAGCTTTAAATAAGTATACCTGGATGCACACCCATGTACACTTAAAGGAAATGTGACCTAAATTTTTGCAGCAGAGTTTCTTTAAAGGAGCACTGTAAATACTGAAACAGTTTAAGGTAAACTACTGATGGAAGGGGTTTTGTAGAAATGAGAAGGGGATAGTGCGACTGCAGTGATCCGTGGTGCCTGTTGCCGTGCTAATGTAATTTTAATAGAGTTTCCTAACTTTGAGTGTGCTGGATCTTACATGGAAAACTGAAAATTTCATTGTGTGTTGGCAGCTTGCTCAGTTGGTCAGAGGAGGCAATATCAGACTTCAAGATAAACACAGTTAACTGAATGTTTATGCAGAAATGATCAGCAATAACACACTTAAAATATAATTAACTTTAAGAGTTGATGCCAAATTGAGAAAAATAGGAGCATTCACATCTGCTTAGCTGCTTTTTTTTCAGGAATGTCTGTAGATGCCAAATAATACTCCTTGGTTTATGTGGAATTCATGAAAGGTTTTGCTTAACTTGAGAGGTCAGAAACATCAGGTTTTTTAAACAGAACTTTTATCACTGAAAATTTGGTCAGCAGCTACAGGGGACTCAGCAAAATAAGCCTTTCACAATTCACATAAAACCGTTTGCAACGGTTTTCTTAATGTTTCACTGTCATGATTCTTAGTTCACTAGCTCTTAAAAAATATGTTTTAAACCTTAAAATTCTGTATGCGTAATAGCGTGTGTGAGGAAATACAATATTGGCACCTTGTTTTTAATACATCCATTTCATTGTTCTTTTCTTGGTAGCTGCAATTTTTGCCATAACTGCTATAAGCTCCTTCCTTTTGTTGAGAAACTAAATATAATAAAGGTGTACTGTAATTGTACTAACAGTTTGGGAAGTGCAGAAATCTGTCTGCAACTTCCGTAATTCTCTTTCCCCATTCTGCCTTAAGTTGGTGGGTGTTGCATGCAGTCCTGCTCGTAGAACCTTTCTGAAGTGGTCTGGAATCTCACGGTAGTTTTAACTTGTAGAACGATCAGCCTTGTCTTGAGCATTGTTGTTAATGGTTTCTGGGCTAACATCTTTTGTTATTATTGGTATATATTGGAGTTTGATTAATCAAAATACATATTATTGCATCTGCATGATGCCCCCATTCTTAGGGGAGCGATTTTCGTTTATCCTGTAAATGCACCGAATTTTATGTATATAGGAGATCTTGAAACAATCAGTTTTAAGTATTTAACTTCATTAGTGTTGCTCTCTGAATAAATCAAAGTTGCCACACAATTCCACATACAGTTTTCCATGCAGCTCAGCTTGGTTGCCTTTAACATATGTGCATTCTCAGTCTTGCCTGTGATTCTTCCAGTTTTCATTGTACTCTGAAATTAATCAGTCCCAGCACTGATTGGGACTCGATAGAACCCTTAAAAAAATCCCTGTAGTCAGTAGTTTATTTCTCTCCAGCCCATGTGTGTGTGTTTGTACAGTAGTGCTAAAGGGAGATTCCTGCTGTCAAAGTAATGACCTCATACAGGTTTATTTCGCAGTTCAGGGCTAATATAATTAAGGTAACATTCAAAATTGTGGCTAGGGAGGAAGGAAATTGCATCTCTTTTCCTGAGAAATAGGAAGTCTCTTGACGGCAAGATTTCCTTCCTTGTAATCCCACTTTACCAAAAAATATGGAAAGCAAAATGTCTGTGGCAAAATTGGTGTGTAATTAGGAATTTGTTTTAAACTTGTGAACGTTGAAAGTCCTCTCTTAAAATTGACAAGGATTTTTTTCCTTCCTCCTCTCTCCATCAGATATCTTTGCAGCATGGTCTTGTTTGGTGACCTAAAGAAGGTAATAAAAATCCTTTTCTTGTGCTTTTTGTTTTTAATAAGTCCTTCAGAGAAGAGAGGAACTCGCATACTTTTGCACATATGATTAAAATAGCTATTTAGACCAGTTTATGAAACGCTATCGAGGAAAGTTCTCAAGGAGTACTATTTTATGAAGGTCCTAAGAGCAGGGGTCTCTTGCCCATATTATCCAATAATATTAGTGATGCTAACAGATCACTGAGGAGGCAAAGGTTTTGTGTTGTGGTTAGTGCAAAAAAGGTGATCGAGGAATATATTCATATTAGACAAATAGCTATTAATTCTTAGTTCAACTTTCAGCTATGAATAAAATACTTCTTTAAATGGTTTAAAAAAAATTAAACCATACATTGATTCAAAACTGAAACCACTTCTTTTCTTTTTTGGTTATATAGAGCATCCGTGGGGAGAGCAGCACAGAAGATTTTTTTTTTCTCTCTCTCTAGAAAGAGGCAAGATAAGTAGGTGTCGTAAGGGGTGCATTTATCACATTTTACAGCAAATTTTAATGATGTATGAGGCCAGAACAATATTTCATGTTGTCGTCCAATGGTAGTCAAGAACTATTAATCTAAGAGTCTCTGGTCCTAACACTGTACTTTGATATAGTATTGCAAAATATTAAAATGCTAAGTAGTCACCAACCTAATAACAGCTCACGTTTTAATTGCCTTAAAAAAAAAAAATGTAGTTAGCCATAATCTCTCTACTGTAAAAGATCTGTAGGCATTTTCAGTGTAAAATGTATATGATCTGGCATTAATGACGCTCAGATGTCAGTATAAATTACAGGGCAGCATAGGTCACATTTTAAATTGAAAGCTATCTTTAATATGCTAGGCATCTCTAGAAAGATACTATGTTGATGAGTACCAAAGAAATGCCTATAAATATAATGGTGCTTCAGTGAGTGGAATAGTGGAGAGAAATCCTTTCAGTAGGCATTACTCACGACGTCTGCCATTTCTGGTTAAATATAACAATGCAGTGTGCTTAAGCTGCCGAGAAGTTGGTCGCTAGACCACAGACAGTTCAACTCCAAATATGGTACTTCTGGGTTTTTGGGGGCTTTTACTGCATGCTTGTGAACTGAAATTAAGTGTTATTGTTATTTTAACTGCTTGCAGATACTTACTGGAATTTTGCCTATTCTGATTTTAGGCTGTTCTGTAATGGTTTGTGATTGGTTAATAGTGTCACTTGGCTTTTTGTTTAAGTTGACTGAAACATCAAATTTTTGCACTAGATGTAGTTTAATTTCAAAGCAGCTTGATTTCAAAAATCTGAATAGAAATACAGTATTAATGGAACTTATTTGGTTGGAAACATACCAAATACTGAAGTGCTGCTCCATTAGCACTGCTGGTAATTCTGAATGTGTGCTTGTTCATGCATATATCTGTTTTCTGTTCCATTTCAAGCCACTTGAGAATTACTGAAGAAGGCAGAAAAAACATCCTGCACCTTGGGCATGTACACATACTTGCATCAATTTTGACATTGTACTGCGTTGTGTAGGCATGGTAGGCTTATTTTAGGTTCATTATGAAGACTGAATCGATTTCTTGCTTCTACAGTCAACCAATTCTTTATCAGTGTTTATGCTTCCTGAGTGTAGGGTGTTTATGTCCCGTGTATTTTTATTTTTCAGCCTGTTGAGTTTAGTTTCTGTAATATAAATGGCAGTCTTCAGTAAAACCCAGTTTTAATGCTAATGATCTATAAGTCTTCAGAGGATTGCGAGTCCAGCATTACCACTTCTTGCAGAGCTGCTTTGAAAACGTGACTTTGGTCATAAAGCTGATTGACATTACAAGAAAATGAAGTGACCACAATTAATGGTCTCGATCTTCCTTGTGCATGTTTGTGTATTGGCCTTGGTTCAGTTTCTGCAATGATCATAGGATAGACGTGCTGCAGGAGGCTCTGTCATTGGTGTCAATAATTAATAGTCCAAAAATATGATCCTTCATAGGTGGAGGTGTTATATGGGTACATATTTGTACAGTGTGTGTAGCATGCCTACCGTATAAAATGGGATAGGTACATTGAAAATAATTTGTTGATTTTTGTAAGCTGTTGATAAAATTTTTACCTATTATTGGTGCTCTGTTTTTTCACTGGTTTATGGTTCAAGTTAAAATCAAACTATGAAGATAAAGCTAATTTATTAAGAACAAGAAGAGGCATCTCAAGTTTGTTACGTCTATGTGCTAGAAACTTCATTTTCTGTTTCTGAAAAGATAGGGTATTTACAAAGAGGTCCGTAGAAAGCATTGCCATACAGTTTTCTTTTGATGATGGATGCGTAACACGTTTTTTACAGGAGTAATTCTTTTGTGTGGGATACCTGGTAGTTAAAATCATTGGCTATCTATCATTAGTGCCTAATTTCCTGTCTAGAAGATTTGTAGCTTTGTAATAAATAGGGGGAGAGGTGCCCGAGCCTCTGGAAGATGCTAATGATTAGGACAAGAGCAGCACTCATCAGTCCAGCTGTTGAAGACCATCTTGAGTAAAGTATTGTAACGTTCTTTTAGAATTGTTTCTTTGACTGGGATAGAACTTGCGTATAAACTGCTGTAGCTAAGTGTTGTCACTTTTTAAAGAATTTTTGACAAATTCATCTTTGAAGTGTGAATACCTTTGTGAAATGAAAGTCTCTTTTTGAGGTTTTGTTGCTGTTACTACATTTAATTTCAGAGGCTTCAAGTTGACTGACGTGAACTACCTAAAAACCTGCGCTGCCTCTTTTAACCGTATGAGACATGATAGATGTCTTCTCTTTGAGAGGTTGCTGCTCTGGTACGGCAAAAAAATTAATCTGGTTTGTGTGTGCCTGAAGATCAGGAGGCAAGCATTAATTTAATAAAAATGGTGATTATAATGGTAGGATTTCTTTTTTTTTTTCTTTCCTTCAGTTACCGTGAGCATTGGTGTAAGAACTGTTTTAGTATATTGGGAAGCTTTTTTGAATGCACTTCATTACTACTTCTGAAGTCCTTTTTGAGGCTCTGAAAGGTGATTCAGCACTGGAAGAAAAAAAACCTGCTTGTTTTTTTTAGATTTTTCATGTCTAAATGGCAGTGTTTTGGGCTGTTCCTTGTCCCTCTTCAAGAGGGAGGACGGTACTGTTTTGTTAAAAATTTAAATTGAACATTTAAGAGATGCGAAGCTACTCCTGGAGTTCTAGCTGTAAATTGACCAAAATCTGACACTGGGGTTCAGATTCTAAAGTCAGCTAAAAGATAATACCGAACATAGAAACGAAGACAAAAAAACCCCAACTTATTAAATATTTCAACTCTTAACTGTTCACCTATAAATAGGTAGCTGTTATGAATTCTTCATTGTTGTATCCCTCTGGAGATGGGAATTAATCCAGTTTCCAGCTGCCTGTGGCTGAAGGTCATGAGTCAGACTGAATTAGAGGAAAATTTGTAGCAGGATTTTGCAGACTCTGGTTCCTGGCTTCAGGCTCCAGCTTGGAAGGTTTTTAGGGCTCTAGCTGTTCTCTGTAAAATGTCAATTTTAAATTAACAAAGCTTAAAGGTGCAGCATCCCCTTGCACTGAGAAGCTTCCCAGTATGACCATGTTTTAACCACTGAAGTACTCAGTAGTGCGGCTGTGGAGGCTAATAGCTTAACCTCGGATAATGGTACCATAGAGTTAAAGGGACCTCTTCATGCTGGCTGTTAACTCAATTTGTGTAGTGCAAAGGAAACCTGCAGCGGTTGGTTTTATTCACCATAACTCCTTATCTGAGCTTTTATAATCCTATCCCATTAATTGAGGTTTTTAGCTGCCTTGAACAGAACCAGCCAGATTCAAGAAAAAAAAATGAGTTGTAGCTGAACTAACTCCTGTTGGATTTCTTCTGGCTATAACTGGAAATGATACAAGATATTAAAGAGGTAGTCAGCTATGACTTACATTTTAAAGAGCTTGCCAGATGGCCGCTGTAAGTACCCTAAATTATTAAGACCAAATATATAAAATATTACATTTACTGACAGCTTACTGCCTTTTTTTTCCCTTAATTTAGGCTGTACAAATTCCTCAGCTTCACTTTGTTTTTTCCCATACTAGTAAAATGTGGATGTTAGGAATTTCAGCATTACAGAGGACTACAGTGTTGGGGGGAATATGTAATTTGAAGGAACAAAAGCTCGTGTTGCTTTCTCATTGCATTAAATAAGCATGTCTTTAAAATTAAATGGGATGCTTAAGTAGTTTGCCTTATGCAAAATTTATAAACATACCATTTTTTAGTGTGTGTTTTTTTCTTTTTCTGTTGGGATGTGATTTTTTGTTGTTGTTTTTTGGGGAGGTTTTTTTGTTTGTGTTTTTTTGTGTGGTGGTTTTTTTTTTTTTTTTTTAAGTGGAAGATGGGAGGGGAATCAGAGTAATTTAGAAGTTCTGTATTATGAACCCATCTGTGGCATTGTCCAGCGGAGAAGCCCTTCCAGGTTTTGAATTCATAAGAGTATAGGTGGAAGTGAGGGAAATATAGTTACGAATCTGTAATTCTCAGTTGCTCTGTTGGAATCCTCCTCTACTGAAAAAGCATTCAGTCAAAATAGTTCTTGCCAGTGAGCTTGAGTTTTCTTAGGAGCTGTTTCCATCTGTTCATAAAACAGATAAGTTAAACTGAGTTTGAGTACAGATTTCTCCTGTCTACGTTTTTTTTAAAGTGGAAACACAGTAGGTGATGTTCTAAATCTAGTTTAATGAAAAAAAAAGGGGGGGGGGGGCTAACTGTAAAGACAATATTTTTTCATTACATACTGTTGGGTCCAGGGTCAGTAATTGAAGAGAAAGCCGGTACAGTCTTTTAGTTCCTTTTTGGGAAGGATTATATTGTATTTTCATTATAAACTTTTCAGGACAAGTAACAATCTGGAGAGGTGGGGAAGCATCTCATAACGCTAGTGGGAAAGTTAAAAATACTTAATCCCCTTCTACTTTGGTAACGTAAAGTAGCCCAGCTGTTTTTCGGTGTACACATACTTACACCTCCTGGTTCCAAAACCATGTCCAGTTTACTCTCACCTCTAACTTACTGCCTTGCTAGAAGGTGTAACTCCCATCTATAGAGTTTTGCGGGAAGGTGATCCTTGCACTTGCTTTTGCGGAGGGGGCGGGTTGCGCGTGCCCTTTCCGCAGCCAAAGAGGGGGGTTCGGTGGGCAGAGGGGGATCGGAGCGGGGATGCCGGGCGTGCTGGGCTCTGCCCAGTCCCCGGGTTGGGCCTTGCAAAGCAGAAGGCATTCCTGCCATCCTCACCCAGCCCTTCTGCAGGCAGCGCGGGGAATGAAGCGCTGTGGAACGGGACAGCCTTTCCATTTGTTTACGGACCAACCTCATTTACTGCTTGGGAAAGGGAGGGAGTGTTTCTAAACTCAAATGTATTGATCTGGCAAAGCTGGGCTGGCGGTTTTGGCTGTAATATATAGATCTTTCTCTTGTTATTGTGCCTTGGGAATCGTATTAAAAATAAATGAGAACTAAATTTCATTCCCTAATCTGCCAAACAAGGGAAAATTAGGTGACCCAATTATATCCATTTGCAGTGTGTTGGATGCAGCAGGACAAGCTTGTAGGATTTAGTCCTTCAACACAGTTCAGAGAAGAAGGTAAGCATTTCAGACTAAAACTACAGCTTTTGAAATGCACAGGTTATCCTTTTTCGTGAGAAAGGAATTGAATAATGGCATTGGAGAGTAGAAGCATGCTTAGCTGCAAAATAGGTAAGGTATTGGCAGCCCAGACCTTCCTGTTGGCTTTGCACATCTGCCTCACCCTTACCTGGAGAGACCAGTTCCAGACTTGATAGAACAGTGCATTCCGTATGGCTTCATCAGCCTGTGGCATCTCTTCCTTCAGCGCTAGTAATTCAGGATGTGATTACCAGAAATTCAGCTGAGACCCCAGTATTTCTTTGGGCAGTAAGTATCAGTGAATGAGTAACTGGGCTTCTGAATAGCGCTGGCTATTCATTCTTTTGAATGAACAGCTTTTTGGTTGAGCTCTGTTAATGCTGTGGGGATTCCTTCAGTCCAGTACAGGGCGGTTCTTGTTTTTCTATCTCTCTGTCTGGCTTTTTGTGCTGAAAATACAGATTGAAATGTTATTTTTCAGGGAACGTTTCTCATATGCAATATAATATACCTGGCAAGAATAGGTAAATAAGTTAATTCTGTGCTTTAACTATAAACACTAGGATTCATTAGTGCTGTTGATAAAAGTTTGTTTATGATGTACGGGATGTGCAAAATTTGTTTTTATCTTTGCTGATCAGCTGACATTCAACTGCCAGCATCCTGATGCTGGTTGAATTTCCTTATGCGGTTGTAATTCAGTGACATGTACTTTAAAAACATGTTTCTTTTCAATTGTGTGCCTTACATTTTAGCTTAAAAACTCATTTAACCTGGCAATGTTTGGGGAAGCAGCATGATCTCTTAAGTGATAGAACCTAAAGCTAAGACTTCGACGTTTTTCCATCTCCCATATGGACATCTCTGAATTTGTAAACATTACTTCACTGCTTTTAAGTTTTTCTGTATGTTAAAAAATACTCTTTGTAGCAATCTCTCACCCAAGTGTAAACCATTGTGAGGAAGTAGAATTATTTAGCACAGAAGGATAAGGACGGATTGAAACTGGAGTCTTTGTGCTTAGAATAGTTTTCATTTCATTTCCATGGTAAAGGACCTTGCATGGTTTTAGCTGTTCTTAAATCCTGGCTGGGAATGTAAGCCCATTGGGGCAAGAAGAATTTTGATTGTAATTTTGAGAAATGGTTTTATCTTCTTGTATTCTAGTGACACCGAAGTTGGGAAGTGTTCAGTTGTTTGTTTGGTTAGTTTTTTTTCTCATACTTTGGGAGTACATGATATGAGTTAAGCTTTGACAGAACCTGGTGACCAGGAGAAAATCTGAATCCTGCTTTCCGTGGTGGAAGTGCTGATCGGTGCGAGGAGCCCGAGCAGCTGTTTGTGGTACCTGCGTAAGTTAGAGAGGGTAAAGTGGGAGGGTAAAGTGATACAGACCCACCTGAGTCCGGCAGCATGAATAGACTAAATGAAGCCGTCACCGCTTGTTTAGACAGAGACAAAAGATTGGAACTGGGCATAGGCCAAATAAACAACGTTCTGACCTTGCAGGAAGAGAAGGTGGATATAGGTGAGCAAAGAAGCAGAATTCAGAGCCGGTAATTGCAACTGAGGCAAAAAATGACCTGACCTGAAAAATGCTTCAGGGGCGGATCATCGTGTGGCACACAGGTCTGCTGGCACTCTTCAGACTGGAAGCAGAACTCGTGCTAGTAGTGATTCAGCTGTTCCTCAGCTGTCTTGCTAAACTCTTGCTCATATTTTGCACTTCTTCCCTCCCACCCCCAAAATACACAGTTGCAAAATATTTTTAGATCTTATTTCTTAGGGTTCTTCAGCTATGGATGTGGAAATGGTGATGCGTAGTTGAAAACGTTGGAAGTGTGAGCTGCCGTTTAGAATAGATAGGAACAGGTTGGTAGGAGAACCTTTGTGTGGCTTTGGACTGGTCACCAGGCCTCTTAGTCTTCCTTTGTTCTCATACTTTTACGAAAAAGTAATGAAACCTGATTTTTTGTTTATTTACTCCAGCCTTTGGAGTAAATACTCCAGGTTTTGGAGCCTTTAGAAGTAAAGGCGCTTGTTATTCAGAGGATGCGCCCTGTAGTTCAGCAGAGAGGTTCTCAAGTTCTGCTGTGCAAACTTGGTGTTCCACCCACGTGCGTGTTGTGACAGCGGTGAGGTGAGTTCAGCCGTGGGCAGCCACGTGGATCGGACAAAGCGCGTTTTGAGTGCTGCTGCTGACTTGTAGAGGGACTGGACTGTCGCTGGGACGCGTACTGTCTGTGATAAAAGCCTTCGGCGGGTCATGGAAATGGCCCGTCTGTGGAGGCTGTTCCGTAGATTACTATTATTTGCGATTTGGGGTGTGTGTGGGGAATTTAAATGGTAACTATAAATACGCTGTTACTGTCAGTAGGACAGAAGTGCATCTCAGAAGTGGTTACTTCCCATGCTCTAATCCTTTTCTTTAGGAAGGGGTTGCCACAGTTGTGTGGAGAGTATTTGTACAAGTGGTATGGGGGGGGGTGTGTCTTTGAAGTCCATAGAAATGAGAACAGCAATTAGTTACTGCAAATGGGCCTGTTGTCAGTGCTGTAGATGATCTTTCTTGGGACTGCATTGGATATTTAGAGGGCAAGAACAGTGGGAACTAATTAGTGAGGTAGGGCTTAAATAATCCTTTCAGAGCAGGCAATTTCTCTCCTCCAGAGAGGTGAAATGATTCTTCTAAGCCATTGATAAAGCTCAGCTGCTTCCAATACTTGTTAGTAAGAAACACTGTGGAGAACCTATGGATGAAGCTAGTAGGTATTTTGGATTTAGCATTTCTCTGATGAACTCGGTGTACAGAACAGTTGGGTAGCTCTAGCTACTCCCGTCTTGTTTCCCTGCTAGTAGTGACATCTGCGTGGGGTGGTGAAAGAAATTGGATTAGTCTAGATCTGCCTTTGCTTGTTGACCACGGGAAGACTAGTAAATTTAAGCTGGACTTGATTAACAAATGGTGCAGGTATGCGTATCTTCCCTAATCAGAAACTCTTAATTAAGTACAGCAACTTATGCTATTAATTACATGATTCTAGCTGTGACCCTGTCCTGCGTAGCAGGCCCTTGCTGTTTCATTGCACACTACAGAGGGCTTGAACTGTTGCTTCATTTGTGAGATTGAGGCGCTTGTCTTAGAGGCTAATGTGATGGATAGTAGTGACATATTTCTGAACATATCTTACAAGTCTAAAAAAAAAAAGTCTATAACTGTTAGCTATTGGTGACTGGACAGCGAGGTTGGTCTGAAAAATTCTGCGCAAAGGGTTTTCCAGCCCAGCTTTCAAGTGCCAGTCTTTGTAATTGCTATATTCAGATAACATGCGCATAGTTGAAAACAATAATTTTGGTCAAAACCAGCATGCTTTACATTTCTCCCTAGTTTTCCTCAAATCTTTGGTAAGCTACGCCTCATTTTTTTATTTTTTTTTTTTAACTAGGAGAAAGTACATGTCACGACGTTTATTGGTTTTTCTAGGGAGTTGGGTTTTATGCGGAAAGCTGCTTAAAGAATGCAAAGCTTGAATGCATTTCATTCTCAAGTGATTGGGAATGTCATTGGTATGGTCAGGGTGTAAATCTTGCAGATGAAGAATGGCTTGACCTTTAAAAAACTTATTCTTTAAAAACAAAAAGGCTCTACAAACTCCAGACAAGCCTACAGTTTTATGAATTTTGGCTAGACCGTGTTCTAAAGCGGACTGTTATTCAAAGCATTTTGAATGAAGGGTCTTTCTGGTTTTCAGCTTTGTATATTTCTGTAACGCTTTGCTCATTTGTTTTCACAGGGCAGTTTCCTCAGACATTTTTTCCAGCTACGATCATTAATCGGGACTGAACACGTGGGTTATCTGATCTTCTGTGGTTTTTTGAAGCAGGTACGTTGGCAGGGAAATCTCCGATGTTTTATTGGTTGGGGACGGGGGAGGACGATGACTTCATCTATGTGCCCAAAAGAATTGTAGGGTTAGGGAGATTCTGCTTAAGTAACATTTCATTATGTATAGCATATTAACGTAGCTTTCTTCAGAAAGCAAAGTTGGTAAGTACTTTGATAAGATTTTTCAGTCCTTTATTTGTAAAGATGGATTGTACTGTCTTCTGGGCTTGGACTAGCTTTGTGAGTGGTTTTGGAAATTTACTGATGTAATATATGCTGGGTAGTATTGTCATCCTAAACTATGTCTTATAAGAGCTTTATGTAACAGGAACAGAGATATGTTAAAGTTTTTCATCCTGGAGTCTCAGTACTGTCTTAAGACTTTTGTCTTTCTACTTTGATGTCATCAAGTAGGAAAGGCTGTGGTGGCTGAGGCTATCACCCAAAATAATTGTGCAGTGTATGAAGAGCAAAGCGCTGTTGCTCTGTAATCTTAATTTAACCTCTTTATACATATATTCGATAGCTTTTGAGCCATACTGAGTGCTTTTTCCCCTGTGCTGCTTACTAACTTTGTGAAGCATTCGCTGAATGGACAGGCTTTAGTATTTTATTCCTTCCTGTTAAATAGGTAGCTTCATGATAAATCTGTCTTGGCTGAAGTTTACTTTAGAAGAACCAGGTTTAGATAGGAATTTCCATCACCCCTTTTTAAAGTTTGAAAAATTAATAACTGGAAGACTTATGATGGAAAATAATTAATAATGATGTGTATACACTACAAGTGTCTTATAATATCTGATGTGTAGAGGAGTGCTGAAATGTGGTCTTCCTAGCTGGCATGGGGGCAGCCGTGGCATTTTCTTGGTGCTTGTGCATGGTGCCACCTGTTGATAGGTGTTCCATATAATTTGTTCCATTTTTAAACAATAGGTGTGTTACCACATTTCAGGTTTTTGCTGTTCTGCTTTTTCTTTTCTAGTTTCTTCGGCTACTAGTACAGCACCTTCCCTCTTCAAGTAACAAWATTTAAAAAAAAAAAAAAGTAAAAAAAAAAAAAAGGCATGTATTAGTATAATATTAAGAACCAGTCACAACCTTTCAGACTTACTTGGTATCTTGATAAACGTTTATTGTTTTATCAGTCACTGGATATGCATAACTTAATGTCGCTTGATCACAGTATGTCTGATTTTGTTCATTGTCTTACTATTGACATCACTTCTTAGCACTCGGCAAATTGCACTGTGGAGTATATGCTTAGTAACATAATCCAATCTACTTATTTGAGTTGACACTACACAAAAATATGGGATCATTTTATTCCCCCTGCAGAAAGCAGTTTGCTGATTATACCAAAAAAATATGATCACCTCGCATATTTACATGCTGCGGGTTTCCAAGCAGAAGCAGCATAATGCAAATCTTCCCACTGGAAACTTGTTCAAGTAGGACTGGTGATGTAGCTTTCTCCACTTTTTACTACTGTTATCTTCATGCTAAGTAATGTGGGTGGTAAAGCCTATCCCAGCAGCTGCTACTTAAGTTTGCATTACTTCTGACTCACTCAGGAGGGCCTATGTGTAATTTTAAACTGTTTCCACACCCAGATTACTTTCCCTTAAAAGTAATAATGAAAATGAAGTGAGGGGAGAGGTTGGTAATGACTGCAGGAAAACATTGCATGGAAAACAGTGTGTGAACCTGCTGTGATACAGTCTTCGCTAAGCGTGCCTCCTGTGTAGTGTATTTCCTTGGTTACTGAGGTTCAGGAAAGCAGATTTATAGCTTAGTGTAGGACCAGACCCAGTTCTGTGAACGAAAACTAATTGCAGCACTGTTCTGGAGCCACTTCTCTGAGCTGTGCACGGTGGAAGAGTGGCTGGCTTACACCTCCAGCCGCGGACTCCTTAGCAGGGTTATGTTTCTCCAACACGCAGTACTTCCAGTAAGTTAGTTTAGTTTGTTACGCTGCTGTACTAGTGTATTATTTGAAGCACCATTATTTTCTAAATTTGAAGTTAAGGTTTTTACTATTGTTGACTTAATAAACATGCTCCGAGATAATTTTTAATAGCAGCTGAAGAGTATGCCTGAACATTTTTTTTTGTCTTGGTAAGTACCCTATTGTGGAACTTAAATAATTACCAGATACTCAGACAAGAAGGTGTAATCATCCTCTGTGCTATAGAATTTAGACAGCATAGTCTATTTATTCCATAATGTAATTATTTTCTATTAAAATAGAAAAGCAAAACTTCAGCTTTTAAATGATGCAAGAAAGGATGATAAACTCTACTCCTTCCCTGCTCCTCTTAGCTCTTCTTTCTCTCCAAAACCATTTAATAAATTTTACTAACTTTTGTAAAAGTGCAGTGGCCTTTTTTATATGATATAAAAAGGAAAAAAGAAGAAAGAGAGGGGAGAAAGACTTAAGAGTTTAGATTTCATCCAGCTTTTATTTAGCCACTGCAAGCTTGATGGCTGTGTGTTCTGCATCCTGTTTTCATACTGGTTGTGCTTATTTATGGGAAAAAAACAAAACCGTGGACTCTTCTGTCAGGGTGATTCTTTCATCTAGTTGTTAGAATTCTCTTTTTCTACTCATGCGGTAATGAAACAACAGATAATGAGTAGGGATGTGACCATCAACCTCTTTGAATGTTTGAGTTGCATATGTAAGGCCCAATTTAGCTGTTAAAATTTTTAAGGATTTCTCCGATGAAGCATGTGATTCCTTACTCTCCCAGGCTATTAACTGGTCTGCCCACCGGTAAAGAATAGGTAGTTTGGAAATTAAACTTTTCCTATTATTCCTATTATACCCCATTACCTATTCTAGTTTGTCTTTTTCTGATGTTATATCCAGGAAATCCAGGAGCTGGCAGGAGGGGAATGAACCGTGAGGGCGTCCCCGGAAAGAGTCCGGAGGAGATGTATATTCAGCAGAAAGTGAGAGTCCTACTCATGCTGAGGAAGATGGGATCAAATGTAAGATGTGCTGCCATAGCCCGTATTTTGTGGCTTTCTAGACAGTTTTGTAGTAACTGGGATAGTGCTTACTGAGATGGGCAGGTGGTGGTCTGGTTTTATCACTGAATTGGTTTAGCCGTCATTGATTTAACCATTATCTGCAGTTAAACACAATTGATTTTTGCTTAAATATTATGAGGCTTGTGACGCCTGAAACTAAATCTGAGCATCTGATAGTTTCTCTATATACAGTAAAGTTTTTCATTATTGGAAAACCAGCAAAATAAAGCAACTGTTTTAAGGCGACTTTGAATCTCTCCATGAATGCGTGATGTCCCAGTTTGCTGCTGTGTCCTTGATGGTATCGTTTGCACAAATAACAGTTGATTAAACCGTTGAAGAGTAGAATAGAGGCAACTGTGACGTTTCTTGTTGGGAAGTGGGAGATAATATCTTCAGTCTTTCTTCATTTTCCTTTTTGCTGACTGACTCTTTGTACATTTCCAGCTGACTGCTAGTGAAGAGGAGTTCTTGCGCACATACGCAGGTGTAGTGAATAGCCAACTTAGCCAGCTTCCTCAACACTCAATTGATCAGGGTGAGTACTGGATTGGTTTGCCTTATGTTTATTTAATCTGTGAGAACAGCCTCAGAAAACACCAAATTTATGTTCCTCTATTTCTGTAATAATATGCCACCTACCTAAACCCATCCTACAATCTGGGATATGCAAGTCATTGCCTGCTGTGATCTTTGGAGGAGAACTAGAGTGTACTGTTCAACACGTGGTTTTATTTTAACAGGTAAAGTCAGTTTTGGCTATACCTAAGACTTGTTAGGATGAAGAGCGTTGTTAAACACTTATTCCCCATGATAACTCAAAACATTGATGGCCAAAGTCCTGTGAACTAAATGCATGTATATAGCTTCCTACTCGGTGTAATACATTAAATAGAAATAAATTTCTTGCTATAGGTGAAGTTAAATTCAGGTATGCATAGGTCCCTCTAGTTCTGAGTGTGTCTTACTGTATTCAATATGGATCCTCTGCATAAGATGACTTTCATCTAAATTTTTATGTTTATTCTTAAACTGGACATCTGTGCTTAAAAACGAACAAAACTGAGAGTGGCAAGTACTTTCTTTGTACGCTTCAAACTGGGAGTTTTATAACAAAATAAATTGTAAAGTAGATACAGATTTCTAAGGTACAAAAGCAATTTGTTACGCATATGATAATTTAGTTACTATGACTCCAGTTGCTTGATAACACTTTTCTCACAAAATAACATGGAGTCATCTAACAACATCTTTTGTTTTTCACGTTTCCATGAATGTGGAAGTCAAGTGCGAAGTTACTATTTCAGCAGAGTGAGAGGGAAAGTTTAGCCATAGGAGGAATTTGTTTCCCATTGCATTTCTTTAATTTGCACAATGTAATTAATTCCCGGACAGGGGTAGTAGACATGAAATAAGTTTACAAATCTGCTTTGGTTTCTTTAGATTCCCATTAAGGGAATGAAGTACGTGCTGCTCTTGTGAATTCTTTGCAGAAGTCTTGGTAAACAATTGTGTGGCGCTACTCTGAATCTACTAATCTCTTCTGAACCTGAATGTTTCTTTCTGAAATTTTTTTTCCCCTTCATAGGCCTCGTGCCAGATCACATTCATAATGTAGAATTTGGTATTGAAGGAAAATTGTAAGACTAGTATGCCAGAAAGAACTGAGTTGAGCAGAAATTTAATATAGATCTAAGACATTTAGAAAACCATTAGAAACACAACCTGCACAAACTTGCTTTTCAGTTTTAAGCTTGTGTGTTCATTCCTCACATAGCTGGGAGATTGATGGGGATAGATATACTTGTATATTTTGGCTCAGAATTCTTAAACTTTTCTGCCAGTCTAAAGTGAAAATTTGCTGGTTTCTCGTCAAAAACTGAGGTAGACGTACTCAGTTAAGGAAGATTGTCTTAGTTGCCGTTGGCATTTTTCAGCGTTATCTCTAAAGTAGTTACATTTCTCACAATGAAAATACATGCTATATTACCTGCACTTTGGCAAAGAAGAGGTAATAAAAACAGAAGTCCATCGGGGGACACAGATACTTTGTACAGCTGTGCTCCTGCACAGCTTGATCTAACTTTCTTGTCTAAACTGTCTGGTTTTATTATCTGTAAAATTATATTTTCTCACTTTGCAGAGGGCTTTGGAGACTCAAAAAATTGAATTTTGACATAACTTTTAAACGTAATCAAAAGAGAGACCAACAGTTACTTAGTCTGCTTCTAGACTCACTAATCATGCAATACAGGAAACGTAAGAGCCTCGTACATTGTTCAGAAAGCTGTCTTTGTCCCATATTTGAACAGATGCTAACTGATGTCTCTGTCATCATTTTCTTAAAGTCCTTGAAGATTCTTAAAACTTTGTCCATAGGGAAGTGAAGTCCTCCCTGTTGATGCTTGCTTTGATCTATCTGGGACACTGCTGTCTTTCCTGAGAGGTTAGACCCCACAATCTACCTTCGATCCTTCCAAATTATAATTAAGCTGGTGGTCTGACCATTAAGATTTTTCTTGGTAGGGGAAAAAAAGAAGAAAGAAAGAAAGTAGTTAAATATTTAGACAAGTGGGAAAGGATGTTGGTTCTTTTCATAATCAGATATGCCATCTCCAAATTAAGTAGTGAATAGTATGAAGAACACATTAAAGTGAGGAAACCTAGCCAAATACGTTTTTCTGTGGAGAAAGATGAAGCTATAGTATGCTGTATAGACATAAGCAACTATAATTTATTGCTCAGGACTTGGATTTCCTTAGAAATCTCTCCAGATTTCGAACAGTCAGTTATGATAATGTTGCTCTTTGCTCTCAGGTGTGGTGGCTCACGCAGCGGCAGTCGCTGCCGCCTGTCTGTACCTTTTGCGATAAGCCTGGGGTTAATGAAACAGGAAGGGTGGATTAGGAAAGTATTGGAAATAGAGAGTACAAATTGCGTAGGTATCCAGTTTGCCACCTGAAGGGAGATTCCGTCTCCACTAGATGGCATTGTCCTGCGCTGGAAACCCCTCCAGGTCCGCACTGAGGTACTTCAACGTTTTGTGTTCTCCAAGATTGCTTGAAGGAATTTTCTTCCCTACGTTTCCGCTGTTTTCATTGAGTCTCATCTGGAAGATTATTTTTTTTTTCCTTTATGCAACTTGCCTTACACAACAACTAAAAGGTGTATTATTTAAGGAATAACTTACAAAGAGTTAGTACGTTAGTGGATTTCACAATCTTTTCTTCCAATAGTAGGACAGATTGCTCTCAGCCTAGCTTGTCCCAGACCTATCTTTAGGGTCATTTTCCTCCAGCAGGCACACAAAAGACAGAAAGCTGATTTCATACCCCCATTTCGTTCCAAAAAAGGGAATGACATTCTTGGCCTTAGCACTCTGAAAGCTTTGTTATAGACCTGCAATTTTTTGTGTGTGTCACTTAAAAATGCTGTAGTCTGGCTCCGGAATTACAGGAAGATCATTTTGTTTCTTTTTGTTGTTGTTGTTGTTCTTGAGAAGAGTATAGAGGATGGATGGTCTAGAATTTTGTAAGTGTATCACAGTCTCTATTACAATTTTTATGCTTTCCTTTGTTGTGCATCCATGAAATACTGTCTTGGAACAGCTGGCTGGTGGCCTCATGGTGATTACCTGAGGTAGGACTGCTGAGCTTATCGCTGTATGGTGCTCCCTACTATGGTTTCTGATAAAGATCTGTCACCTTCTTTGTTGAGCCTATTTGTTTGACCACAGGGAGTCACTGTGACCTGTGTGTCCGATATATATTTGCAGCAGTGTGACAGTGCGTTGAAGAAAGAAGTTTACACTTGTCCCTGCAGAATTCGAGTGCTTGTGCCATAAACCTTCAGGGAGCCACTATTAATAACAATATCTCTGACATTTAAAGTTCCTCCATGATACTTTGCTTACTGTCTTAGGGTTCAGCAATAGAAGTTAATTGCTAATTTTGATCAAGAAGCATCTTATAATACCTCTGTAATTTTTAAGCAAGCCTGAAGTCTAAGACTCCCCTCCACTTTGTGCTTATTTTTATAGGAAGAGGAGAAATTAAATTCTTTATCTTTTTATTTCCCATCTTGCTTTCAAAAGGAATTCATCAGTTCAGATGTACAAAATCACTGTGGTTTAGGTTTGTTTACAGATCTCCTTTTACATTTGAAACACACATTTGGAACACCTTCGCTCTTGAAGCATCTACATTGTATACTGTTGAAGTGAGTCTTGTTTCCCTGACAGGAAGCTCAGAGTTACTCTGATTGCATTACTGAATATCTTTGCGTAAATCAGGTAGCAATGGCGTATGTCCAGGGCTCTCTGATGTGCTGTAGCAGATATCAAATTGAAATTAGTGCACATCTTCCTAGTTATGTGTTCTAAACTCTTTACATTCATAGCCGCAACATACATTGGAGCAACAGATCTGTGAAGGGATCTTGAGTGACCAGAACATGTATTCCAGTCTTAAAATAGTCGTCTTTTTTTTTTTTTTTTTTTTAATTCCAGCTCTACTTGCCCTTTCTTTTCAGTGTATTCCAGAATCTCAGAAAGTGCTTAGTCCCTCAGTGTGTTGACTTTGATACGTGTCTCTAGAGGTGCTGTTTTCCTAACACAGGCTACAGTCCTCCAAGAGCAAGGAACGTTTAGGCAATTCAGATGTCTGGATTCTGTTCACAGCCTGATATTTTAGCTATTTTTATTACTACTTTGGCCTGTTTACCCATTCTCCTCTTCAGCTGATCCAGACAGTTGTGTTGCATCCATGACAGTTATGAGGCTTATCTGATCTATTAAAAATACTTTATTATCCATTGAAAGGTGAACTGCTAGCAGAGGGGATGAGATCTCAGTAACCCAGGAAAGCCTGAGCAACAGTTATAAAACTCTAAGTTTTAGACTCTGAAGTATTTAATACTTAAATTTAGTATTAATGAAGAGACTAAACATTAATGTCGTGCTCACATTTTTTAATAACCATTTTATTTTTCGATCATTCCTGTAATGCTATTAACACTTATATGAAAGTGCAAAATATAGGGCGTTTTTCTTTACTCAAGGAGCTTTCTAGCTGACATCTGTGGGTTGGTTGTTGTTTTCTTTTTATGGCTCTAAGAATAACTGAGGAACCCAAAGGCATCTCTGTTCAACGAGTGTACATGCTAGAAGAGTGGATGTAATCATGAGCTGTTTTGAGATATTAACGTATTAGTTGTCTTCCCTGCATTGCAGCAAACTAATGGAGCTCAGGCTCATTAGGTTTCTTGAGCTTGAAATGATGAAATTAAGGCTTTCTCACATATATTTTTAATACAAGCAAAATGCCTCTCAGGAAGTTATATGCACAGAAGCATCTCCTGCATAAAAAAACCATATTTCCTGTTTCCCAGTTACTTACGTTTCTAAATGGTAGGCTAGCGCTTGGCTTTCTTAAGTCGCTGCTCTGGCAAATCTGTAACTGGAAGCTGTGCAGCTCGTAAGCATGATATGTGAATTATACTAAGACCTTGGTGATTACAGCTCTGTTGTTCCTATAGCAACAGGAGTGTCGTGCTGGTTCTTGAAGAAAGCTGGTCCCTTGGGGAGGGCAAAGCTGAGATGCAAACACATGCCTCGGCTAGGTTAGACACGTTCTCTGGATGGTAGGACGTTAAAAACGAACCCAGGCTGCTTGTGGAGTTAGGAGGGGGACCATGCTCGTGAAATATCAGATACTGGTGGAGAAAGGGAGATAGAGCTCTTCTCGGTGTAGTTTTATTCTTTTGAACACAATGCTCCTCCTCTCAGCAGTGCATGTTGTATTTTTAGAATGCCAGACTAGGATACTAATACTGGGAATTTCAGAGAAAAGTTAATGTTTAGAAGATAGTTGCTGGAAGGTGATTGAAGAAATGTGTGTATACAAAGATCTCGAGGGAAGTAAAGCTTTTTTTTTTTTTTAATTTGACAGCCTTCAGAAATTCATGACAGGCTTAACTTTCTGATCTCTAAAGGCTTTTTGGGTTTAATTAATTTTGCAGGTGACTACAAATAAATCAGGTGTATGTATCCATCATTCAAAGAACACTTGGAAACAGCAGCTGTTGGATGTGTCAGTTAGCATCTTCCTTTGTGTTAAGGTAGTGTGGTTTTAATCCAGCTTGTACCCCACTGGCCTGAGGTCACTGTAGCTGAGTGGAAAGGATTAGCTTCAGTCACCTTGGTGAAATGTTCTGAAACTTGGGTGGGCTGATGAGCAGTTGCCGGTGCTGAGCTCTGTGGCTATCTACAGTCTTTACTGCTGTGCGGTAAAGTCATTTGACCTTCAGATCACCTTGGCTTGCCAAGACTGAAGTCCCAGTGGTGTAAGAGAACGACTAAATTCGGCAACCCAAACAACTGCAATTAGAACATAGTTGCAGCAGGATTTTTTTGAAAGTTAGTGGGGTAAGACTGTCACTATTGCTTTTTAAGGTAGGACGTAGGCCTACCGGTTAATTATTGTTAATTTCTAGGACGGATGAGGGTGGGAAAGTGTAAGGCAGAAGAAGTGGGAGAAGTATTTGCATGTCTGCAAGTTTGTGGCAATTAATGCTTTGCTCATGAAAGAAGATGGAGTATATTTTGTTGGGTATATGTAAATCTCTATTTCAGTGTAGAAATTTGTGCCCAGGAAGGGGAAAGCTGTGGAGAGAGAAGTTGTATGTATAGAATGTAGGAGGTCAGGTATAAGTGTGCCTTTTTCATTGTTCTATACATTAATTACTGGAAGTGCAAAGCTCAGTGAAGGATGTGCTAAAAGTAAACATGGTTCACTGTCCTATTGTCTTAGTTGCAGGCTTTTGGCAATGTGCAGCTTAACTTTATAACCTGTGCTCTGCTTTTTAATTTTTTTTTTTACTTGATTAGAAAGAAAACATCCGTTGTGGGAGCCAAGTGGGACTGGAGCAGAAGCTCTATTCGCTAGTACTTTAATCCCTGCTTTCCTTTCACCACATAGAAACCCCTGCTCTGTTCTCTGGAAAAGTTTGTATTTGTACATGAGCACAGGCGGCTGTAGAATTGCTTCATGAGCAGACTTGTTAGATCGGTTTCATTTAGCTCTGGATAGTTTGGGTTGTAGGACTGGACTTGAACAAAACCTGCTTTTGTGCTGAGAAATGTGGATGACCTTTTTCTGGACAAATGTCACCCAGGTTTTTTTGCTACAGGACATCTTCAGAAATAATCATGCTCCATAAGTGGCTTCTGGAAGGTTGAAGGTAGTGATGAGAGTATCCCTTTCATTTGCATACTGCGCTCTTACCCTTACTCCAGTTCAAAAGAGAAGTTTTCCATTTTGTTTCCAGATCATTGAAATGCTCAGCTAAAACCAGTAGGACTTGCTGCCCTTCAAGAGGTTGTGGCACGGTTTTATTGTAACTAACAACTCGGCTTATGGACATGAAGGTATCTTCCATTTTTGCAAGTCCCCTGAACAACCTGGTTCCGGATCTGGGAAATACTATTGCCTTTTATATCCCAGTCAGGAGTCGCGGTGCTCGTGAAGAGTGGAGAACTGTGGAATAACGAACTGTCTCTTTTGTTAGTGAATATAAAATGAGGCCACGAGGTGCAATACCCAGAGGGCAGGGATACACGTGTTGAAAGTGTCTGGTCTGACGTTGTCTGGGAACCATCGGTTTTGGTGTGAAGTAGGTGGTCCTGTTCATGCTAGCGTCAGATTTGATAGCCTGCAAGGACGTTCTGTGTGGCTGCTGTTGTTTGGACAAAGGATGTCTTCCTCTTTGTAATAGCGTATCACCTCACTAAGGACAAAATTGGATCTTTAATGTGGGAATAAAAGAAATCGGCATAGGCTGGAGTCTTTACTGCAAGATCTTCTGTTGGGTGTTGGGCCCTCGGGTTACCCACCACTTACTTGTCTACCTGGAAGGTGGTGTTATCTCTTATTTGATAGATCAAATTGTCTTTTTAAAGGCAATTGCCTGAGGCTCTTGCAAATGCTGGGTTGCGTGTAATTCCTGCAAATGAAAACATTGGCGGTTCTACCAAATAACAAAAGGAACTGCGGAGGGAGCAAGAAAAAACTGTTCAGAATTGTGTATAAAATCCATTCTTTACTAATCTTGTTTAAAACTGTACCATGAGACATAAAAATATCTCACTTCTAATCTTGATCTTTTTTTTTTTTTTCTTCCTTTCTAAAATGAATAGTTAAACCCCTTTTGCCCCCTCTGAGCTTCACTGCTCTCCTGTTTGTTCCTGTGTATTGTTTTGTTGCTCCCTGGTGTTTTGGCGGAACTTTCTAACTTTGTATTGTCATCAGATTTCATTAGTATATGACTACTTTTCTGTTCCAGGATCGTTTATGAAAGTATGAAATAAAATTGGTGCAAAGGCCAACTGTTGAGAAAGTACAGCCGTAATCTCATTTTCAGCCCAATGATTATCCTTTCAAACACAATTCATAATCTTTCCTTAACGAATTGTTTACCCACCTTGGCTACTGATTGCCCATCTTAATTTAAAAAGTACCATATGGGAAACTGTATTATAAAGTGCTAAAGAACATGAGAGAGAGAGAGAGCGTGTGCTTTTTGATGATATTATGTTAAAAAAACCCATATGCACTTTGTTGACGAATTCAGGTAACTTTAAAACTATAGTTATTGTAATTACATTGGTAAAACAAGGGTACTGCACACTGACAGTGCAGTTAGCTTTGGCTGTGAAAGACCGAAACCTTGAATTCTAGACCCATTCTCCATCTACTGTTCTACTTCTTCCTTTAGGATGCACATAATAGTTCGGTAATACTATAGGTATTCAAGCATTTTTGACACTTTTACACTATATTCTTTACTGTACTCTTGCTTTTTCCTCCAAATAGAACACTTTTAAAATCTGTTTTTTTGTGTTTTCCTGTTGTATTGACAAGCTGTATTTCTTGTATTCCCCTCTCTTTCCCTATTCAAAGTCCCGGCAAATGGCACGTTCCCAGAAGTTCATGTTGACAGTGACACTGGTATTGAAGCTGTGCCAGGTGGGCCTAAAAAATTAGAACAGGAGCTAGCTGGGTGTGAACCCGCTCTTCAGCGACAGCTATTTTGATGGTGAAAGCCAACGTGAACTGCAGAATTCCCAGCACCCCTTGTGCCGAGAGCTATTTCTGCTCATCGCGTGTTTCCAACGGCTGTGTGCTCGGCACTGTGGGCTGTGCGCGGGAACAGTGCTGAAAGCTGGAATTGTTCGGGACAGGCTGAAATAGTGACCTGTGTGGTTATGGGGTTGCATGATTGTCTGGAATGAAATCTCCTTTTTTGCGTGAAACTTGTAAGGACGCTTGTAAGATATTTTTTTTCTTTTTTTTTTTTTTTTTTTTTTTTTTCATATTTAGAAAGGGGAGACCCCAGGAAAAACAATCAACATCTGTTAAGTAATCCAGCTCATCCCTTGTGCTAATGTGACGTGATTTTGCAGTTGCTAGGCTACTCCAGCTGCTCGGGACTTGCATTGCAAAGCCTCCTCGACTTTAAAGGGGGATGCATGTAAAACACAGTGGCAGAGGTTGTCCCTGATGTTCACTTGCTTTCTTAATGCTTCTAAGTGTCATTACTCCCTCCTCTTTTTAGCGTATAAGTGTTTTTCAGAATCCTTGCAAATAAAATCCTTCTTTTTGTAGAGGATAGTAGTTCTTATGCATTTAAAAAAAAAAATATCAACATGGCAACTTGTTAATTCAGAGCTGGATCCTAGTGCTGTGTATCATTTATGTTTCGATCAAGGAAAAAACAGTTTGTGGAGGAGATGAAAAGGGAGATGACTGCAGGGCTTCTGGGTGTTGGCAAGAGGGTGCATCAGAGCAGTTTTTGATGTAGTTCTATAAGATAGGGGTCCTACATATGAAAAACAAGCTACTGCTTGGTCCTTAGTATTTCCTCCTTTGAGTACATATAACAAATAAATTGTGAAGTGTATAAGAATAAATGTAGTTGCATTTCATAAGCATTGATTTAATTTTTAAGGATACTAGCAAGGAGAATTTACAATCTTCTCCCCCCGGTTTTTGGCCACTTTTCCTTCTATATTGCAACTAAAGAGGAAATTAGATAACTGAGAAATGGAATTCATCTAACTATAACAGATGAGGAATTTTTATTAGTCCTCTTTCTTGTACTTTGAATCCAGGTGTATAGGCAGAAGTTGCTCGGGGCACAAAGCAGAAATCTGCTTCTTGATATGCTTCAAGTAAAAGACTGGAGAATTTTTACATGCTGATCCTCCATCCAAGTTGAATTTGAACTTCCCAAACCCCAGTAAAGGAATTCTGTAGAACTGATCAGTTACCTGAATGGGACAGGCAGTCGGTGATGCTATTGGCATTTCCTCCTTTGTTGTCTAATCATTTAATAGGAGCTTTGAAGAAAAACTTATTAAGCAAAATTTTCCCAAGCAGACTGAATTAATCAATGAAGGCCAAAATGGTCATTGTGAGTCGTCTGTTGCACTTAAACACGATCATTTGAACGGAGGAAATAATTTTTAGAAATTGTATAGACAGTGACTGGAGGATTCATCATATTTCTCATCAGTTAGCTAAATGCTGTTAGAGGATCTATAGATGAAAGAAAGCATTTACTTTTATCTGACTTTCTTGGAGATCAAATTTTTACCAGAAATTAAAAATATTGCACTCAGCCCTTCAGGGATGTTTTCCAGTTCTTGTCTAGACTAGAGAGATTGATTTAAACCACTGCTTTGACACTACTGTGTGATGTATTTTTATTTCCATATTGTCCTGAAGACATTTCTCTTTTAAGTGCCTGTTAGGCCACGCTCTATAGTTAGGAAGTCCAGAGAGTGGATTTTTTTTCCTGAAGATCTCGAGGTATCTTTTTGAAGAACGAGAGCTTCGCATGGAATATTCTTTACAAGCCTTTATCAGACATGATTCTCAAGCCATTCAGGTCTTTCTACTATAAATGCCCACTTGAAAGGCCACACAAGTTTGCAAAGACTTGGAGATGGTTGTGGGAAGGCAATAACATCTTTCTGTCCTTGTGGGTTTGATAGCCTCAACTGAGGGGGGGGAAATCCGATAACTGAGAAGGTCCACACACTGAATTCTTCTGGAAAAGATTTCTTCAGGCTAGGGATAAAAGCATTACTTAGCAAAGCTGTATCTGTTCGCTGGGCAAATGGAAGCCTTCAGTTTGAAAGAAAATGCTGCACTTCCGTTAGAGAATGGAACGTTTTCAAGACATGTTAGTTTATAAAGGGTGTTTAAGTTATTTTCAGTGGGGGTGGGGGGGAAGGCAAAAACCTTTCAGCTGGCCTATTAAAACAATTTTTATTCTTAAAAGCAAAGAGTAATGAATATCTAGATGTAAAGATAAAGTAAAGAATATCTAAACATCACTTAAAAAGGACAGTGTGATGCATAGGGCAGTACAAGTTTTATTGAACAGTTGAGTTCCTCATACTTCAGAGAAGCTCAGTAAGTCTCTTATGCAGTGCCAGAGTTTACAGGGGGGGGAAAAAAAATATCAAATCTACATGCCTGTGGTGACAATCCTATGATTTTTTTTTTTTAAAGTCTTGCTTCTTAGAAATATGTGAAAGCAAGGTGTTCTTGGTTTTCTTTAAAAACAAACTGATTTCCTTAGGCTTGCAAAGGAACGTTTTAAATCTGCTGTTGAAATGTTTAGACCACTTCAGGTTCCAGTCCCAGAAACATAAGAAAACAGTGTTTTCTCTTTTTTTTCTGTCCTGTTTTTCCTTTCCTATTGTTTTTGTGGATATGTAGAATGACAATTTGGGTACTGCATCTATCCACTGTTCTTTAAAGGAAGTAATTACAGCACGCATTTTCCTGTATCCCTTGTTATTACAGGTGCTGAGGACGTTGTGATGGCATTTTCCAGATCAGAGACAGAAGACAGAAGACAGTAACTACAGGATACCTGAACAACACAGAACTGGAGAGGACAGTGAGATTCCTGAAGATAGAGGAGAATGGCTGAGCATTAATAAGTTCCTTTGCCTACCCTAATTGTTCCTTGGTATTCCTTCTCCTCTGTAATTTTGTTTCCCTTTGCCCGACCCTCAGAATGCATCTCACAGCCATCTGTTCCTATAAGTTTTTGCTGCTCAGCTGGGCTGTGTTAATTAAGGACAAACCTAAAGGTGTATTTTTGATTGGCTCAAAGGGACAGGCTGTGATTGGCTAAAGGAAGACAATTTTTCAAACTTGACCAATGAAAACCTTTTATCTCGCATTTTATTTTGTATTTTAAAGAAAGTCTCTTGACATCCTACTTCTAAAGAAGCTTTTCATGCTGTGGTGCTTATTTAGGTCAAACTTGTGAATTTGAAGAGGGTTTGATTTGGCTGCATAGAACTGGAAGCAACTTGTGATTGGTTGACAATGCAAATGCTTTCTCTTCAGTTGGCTTGCAGGTATTTTGCTGACTTTGACATTTTCATTGCAGAAAGCTGATGTTTTGGTGCATTGGTTATTTCTTTATACTTACTGACTTGGGGGGGGAAAAGACAAATGTGCTTTGCAATATTTATTACATCTACACACATATAAATGCTTGCTTTTTTGGGTTTGTTTTGGTTTTTTTGATTGGCTTTGAAATCATGTTTTTGATTTCCCATTGGCTGCAGTGTTTCTGATGCAATCAGTTTTTCCATACCCATCTGCTCTGTGGCCTCAAGCTCTTTTGGGAGCATGTGTCGAAAGCTTATTTAGTTCAGTAAGTCTACCTGTTTAAGCTGGAACGTGGAGATGACCAGCCATTCCGTGCTACTGCGTGGGCTGTACTACGAACTCCTGGTAGACCTGGCTGTTCAGGTGGCTTCTCTCTTTGCTTCTTAAAGAGGAGCTGTAGATATTTTGCAGGAATTGCAAGAATGAGATCTATGGCTGTGACATGAATTTGCCAAATTTGTATAGAGAATATGTGAACTTGTTTAAAATACTACATATAGTTCCACTTTAACCCTTTAATTGCTGCACAAGACTAGCTCTCACATGAGGAAAAATTAATGATCATTAACTTAAATCCAACTTGCACTGGGCTTTAATAAACTAAGTTTCTAGTCACTTGAAAAATTGTATGTGGTTTGGCTCCTTGCAACTGTTCGGTGATATGGAAATTACCTGGATCCTGAGATAATACCGTTCTCTTTAGGCACTGTTCCAAGAGGCAGTAGCGCTGCATTAAGCTGTCCGGTAGCGAGTGTACAGGTGACACTCTCAGGTTTACTCTCTTAGTAGTTGCAGGGCCTTAAAACACAGGCACGCACATTTACAAACTGAAAAACCTGCAGTGAAATTCCCGAAGTGCACTGACTGTTCAGGGATCTGCACATAAAATTTCTAGCACTGCTGCCTAAAACCTAGCACTTCATTTTCTCTCATATGTGCAGGTCATTTTTACAATACTTCTAGATTTTCCTGTGGGTTGCACTGACTTTAAGATGTTTCAAAATCTATTAAAGCAGAACTCCATTCACCTGTTCCTGGTTCCTTTCATACGGTTGTTAATTATTTGAAGTAACAATTCCAGAATCTGACTCTGACAACATGACCATTTTCATGGCAAGAAACTATGATGACAGGATGCTGTTATGGCCTTAAAATGGGGAAAAAGCTTGAGAGAAAGCGTGGAATGTATGCAAAAGGAAGAACAGACTTGTGAGCACAAGGAGGGAAGTTACCTTGAGCAAATAAATAAATACTATGTAATGACAACAACTGTACGTCTATTTATGAAAAAGATTCTTTTGATTCAGGTGCAGCTTTGTAAAGTTTGATGTGAAAGTAAATCTTTTACCCCTGTTTGTTGGGACCAGGTAAGAAATTTCTTCATTAAAATAAACCAGGAATGAGCCCAAAAGATTCTTTAAATTTTGATCTGGTTGCCTAAGAGGCACTTAAATTTTAACTTTGGTGCAAAGGCGGGCAGCCCTTAAAGGGTTAACTTAAGGGGATACGTGTGTTTCTGGCTGCTGGCCGGAATGAATGGGCTGGATTGTGGTGGCCTGTGGTTTTCAAGCTAACATGCATCCTCCATGTGTATCTATGGCATTTCTGAGCTGTTAAATCTTTTCAAGGAGAAAAGTGAAGTGTTTATGTGGTTTAATCTTTTCACTAAAAATGTAACTGTTGGGGGGGGAAATACAGTTTTTAATAGCTACTCTTGTTTCTTACTGATTTATTACGCTGTTAAACCGCCAAATGGAAAATAACTTGCTTCACCTTTGTGGAAGACTTCCATGTAGACTCCGAACTTGGAGTCTTGAGTAATATGTTGAGAAGGATATATTGAGAAAAGGCAACATGTTGTATAATGATGTGGGATTCAGAAACTGGAGGAGATGCAGTCTCTTGAGAATATTTGTGCTTGCTTTGTTACCTGTGTTGTCCCCCCCTCCCCACGGGTCATTTCTTCACTTTAAACCAGGGCTGGAAGATTTATAATAAAGAATTCATTTATAAATCAGGGAGAAAGTAGAGGAAAAGAAGGCTTTCCAATATTCCCCTTGAATTATATTTCTAAGTATTTATCTTCTTGCTATGAAAACTAAATCCCTGTTGCCACTGTGGAACGTGGATTCAGTGGAAGGTAGAGAAACCTGCACCGAGTACATCAGCATGGTTGATTTGTTTATTGTACGTACAAATTTCTGTAGCTTTACCTTTGTGCTTTTGCCTTCTCAAGCAAACCACTACCAATAAAAATAAGAAATCCGATGTTTTAGATGTCAGAGGTGAGTATAGATCTAAACTGAAATACATTTGTAAATAGAAAAGGCTGTATAGTTCAGCTACCAACCAAATAGTGCTTAAGGCATTCAGTAAGGGAGCGTAAAAGCTTTAGAGGCATCTTCCAAAAAAGCACTCATCCTTTGGCGGTCTTCTTTGGGACACATGTTCCTTTAGATATTCAGAATGTACTACTTCTCTTACCAAGCTTATCATCTGTCTCTCCTAACGCACTGTGTTTTCCAGAGCTTGAGGAAAAGATTTAGAGCTGAATCAGATACTCCTCTCATCTCTCTCCAGATGGGTAGCAATTGCTGTAATTGTCAGGAGGTCATTGAGTCTGTGAGCATTGCCCATTGTAAATGAAAATGAGACTCCGCCGTTCACGTAGGCCTTTAGATTGATTCTCCCAAATCCTAAAATAAACCCTGGAGTAACACAACGTGAGCTGGTGGCACAGTAACACTTTGGAAGGAGCCTGAAAGAAGCTGGACCACTAATAAAATAAAATAAGCTCTTCAGATTATTTGTTCCTATTCCTATCTAAGGTAAGTAGTTACTGTAAGTTGTCTCTTTCTCTTGGCTGTTCAGTGGCTTGTGTGAAGGTTTCTAATGCTTTACCATTAAATCTTTTTACTTCCATAAGGTCTGTATTTCTAATTCATCAGCAGCCTAATTAGTTCTGGTGAAGGCTAAAGATTAAATGGCTCATGAAATTCAAAGACCCCCTGTCACCTATAGAAGAGATCATCCTAAATAAGACTTCAGGGTCATAGGTGGGATAAATTTCTATAGCTATTGAGAATCTGTTGCAAGAATAGCAGTACCATGTCTGAAGTTACCGGTGTTTTATAATGCAAGAGGAAAAAAAAAATAAAGGCCAGAAGTTGAAAGCTTTGAATCAAATATATATAATGGGTGTTAAAAATTATTTTATGAAAGACATACTGAGTGCCAGGGCAATGGGGGGAATGTATGATTTGGATTACTTTAAGATCAGTCCTTCAGCTCTCTTTTTGGTCTCTTGCCTCCCAAAGGACTGCGTGGCAGAGCTGACAGCAAAAAAGGCTGCGGGGACCAGCAGAAACCAACAGTGCAGTGAGAACAGTTTCTGGAGGTTTAGGAAATCTTACTTGTATTCTCCAACTGTTTCTACAAACAAGAGAGTCCTTAGTGAGTAAGCATCTCTTCCTCACTGTTATTCGTCAGTAACAAAGTGTTCCAAAGCTTAGTTGTTAATAGAGAGCTTTTAAGAAGCTTTGTTAAAACTGCAGAATAGTTGGTTTAGGTGTAAGAGTAACAGGAGCACTAAAGTGTTGCACAGTTGCTGCCTTGGTGGGGTATTTGCTGAACTCAGTTGGTTTTTACATCTAACCTCAGCATCAACCTGTTCAACACTCGAATGGAACTGGACCTGTTTGTTACTCAGCGCCGCAGTCAGAGGTGTGTGTTGTATGCAGGGCAAATCCTTCCCCGTTCGCATCATCAATAGGAAATAAAATGTATTACTTATTTTGGGTGAAATGTTTTCATTTGTTTTATTTCACCTTCTGCCACAGGGTAGTGTTAAGGATCCTGTCGGTTAGGCCTGGATGAATTATTTCAATAAACTTAGGCAATACGAATGGCCTCGCACAAAACTACTAGCTTTTAAAGGTGTTAAAATGTGTCAAATTTTGGTAATCAGAGCCAGGCATAGTGCTGATGGTGTCTGCTGGACAGACTTTTTTTCTTGCAGTCTCAGATGTAGCATGATCGGTTTGCTGTAGTGTTTGCATCCTGCAAATTTTGTATCCTGCGTATCTGTGACTTCTTCAGAGCTGCAGTAAATAGGTCACTGGATTCTTCCAGACCTGCCTTATATACAGACACTTTGCACTACAGTTTCCCTTAAACCTCCTCGTTACTGATGCTTTCAGTTTTACAAATATCAAAGTGCTGTATAGCAGGGAGGAGCATTGTTACTACTTACCAAGGTAAGAGAGGAGCTTGGATCTGTTCCCTGTCAGGCTGTAGTAGGTTCCCATACAAAGGCAGAAAAGAAATCACCTACTGTCTTCTGAGCTCTGCTTTCATTTTCTTTGCAGCTGATTTGCCCTAAGCAGAATTCCTGCAGTATGTTATAAACAACCTGGCTAGCTTCCTTTGTAGCCTGAAGCACTTCAATTTTGGGGGTTGTTTATTTTGGAAAAGAGAAAAATTTTTTTTGAAGCTTTATAACCTGGCCTGCTTACAAGCTGCCTCATGTATCAGCATGAAATAGTTACATGCACAGGACTTTTTGCTGTCTTGACATTTTCGAGGTTAACTCTCCTTGCTACTAAATGCTAATCTGTGACCAGAGGCCAGTGAAACTCAGAAAATAAGCTTTCAGCCTTTGTTTAACAATTACAATACTAACTCAACCCAGATGTGGACTGATGCATCTCTACTTTTCTTTAATTTTTCACCTTAGATGATTATTGCTGCCCTTTTCTGATGCAGTTACAAATACCGCAATCCCTGCAGGGTCAGAAGATGATCCTGTCTGTACCCTCGACGGGAGCAGCTGGAGACGCTCAATGCATAGCAAGCATGCTCTCCCCACGGGTTGTGCGTGTCATTGCTACACAGCGCCTGAGCTCTTTGGACCCCCCCACCCCCCCGAGAAAAAGGCCCTTCACCCACTCTGTGAGTAACACAGGTGGTTAATAACTATTTTTTTTTTTTGCAAGGTTGTAAAATACTTCTGATTAACCTTGTTACTTTAATAGGCTGAGCTGAATCCTGAGGTTACATCTGTGTTCTGAGTTGAGACTCTTACAATATTAGGGGCACGTTTAGTTAGATTTATGTTTGAATAGGTATTTAATAGTGTCCTTGGCTTAACTGTTAGAGTTTTAGCCCCAAGCGAAGTTAGTTCCCTGTGTTTTACTTGCACTGCACACCACTTTCGTATAGCTAATTTCAAATTTCAGAAGACATAAATCATAATTAAGTTATTCAAGCATGCAGAGTTTGCTGTTTACACCGTAGTCCACATGTTGTCACATAAAACACATTCCCATTTTGCAGTGAGGTGAAAGTAATTCTACTACTCTTCTCAGATATGGCTGTACCTCAGTACTCCCCTGATGCTTGCAATATTCCAACTGATAGAAGAAACAAGGATGATTGTTCTGAAAACATCTTTCCCAAAATGAGGGGAATTTTGTGAGCATGGATAATATAAGTTCACATCAAGGCTCGCTGTAGAGATACACCAGAATGAGAATGTGGCTCCAAAACCTTGCTCTCTAGCTGTTCTACCTGTGGGGTTTCGTTTTAAGCTGCCACAAGAGCTCAAAAGTTGCTTTTGTTTCCTGCCCTTAGTCTGTTCCTTCAGAGAAGCTAAATGCATAATTGTGGTCCAAGACCGCAGAGCAACCTGTGACTGGAACTGAAACACAGCGTAATCGTGTCTGGTGTGCGAACGGGAGCCCTGTGTTCAGCTACAGTAGCAGGGGAGTATGGCACTGGAACTGGTCGTTGTCTTCAGAGTGTAGGGTAAGACCATGATGGTCTCCCTGCTTCGTCACTGATGGTTTTGGGGTTTGGTTTTGTTTTTTTTAACTGTGTGAAGGGATGGAAAGTTTCCGTGATTTCAGAGGAAGGATGCTGCTTCAGAAGAGAGCAGCTTTGGATGTTACTTATTATGTACGTACGTTTGTCCCATGAAGTAGGAGAATGCATGAAGTCACTTGATGGTGGAATGGCGTGGAAGCTTGTGTTGCTGCCTATGCACTGTAATCCATTTTCACTTTACTTGTGACCTCCTAATCAGAGGGCACAGTGTAAATTGCATTGAACGTGAGTGGAATGGACAGTGGTAGCCAAGCATTTTCCTTCAGTCTTTTGTCGTGTATCTCAAGTGCCTGGAGCAGACAGACCTTAACTGTGCGTGGCCTGACCGATGTCTGCGGTTAATGCCTGAAGCGTGTGCCTGGCGCCTGGTCGCAGCTGGGCATGGAGTTTTCTCGCACAAGTAGAGCAGTTCACAACATAGTCCGGACTCTGTGGTTTATTTTTTAGATTCTAAATCTCTGGTGTGTGTGAGGAGGAAGGTTGGGGCAGGTCAGGAATGGATGAACTTCTGTAGGTCGAAGCATAAGAGGAGGATTCTGCGTCACTGTTGTATTCTCATAAGCTCCTTTGAGCCTGGAGAAAGATGGTAATTAAACTAGACAGAATCTTAAGCTTTTGCCTTGCCTCGCCAGCAGCACCAGACTTCACAGACCCCTCTAAAAGGAGCTGTGCGGCATGCTGGTTCTGCAGCACGCTTAGCTGCTTGTACCATATGGGTGTACAGGAGAGCCTTTTGTTTCAAGACTGTGGCCTTGACCTTGAGGTCACAGTCTTCTGAAACTAAATAGGACATTTGGACTTATCCTGGCTAGTGTAGCTACATGATCATTTTTACTTGTGGGTTTTTTTTTTTTCTCCTCTCTCTAAATCTAGCAAAGTCAAGATGTCAGAGGATTGGAGCAGTGCAGAGAATTAAATGAAATCTTTCCACTTTCAGTGACATTGTCAAGAGGAGGAGACAAGACTTAGATAACTGAAAAGTGTTTAGATTAACTACATACCAGTAACAAACAGGAAAGGCTTTCTAAGGGTTTTGTAGACACCGAAAACAGCAGAGCTCAGATATGTACCTGCTCTAGTAAATAGTAGACTAGCATGGTAACGCTGCTATGCATGCGAAGATTCACAGCTCATATCCTTCTGTAGAGAACATCCTTTCCTCTGTCCTTAGAGGTTTAGAGAATTTGTCAGAAAAAGCACCGTGGCTTAAGTACTGGTGAGATGGATCACAGAGAATGAGGTCTTGACATAGTAAGATCCTAGACCTGGTAGTGCTTCCAGCTTAAACTCAACACCTTGAATTCAGCTCAGACAGAAGGAACATTAAGTTCAACTGTCAGGTTGCTGTAGAGCAAAGCCACAAAAATACCTCTGAAACACAAGTACTATTAGATAGATATCACTTGGGGATCATAAGCAACATTCAATCTGCAGGATTGAGTAGTGACTTAGTTGAGCTTCAGCCACAATTACATTTGTTCTGTAATTCTGAAATGGCACATACTGACATCTTTGCAGGAGAGGCCTCGCTGCTTTTGTGATCTGGTGGATAGTGTGTTCTGCCATCTGGGCAGAAAGAAGAGGCCGTGTGTGTTGTTTCTTCAGTCTCCTATCTTGACAGAGTGCAGAGAATTGGTTCCTGTCTGGACCTGAATAAATCTTTATGAAGGTTGTTAGCACTATTCTTGTTTAGAGCTACCAAAATGAGAGGGGGAGCAGTAAGGGGGGAAAGAGAGAGGTTAAAGGGGAAAACCCAGTAGGTTATAAATGCATTTTCCTCTGTGCTGGAGGTTAAATAGTATTTTATGCATGTGACAGAGATACTGCGATTCTGTCAGGCAGAATGAGAGCTGGGCAGCAAAGGGAGCAGAGATGCTTGAGGGAAAAGGGTATGAAGATGTTCTGATGCTGAACTCTAGTGTATGATGCGTGGCTTTGTGTGCGCCTTTCACTGAAAAAATGGCTATTCTACAGATATTTAGGGGTTTTTTTCCCCTTCATTGCTCAAGTATCTTTTCTGAGATTCTCACTCGTTACTAGTGACATTACTTCAGAATACGATCAAAAACACTAATCTGCGCTGCTACTTCAGGGTCTAGGATTAGGACTGTAGAATGGCATATGATAATCTTGTGCATAAATCATGGCTTTAACAAATGGAAAAGATGTCCCATTGTTCTGTTTATCCTGCTTACTCTGTTGCAGAAAGACTAGCTCCTGTGCATCTTGCTCAATTTGAGGACTCCTCAGTCATTGCAGAGCCTCTGGAATTTTAGCTGTTATATACTTCCTGTTCAAACTGGCAAAAACTGGGCACTCAGACTAATTTTTAGATCAGGTCCATAAATACTCGACCTATCCCGAGTTGTATTTTAATGTAATGTTACACAGACACCAGTCATTCGCAGAGGCTCTTCCTCGTGCTGCACGAAGCTGCCTGTGTAAGCTGAGCTTCAGACAGGATGATATGCCTGTCTCATCTCATAAGCTTTTCACTTAAACTCAATGGGCAATGTATCACGGAAGCAGGAGTAAACATGGAGAAACGTGTGCTGTTAGAATGCGGTGCAAAGCGCTGTACTTCAGTCATTTAACACAACATGGGATTTACAGCACCCCCCACTTTTGCAGAAGACAGTGTATTATTCCACTTATTCAGTTCGTCCACTTTTGACAGGCACAGAAGGATAGTGGATAGATCAGAAGGAGAAAAGGTAAGAAGTCTTACATCAGAGGCTCATTGTCCATCCTGAAAACAAGAGAAAACCTGAAATGTTACAAGGTACAGGTGGAATGGAAATTCGTGGCTGCTGAATGTTTGTCTGGGTAGTAGGATGGTCCTTGAGATCCCGTTGGGTCCAGCAGAAGTTGATCCCGTGGAAGAAGTGGGCACATAACCTTTACAAAAGAACTCACTAGAAATGTTTTATCTTCCTTCACCGAGTGGAGGAAAGCATGGAGTTAACCATCTAATGGATGCATTAAAGCGGCGCGTGTTGGGATGCGGTAATTATTCTAAATCCCTCAGATTCACTTACATCTATTAGGTTGCTTGGGGGTGGGGGGGGACATCCTTGCCTTCGTGCTGAGTACAAACCGTGGTGATGTCGGTTCTGCTGGGTACAGGGGCCTTAGCTCCGAGTGTTTATTTGTTTCCTGCTTTGTTAAGACAAGACAGCTCTTTGCTGGCTCCCTTTTAAGGTTAATATGTTCATAACACCTATTCAGCCTGTACAAAAGCCACTGAATAGAATTCTGCTGTTTTCCTGCTGGTGGTAGGTCAATGGCTGAGTCGGCGATAGAAACAAACCTCTCTTTATCTTCAGTACGTTCCCAGAACAGTATTGCACTTCTTTAACACAACCTTCCCACCCCAGGACAGTTTGCTGTCAGCATTGAACCTCCTTCCTATTGCCGAGTAGCAATGGAAAGCAGCATCTAGCTTTAAAAACAGAAGGCAGACGTGTCCTTGTAGGGAGACTGTCTGCCCTGGAGCTCCCCACAGGGAGGCAATCGGTCCCTGCTGTTGGCAAGGAGCTCTCACTCGCTCGGCGGCATTAATCAGGGCTGACTGCTCCGCTTAATCCTCTGATCCCTTCCATACGGCCGAGAACACAAGCATCGCATTTGCGTGTTACGCTCTTCTTCACTGAAAATAGGGCTGGCTCTGTGGTTTGCAGCCGGCAGCGATTAGGTGGGTGGGTGATCGAAACGTGATCAGCAAATCTGCAATTAGAGAGAAGGCCGGGAGGGCAGTGGCTTACTGCAAGGAAGGGTCACAACTGGTATCTGTCAGAATAGAAATAAATATGTGAAATGACAAAGGTTTTAGCCGCGCTCTTGCCTGATGAGACCGTAACTTAAATAGCCAAGGCGCTGCTAGGAAGAAGCTAGGACTTTTTAAAGCACCCGAGATAGTTTGCGTAGCTAAAACACAGCCGCAGAAATTGGGACCTCTGCATCAATTCTAAATTCTGTCCCAGACACTTTTTGTGACTGATAGACAGAACCTTCATTTTCTTCAGCAGCTAGACAGTAAAGGTATTGACCATGCCTTGCAGAGGTTTGTGAAGCTTTTAATATATCAATGTGTGAAATGCTTTGAGACTTTGTGGAAAATGTCTAGCAAAGCTGCAGCCTGTTATTGCCAGATGTGATGAATTTGAGCAGGCCAGGAGTGGAGTTCTTGTCAGATACTACAAGTAGAGGAAGAACAACAGTTTGCTTGAAGCCAATTGCAAGACAAGCAATGGCATGTTTTTAGCTTATTTTTGCTGTCTTTAAAAAACCTATGTGATGTGGAAAATATGGCAACTAGAACTCTGTCTCAGAAGAACTGTTTAGTAAAATCGATCCCATTTTTCCACATCTAAATAATAGTGCTCACATCAGCTTCAGAGACAGCCAGATCAGGCCCATTTACAGCACCATGCAGTTCACTGTTTTCTCAGGAGTAGGAGGCACTTGCACATAATGATATGAAATCTAATATTGCATGATGAAAATTCAAATTACACCTTCGAGATCCAGGGAGATCTGGGGAACTTATAATCCATGACCCAGCTCCTGGAAATAAATTCACTGATACCAACTAATTTAAGCGGGGTCTGTGCAAACAGAGGGGCTGGTTCTTGGGACTCTGGCTGCAGCGTCGGCACCTAGCACGCCGTCCCCTGAGCATCCCTTCAGCAGACTGCGCAGCTCAGGGGAAGAAGTGTGTAGTTTGAATTAGGGAGCCTTGTGCACACTTGTGAAGAAAATTGTGGAGAGCTGTTTAAATTAAAGTCCAATCGCAACCAGCAGGACTTCGGTAGTTAAAGCATATACAAGCTGGGTGACCTATGAATTAACCTTAGTCGTCTGATAGTTGGTGTGTTACAGAAGGATAAACGACAGAGTTAAGCCTGTGAGAATTCAAAACTGTTTCCAGTGGGTTGGGAATTTGAACCTCGGTTCTTACGGCATTAAATCAGTCCCTCTGCCTGAAACTCTGACCCAGCAAGCCAACCTCAGATAGACATAACGTGATTCTTTTTACAGGCCTGTTGCAGGACATGCATTGCACGGTAGGATCTTAGTATGAATCTGGTAAATAGAATTGCACGGGCCATGAAAAGCCTTTACTCTAAATGCTTTCGGTATCTGCAGTTAATGAACATATTGACCTTTATTTCTTTGGTTTTTTAAGACCGTTATTAAAAGATATAGGTGGGCAAATGTTTAAAAATGCCCTGTTTTTAAAAGGCTGAGCTCTGGAGAAAATCTGGGCAATGTGGGGTGAAGAAGAAAAATGAGTTCTGACCCTCTGTCTTTTGAGCCATCTGGTTTTTGAGTCTCTCAGTTGCTGCAGGATAGTTTTATTTCATTTACCTATGAACAGCCCACAATTAACCCTAACAGGCTCCTTTCCAATGTCTTTCATAAACTAGTTTCTATGCTGACCTTTCTTCCAGTGTCCCCCACAGGTCAATAGAACAAGTTTTGACGATGGGAGGACCAGTGCTGATTGTCTGTCCTGTGGTGGTGGTGTGCCTGCTTGTCTTTGGTATTTCTAGGTTTGGTCTGCTAATAGCACTCAAAGGAAAAGAGGAAATGCAAGTTTTCTTTTCTCATGTGAATATGGTAGCATAGTAGTATATCTTCAGCTTCCTAGACTGGTTACAAGGACAGGACAGGAGTAGTACTGAAGAAAGAATCAAATATTGAATAATCTGGTTTTTCTGGCATTCCACTGTTCCCAGTTCTCCATGCCCTACATAGGTTCTAAAGCTACTTCAAGCGCAAGTCTGAAGACTAAACATTTGATGCAGATGAGTGATTGCTCTAAGAAGCGTTGCACGTTTTCAGGAAGAAAATCTGCATTTAGACAGGAAAGACAAAAGCAGCTTTGCAGTCTGTATCTTTGTAATTTTTTTATTACACTTCAATAATGAGGCCATGAATACTGAAAAAAAAAAGTTAAACATGATTGCTTTCTTCTAGGCTGTAGTGTTAAGAGCTTACAATCTTTACTCAAAATATTGTGTATTTAAAATAGTATCAGACTTTGCTTCTCAAGACTTGTTTGGAAATTGGGACTGGCTGTTTATGATATATGTGGCCATTTAATAGCAGGGAATTTAAAATGCTGCCTTTGTAATGAAAATAATAATACTCTGAATTTCTAGAGAGGCTTTCATCCTAGGACCTTAAAGTACTTCCCAAACAGTTAATGAAGTCTTACTACCTCCTTATTCCTTGTGGAATCGTCAAGTTGCATTAAATTGAGAGGATAAATGAGGCATAGAGAGATGAAGGGACTTGTCTGTGGGTAGAATGTCAGTGGTGTCATCGGGAAGAGAACACAGCAGCCCTGTCCTGTCTCAAAATCTTACCTTTGCAAATTCTTAGGACAAGAGCTCTGTGGTCTCTGAATAGGGTCCGTACAGTTGGGTTGTAAGATCAGTTTTGGGGGATTGTTGTGGTTTTTAGACTGTATAGGCAATAATTAAAAAAAACTGTCTTCAGAGAGCCCTTAGATAATTTTGGTCTACTAGTCAATCATTCAAAATAAAAAATATTCCAGATGGTGTTTTCAGGAAAGGCAGAGCTAGCTTTTTCAACACTAATATTTGCAGAGGTTTTATTTCTCCTCTTCCCCAAGGGACTTGAAGGCAGTGCAGTCCCATTGAGGGGGGCGGAAAAAATCCCCGGTAATGGAGGCAGGCACGGTTAAAGGCAATTTGCCATCATAAACAAGCCTCAGGTTTCCTTACTGCTAGAACTTGCACCAGGTAGCAGTAAGTAACGAGCGTCGGCCGCTGCCTCGGGGAAGGAGCGAGTGACACCGTTTTGTTGGGTGACACCCGTCTCCTGCGCACACAACTGGGTTGCAGCCAGACCCGCTGGAGATCTGGACGCAAGGGATTTGGGGGACAGAGTGCTGAACTTCTGCTAAGTTGCTGCCCTGCTGCAGGAAGACGTAATATTTTGCTCCTTCTTTTCCTCCTTTCCCAAACAACCACTTACAGAAGGAAACCGTTGGGTATCTTTCCACAGTGGGGCTTTTTTAGCCATAGCAGCGTATGAGACCTAGTGGAGATTCAGATACGTTTTTAGAGAAAACTATAGGGAAATAGTAACTCATTTTCAGAGGAACAATTATTTGTCCTGGAGGAAAAAAAAACAAATCGCTGCCGTGTCTGTGGAGTACATCTAGACCTACCTACGTTAATCAAATCTACCCCCCTTACTGTCTCATAGGAAGAGTGCTTTTTTTGTTTTGCTTTGTTCCTTAGTATTTCTTTGGAATATCTGGTAAGTGTTCGTTTGTGGATGATCTGTGCAATTGGAAACCATCTTGGTTGATCCTTTGTGAATTTTTTTGCTAAGTGTCATTGAGTTTCATGGATGTCAGTGGGAGATTAAAGATCTTGGAAACGGCGAGCCTTCAAACAGCAGTGATGACACTGCTGGAAGAGCGATGTGTGGCGGTGCTGGTATAGTCCTTATGGCCCTGCTGCTTCAGCCAGTGATTATGATGCTGGATACACAACGGGAGGCTTGTAATTTGGTTTCCTTTCGGAAGTCTCTGAGATAGACTGCAGTCCAACAGGAGAGCATCTGCTTTTCTTTTTGCTGAAGAACACTGCTGGAACTTCTCTGTATAAGCTCACTTAAAAACCCATTGCTTGATTTTATTAATATGTAATAATTTGGCTCCTTTTACCTACAGAAAATTACTTATCCGACTAAAATGCAAGAATATTGTCTAACGAAAGGGGAAAATAAAGAGTATAATTGTGTTAATTATCAGAATACCAGACATGTAATTAACATGCCACAAGAACAAAGAGCAAATGTACTAATAGCACATAATTGGACTTAAACTACACCCTTGGTAGAAGTCTCTGCAATGGAACTGTTGTGTTTGTGCTCCTTTTCAAATTAGCAATAAGGAATAAATTAACATCCATTTTCTTGCCCATACAAAGACAGAATCATATTGTGGGGCAGGGTAATGAATTCAGAGAATGCCTTTACATTCCCATATGGCTCTGAGGGAGGGGAATACTCATGCACATGGCTCTTCTCATCTTCCTTGCAGCAAGGCAGGCAGAGAGAAGAGGAAAACCTCATTGTATGACCAGATGTTCGCTGAATACCGTGATCCTAAAGAATACAAAAAAAAATCTGTAATATGAGTAATTTAAACGTTGTCACCAGTACCTGGTGCAAATATTTGAGTTGGTTTATCCATACATCCTTTTATACATGGTATGTTACTGTATTATGTTGTCAGATAAGGAAATAGGTACGGTAGGGACTAGTCACTGACCCAAAGGGACATCTGTGATAGAACTGGAAAGAAAACCCATAATTCTTCACTCTTTTTGGTTTTTTTTCCTTCTCCCCCCAGCATAAATCACTAGTTCAGTTTTGTATATAAATTAGGGAGTTAAAGCAGTTGTTAATGTGGGCATGGCCCACTACGCTGCTTTTCAGAACAGGCTAGTACAGTACATGAAGAAACAGTGTAGAACCACCGGACTCCTTGGGTTTTTTTGTGGATACACATTGTAGAAAGGCTCATCCAGAGCACCTGACTGTAATTCTTATTTTATTGAGTTAGAGGATGATCAGTAAAATAACTTATTACTGATGCTGTTTCACTTTCTGTACTCTCTCCCTCTGTCTTCAGTGGTGTCTTACTAAGCTTTACAAATAATTTATTTAATGCTCTTCAGAGGCGACAGTGGTTTCAGGGACTTAGGAGACCTCAGTAGCCCTTTAAGTAAGGAAATAAATTTTTAAGAAACAGGTCCATTTTCATTCAGACTCCACTTCTATTCATATAACAGAGCTTAAAATAGACATTGTGGTATTAGATGCAAAGACTTATGTTAATAAAGCCTAAATTTTATTGAGGTCCTTAAGTCAAGTATTGCTTTTTAGCTAAGCGCTTGAAAGCCGGCATGTTCAAGGTATTTCAAGGTATTACAGTATTTCTTAATTCAAGGTATTTCAAGGTATTGCAGCACTTCTTAATTTTACCTACCCTTTTTGTGCTCTGCTTCCCTAAATATGCAAATGAAAAGCCTAGAAATTCTGTCTTATTCAATTGTAATGCACCTGTCATCGCAATATCTAGACACCTGCCATTCTACTTCACAGAAGTATTGTAAGAGTGCCTTAATTAACGCTTGTAAAATGCTTGGAGATCCTAGGATGGAAGGTGCTAATGAGTTGTAAAATATTATAATGATGTTGCAGAGTATTCAGTCTCTTTCTCTTTGTAAGGGAAGACTTGCATCTTTCTTTCATTGCTTTCATGTTTCTAGATCCATATTTTGCAATAGAAGGTAAGTCTAAACAGGGAAAAAAGGTTTAAACAAGGTAGAAAGATTGCTAATGCTGCTAGTTCTCTTGTGAGGAAGCTAGCTGTTTTTATGTACTTCTTTGCTTATTGAATTTTCTTTTTGTCTCTCTGATGAAGCCATACTTCAATGGCTTGTTGAGAATTCTCTGAACGTTCAGAAATGTCAGGGGAGAAGATTTTCTTCTTCAGATTGCCAAGGCCTTCATTTGCATCCCCTAAATCAATTCTCGCACATGATCAAAGCAGTTCTGGAAATTTTCAAGTGTGGGGAAAACCAGCCCTCTAATTCTTTCTCCTCTAATATATACAGTCAGGTTCCAAAGCATTAAAAAAAGAAAAAAATCCACCAAATATAAAAACTCATGAATTTTATGCCTCTTTATGTTCAGAGGATTGCAACTGTGTATATTAGGGAGAGCAAGGCTAGAAAAGATGTAACAGGTCATCTGTGTATGTTTTCTCTTCAAGCTGGTAGGGGCATTGCTGTAGCATTTTGTTGTGGAGTTTTCTTCTGAATGACCCAAAAGATGCCGCTTCTGCCTGTTGCCTTACAAGAGTACTCTGTGGTTTCATAGATCTCATTGTGAAGAATTAATTTTTTATATTCACCTCGAATTATCTTCTCCTTAGTGTCATTATTGTTTATTCTTCCTGCTTGGCTTAGACTGATAAAGCCATGTCAGAGCCAAAAAATACTAGAATTCAAATTCCCAAAATACTTTGGGATTCTCTTATTGCTTTCTCTAGTGGGAATGGGAGGAGGTAGAGTGGAGCTGTAATACAGCTCCTCGGAAACTGGTCTGTTGTTGCCTTCACCTAATATTTTGCTTGGCTGTGCATGCAGCTCTCTCATGAGCTTAATTACTTCACTGCAGCAATTGGTCCCCTTTCGGAAGTGGTTTCAGGGCAGCTGTGATAAACCAAATGCTCAGTAGAGGAGGTAGAGTTAGGTTCTGAGTTTTAACTTCCCATTAAAAGCAATCATAATCTGGAAACAAACTAGTACGCAGACATTAATTGCACTGAGATGAAAATAAGCCCACACCCAGTTCTAGCCTCTTTATTTAAAGACTGGACCATTTTCTCAACACGAGTCTAGACTATTTGAAGTTTGGACCCTTTCCCCATACCTCCCTGTTTGAACAAGGGTCCAAGTCTAATATCTAGAAGTAACAGGGCATATTCCACATGTATCCTAAAGCCTTTATGATCCTGAGCTCTAACAATCGGATCCAGATCTGCTGTTGACTTAACTGAGCATGTCTCACTTCTCTCTGTATGTATGGTATGTACTGGCTTCCTTTAAGTAGCAAGCAAAGGCATTCATTTTTACCTATCACCTTATCTTTTAATTCCTGGCTGCTCAGCTCCATTCTGACAAGTGCAATAAATGTGTCCTCCTGGGTCCTTGCGAGCTGGGCATTAGTCACGCTGTGCGTTTCAAGGACATCAGTCTGATAGTTTTTCAGCCGTAACGGAAAACATGTTCTGCCAGGAGCCATTTGTTCCAGTTTTGTTGCTTACTAATAAAATAAAAATCAATGGTTTTTTGGAGCTTGAGAAGCAGGTCAGAGAGTAGGAGGGAGATAAGTGGTAAAGATGAAGGTGCTGAAGTTAGTTCTCCGAGTTTCTCGGAAATAATGGCATGTGGCATTTCAGATAAAGTGAGAATCTCTGTCATCTTGTGAAATGCAGTTACCTCTGGCAAACTAGAGCTATTGTTTAACAGCAAATAGGACTCGTGCATAGCAGGTCTCATGCTGGGCAATTTAAATCAAATTTAGTTTTGTGAAACAAAAGGTATTTGGGGCGATGTTGCATTTGCCATATTTTTAGAGTAAGTGCCGATGGAACATCAGTGGTGATATGGATCAGGTTTTCATTTGGCTGTCTCCACCACAGGTGGAATACCCATACTGTCTGTATCCTCAACCACTGAACTGCCAGTTCAAACCACTTAGTCATCTAACTAAACAAAATCATCTAACTGATCTTAAAACACAAACTAAACAATTATTGGCTTTGCTGAATCAGTGCCTTAGTCACAACTGACTCGGAGGAGTTTTGCTTAGAGGGTGAAATGCAATCCATGCCTTCTCCTTCCATGGAAATTTCCCAGTTCCATCATGACTGATTCAGCTGATTAATTAATTTGAACTGGTAGTTTCATTGTGCAATAAATAAGGTTTACCTGGACATAGCATTTCTTCCCTTAAAAACGTCTCTCCTTCCTAATACTGCAGAAGCAGAATAATTTACGTGAGTCCTGATGGTAACACTGAAGTCCCCTTCTTACCGTGGTCGATGGTAGTGGGCTTTCCCCCACTATAATGCCTGATAGAGCCCAAGTGGACTGCAGAACAAATTTTGCTCTTTAAACTGCCTTTTCTGCCACACCTAATGAACCTAGGTTGCCCTCCGGTTTAAAGGTAGTAATAACTTATTTTGCAGAAAATGTTTTAGAGTATGTGTATATATTTGCATGCCAGCTGGCCACTGACTTACAAGCCCTCTTCAGATACTTTTATATTGACCTTTGAGCTCTGTACATAGTTATTCCTAATCAAAATCCAGTATTGGGGCCAATAGATTTGTGTTATATCATGTATTCATAAATGGGCAATCATCTTTTAACTGATGATACCTTGCCTTGCAAATCTTTGCTAATGGGGTGGTTCTTACTCATGCATTAAGTTAGTAAGACTAGTTTGAGAGTCATACTGAGCTGGACAGTCCTTCTACTCTCCATACAAAAGAAAAATACATAATGTAGCATACTGTCAGCTGAAGCTGCGTTGGCAGAACGTAAAGACTCAGCTATCTGGCAACAGATGGGCTACAGACTTCTTCTGACATGATCTGCCATCCAGCATATGTTAGACAGGCTGAGAAATCAAGGGGGTTTAGACTGAGGCTTTAGCTTTATTTGAAAAAAGAAAGATGTCTTAGCTCTTGATAGAGCAGGTGGCCTACAGCACACAGTCCGTGAAATAAATGTGGACGAAGTTGGTTGCTTGGTTAAGGGGTAGCTCCATAGCACAAGATAGTAATTGGGGTATTGTTCATTGCATTGGACCACTGTGTATTTCTCCTCAAATTCCTCTTCTGCTCTGCACACACTCGTATTAGCAAATATGCTTAAGATACAGCAAGTAAAGATGGTTGGTTTTGAGGATGGAAGAAACTGTTGGGTGGGCAGAATGGCTTGCCTTTGGATATCCAAATGCTGCAGACCAGATTCTGTCAACTTGCCGAGACCTCGGTGACTGATCGAGGGCAGTGGATAAGTTGGTTTCCCAGCTTTGGTTGGCTGGTCCCCCCATCTCGAGTTTGGGGTAAACAGGTAGTCAGCAGGGAAGGTAACAGTATTGGGCTTGCCTTGGGAGGGGAGGTTTTTCCAGAAGAGATCGATCTTGGTATTTAAACTGCATAGTGTTTTAAAATAAAGAAATACCACATCTCTAGGATCTTGAACATTCTGGACTTTATTTTTATTTCACTGTGGGAGTGTAATGGCTAATAGGTACAAAGCATGAGTAGTCATATCTAATTATAAAATAATTTGGTTGCATTTTAGTTGTCAAAACTCTGATCATGGTAAGGTATTTTTTCTTCTGTTGAAGCATTTTCTAATTGAAATTTTTGACCAAAGAGCAAATAACTTTTCTATTATAGGACAGGTTCTGTGCAACTTAATTATTCCTATGAAACTTCTTGATTTAGATAGTTCTTGTGGATTTTCCCAAACAGAACTAGTAGACTTTTGCCTTGATAGAAGTCAGTGAAACTACACTAAAACACATTTCTCACTATGCAGGGTATTTGTCTAAACTGTGAGCTCTGCTGTTCCTCCATTTGGGCAGGGTTAATGCTTCGTCAGAGGACAGTCATTCTCTGCAGCATGTGTACCTGGGGATGAGCAGCAAGGAGACCCCCTCGGTCCGCAAGCATCAACGCGGAGAGGCGTGACGGTGCTCTAAGGTGTGTTTATGTTTAAAGCAGACACATTTCTGCAGGATTGGCATTTTGGAGCTATGAAAGCATAGCCAGAAAGCATGTATTTGTTTCACAGTGCTTGTTGCAGGCAGGTGTTGGCAGTTTGTTCCTTCCTGGGGTGGGCCAGAGCCCAGCAGATGACCAGGGTTTGTGCGTCCTGCTCCCAGTGCCTTGCTGTGCCCGGCTTGCTGCTGGTGGCCTTGCTGTCTCTGGCATCACTGTTGGGTTAGGTAAAAACCACCTTTTTTGCCTTTTTGCCGAAAAGACCTGTGAACGTTAAGGTGAAAGCATTTAAAAGGCTTCATACGGGTTGTAACTCTTTCTAAAATGTTAGGGTTTGAAGCAAATGCTGATTAAATCAGCTGTGTGAGGCTTCAGTGGGGCGTCAGTTAAACCCCGATCACCAACTGACCGCAGCTGCAGCGACACAAAAACAACAACAACAAAAAAAAACCTCAAAAAACAAAAGCAAACAAACCACCCCCCGGCCCCGCCCCTCCCGCCGTTTGGGTGGGAGGCGGGCGAGCAGCCGGCCCGGTCCCGCAGTCCCCGGCCCCGCGGGCGGATTTGAGGCCGACGGGCTGCGGGGAGGCGTTTGCTTCCGCCGTGCCTGGCTCCGCCCCCCCCCCGCCGCGCAGATGGGCTCGGCCGCATCCCCCGCGCCCTTGGTTCGCTCCCTCCGCCGCCTGGCAACCGGCGCGGGGGGGAACCGGCCGCGCTCGCCGCCGCCATTTTAGGTGCCGCTGGCGGGGCGCCGCGCTGCCAGGCGGGGGAGGGAGGGAGGGGAGGAGGAGAGAAAAGGCGAGCGGAGCGGGGCAGCGCAGCGCTTCTCCTCCCTCCTCCTCTTCCTCCTCCTCCTCCTTCTTGGGGCCGAGCCGAACCCTCCGCCCGGCGCAGAGCGGAGCCCGGACCAGCGGGGGCGCCACAGCCGCCCCGCCAGCCGGGGCTGCGCGCTGCCCTGCACCGCTCCGCGCTGCTAATGCCGCCGCCGCGCCGCCCGGGCATGCCGCCCTCGCTGCCGGCCCCCGCCTCCTGCCTGCTGCTCGTCGTGCTGCTCTGCGGAGGAGCAGGGGCCGCTCGAGGTAAACAGCCGGGGCGGGCGGGGAAGGCTGCCCAGCACCGGGGGGAAGGGGAGGGCGGCAGGTCCGGCCTCCCCCCCCCTCCCCGGCTTGCGCGCTCGCTCCCCGGGCGCCCTGTGCCGGGCGGACGGACCTGCTGGGTGCGGGGACGGTGTCCTTGGCTGCCTTCGTCCTTCGGGAGGAGGGAGGGAGCGCAGAGGAGGACATCTCGGCGGGCAGGGAGGGGAGGAGGGCGCTGGCCGCCCCTCCCCGGAGCTCGCTTGGGGGCCGGGGTGACCCCGCCGCGGCCGTTGCACCTGCGGCGCCGCGGGGAGGGAAAGGGAGGGGGGGGGAAGGCGGTGGCGGTTCGTCCTCCGCGCTCACCTGCGCCGGGCTGCTCCCACCCCCGCCACCTTCCTACCCCGAAGGTCAGTCCCCGCGCCGGCGGCCCTCAGCTGTGCGACCGCGGGGGCCCGGCCCGGCCCGGCCCGGCCCAGCTGCGGCGGCGGGATGCGCGGCGGCCCGCCCGTTACATAACCGCTCCCTCAGGCGGCCGCCCGCCGTGCCCGCGGCGGGCAGAGGTCGTCACTTGTTGCGGGGAGGCGGGGGGGGGGGTTACGCTGGCGAAATGCAGCGGGACCCGCCTGCCTTGTCCCGAACGGTCTTGCCCGCTGGAAACGCCGCGCTCCTCGGGGCTTGGACAGGCATCTGCGTGCGCCGGGGAGAGCCGTGACGGGGTTTGGGCTCCTGGGAGAGCCTTGATGGCCAGCGGAATGGGAAGGGGAAATAAAACGCCTCAGAGAGCCCCTGGGGAGCCTAGCCTTCAGGCTTACCTAAAGAATACTCGTTTGGTTGTTAGCGAGAACAGATAGCTTCGCTAAACCTTAAGGGATACGGCGTTTTTAAACGTTGGCCTTGTGGCTATTGATTGATCTTGTGGAGTAAAAGTATACGCATTGCAGGTCTCCTTCTGAGCAGATTTCAGTAAGAGGCTTGCGAACGCTTCCTTACCTGAAGGTTACCCCTTGAATTGAGAATGCCGTTTCTGCAAGATTTAGCTGATCATATGATGAGATTTGAGATCTTGCATTTAATTTGAACGTAGATTAGAAATGTGGCTTTAAAATGGCTTGCAAATACATTGAAGGGAAGTTCTTGATCTGAAACAAAAACAACTCATTAAGGACACATCTTGCTGCAGTTTCCCTACATAGGATCCAAGAAGCTGCTGCTGTAGTAAAGAAGTCTGCTAACTGTTTAGATAGTGACCATAATTTACCTGTACAAGATCTCTTAGGTACAACCTATTCACTAGTATTCTTGGAACCATGAAATTTAATGCTTACTAGATCAATACAGAAGCACAGTTTCATTGCATTGCTAGGCTTTTCCATCATTTGAAATTATGAATAAAAATAAAGATCAAAACCCCTTTTCAAGGAAACCTAATACGTACTTGGAAATGAATGGCAAATTTAGATAGCATCGCACAGGACAGCTCTGTTAGCTCTTCTGCAGTTTGTTGGGGGCTGTGCTTGTTTCCAATCTAATCTACAGAGCTGCTGAACTGCAGGTCCTGATCTGTTAAACTTCATCACACATAACTGAGTTACAATATGAGGTCTGGTTTGGCTGAGTATGTGCAGTTGCCTTAGTCTTCATGACATTTTGGCTACTATAGGTAGGCCTGTTAATAATGTTACATGAAGATGCATTTAATGACAGGTGAGCTCTGGAGAACACCTGGAAAGCTGCTAGGGCAACTCACTTTCCCTGTTGTTAAGAGAAACATTTGTTTGGAAGCATTTATGGTAAACTTCTAGTTTTGTGCTGTATTTTCAGTTCTGTTTTTTTCAAGTACAGCTTCATTTTTCTCATGTGTGACTTTAAAAGTCCATGTTACTGAGGTCGCTAAGATTTATTGTAAGTGGTGAAAACTGGTTTGTGCTTGGTTCGGTAATGTGCAGAAATGGACGGGAAAGGCTACACCGGAGTGGTGAGTTCCATTCTCCAGTCCTGTGTATTCCTGTGGTTGGAACAGGGGAGTGAAAAGTGGTTTCTTTTGTGATGATGGAAAGAAACCAAAATAGCTTATAGGGGATGTGATCTTACACAAAAGTTAGGTGTGAGCTAGCTGACGTATGGTCTTCCCTGTAGTTCTTTTAAGGGGTGCAGAGAGTGGTTTCGGGTTCTAAAGAGGCGTATTCCCGTCCAGCTGATGCAAAACTCTTAAATTAACTGAATTTATCTTGTAATTGGTCAAATTGACCCAAATATTGCTAAGCTTGTTGGACTAATGTTGCAGTGGAAAAGCAGTAGTTAGCAGTGCATTCAAATAGTGTTTGTCAAAGTGAAGCAATTGGTTATTTGTCAACAGAGCTGAATGGGGAGTGGAATGGAGAGACTTTTCAGACGAGAAGGCAGTACATCTAATGGCTGCTTCTTCCATAGTTACTGACTGATATATCTCTGTTGCCTTGGGCCCCTTCCAACTTATTGTCATTTAGGAAGGGTAGTGATCAGAATAATACTATCTTAGGAAGCTTTGCTGATCTGTGATTATTTCAGGAAGTTATCTGGTGCTATGAATGTCTTGAATCCAAACCACAAACCACTTCTCCCTACCACGGTCTTACTGCAGATGTTTCTTTGACACAATAACAGCCTTTATAGTATAGGGCTGGTGGTTAGGTTTCTATCTCCTTTTTAGAGGCAAGGAAATTTAAGACTACCCTAAAGGATTGCGAAGAGACAATTTGGCTATTTGTGGTGGCTGTTGTTTTTTTTTTCTCTAAGGATTTATGGAAGTAAGAGACTACTGAGAAGAGGCAGAAGTAACCAGTGCTAGACCTTTCTATGATGCATAATGCTTGGGAAAGCATAATATACAGCCATCTGTTCAGACACAAACAATTTTCATCTCTTTTTCTATATATATTATGTAAAATAATACAGTGCTGTGGAAACTGCAATGGAGGAGAGATGGTCTGGGCAAGCACAGTTGACTTTGTGTGTTTGGAATACTATCGTGCCAGTTGCCTTCTTCCACATTATCACACTGCAGGTTGTGCTGTCTGTGCCAAGTTACCAGGACAATTTATCAATAGAAACTTTTCTAGACTTAATACGCATGTCTTTGGTTTGAAGTCTTAATGTTTCTGCAGACTTGAAATCACCAGTTTCAGATTATTGCAAAGAGGTTTTTTTTTTAAGGAGAAGGACAGCAGCTAGGCTCACAGGCTTCCATTTCTTGTGGAAGTTAGAAGGCTTGAAGTTAAACCTAGATCAGGCTACAGGACAGCATAATGTGAACGTCTCATCTCAAACATTAAATTAGAATTCTGGTATTCTGGCTAAAGTGGCATTTTCTGCCGTGAAAATCTTAAGTATCTGATAGCTTAGTGGCTCATGGCTATGAAACTATTCTGCAGCGGAGAAAAAAATTCTGTAGTCACTGACGTTTTCTGAACAAAAGTGCTTTTACCATTAGCCTTATCTCTCTATTTAGTTGTATTCAGAGAAGTCTCTCTGAAATTTTGTTTATGAGGGCATACATCTTGTATTGTTATCATTATTGTCAAAGACAGAAGCGGTACCTCAAAACGTGGGAGAGTTTAGTAAGGCGGCAGCGTTGGTCTTGAATAAATCTTGTTTTGCACTCTGATTTATTTGATTTGTACTGATTGACTCGCATTGGCTTCAGTAGGGACTAAACTTCCTTAGGAGCCTTTAGAAAGAATTATTAGAAACCTCAGTGCCTTTGAAGAACTGTCTGTCCTTTGTTTATAGTATTAGGTCTCATCTCACTTGCTTTGTATTCAGATTGAAAACAAGTTGCTGCACTGCTCCCAGTTGGTTTCCCTGTTTTTAAATGGAGTCAACAAGTAGAGCCAGAAGTGCCAGCTATACTGAGATGATGTTTGCTGTATTTGTAAATAAGATTCCCTTTCAAGGAGTGAAGTTTATAAATATGATAACAGTTAGAAAGAAAGCGATTTCCACTCTTGCACTATAATTAGCAACATTTAAGAGAACATTTGTTAAATGACTGTTTACAGTTAGAGACTTATGTTTACTATTTTAGTGTTCTGTTTAGTTTAAAGCATTTTAAATTTCACTTCAAAAATTAATGTTGCCTTAATCCTGTGTAGACTGTTTTGTGATGGGATATTTTTGTTTGCTGTTTTCCCTGCCAGGCTTTTATCCAAATTGAAATTTGGTCAGTATATCCTCTGTCTAAGGTGTTTGGCACTCTGAACATTTCTTCTGCTGCAGTTGTGGGTAATAAAAATTGCAATTAGTTTCTAATCAGTCATTTGCATGTACCTTGGTTTCTGGCTTATAGCAAAACTTCCATGTATCTTTGTACAAATGAAGTCAGATTTAGGCAATGGGCTCAGTGTAGAACAGGAAACCCTCTGTAAGTGGTGATAAACCAGAGATTTTTCCCTAGGTAAAATATAATTTAATAAAACCTGTTGAATTCCTACAGCCATTAGTTTGAATGTGGTGTTTGCAAAATTAGTGTTAATTGTACAGGCTCAAACTGTAGGCACCTGAAAATTTATAAACATTACCTTGTGCTCCCAATGTATGACAGTTGAGCTTCCAGAGCACAAATTACAAGTGCTCCTTAACTGTGGTGAAGAATCCAGATAGAGATCTGAAATTGTGGGATGAATTTCGACCACCTGATTTTCCTTCATCTAGGAACCATAGAGGTTGATGTTAGTGGATGCCCATGCCTTTACCCAGTCCCTCTCCTAGTGCAGATTCGTCCCCCTGTATTTTGTTACTGCCAGCAGTTTTCATGTCCCAGTAGTGGAAATTGTAGTTTGTCTTGGAAACCCGTACTATGAATAAGTTTCATGCTATCAAGAAACTCAGCATTTGAGCAAAGCTTGTGTTCAGTTTTATTCCATTATATGTACCTGTTTGTAAGACGATGTTTTTTGGTAGAATTCTAGATATGCGAAGACCCAATTAAATAAACAAATGAAATATATCAGTGGTAATGAATAGATTTATTTCGAGTTGTTTATATACAAAGTTAATCCTCACCCTTTTCTAATAGAAAATAGAGGCACAGCTCTGAATTGCAGGCTCATGAGTCTAGGGCAGGAACAGAACACACATTATAATCATGCCATGCTACACCCTTTCTTATTAAACTTCGCTTTCAGGGTGGAGAAGGCATATTTTATTGTGTAGATCTTTACTCTTTCGCTGACCTATATTTTTCTGTGGTTATGTACTACATAAACTTGTTCTTTTAATGATATTGCTTGAAATTTCATCAGAACAGTACTAAATTGTGAATATTCAAGGTAAGACATACTTTAGAATTTTTATTGTCTCACTGAAAGGCGTGCTTGTATTTTCTTACATCAAGAGGAAGACAAAAGACGTACAGTAATCAAAATTTTTGTCAGACCTTCAGGGCAGGAGTAAGTGACTGTTTACTCAGTTCATTGAGTGCAGTTCATTTGAATTGACAGACTGTAATTCTCTTTTTATGCAATCTCTGGATTTTTCGTGGAGTCTCAAAGGCGGATTTTAGAAAGGAATATTTTATGTTTATCTACTGTCACTAGAATGAGCATCTAGCCTTCAGACTCTAGTACTTGTTACTGAGTTTGCTCAACATGTTTTACCAGTTAATTCTTAAGAATTTTTGACATAAATCGTCTTGCTCTAGTTCTAAAGATACGTAGCGTGGCTAAACAACACTATATATTAGAAGTAGTTACCCAGAAGAAAAATTATTTTCAGCTACAGCCCTTTCTGGTTGAGGCATGTATAAATCTTCAGTTATGTAGGTGCCAGATCCCATTTAAGTCAAATGATCTTCTGACCACTTGTAAGAAGATAACGGAAGTCCTCAGAAAGGACTTCCATAAGTACGTTTAATTTTAGTGTGTTCACATTCAAATACTAGAACTGAGTTAATTCTGATTGTCTTAAGATTATAGCTTTTGATTAAAGTTTCCATACTAGCCCTAAATCCCATTGCCCTGGCTACATACTAATTTACATTCATTAATTCTTTTAAAGAGCAGGAAAAAGTTGCTGCTAGTTGATCTGACTGATTGTGTTCTGCAGCATCAGCCATTGCTCTTGGTGAAGCATCCTTTCTTCAAGGTACATTCCTTTGCTGCAGAACAGTCAGTAGTAGTTCAGTCAGTATGAGTAAAAGCTGGTCTGTACAGTTTCATGAGAAACTGGGCACATTTACCTAGAGCGAATGGTATTTTAAAAACCAGTGTTCAAGGCACACATCACATCAGACACAAATTCCCTTTCCTCCTATAGCTTAGAGGCAATTATCTTTAGATAAACCAAGTTCGGTGGCTTGTGCTCACCTTGCAGATGCATTCTTCATTGCTTGGCAGCAGTAGAGGCCTAGCATGGGCTTTACAATTCATTTTGCTACCTGGAAAAAGAGGTATACTTAGCTGTCTTTTGAATTTTTTTGGTCCCTAAAAACTAAGTAGAAGTCAGCTTGCTGTGTTGTGCCAGGGTAGCTTCCCCCACTTGACTAGATTAAATGCTAGTTGGGATTTACAACAGATTCCAGTTGAGGCGATTACAAATAGTGTGAATATTGTATTTCAAGGAAACCGGTGTAGTTTATCCCAGTTAAATGGCAAGAGATTAACAGCTCAGGGCACTTTGTTAGTGTCAAGCTTGGAATAGGCCGACTGTTTTGGTTTGAAATTAACTGTCTGGCTTTGAACAACCTTCTGTGCAGGTTTCAGGAGTTTTGTAAGGATTAAAAAGGAAAAAAATGGGAAAGGATAGTTTTCGGTCCAACATTTAATAATATTTAAGTCAACTGAGATCTGAATAATACTTGGTTCAATTTCGCAGTTGGTTCAAGGGAAGCAGTAATGTAATGCTCATAAACTGTGCCTCATATTTCAAATGCTAGCTTGAGAATTTCTTACAGTATGTGGTTATGCTAGAGTCAGTAGATCACAGATATGGATAACGGGCCTTTCCTGGGTATTCAGCAGTAGGCTTGGTTTTCCAAAATCCAATGATGTTTAGCCTTCATAAACACAAAGGGATTTAAGCTTTATGTTTTAAAATCTGGTGATGTTTTAGCCTTCCTAAACACAAAGGGGTTTAAGCTTTATGATTTTATTGTCTACAGCACAGTAAAAGGACATGACTTTGCTTTTAACTGGGCCTGTTGTTTGAAGGTTCACTAGACTCTGCAGATGCTTAGCATACTCATAATTCTGTTCATATGTGGTTACAGTACTTCAAGCTTTTACAGAACCTTCTAGCTTACAGTAGTGGGATTTACTGTAAGTTGCTAAATTAGGAGGTTTCTCAATGCTTAAAAAAATTGTACTCTACATTCAGAAGCATTAGAATAGAGAGGGAGTTTTTTTCCTGGACGAGATCTGTTCTACTATTTTATACTAGGTCCTTGCAAGGACTAAGATGAACAGATGAAAGGACTCCGATATGTTCAGTTGAGGTGTAACTGCATTAGTGAAACACTTCTCTTTAGGCCAGATTTGAATTGAGAGACATGTTTCAATTGGAGACTCTCACTTCAGCAGTTACTGGCGCCTTCCCTCTGAGGGAGGAATGATGTGTTAGTCCCTTTGAGCGTGAGGACGTTTGTTTTAAAGCGCCAAGTTCCTTGGAGGGTGCTGCAGCAGTGTACTTCCCTGGGTAAATAGAACAATGTGGCTGACATTTAGCTGGCTATTTGGTATGCTGAATATTGAAAGCATGCCCATGTGAGTGTATTGAGGCAATAAAGATAGTGTTGCCATATTGAGTAAAACCACACGGCGGTAATTAAACACTGTTTGCATTAAAATAGTTTGTTGTGAGTTCTCTCTTGCTGCATTATTATGTACGAAGATATTATATCCTGTCCAGCAGTTTGTTGCTACTAACCAGTAAAAGATTGCAGATGAAAGCATATTTGGACAGCATTATGGTTTCCTGTATGAGTTCTCTAACCTCTAGGCTTAATAATTTAAGTGTCCTTTTATCACTGTTTTTTAAATTCCCCTGGGTAAGCATATGACAGACAGTTTGTTGGAGAGGCAGGATTCAAAAGTCTAGGTTAGCCTTACATCTCTGCCTCTTTTGACAATTTGCTTATATAGTTCTTTACAGAGATGAAATAGCAGGGCTCAACTGTGTAGTAGTGTTCTAGCTGTAGTACATACTTTGTTGTGATTCTACAGGCATTTATTTCAGAAGCTGTAAGTACTTGATCTCATGAAAACCAAAATCCAGGTGATGTCACCTACAGAATGCTGTTTGGTATGTTTGTTATAACCTCTAGCAAAGCATTTCTTATATTTGACTCTGCATCATTTGCTGAAGTTGACTTGGGTTTGGATGGTAAGGAGCAGTTTTCAGATCCTCTAGATGAATGTTTTCCATAGTTTCTAAGCAGCTAGATACGTACAAACTTCCAGAATTAGATCTGGGAAAATAGTATTAATTTAAGAAGCAAGAGTATATGGTAGTCTGGGAGGTTTTTTCAAGTAGCAGATACGCATTGCCCAAAACAATTTAGGTGAAACTGATGTGTGTAGGACCTCAGCACGAAGAGAGTTAGATGAAGAGAAACAATATGTTCAACTGTCAAGAAGAAGTAGTTGTTACACCACATATACTGGTTCTGTGGACTACGAGCTGTATTTATCTTTGGAGAGCATAAGATGAAGATAAATATTTAATAATCGAGGCACTCTCACATTGGATTGTCATGTAGTAGATGAATAACCTAGTAGATAACATGATTTTGTCTTGCATCTTTCGTGATGTACTAGAAAAACCTATTTTTGCAAGCTGGCAAGGAAAGGTACTGCATTTCTTTGCAGTAGAGGAAGATGACCAGTCACCTTAAACATGCTCAAGTGATCGGTTTACAGATTCTTCTATGCAGAGTTGAAGAATGCTTTTCTGGGCAATCTTCTGGTGGAGTTTCCCAGGCTCTTAAAGCAACTACTAAATAAGTGATATAAAAAGTAGTCAGCATTTTACTCAGATTTCAAGGCATTCTATTAGGTGACAGAAAAAGCCTGAGATTTTGGTGCCTTCTTCCAGTAGTGTTTGAAATCTGCATTAGGCGTGTGTTGGATTAAAGAGTACAAAGTACAAGTCCTCCAAACCCAGAAGGCCTGGAGCGCTTGCGCTGCGTCTCTGCAGCCGAGGTGTGGGCCTGCGAAGCTGGTGTCTCGTCCTTTTCGATTGCCTCTCCTCTCTCTCCCTTTCTTGCATTTTGCATAGTTCCTCAGCTTCAGCAGGACTCCTGGAACCCTCCTTTACCTGGGATGCCATATAAATAACTGGTAAAACTGATAGAAAAGGTTCTAGGTGTAAATCTCACAGTGGGATGGGAATGGCTGTCACTCTCTGTTTGTTTCCTCGGCAAGTGTCCTTAGGCCTTGTGTAGAAATTAGTTAAGTTTGATTTCTTTTTCACCTGGTCTCTTAATGATAATAAAAAACACCATACACGACAAAACGCTGAAACTAGAAGAAGCCTTTGCGTTCTGAAGAACAGACCACCAACAGGGTCCCAAATTTTCCAAGTTGAAGAGAAGTAGAATGTAAACAAACCCTTGTGTTTCATGTTGGCCAGTCTTTTTTTATCTGATGCTGAATATAGGTTTTTCTACTGTCACGCTTGGTGCTGATGACAGCGGCTCCCCATCACTGTTACAAGGTTTTTGAATTGCACTTCAGGGGCATCTTAAATCCCAGCATAGTTAAGAAACTAATTCAGATTCTCCGAGTTACTTTTGGAAAGCCTACAGGGACACTGAACTCTTCTGAACATACTGAGCCAGGATTTTGTCTCGGATTTTTCAATTTAGTAAAACGCTGATTCAGATTTAGAAAAATGAAAGAGGAAAATACTGGAATCAGTATTATAAAGCATTTTTTTAAAGAAGTTGTCAGCATCAAACATTTTGACTTTGTACTTTGTTTTCCTTTCAGTTAACAAGCATAAGCCATGGATTGAAACAACCTATCATGGTATAGTTACAGAAAATGACAACACGGTGCTCTTGGACCCCCCTTTAATAGCCCTGGACAAAGATGCGCCTCTGCGTTTTGCAGGTAAAGAATTCATCTGCATTTCTTTTTTAAGAAGTGGAAACGCTTTCTTGATGACGAATGCTGTGTGTTATTTAGTGTGTTTTCCCTAATAGTAGCATAAAGTTTTGAAGCTTTTAGACCCTAGGAAATGTTGGTGCACGGACCAGAGTTTTATTTCATATTTACAGCCATAAATATACAGCTGTATCCAGATATCCAAATCAGAGAGTACTCTATATTGCAGATATTCCATACTACTTTAAATTTCATGTGTATTATGTTAATTTTTGTGATTTTTTTATTATTTTTTTTTTTCCCTGCATAGTGTCTAACCTTTTCCTCCGTCCTCTGGATTTCAAATTTCACAGCGTTCAGTCTGGGAGTTCTGGAACAATTATTTTCTTATCGTTCTGAAGAGAGTTTTTTATTTTCTTAGTGTTTTTGATTTGTGTCTTAGTAGATTGAAAACAGTAATTAGTAGATTAAGATTACATTTCTTCTATGCAGTATTTGGACTGAGAATTTCTGTCGAAATCTAGACTTTCTGTGATAAGCTCGCTTAACAGTTTGAGGTATTCTAGAAAATGGACGGGCTCTTCTGCCTGAAGAAAAGGCTTTTTCTCCTCTAACAAAGAATATAGAGAATGATACACAAGCCATTTGTAAAACATAGGCTAATTCTTCACTTTCAACATAGGACTGACAGATGAGAGTTTTCTTACAAAATTCCATGGTATTTTTTTTCTGGAAACTACTGTTTAAGAATACTGTATTCATTAATTGGATGCAGTGTTGTGGAAAGTACATTTCTGATGTGTCAAAATACTAGAAAACAGTGTTTGGAGAATACCATCGGGCATCTGCAGGTATTGAAATTACTTGTAGTGGGTAACACAAGGTTAAATTAGATATTTGCAGAAGCTTACTTGGTTAGGTAAAATTTTAGAGTTAAGAATCGTAGTAAAATACCTAGAAGATGTGATATGTGCCATTGTTGGGAACATTGCTTAGCCTGGCTTCACGGAGGAAGTAATAGAAAAAGAGAGCGATTAAATTAACAGCCATTTGAAATGTTAAGCATGCTAACTGCGTTGTGTGCTACAGTGTTACGGCAACTTGGTCACAATTTCTTAAAGTGGTACTTAAAGTAACAGTTTTGTTGCATTATCATAAGGCTGTAATTATCTCCAAGGCTGCCTTATAAATTCAGGAAGTTCAGAGATAATGGTAAACCTCTGAAATTCAAACTTTCTCATGTATTGGATACACATGGCAGAGGCTCTAAAGTGATCTTAACTGGAAATAAAACTGCTGCCTTTTCATTTCCAAATGAAGATGCTTGTGCTGGGATACACAAAATCTGTTGAGAGAGTTATAGGAAGGCTGACTTGAGTACTTGGTGATTAGGAGAATATGAATCATCTCTCGCAGTTCTTAAGTGCTTTAGATGTAGGCACTGGTAGTTTGACAGAATTGAACAGATTTTGAAAATGGCAATTTGATACCTCTTGGTGGACAGTCATTTTCCTGAGTGCTGGGTATCATGAAGCTTTAAGAAAGTACTGACAGAATATCCTCAAATATATTGTCAAATTTGCAGAGGAAAATCCAATGTCAAAGCGTCACTTGAAATGAGACTGCTTTTCCATTGTGTTGATCTAAATTGTATAAACCTGCTTTCGTTTAATGAACATTTTTACCAACTGGAAGTTGGTTTTATTAAACATTTGTATAAACGTTATATATTTTGGCTTTCAAAAACTAACAATTCTTAAGCAGCAGCAGCACAATGGATTTAAAGTGGTTATCTTAAATTCTGAGTATAGCACACTAACGTCGTAAAGAAATTTTCCTCAGTATGACTCTGTTGGATTTGAATTGAGTAAATTTTGAATGACTGCGCTATGGGAATCTATAAAAGTATCTGTCTACCATTAAATGGAACAGTACTTAAGTCTGTCTTTGAGGAGACCAAATGTGGGAGTGGTGTTGAATCAGCGTTACCGATTCTAGTTGGTGGTGCTGTAGTCATGTCCTAGAACGGAGAATAGCGTTGTTATTGTCCAGCAGCATCTATGTGGGTGTTTAAGTGTGAGAAGCCCATTAGATCAGTGACATGTTTTCACAGCAAAACAAAGCGTTTTCAGGATTAAATGGCTGTTTCAACCCTAACTGGTATATTCCTACTTATAAATCAAATTTATTCATGCTTCAAAAGGTTGGATATTTTAATTAACTGTGCCCCCTAGCTGAGCTGTGAAACTTCTGAACTGTCTGCAGGTTTAAAATATTTTAAATAGAGCTTTTTGCTTTATTTCAATTTTGAGCATGTCACAACATCTTGAAGCTAGTTTGTTTAAATGCTTTGTAGTACATGAACTGTGGTGCAAATAAAAGTAATATTTCATTGCTTTGCTTGCTCTGTGCTGTGGGTAGGATCCTAAAATTCAGGTGTGCAAAAATAAGTAGGGTTATATAGACATTTATTTCTAGGGTAATTTCTATGATTTTACATCTGAAACGACACACTTTTGAAAACAGAGTTTTGAATATAGTCATGCCAGGTTGCTTCGTCATACTGCCCGACATGTAGAGACCCTATGGAATCGGTCTTTTGTACCATGATTGTTACAGAGCTGCTTGAGAAGACAATGACCATTCTCCCTCTTTGGTGGAACTTTTCTGCGTTACAAATTGAGTCATGTTGGAATTTGATCCTAAATGGTTTTGCTGAAAAAGTGAAATAAAGGACAGCTATGTTTTCTGTTGTATATTAGAGTAATTCATGTCTAAAATCAGTTTAATGTCTGAGGCTCTCAGTATGGATTTCCCCTTTACTGTGCAAAAAGGAACTGAGTTTTTATTGCGTTTGAAACAAACAATATTGTATCTGGATGCTTTCACATCACTGAATGTGTTTTGTTATGAGAGTATAATGCAGGGTCTTGCTAGCAAGACGTGTTTGAAAAGTTTCCCTCGTGGAAGGAAATGTTTCCTTGTTTTTTTGATGTGTCTGTAGTAGGGTTTTAATCCCTTTTCCCCCACCCCACCCCTAAAGAAAACCACTTCTCCGCCACAATACTTGATTTTCCCCTTACTAATCTGGGATGCAAGAAGTATTTTTGTGGGAGTTAGGAATTTTTTGACTTAGAGCATGAATATGCATAGAGCTTTGGAAATGATCTTGCAGAATCTCTGTTCATTCTTTAAAAAAAAAACAACCCCAAAACCCACCAAGCCTTTCTGCCAGCCTCTCCCCGGAGGTGTGTGGGGTTCGTGTGTTGCAGTGGGCGATGCTGATGCCGTGTTTCCACGCTGCGTCGCCGCCCCGTGTTTGTTCAGGGCAGGGAGCTGTGCTGACGTCCTGTCTGCACCAGGCCTGTGTGTAATGCAGCGCTCAGCTGCATGGTGGTTATAAAGGAATGATATGTAGAGAAGATGAATGACACTGTGTAATCAAACAGATAAAGATTTTGATCTTGTCACATCCAGTGAGTGTACAACAAATATGTTGCACAGCCGGTTGGCCAACCTAAGAGGAATTTTTGTTGTGATAGGATTTCAGCCATTTTTGCATCGAATTTAACGCATGCATGAAGTGACGTTTTGTTTTGTACCTATCATGCATACAAATACAAACTGGAATGGAGTTATCACTAATGGTAAAATTTAAAATTGGTTTGCTTTTTAACAGTTCTATATGGTACTAAGAAATACTTGTTTAGGAGACGTTCTAAATGTACTGAAATGGGAGGCTTTCCTGAAGGCTTTCTGTGATCATCATGTAGACTGCTGCTTGGTTAGAGCTGGGAGAATATATTTCATCTCCTTCTGTGGAATGGAAATGTAGAGGGATAGCTGACTCCAAAGTTTGAAGAGTGTCTAGTCAGATACTGTATGTCCAGTTTAAATATCTTATGAACCTTTTTTTGTAACTATAGCATATAATTATTTTACATCATTATATCATAACAGTACAGAAAGAGATAAAACAGTAAAAATCAACAAAACCTTAAAATTCTACTAAATCCTCACTGTCATTTGGTTGTGCTACACTAGAAAGGAGAAATACAGAGTGCCTTTAGGATGCAGGATTACTGTATGTTTTCTGGCTAACATAAGTTCCACAAACCTGTGTCATCTGTAAAATGAAATGTTTTTTCAACTGTAAGTACAGCTGACTGAAACACTGTGAAGTTCTATCCTAGTTACAGTTTCTTTAGCTGAACAGTTTCCAATATATCAAATATGAACTAATTTACAGATTGATCATCATTCTGTTCTAAGATTAGGAGAGGTAGAAATTTATTTCGGTAGTGTATCTGAACTTCAGAATGAAGTGAGAAAAAGCATTAAGCACATACAACATAGCATGACACCTTAGGGAGCATGAATGGGACTAAGCTTACTTAATGGCAATAAAAAAAAAAATCACTGCCAAGAATTCTATAATCACAGAAGAGCCTTACCTATACTATATAAATATATGCATTTTATAACTAAGATGAAAGTGAATCTCATCCGTGTATGGGAATATTAATCTGTAAATTTTCTTGTTTGTCTTGAAACAGCTCTGTAACAGTCTGTAACATATTTTTGAGGGAGGAGAGGGAGCTTTAATTTTTGAAATATTTTGTACTTTAGAGAATTATTCCTTTTTGTTACTTTTCATTGCAGAGTCACTTTGAAGGAGGGAGCTTAAAAAGCCTGTTAGGTTGGGAGCTCTGCATTGGCTTATTTAGAGCACTTATAAGTACCACCATAGTTTTTATGCATTATAACTTTTTCAGCCACAAGAACCTTGTCTATGTAGTAATAAAAGGGCTTTTTGTTAATCTCACTAGTGTGTGAAGTGGAAAATACAATTGTATTGGGCCAGTTATTGTTCTGAGAAACATCTGGCAGGAATTGAGCAATAGTACACCTCAAACTGAAGCTTTACACCTTGAATAGCATCTGGAGACACACAGATATTTACTGGAGAGCTTATTTATGTCTTATGCTCAGGATCCAAAAATATAATGCCTGAACTTCCTAGCAGCCAAATGGGGGTTGGTGCCAGAGTTAAAGGTCACTTCAGATGATAAAGAACTGACCAGGTTTTAAACAGCATCCCCTTCTTCCGAGTAGGTAATTGCCGCATTAATATACTTCTCCCTTTTCTCTCCATTATCAGGCTTTCTGCTTTAATGTTCCCTTCCATATATTTTTTCCCTGTAATCTCAGTGTTTCACACACAATGCTTGACGCTCAAGGTTAGAGTTACTGGAAGGGGGCAGGGAGGAGGGTGTACAGGAGTAAGAGATGTGGAATATTTAAAAGCTTGCAGTTGGAATGTCACTTCTGGCTAATCAGTGGTGTCGGCCACCAATTTAAGCAGTGTAAAATTTTCTTGAATGATCCCATTGCCAAAACACGTTAAAATCCGGGATTATATTTATATCCTGTGTAAGAATAGACTGAAATAAATTATGTGGGTGCCACAAGAGGCAGCATACTTGGTACATTAAAATAAAGAGCTGTTATAAATCTAGGGATTACCTGAAGTGACTTTCAGGGAGAACCTAATGAGAGCTATTTCAGAAACTCTCTCCTTTTAAATTGAAGGACTAGAAATCATGATACATTATAAGGTATTTTTCCCTAATTGTATTTCAGCTTCAATGTTAAACTGTAAATTTGCCTTTTTAAGAAAAATATTTCTCTGTAATTATGGTGCCTCATCTCTTTTTAAGGCCACTCTAGAATGGAGACTTGAATAACTGTGTTACTGCAAGTTGTTTGAAATATGTGAGAATTAACAGGAGATCTGCTAGAAGTGATTTTAAGGGTACAGGTCTGCTTTGTTGCACTGGAATTCAGGTCAAAGACGGTGATAGTCAGGAAAAAATAATTGATAAGTTGGATGATATGTAAAAGGTGGTAGTTTGGGGTTTTAACAAATTACGATTTCCAGGGAAGTGAAGAACAGGGTTAACTGTCTTTTCATTAAAACTGTGAAACCATTCCAGGTGCCTGTCACAGTCATCTAATAGCATTGTAAAACTCGGTTATATCTGAGATCTCCTCATAAGTGTGGAAGATCCAGGACACTGTGGAAGCCTGTCCTTTTCTGGAGTGGCTGGAAGGGGCAAGGCAGGCTATTGTAGAGCATCCTCAGTACTAGCAGATGAATATATTTGAGTACCTGAATCTCTTCTGTCCAGCATTACAGTATTTCAACAGTAGAATAAAATTATAGAAGCTGTTAGTTGCTTGTTTAACCTGGAAAAGCAATATGCTGTTAGGAAAATATATACCTCTTCCCCCCCCCCCCCCGAAACCTATTAGTTCATTAGGATCACAATGTGTGTATTTTCTAATAATGAATTATGGCAATACTGTCAGGTTGAGTTTGATGTAGAATTTAAATTTTGCAAATGCTAGGTGTTATACAACCTAGACTGATAAAGATTTATGTGGAAATACAAAAATTCCATGACTATTTAAAAATTATTTTTTTTTCTGGAACTCAGAAGGGGAATAGGAAGGTTTTTGATTGTAGAAACATGGTGGTTTCAGTATAATAGATAAAAGCTTGTTTAAGTTATTTAACGTGTCGTCTTTAAATAGAATAGTACAAATAAATTCTGATGAAAATTCTACTTTACGGATAGTTCTTCATCAACATGGAATTTTGAAAATATCTTCTGTTTAGCAGTTGGTATTATTGAAAAAAAAACAAAACAGCCTTTTGATAAACTTATTAAATACGTCAAAATTCTACAAGTGACAAACTGGGGTTAAAAGATTAAATCATATTTAACATAACTAAACTAAACTCTAAAATTGGAACAGTTACAGCAAATCACCACTGGAATTTTAAAATACAATTTTTCCAAAGCTTTTCTGTGTAATGTGTGCATCTTTGCCTTTTCCTTATTTGCTCCCTTTCAGCCTTTCCTGTTACTGACTTGGGTTTATCTTTTCTCCCTTTAGAGAGTTTTGAGGTGACAGTCACCAAAGAAGGTGATAAAGGGTTCTTTCTATCCCTTTTATGAATATTAACCTACTAACTTTGGTTATGACATGGGGAATCAGCACTTAAACAGAAGATCCTGTCATGCTCTTTTGTCCCATTTATTCTCCCAGTTTTTTTCTATTTTAAAATATATTGATAAAAACTGTTATGTAACCAAACCCTTGGTTAGAAATATCTGTAAATCAGACATCCATTTGAACCATTTGGGATTATCATACATTGTATGGAAGAACTTGGTTTTGGGGAAATCGGTGTTTTCTGGTATTTTCACTGATAGCTTACTTCTTTGGGACATCTTAAGTTTTTTCATATGCTTTGTAAAGTAATATTTAAACTGCCAAAGCATTGTATCACCTTCCCTGCAGTACACTTCCTTCAGTACATGCTTCAGTAGTTTAAAATCTGAATCAAATACCTTTTTTTGAATACCTCTAGACATGTTTACAGTAGGAGTGCATTCTTGGTACTATGATACCACTGCAGGTATAATAGCAAAACAGCGTTTTATGTTGGTGTAAGAAAATCACCTTCAAAACGTAGTAAGTTACACAGCTGAAAACACAGTGTAGGTGATCAAACTGTTTATTGAGTGGCTTTTGTTAGCACAACTAGGTGCGCTAGGCTCACTCCGCATAACGTGCTGACAGATTGACCTAGCTGTGCCAGCAAGAGGTCTTGTAGTGCAATCTTAGGCTTAGATGTGTTTTAAAATGACGTGCTAGGGACTTCTCTTGCAAGTTTGTTAGGATGAGGAGTTTGAATAGAAAGGAAAGCCTACTAAATCGTTCCATTTGAGAGCTTCCTTGACTAACGTATTTGGTCTGTGTTAGTAGATAGCTGTTGAAATGGATGCCTGAGAAGTTGGTATTTCTACCTTTCTCATTCAGTAGTTTATTTTGATTCCCTAATTTTAGCCAGGTACATTGCACAGGAAGACTTTGTTCTTTGATCTGTTGACAGAATTTCTGTAATTATGGTGCTGAACCTGTACTTGAAGCTTTTTCATCCCTTGACTTGTAACTGTGCATTTTAACCTTTTGCTCTGGTCAAAATAAACAAGCTGCCCAGCTATTCCCGGTAGCTTGGCATAGAAGATATTACCAGCGGCCTTGGCTGTACGCTCTCATAAGATCTACTCTTACCCTAGAGCTATCTCAAGTACTCCTGTGAAATGCCTGTCTACATTTCTCTTTTTCTCTTTTGTATTCCTGCATGAATGGATGCAAAGTAAACAAGTTGCTTGGAAGGCAGACGTATGCTTCTTTTTACTAAAGTTCCCAGAAATCACCCATTTTAAAGCACAGTGCTCTTGCTTTGTCCACAGACCCTCACAAACCCTTGGCTGCAAAATATTTCGTCATTAATTTAAAAAATGTGTAATAATTTTGACCGGTTCTAACCTCTCTTACTTTGAATCTGTAGGTGAGATTTGTGGATTTAAAATTCACGGGCAAAATGTTCCCTTTGAAGCAGTGGTAGTGGATAAATCCACTGGTGAGGGAATAATACGCTCTAAAGAAAAGCTTGACTGTGAACTACAGAAGGACTACACATTCACCATCCAGGCCTATGACTGTGGAAAGGGACCAGATGGAGCGAATGCAAAAAAATCCCACAAGTAAGTAAATCTGTGGTGGGCTGAGGGGAAGTTTGGTTTCAAGGGGTCTCCTGCTCATGGTGATTTATGGTCTGTGTATTTAGAGTAAATGTAAACCAAGTGTTAATACTGGAAGACTTTCATATAATGGTAATATAAATAGCAGCAAAATGGAAATGAACTGTTTTGACATCTCTTTAGCTGTATTCTAGATGATACTGCTTTATCCCTTGATGTCTCTGAATTTACATTAGAAAATAGTGTGGGAATAGAAGCAGGAAAACTGTTGCTATGAAGACTTTGCATGGGATACCAACCCTGGACATTGTTTCAGAATTCAGCTTCTAAAACCAAAGAACTGGTTCAAGAAGTCAATCTATATTAAACTTGACAAAATGAAAAAGAATACACGTTGCTGTCATTTCCAGACAGCCTCACCAGAAAAAGCAAGATCAATAGCATAAGGTTCATCTCTGCCTAGATTAAAGAATAGGAACAAAGCAATCTTTAGCTAATCTTTATCTGAAGAAAAAACCACAATGTAAAATGCTCTCTAGAAAATCCACTTGAGAATAACTATTTAACACCCTGGTGCAAACATCTGCAGAGCATGTGGAAGATTGCTGTTTGTGTGAAGCAAAGAAGGGCATAAATAAGATGAGGAATAGACTAGCAGCAGTCATCTTGGTGACAAATAGAACCTTGTTACTCTATAGCTGTATGCTTCAAATAGGCAGCAGAAAGTTACCTCCTTAAGGATTACACTTACGGAAAACAGGTATGCCCTTAAACTCTATTTGACATTCAGTTTGTCTTTTGAAGAAAGATTTCAAAGAGAAAGATGGCAACAAATGTTTTGCTGGGTTGGCTGGAATTGTATTCTTTGTTCAGTTTGATAGTGGACAGTTCATTCTCCACGCTGTTGAACTTATCTATATTTTTCTACCTGTGTTGGTTAATTGATTTTGGTTATCCAAATTCATGGCTATGTAATGAACTAGTACAGATCTAGCAGCATGCTCTGCAACTCTTCTTTTCCCGCAGCAGAATGATGCGTTTCCAAGACCTGCACCTACAAACCACTGTTGAAATTTCCCACCCCATGGCTGTGTTATGTTTTTTGTGGCTTTTAACCATCTTGGAGTTTAGCTCTTAAAGTCAGGAATATACACTGTGTTTGGTACAGAAGGCCATTTTTTGTGGCACTTATTTAGCAAATAGGTTAAAATAAAACCTTAATGATTTTTTTTTTTTTTTAGCGTAAACATTAGAAAACTTTCGCTTTTGTGGAAGGACTGTAGTGATTGAATTCTTTATTAGTTTACATTCCAGATACTTTTCATTATTCACCTCTTCTCCTTGGTCATTGACAGAAACTGCATTATTTTCCTATGCTGTATATACCAGCAATCAGTGACAAGCATGAGAGGACAGAATTCAAGATCCAATCTGTGTAAGATTAGCTAGCTAGCTATATGATGTGTTAAAGTGTATCTTCCACTTCTGTCATTCTTCCTTTTAAATTGCCTGATTTCCCATTCCTACATCCAAGAAATAAGCCCGTTTTCACTGACTTACATAGCTCAATACTTTATTACCAAAAGCAAGCTAATCGAATGCACTTGACTGAGCTCTTAATCTAAGACCACCTTAACTGTCATTCTCGTTCACATGACATAAAAATTGGGTGTTTGTATCAAATACTCTGCCAGCAGGAAAGAACTTGAAGGATTGTACTGTTTTAACTGAAGTAAAAGCCTATTTTGTCACAGCTGTGTTTTGTTGTATTTTTGTAAAATGGCGGCAATTTAATAGTTGCAATACAAGGATTTGAATTTTATTTGCAAATAAACAGCAATAGTAAGCAATAACCTAAAACTACACTGAATTATATAGCAACACACTGGAAAAATATCTGCTGCGCTCCTAGTTACGGTAGTTGAGATTGTTGGGTTTATTAGTCATTGGTCACTTCTTTGAGGGAAAGAAGCTATTCTGAAGGATAGCTTCATCTGTAAAAGAGGGAACTGTTTCATCAGATTCCTTGCATGAATAGGAGTTTTACAATATATAGGCAACTGACCTTTCTCTTTTATTTCCAGAGCAACAGTACATATTCAGGTGAACGATGTTAATGAGTATGCGCCTGTGTTCAAAGAGAAGTCATACAAGGCAACAGTTATTGAAGGGAAGAGATATGACAACATCCTGAAAGTGGAAGCAGTGGATGCAGATTGTTCACCTCAGTTCAGCCAGATCTGCAATTATGAAATTGTAACTCCCGATGTACCTTTTGCTATTGACAAAGATGGTAAGAATACGATGTGAGATGGAGTGGGAATTACTATAATTTGCCGCCCTAAGAATAGCACTTCAAACTGGTCAGCATAAAACTACAGCAACCCTGTTTTAATCCTTTCCTACAACATAGTTAAATGGAGGTGTTCACTTTAGCAGTTTGAATTGATCATGAAAAGTGAGATATTTTTCAGTGCCAATACCATGTGCTATCTACTGATGTAAGAAGCAGATGGTGTGTTGCATGTGTGTTGTTTCTTATAAAATGCTTTTCAAGATAAAGGAAATATGGTAGCTGTATTAAGTTTTAAACCAGCTCTTAGTAGGCTTTTTTTTTTGCCTGTAGTTTTCTATTCTGTATTAGGATAGCTTTTGCTAATTAGCTTTCAAAAATGGGATTCCATGTGTGTGCTTTTCACATTTGAGGTGCTCATATGTGTCTCTGGAGATGACAGTATCATGGTTATTGGTTTTGAAGTGTAATGATTGTTTAGGTCATTTCCTTTCCGCCGGTCATCTGTGGACCCTTCAAAATTTATAGACTACTTCTAGGGGTTCAAGCAAGCTGATTAAGCAAAGCAAAATGGATTTTGTTGGGCTCTAGTTTGAGGTTTTGGGGGATCCACATTGCCAATGGATAATTCTCCTGGGTGTACAAATTTAAAAAAAGTCAGAGAATCCTGGCACGTGCCAAACAATTTATGTATCAGTTACCACTTATGAACAGTTTCATTTTGAGTAATGTAATACACTATTAAGAGCCTGATAAGTATATACCTGCTGTTTTGTGTATGTGTGCTCATCTCTGGATTTATGTAATTTTTAAAGATCTGGGCCTGATGTCTGGCATTGAAAAGTCAAATAGTGAAGGGCTAATTCACTTGCAGGTGTGTCTGTTAAAGTCTTGGTACCTGCATGAAGTACGTAGGTGGTACCTGGAGGCATTTAATGTGGCAATGACCCTGAGAAATGAGTCTATATAGACGTCTGATTATTGATTTTTTTTTTTTTTGTGTCAGGTTATATAAAAAACACAGAGAAGTTAAACTATGGTAAAGAACATCAGTATAAACTGACAGTAACAGCGTATGACTGTGGGAAGAAGAGAGCTGCTGAGGATGTGTTGGTTAAAATTAGCATTAAGCCTACATGCAAGCCTGGCTGGCAAGGTTAGTTTGATCGCTTTTCTATCTGCTTTTAGCATTTGCTGGTTCAGTTAAACATGAGAGATTTTTAATACTGTTTCTTTGGATAAATATACAGGTTGGAGCAAAAGAATAGAATATGAGCCTGGTACTGGTTCGTTAGCTCTCTTCCCCAGTATGCGTTTGGAGACATGTGATGAGCCAATAACCTCAATTCAAGCAACGGTTGAACTAGAAACCAACCATATTGGTAAAGGCTGTGATAGAGACACCTACTCTGAGAAATCCATTCACAGACTCTGTGGTAAGAATGCTTTTGTTAAAATAAAGTGGTCTCTCTTGCTTATTAGTTTTTCTTTGAATATTATGTTAGACCACAAATCAATGAGTGTATGGTCTTCATTTGCATGTAGTTTCCTCCAACTTTTTGCCTAGCAGGCAATAAAAAGCATGAAATCGGCTGGAGGTGACTTCTAAAATAATTCTCAAATGCAGTAAAGAATCCCTTTCTTCTGCCTCTCCGCTAGGTTATATAGACTGATATTTCCCTTACATGAGATTGATGTTCAAGAGCTGAAGGGTTGTTCTATATGTGGAAGGGTATAGCCATTAAAACTTCTCTGTTTTTCTGAGGGATGATGGATGTGAAGGATGCATGGTGAAAAAGTAGATGTGAAAACCAAGAAAGTGTGGTTTGGAAAAAACACTTTGCTTGCATCAGTTAAACTTATACTATGCTTGCCCTAGGAATAAAGGGCACATTGTCATCCACGTATGCTGCAGTTAAAGGTCTTATGAAAAGTTTATTAATCCTTTGTAGCCAATATGGAAGAATTGAGATTACAGGACAAATGATCACTGATGATTTATGTCTTCAACTTCAGTTGAAGTTAGTTGAAAGTGTGAATACAGTATAACCCTAGAGACCCAGGCAATTCCTGAGCTATTCCCTGATTAGGTCACTATGACATTAATGATTTAGGCTTGAAGTGGGGAAAAAACAGCATGCCGAGTACCTGCTGGGTATCATTGCTCCTGACTGTATTATTAGACCGTGATCTGGGAGGGGATGCTTATGCAGCCTTCTTCAACTGGATGGATATTAGTCTTACAACTAGTATAGTGTCGAGAAAGGCATCATGTTCATGGGCCTGAGGGACAAGTGGTATTAATGTAATGGTTCCTGAGAGAGAGGCAAAATAAGGTTCTACAGCTGTAGAGAGGTAGTAAGCAAAACAATTTCAATGAGATTAGTTGTCTACCCAGAAGTTAAATTTATGGAAGTCATTGTGATACTAGATGTCTATTATTAGTGCCACATTATTTAAGAGGAGAATTGCTTGATGCGTGATGGTAATGCGTAATCCTGACAGTTGGTGCTGAAAAATTAGTCCTCAGAAAAACAGTTTGGTTTGATACTAGTGGTGATCTTTTTAGTTTCTATGTTTTTTCATTTGAGCGTTTTTATTGTAGGTGCTTCTTCTGGCACAGCTGAGCTACTTCCCCCTCCAAGTAGTGCTGCTAACTGGACAATAGGACTTCCTACTGATAATGGTCATGACAGTGACCAAGTCTTTGAATTTAATGGCACACAAGCTGTGAAAATTCCAGATGGCGTTGTCACAGTCAATCTAAAAGAGCCCTTCATGATTTCAGTATGGATGAGGCATGGGCCTGGAACCAAAGAGAAAGAGACAATTCTGTGCAATTCAGACAAGACAGGTTTGTCAGTACTTCAAATATAAACAGTCTCGTTGATTTATATTATGCATTTCTTTTTGCCATAGTAGATGACTTATTCTGGCAACGCAGTCTCGATTTTGCCTCTCCAAAGATAGCCTTATTCTTGATGCTGCCTAAAATATTAAGATACATATATTGGGTTTAGCGACAGCATTTGTTACTATATCTTCTTTTTCTGGGAGGAGATAATTTTTCTTTCTCCAGTGATGAAGTTGTTTTCACCCTGTGCATAATTTCAGTCTCTGTGAATGCTACAGATGCAATCATTTTGAAGATGCTATTAATAAGAAGGAAATCTGATAATCCTGTTTCCATAATTGCTGTCTAATGGGGGTAAAATAATTCTTGTCTTTGTTAGCTGGAGCAGTGGATTTGTTCAGTGTATTAGAAAGATACTTTATTTAAACCGCTGCTAGGTTTTTCAAAGCAAACTACGCTGAATATGTTTTAAATTTTATTTGAAAAATGGTTTAACAGTATTTGTAATATCCTAAAAGCATTTCTTTGAACAGGAGAAAAGTGACTGTCACTCAGAACCAGGTACAAATATTCTCCTCTCTTCCTTACCTTCACCCATTGCTGTTAATCAAAACCCAAAACTTTGGATTCATGGAAGTAAGTGAACTGGAGAAAAAAGGCAAATTTAAATATAGTTTTTCCTGGTTTAGAGTACACAGGAAGCAGACCTTCAAACAAGTTTTCCTTTTTTATTCCTTGGTTTGACCTGACCATGTAATTTTTGCGACAGATAGCTTCTGGTAGTATAAATATCATTTGCTTTCATGTCAATGGTATACTATGCAATATTGAAAGACTGGAACTAGGTTTATTGGAGGGAAGCAATTTTGAATATATTGCACTGGAACAATACAGTCAGAGTTAATGCTGTCAGGCTGAAAGATTGACATAATTTTGGTATTTTTTTCATTCCCTCCTTTCTTGACTCTTCCATGCCATGGAATGGATGATGTAGCCAATGGATGATGTTTCCTTATTTTTACGTGTTTCTCTCACATCTTGCCTTTGTATTTATTTTAAATGATAAATCCTTTAGAGCTATGACTATATAGTTTTCTCTTAGGAAAGCTTGTCCACCTGCCATCATGTGTACATGTTCCAAAACAGTAATTAAATGCGGTAGAAGCAACTCATTTGTAACAAAGAAGCTCTTCTATTTGCAAATAGAGCTTTTTTTCTTTTTCTCCTGCTGACAGATGGTTCAGATTGGATTTGAAGATAGACATGTCTATTTATTGTACAGTGTACTCATGGGTTGTTCAAGAATGTTTACCCTAACTACTATTGCAGACATTTCTCATTCCTCTTAACATGCCTGATTTACTTCTACATTTGTTCCTTCCTGTCAGTTACTTGGGGATTTATGTATGAAATTACAGAACAGGTGAATTTTGTGGAGTTCTTAAGGTTTACAGAAGATAATAATGTTAATTAAAACTCTTGTGCAGATATGAACCGGCACCACTACACACTCTATGTACACAACTGTCGACTTGTTTTCCTCTTCCGCCAAGATCCTTCAGAGGGAAAAACATACAAACCTGCTGAATTTCACTGGAAACTAAATCAAGTAAGTTTGGAAGGATAGTTGGTAGAATGTTAGAATGCAGTGAAAACCATCGGAGACTAAACTTCCTGGTAGTATAATTATTGATGAATACTTTTTGCAACTCCAGGCTTCTGATGTCATGTTTTATAGAACTCAACAATACTTACTTGTGATCAAGTGTCAGAGAGAGATTCAGCTATACCTTTTCATCTTGAATATAAAATACTGCTTTTTATTAAACCCAGTGGGATGCTCATGAAATAAAGTACAAGTCATTGGCCTGAAAGGTAGCAAAATGTGCATTTATATGTGAAAATACAATGTCAGTCTTTTAGCTGTGACGTCAGTTATCTTAACTAAATACACTATAAGGTAGTGTGCATGGGAAAACAGGAAGTATTCCAGTTTGTTTATATCATTAAAGTACTTCTGAGCATGCGACATTTTTGTAGATCAAAGTGTTAATAGGATAACAGAAGAACTTACCTTCTTAATCCTTTTTTCACACTGAAATAAAATTTGTGACTTTTTACACATTGCAAGCAGTAGCTACAAATCAGTTTTCTTAATTAGCTTTTACTCCACAAAAGAGGAGGTAATAGGCCTCTGAGGGATGCAGGTAGTTTCTGCTTCCTATTTAGAGGGAGGAGTTGTCCGTTTGTATTCTTTCGGTCATGTATTCTTAATTATTTTAGATTTGACAGTGAAGGCTGTAGTAACTAATCTCTGCTTTGATCTGCAGAACTTATTCCTGTGAATTCATGATGTTTATGATCTTGAACAATGAGACAGAAGGGACTAAATATTTTGTGTGCTTTTCCAGCCCTCTGGATCCGAGTGATACCATAACCCTGTATATCTGTAAATTTATAAAGGTTCTTTTAGTTGCTTTAGGTCACTATTACAGGTCTGTTTTGCCATTTACCTAAACAATGAGGTACTTTATAACATAGCTAACTATATCCTATTTTCTGTGCAGGGCAATGTATACAGTTTTAATGGTAAAATGCCCATATATATCCTTAGGGGAAGATTGTTACTTTCAGCTTTCACTATAAATAATTCTGTCATGGAAGACTTTTTTATATTCTGAATGGTCATGTTTTTCTCTAAACAGTCCCTCTCAGCAAATACAGGTCCTTCGGCAAGTGATGTTGTATTATAACAGTATTTCAGAATGTGCTTGCATGTAGATATGTATTTTTAAATTTAAATATGCTGTTATTAGATATTATAAAAATTAAGGGAACGGAAATAGTTGCCGCTTCCTATATTGGCAGTAGAAGAAAAGAAACTATTTATAAACGTTTGACAGTTGGTTTGCTTTTTTCAGATGCGTGCCATGTGTGTGAAACATTAAGTATGTCTATACAGGCTTATAGGCTGTCATTATGTCTGCATCTATGTATGCAAAATGTGCATCAGATCAGTTATTAAACTGTTATTAAAAAAAAATAAAGTAGAATTTTTAAAACTTTCTTTACTCAGGTGTGTGACAAAGAGTGGCATCATTATGTCCTCAATGTTGAATTTCCTGCGGTAACTCTTTATGTAGACGGTGTTTCATATGATCCTTTCCCAGTGACTGAAGATTACCCACTTCATCCTTCAAAGATAGAAACGCAGCTAGTAGTTGGAGCATGTTGGCAAGGTAACTATTTACAATTGTTAGTACTTTTAATTAACTTTTTTTTAATGCAATCTTTGTGGTTAGCCTAGAAGTACATAGCAGATCTTTCTAGTGCATGAAAGATAATTTTTGTCTTTTGCAGATTATTTTTGCTCCTAGCTAGTATCACGTATTTCCTCTTTCAGTCTTTTTTTCCATGCGTGTTTTTTGCTCGTTGGCCACAGGTGCATATGAAATACAAAGCTACTTGCCAAGCAGCGTTCCATCAAAGCGATTTTTGTGGTAACCATGGGAATATAGATAGCTTATTTTTAATAACAGTTGTAAGAGTACATCATATACTTCAAATTATTGAACAGAACACTTAATTTCAAATAGATTGAAAATCATATTCTAGAAAAAGTGTTCTCATAAATGGAAGCATGACCAGCAGACAGTTCAGCTAAACAACACAGTGATGCTGTCTCTTGGATATTTTACCATTTCTGTTTATAAAATAAACTTAGAAAGCACCTGCTTTACTGTATGCAGACTATGGCTTAAAACACGATATTCTGCAAGCTGTAAACGCTGATTCATGTGCTTTAATACTTACGAAACTACTCTTCAAAGCTTGAGAAAAAGGCAAAGAATGCATCTGAACGTGGAGGCTGATGACCAGAGATCTTTGTAACAAAGCTCTTGCTTCACAGTCCTGAACGGAAATGTTTGCTTGCCGATTAAATTACACCCTAGCTGGTATACAGCTGATCATTTTGGTCGGAGATAGAACAGTGTTAAATAATTCATGTTTTATTGTAGTTCAGAGTATAGACTGTCTGCAATAATGCATAGAAGTAGCTTGTGAATGAGTGACAAATGGAAAGCTTTGAGACATTTTAATCAAATTAACAGTCTTCTGTCATTTTATGTCTCTCTTTCTCTTTGAGTTTTAAGGCTTTGAAGTGAGAATGAAGGTTAAATTATCAAAATATCCTCTCCATCAAATTTACTATTTTGTGACAAGTTCACTGTCTTTCAGTATTAATGTTATTTCAGTGCTAAATTCATTCTGTTGTCCCTTCCTTTGAGTCAATTAATTATTTTCTCCATAATTCATCTCATTCTGTTTGTGACTTTCCAACTATCTCTTCTAGCTCAAAGGGAAGCTATAGTGGCTGGTTTTCAAGAAACTGGAGCTTGGAAACTCTGTTCCAGCTAAGTGTATGGATTGTGTAATGGCTTCCATATATGTTCTGCATCCTAACAAAAGCATATACATTTAGTTTAAAAACTCCTGTGCTTTCATATTGGCACCATTATAGGATTCTTTAGTTTCTTCTGACATGAGTTTTCTTTTTAATGACAGCAGACTGAAATAGGAGCATTAAAAGTCTGGAATACAAGAACTTGAGGCACTACCTTTTAAAAACTCCACCAAAAGCCTGATTTTTTAGGGGATTAGAACACAGGGGAAAAAAGTGTGCCAAAGGAGTGAAGTTAGTGCTTAAGGCCATCCTCTTTGTCTTACTAAGATTTTAAAATAAATCAGGCTGCTCTAAGTTACCTCTACAGCTCACCTCTAAGGAGAGAGAGATTTTATGCTTTTGAAAAAGTTCTTTTAACATTTCTTTTAAAAGATTAAAAGCTGTTTTTCATTTTTGGTGCTTCCTGCCCCCTGACGCTTCCATCTGATAAATTGACTGCTTAATACATGTGATTCTACTATTATGATAAAAAAAAAAAAATCTATGTCGGTAATGGCTTCTTTTGATCAGCATTTAATACCTTTTGGTGATTTGCTGATATAGGCTGGATCTCACCTTAATTTCCTCTTTAGTAGTTGGGAGAGGAGAAGATAAATTGAGCCAGTTGATAGACCCGTATCTCATTACTAATAGTGGTTTGTGTGAGATTGGGTTTCTGTGGTTAAAGTGTTTTCCAGCGTGATTGTTTTTACTGCAGCTTGTGTATGGGGCTCTTCAGGTTGTCTTGTCATGAATATTATGTTCTTGTAACAACACAGTAATGCTTCTTCCCTGCATTGCAGCTATTAGTGTTTCAAAGAACTCGTAATCCTTGAGAAGCTGGGTCAAACATAAGCAGACTTTTTGGGGGAAGTGCTGCTGTGTATTTTCTGTGATAAGAGAGTTTGCCAAATTGTAACTACTTGGTCCTTTCCCTGTTGTCCTATTCTTTGTCTTGCTTTTCTACAGAATATACAGGAAATGAAAATGACAATGAAACTGTGCCTGAGACCTCTGCAGGTTGCTGGAGTTTTTACCCTACTGTTTTATTTCATTTTTAAGCCAAGACATTGCTTCATCTCGCACACAGCATGAAATGCAAGCATTGCATTCGGGCCATTGACCTTCACATAATCCTTTCCTAGGCTTGTTTCTTCATTGTGCTTCTATTTCCAGAGCTTCATCAGCTGTTTTTTTTGCTTTCTTTTTGTTTTTTGGTGGTTTTTTTTTTTGGTTGCACCTAAATGCACATTCATGTACAAAATCTGAAACTACTGTGACTGCAGTGAAGTGGTGTAAAATAAGTTGCTGATGTAAAATACCAGCTATAATTTCTTTCATCCAGTTCCGTTAAAATACAAATGCACCTAATCCTATATAAATATATGTGTGTATGTAGGTATGTGTGTGTATCATAGAATTATTCAGTAGGTTGGCAAGAACCTCTGGAAGTCTGGTAGCTCTGCCCCCCACTCAAAGCAAGACCGGTTTCATACTTAGATCAAATTGCCCGTATATAGCTCAAAGACAGACTTGTAATTTACGGTGGATACTCACTTGATCAGAAATTGATAGGAAGTTCTAATTATAGTGAATGGGCATGAAAGCTTTGGCTACCAGGTATTTCAGGTTGGGTACAGGGTTTTGTTTTCTTAGAAATAAAGTGTATATTACTAGAAGCGTATTCAAGATGCGTACTCTTTCTGTAAAGTTTAAGAATTCCTGGAATGGTCAAGATATAATCGACAAGAGGTTTCTAGCTGTGCATCACATTTTAATTTGGCAAGGATGTAACAGAATCCAGGGGCTAAAAGCTGGAGCTGTACAAATCTAAACTGGAAATTATATAATTTGTAACAGGACAATTCACTACTGAAAATTTTACTGAGTTATGCCAGGGATCTTTTATCACTTAGATTCTTTAAAACAAGCTTTCTAAAAATCTGGTAGCTTAGTAAGTGATGACCTTGAAATACAAATTTCTGGGTGATGTTCTGTGGCCCCCATTATTTAGCAAGGTATGGACTAGGTGATCATCATGATGTCAGCTTCAAAAAAACCTAAGCAGTAAGGGACTTACTGGGTTGCAATTCATCAGACTTAACTCGGATATCTAAAAATGAGTTACCTGAGTTTAAACTGCTCGCTTGAGTCCGTACAGAGAAGGCGGCACCTGTAGAGGGGAGCAATTAACTCTTAAGATACTTTTTTCAGAACGAGCTGAATTGCTTTGTGAAGTTTCTTTCTATCCTTTGAGTGTAAAGAGAGTCTGTAATGATCGGTTTAGGTGTAGATAACTAACATCTAGAGGAAGGATGCTGTCATCTTCTATCCTGATGGGTATTGCCCGTTTTGTAGAGAATGTGAAGATTCAGGTTTCATAGTACATCTCATTGATTCTGTCTTTCATTTCTGAAGAACACCACCTCGCTGTATGGGCAATTTCTTTTGAAATGTTTCTTACGGAAATACTAGCCTTAGTTTCACAGTTCAAGATGGCCACACCTGTTTTGAAGGCCATATGCATGGTGAACTGTTTAATTCTTTCTTTATGCTTGAACATAATCACAAGGTTAACACCCAGAATGGATAAAAACTAACCCGCATGTATATAATACTTTGTGGTACCAAAAGGCATATTTGTTGTTTTACAAAAGAAAAAAAGAGTGAAAAGAATCAAAACATACAAAGATTTTTCCTTCCTCCCTTTGTGAAGGTGGTGAACTCCACATGGCTCAGTTTTTCCGAGGCAATCTGGCAGGTTTGATGATTCGTTCTGGTAAACTGGAAAACAAGAAAGTGATAGATTGCCTATATACTTGCAAAGAGGGACTGGATTTGCAGATGGCTGATGGTGTTGGCAAAGGCGTGAAGGTAAAGTTGCCTGTGAATAAAGGGGAGCATGTATATTGCTTTGCTGATAATACTTAGAAGTTTTGCTGGCAGAGTTAGTAGGGGTGTCCCAAATAAAGCAGGATAATCTGTTGTGACATTTTGCATTAAAATCACATGAAAACTAGGAAATCTTTCTTGTATAGACATGGTCTTAGTGCAGTTTAAGAACGAAAGTTACTGTGTTCTTTTTAAGTCTTGAAGAGAAATTCCATATTTGGAAGTTTCTCTTTTATCAGCTATACCAGGTTGTCTAATAAAAGATGGAGGGTCTTAACAAGCAGCTTATTAGAATGAGACTAACTTGCATGCCTTTTTTTAATAGCAAGGTTGTGTGAACAGAGCTAAATTTCTCGTTTATATTAGCTGTCTCTCTTGCATGTTACTAGAATCTTCACATCAGAACTATGATAGGTGCCTAGCTTTTTTCTTGAAGAACGAAACAATGAATATGTTTGACTGGAATAAGGAAGTGAATAGGGAAGTTAAACTGTGTACTACAAGGGCAGTAAATAATGACCTTATTGCTTTGAATACAGATGTAATTATCCTAGCCTTTACCAGGCTAGGCAGTGCTGTACTGCCAGTTTTAATTACCTGATCATGTTGATGTTTGGATATTCTCTTATATTTTTTTTTGGTCTGTTGTTTCAGATCCACATGAACCCAAGTCAGTCAACGCTGACCTTGGAAGGGGATGATATTGACAGAGTTGATAAGGCCATGCAACACGTTTCCTATCTGAATTCCCGCCAGTTCCCAACACCTGGGATTCGGAGGCTTAAAATCACCAGTGTTGTCAAGTACGTCCTAATGCTGAAATAATGCGTCTCTGTACGGTGATACTGAAGCCTGGAACGATGTTCATGTATCTCAGTTGTGATAAACAAAGGAGTCTTGCTGTATGTAACCATCACGCATTTGAATACAGCGAATGTTTTCTACACCAGCACTCTTTTCTTCCTGAGAATTGCAGTAAGGAGTGTGTAAGATAGGGAGGAACTTACTGCAAGGGTGCGCTGTGAAGGGTGTGCTGTGAGTATGGCTCCAGTATCACAGCCCTTATTAAAGGTGTTATCTGTGGCTGTTAGTCATAGCATAGAAAATGGGGCCAAGTGTTAACTGTAAGTAAAAATTAATTGTAAGATTGCTCCCTTGGTGGGGAATTCTTACTTTCCAATGCAGTTGATGAATTTATCTAAGACTCTTGGGTCTGAGACAGAGCTTTTTAAAAATTTATAAAGCAATTACTCTGCATAATTGTGCCTCCCTCTCAAATAGCCTCCTTGACTGTTGCAAAACTGCTTCTGTATTTCATAGGTGTTTCAATGAAGAGGCCTGCGTCTCCATTCCTTCTGTGGAGGGATATGTAATGGTCTTGCAACCAGAGGAACCGAAAATCAGCCTTAGTGGCATCAACCATTTTGCCCGCTCTGCTTCAGAGTTTGAGAGTTCTGAGGGTGTTTCTCTCTTTCCTGAGCTTCGCATAATAAGCACCATTACACGGGAGGTAGAGCCAGAGGGAGATGGAGATGAAGATCCTACAGGTAATATCCTTTTCTGCTTAGGACTGTTGCCTATCCTCACCCCATTCAATGATTGTGTTGGAGGATCTTCCTCTTGCAGAGAGACGCGGATTTCTCTTTCAGTACAGAATCTAGTAGGGGAAAAGAAGGTGTATCTCTCTTGTGAGAAGGTGTAGATACTCTGTTAGCTATGTAGATACTTCCGTTAGCTCTGGGCTAACAAAAATTTACCTGGAAATGATAGTAAGCCCAGGCCATTATCTTCATGTAAATATCCCTTGTTTGTATTTTATATTTTTTTTTAATCATTATTTCATGAATACTTGCTCTCTTTACTTCAGGCCCAGATCTTAATATTTCTTCTAGAAGAAGAGTTGAGTTTGCGTGCGACATCTTATAGCTCCTGGGTTCTTGCCTACTTCGCCTTTGTTTCTGCTTACCTCTTTGGCTTTTTCTCTGCTTTTTAGTACAAGAGTCTTTGGTATCTGAAGAGATCATGCATAACCTGGATACGTGTGAGGTGACAGTGCTAGGAGAGGAGCTAAATCAGGAACAAGAAAGCCTGGAGATTGACATGACACGATTACAGCAGAAAGGCATTGAGATGAGTAGTTCCAACCTGGGCATGATAATCACAGGTAGGGGTTACTACTTCTGGTCTTTTTGTAGGAAGGGTCTGAAGACAATGTTAGTGGGAACGAACAGTGTGCTAGAGAGATGGTTTGTAACACCTTACTCCAAATACTTTGTTTTTGACAAGAATTTCAAGCTCAGAGGTCTTACAACTATTTTGCAGAAAGCTGTGGTTCTAGAAAATATGTCATTCTAGAATCTCCTTTCTGTTCTTCTCTCACATCCCAAATTGCAGGTTACCTCTGGACTGTGGAAATGAAGTACACTTTGCCCCAGAAAAGGCTTGTTCCTTGCATAGATAATCCGGTGCCTAGGAGCATGCATCATTCCTTTCTATTTTGTATTCAGAATATGTTATGTATTTGAAATAAAGACTTCCAAAATTCCTTTAAAGACTAACTATGTCTAGGATTTTATCACCAAATTAATCCACAGAATTTCAGTGGAGCCACGTATGTGTGTGTCTATCTTTATGGTGTTACCTTTTTTCTACTAACTGAAAATCTGTCAGCCAGGAAAACTTACTTGAAGAAAGGGGGTAATATTTGTCGAGTAGATGATGTTGCCCTAGTCTTTTGCAAAGTAATTGTTTTACTTGGTTATTTCTCTCCACAGGGGTTGATACTATGGCTAGTTATGAAGAAGTTTTGCATTTGATACACTACAGAAACTGGCACACCGTTTCTCTCTTTGACAGAAAGTTCAAATTAGTCTGTTCGGAGCTTAATGGACGCTATGTCAGCAATGAGTTTAAAGTGGAGGTACGTAAGCTAATCTGATCACTCTTGAGAAGTTTTAGAGCATGGATGGCTAGGAGGATGGAAGTTGTTGCCTCAACTGATAGATAGTTGATCAATTATTGATTTAGATTTTTGTCCTGTAAATAAATATTAGTAAATGTGTGCATGTCAGGCTGTACTTTATATAAAAATGTGTTCTTAATCCTACATTTCAGCTTTAAATAAGGCTGCCTAAACAGAGGTGAAACTGTTGTGTTGTAGAAGAAATAGTATGACTAGTGGAAGTGTGAAGGCAAAAAGGTTGAACTGGAAAGACAGCGTATTAATTTAGCAAAAAACCAATGAATAAAGTAAGAGTAGTGCTACCAGAGACTTGAGTGGCCTTCATGTATAACTTCTAGGATTCTGCAAATGAACTTTGCTGGGCCCTTTACTGTTTTGCTTGTGTGATGCTTAAAATGCTGGTACTGAGGGCTTACGTAAGGGCACGGACAGGCTAAAACTGCATTTCCTCTGCAGTGGAATACAGGCTAATTATTACTTAGTACACTTATATCAAATATGTGGAAGAAGAGCAGAAGATAACGTAAAGGGCACTAAAATTTCAAGTGCTGGAATGTGAAGTTATTTATATTGAGAGGAACTGTCACGTATCTCTGCCTCTTTCAGCTATGAGCTTGAATTTCTACATTTTAAAGCAGACCAAAGGGATGAGAGTAAAGTTAACTGTATTTACGACTAGTTGGGTGGTTATGGCGGGCTGGGGAGCCTCTTGTGTTGCAGAATAGAATTTTTTTTATTAAATAATGTGGTTGTGTTTCCTGAGGAAATTCTGTGAGCTTGAGTTGAGATCTTACCAAACTGTTGAACTGCAAATGCTTTCCTTGTTCTGTAATAAACGGGCTCTCTTCCTGTTGTGCAGCTGGTCAGGTACCCTGTAGCACAGTGTTCCACCACAGGAGGGGTATATTTAGCTCTGCTTGTTTGGCAAGGAAACATGAAATACGCTGTGCAAATGATGAGCTTGCAGTTGTACCTAAAAGCCAGCTATGCTAAGTGCGGGTTAATCTGTAAAGAATAGCTTTTTCTTAACCCTTTGGCTGTAATATGGATTTTTTTTTCTTTGGTGTTAGCTGAAGATATACAGCAGAATAAGAAAAGATGGGAATGAAGAAAATGTAGTTTATGTGTTATGTGTCTTTGTATCTGCTGTTATTTCAGGATTAAAATGGCTGGCTACCAAATTTGATAATAAACTGGCTTTATCTGTTTTATTCTGAAATATTGGTGTCTGTACACAAAATTGCCAGACTAAAACAGATTTGAGAGCTGTGAAACTAAAGGGTTTTGTGACAACGAATTGTAACGTACGAGGAGCTACTGATTGGGATGATTGTCCCCTGAAACAAGCCATTGCTGTGTTGAAGGAGAATTGGATGCCTACTCTGGGAAATAGATTTTTTTTTTTTTTTTTTTTAAATTTTATTTTTCTTTTTTTTCTATCTCTTCAGAAGTAAACTGTTGCCATTTTCTTTTTGTTCCTAGGTGAATGTTATCCACACAGCTAACCCAGTTGAACATGCTAATCACATAGCTGCACAACCACAATTTGTTCATCCAGTGCATCATACATTTGTTGATCTCTCTGGTCACAACTTAGCTAACCCTCATCCATTTTCAGGTAAGAATTCTCAGTCCTTGAAGTTCAGCTGGTTTTTTTCTGGTGTTAAACTGTCACAGAGGCTTCTTGCTGCAGAGAGGTTTTTTCCCAGAGTTAAAACCAGTGTGTTGGACTAATAATCTAAGCAGCTACCTCGGTCCTGTTCTGCTGTTGCCCAGGCAGGGAGGAGTGGATTACTAGAGATCTGTGAAATACCTTTTCCTGCCAGCGGGAGAGCTTTCTGTTGGTGTGTGTACATTGGAAAAGGGGAGGTGCACTACTCTGGGAGGGGACTGTAAGACCTAGATAAAGGACTGAGAGGAACTGGGGCAGTGTTTCTTCTGGATGGCATGAGGAAAGAACTGCAGCATTATTCCCTTGATGAGTCGTTGTACCTGTCCTTTCTGTTTTAATTATATTAATTTGGCATGGGTGTAGGATGTGAGAGGAAGAAAAATAGGCATTTTAGAGAGGAGTCTGTGTGTGTGTGGTGGAATCTGCTTTCCATGTGTTGTCAGTCCTTCGGATTGATGTAATTATACTTGAGGAACAAAGTTTTAGTTCTTATTCTCAACTGACTTTTTAAGTGGCCTTAGACAAACTGCCCCTGTGTAGCCACATATAATACTTGTATAATGCCATTTCCCTCTAGCAGGTGATGGGAAGAGAGGACTAGTTCTTAGCAGTGTGTAAGAGTTACTTATCAGCATCATGTAAGAAACTTGTTTTGTTTTCTTGTTGCAGTTGTTCCCAGTACAGCCACCGTTGTGATTGTAGTTTGTGTCAGTTTCTTGGTTTTTATGATTATTCTGGGAGTGTTCCGAATCCGAGCTGCACATCAGAGAACGATGCGTGACCAGGACACTGGAAAGGAAAATGAGATGGACTGGGATGACTCTGCTTTGACCATCACTGTGAACCCCATGGAGGTAAAGCTGGCGTCTCAGCACTTAACAAAAGAAATGCGTTTTTCCAGCTGTAATGGGTATGATTGTACATGGACAGAGCAGTAGAGCAAAACCAACCACTGAACACAGAGTAGAGACGCTAACTGTGAATTTTTAACAAATGCGCCAAAGTGGCAGATGCCAAGAGCAGTTATGTTTGGGATCTTGCATGGGTTATAGCTTCATGATACATAATTGGATTTTACAGGTCCGTGTCCAACACTAGTGTTATCATGCTGCACGCTACCTTAACAATGGTCGGCTTCTTTCCAAAATTGCAAGAATTTATTGTTGGAACATCTGCATGTATGATGTTTCCTTCTCCTGTGGTTGACATCTGAATTTTTAGAAAATCAGGAACAAGAAAAATGTGCAACCTTAATGCTGTTTGTGTGACCCTACTGAAAGATCCTTTTCCAGTAGAAGTTGAAGTACTGGATCACACTTCAGAATTCGTTTGTTCAGCGTGACAGGATTGATAGCAATGTTACAAAGCTGTTTTAAAGAGCGCCACTTCCTTTTTCTTTTCTGGTTGCCTAATTACTGCTGAACTTCTAAACACAGTAAGGAATCTGCAATAGCACTTTCTCAATATCAGCCTTCTGCCTGAATTCAAAAGAATAAAAAGGATTTTGGCTGGTATGATATCAACAGGTAATTTCTGTCTTAACAGACTTACGAGGATCAACACAGCAGTGAAGAGGAAGAGGAGGAAGAGGAAGAAGAAAGTGAAGATGGAGAAGAAGATGACATCACTAGTGCAGAGTCTGAAAGCAGTGAGGAGGAAGAGGGAGAGCAGGAGGACCAACAGAATGTTAATAGACAGCAACAGCTGGAATGGGATGACTCTACCCTCAGTTATTGATTTTAGCTGTTCCCTTTGTCTTTATGTTTCTGCTCTAGAAGACTCCACTGTAATACACTCCATTGTTACCAAGGATTCATGGTGTTTAAAAAAAAAAAAAAAAAAAAAAAAAAATCATTCTGGCCAGTAGATCCAACCCACACACATCCCAGTGTTTGTGTTACGTCAGCTAGTTCCTGATGCTGTTCCTAGAATTGTAGTTAGCACCTCTTTTCCTTCAGCCATGCCTCAGTGACTGGATTTTTTTTACGCTATGTGAGGAACCACCTTGCACTTTGTTCTTCATGTCATCTCAGCTAAGTGACTCTACAGATCTGTAGCCATTGCACATGAATTTCTGAACTGTCTTTTTTTGCTCAGTGAAACAAACTTGGCTTTGTTCCTTTTTCTCTTTTTAAAAGATGCAAAGATTGCTTGTTGACAAAGGGTAAAGCTGCTCATTTCAGCCTGTTAATTTCTTTTAATTTTTTCCCCAAATTAGTGCATGTGTAAAGTGGCAGAATGAGGTTAATATGTAGAAGATTAACAGACTTTTTAATATTTTGTAAATATATTGGAATTATGTAATTATGTCATTTGTGGTAGTGAAAACAGGGATTGGGGTTTAAATCATGCTAAAGTGAAAAATCATGAAGCATGAAATATTACAAGTCTCATACTATTGCAGCAGGAGCACGGGCACAGTTATCTAGTGTAGATGTTTCAGTAATAGTGTCATTGGCCTTGACTGCCATGTTCGCTCATGCCCCGCTCTGTTTTTTTCTTTTATTTTTCTTTCCTTTTCTTTAACCTCCTTTCTTTGTGCAGAGGGAACAGACAAGCTTATGAGAAACTGTAAAGGCTTTAGGAACCTGTGCAGAGGTTCAACTGCCCTGTGCAATACAGTTGTTTGTTTTTTCTTTTCTTTTTCCCTCCAATTACGTCTTGGCATAAAAGCTTTTAAGTTATTGGGAAAAAAACACTACTTGGATGGTGGGCGCATTAGCGTGCTGTTGCTGTGGTGGGTCGCCGCAGCTCCTGTTAATTAGTGAGGCTGCCTGTAGCACAGTGATGGTCTGTCCATGCTGCTGACAGGGTGGATTATTCAGTTGATTGATTGTTACATTGGTAACTGAAGCTGGAAAGCCTGCGACCTGTGTACCTGTGCACCTTGGCTGCCAGTCCACATTGATAGGTATTTTGGGGTTTTTTTGGCTGTTCAGTTTTTCTCATTTGGTAGTGGGAGGGTTTGGGGCATAGCTGATACCATTTCTATTATACACACTCCTGCTCATTCCCTGTAGCCCCTTGTACAGTAACTTGGACTGTTGGTGTATTAAGCCTTTGTTTACACTTACTTAGTAATTGTGTTTTCCTGCTGGTGAAAACTAGAGCATAAAATATCCAACCAGAAAACCTTGGGAATCATGTTCATATTATTCCAAGTCCAGATGATTTTGGTTGCTTCTCATCAAAGTTCTAACTTGGAATTGCAAAGGACTTTTCTAAAGAAATAGCTGAAAGGTACGAAAAGTAAGTCATGACCCCATGGTGGAGAGTGCTAGTTTTTTTGTAAGGCGGGTCTTGTTTGTTTAACTTTATTTGCTCTTATGCGGAGCCTTGAAGAATGAATATCTGCTTACTTGATTTTTATGTTTGGAGGTGGATTAAAGAGAGTAACTTGTTTTGCTTGTAACAGGGGACTAGGACTCCATTCGCTCCTCAGCACGGTAAGCAAAGTTCCCGTTTGTGATGTTGTACGTAGTCTGCCCGTGTTGTAGGTGCACAGAGCACACAAGTTGGCGGCTGACAGGGCGCAGCGGGGAAGTGGCGCGCCGGGTGGGCGTGCTGGAGGAGCGGCAAGCAAGCCAAAGGGTGGGGCCCGAAGGGTCGTAATTCAAAGAGAGAAAAAAATAAAGATGGATCCAAATGTTTCTATGGTTTTGATTTTCCAGAGCAGACCTATTCTCACCTAGCGATGTGTGTAATGGGATCTAACGGTGGGTTTTATCTGGGGTAACTTGACTGTGGAGTGCCTTTTACAATAGTAGATGGACCTGGAAGCAGGGAAGAGAACCCACACAACTAGCTTACCGTTTCTGGGGGTTGTTTTTTTTATGTAAAATTTTAGATTTCTAAAATGGGGAAATGGTTTTGACTACTTATGTGGTAATATAACTGCTAGTTTTAAGTAAACTGGGAAACTTTTAACTTATGTCTGACAGTTGTCCTGTGTTAATGTGTAGAAGACTTATCCTTCCATATACTGTTGCTGTAGCTGCTGTATTTTAGACCAAAACTGATCATGACTTAATGGTAATGCTGAAAGGTTGTAACGTCCTGATGCAGTTTGTAGCCACTGTGGGTATAACTTTTCAGATGTGTATATTGGTAACAGGTCAGTTTGGAAAGTCTATAAGCTACAATAAATTTCTGGTTCTAAAGGTTGTTTGCATTTATTTCTTACTGAATGGAACAAAGTTTAATCGAGTTACATTAACTATGTGTTAATTTGCCTCTGCTGGTGGCAGTGAAAGAGTTTTGTTTTCGTTGATCTTTCAAGCATAGAAAGACTTCGGACACGTGTACAATTTATGAATCAGTTTTTTATTTTTTGACTTACAAAACATGTACCTAAAGCAACTGAAAAGTTAAACATGTAAACATTCTCTTCTTACAGAACCACGGTTTGGCTTAAAAAAATACTTCTTTTTTCAAAGGCAACAGAATAAGCACAATCAGTTTGTACAGTTAAAAAAAATAATCACAGAAACATCTCTAAATAAATAGAAATAGAAAGGGGTGTCACTTTGAGCATGTTTATAAAATCAGAAGGTACTTATTTATAGTGAAATGTAATATTTTTGAAAGTGATTTAAGTTTCAACCTTCAGTACAATACAACTTGCTGAAAACTATCAGGTGAGCTGCTGCTTTGTAAACTTGCAGTGAGAGGCTCTTTGCTGACCCGACACAGCCATCGGACTTCCATTCAAGATGCTATTCCAGCGGCGTACGAGGAAGAAGGGCCACTTGATGACTCACTGATATTTTTACTTCTTGTAGGTAAGTCAATTTTCTAGAGTAAGTAACCTCTCTGCAAAACTGCGCTGGATTAAGAAACACCTTTGGAATTGCTCAGTTCTTGCAGTTTACGCTGATACAACTTTGTTTTATTGCACTTCTAAAATTGAAGGACAGATGACGCGAGCCACTGCTGCTTTGTACTTCTGTAAAATTATATTGGGGCCCGAGTTTTCTGGAAACACTACCAAAACAACGGCTGAAGGTATGAACGGCTGCTGCGAGCCTGCAAACCAAGCACCTAAGAGCGAGTAAGGAAACTACTAGGTGAGACTGCCTTGCCGCAGTATGAACAGGCAGGATCCTGGATCATCACTTTGTGGCAACGTAAGAGAACTGCTTCCCCATTCACAGAGCTGTAGTACGTTTCTTCCCTTCCACAAGAATGTACAAACCACCGAGTAGGTTGTTGTGGTTTCAGTGCATCTCCGCTTGCATGTGGCCTGATATTTTTGCATACTTTTTACTCTGTAAATCAGTTTAATAAGGAAGGCAATAGCAGTATTTATACTCTAAAATGGAGCAAAGTTGTGTGGCCACAGGGAACTCTGTGAGCAAAGAGTCTGGGTGTACCACCCCAAGGGAGGGAACGCAAAGAGGTCAGAAATGTCTGCTTCTCCCTCCTGAGGGAGCAGCCATGTGGATGGTGCAGTGCTGTTTTCTCGTCGTCTGATGAGCATGCAAAGAGCTCTAGACCCTGCAGTATTCTAATATCAAAACAACTGTTAGAGATTGAGTGTTTAGCTTCTGTTTTCCTTTCTGCATTTCCTACTTAGTATTTCAGCAGGATCCCTGCCAACCTTACTTTATGCCATAATTGTGGCAAATTTTCTATATATCCCATTAAGCTTGGGAGCAGAATGCTTGGTCTCCACAAATCTGGCTCTTCAATGAACCTTGAAGAATTACAAAAGATGGCATCGAAGAGGACAAGGGTGGAACCTTGTAAAAGCATCATCCTAGAGGGTGGGTGGCACAAAGGTTTGATGCACAACAAGGTTATTACCAGAGAGATTAACTGTGTGCATTAGTCCTGCATATTAACTGGGAAGTAGCATCATGGGACTTGTGTTTCTGGGGGAAAACAATAAGGAACAGAGTCATCAGATGGTGCAGAGCAGCATCTTGCTGTCAAAGCACAGACTCGCTGCCCGTTGCGGTGGGGCAGCTGACACACGGTCATCTGCTGCCCCATGGAAACTTCCGCATTTGTCCAAGTCCTTACGGTAATGGATTTGGTTTTTAATTGGCTGTAAGAGAAACAAGCATCTTCCTACTCCTAATTTAAATGGTGACACCCAGCACCCTCCTAGCCTGTGAAGCATGAGGCTATATAATCTGGCACAGGAAAGGAAAATTACCCTTACAATACTTAAAACAGCTAAAAAAAACCCATGTCTGATGGTTTACTCTCAGAATTTGTTGACCAGTTCAGTTTCATAATACTTCTAATTGCAAATATGGATTCACTGTTTTAAGACTTAATTTGAAACCTGAGACTTATTTGCTGTTCAGTTCAAGAAAAGTGAGGAGTAGTCTGGACTCAGGAGAACCACATCAGTAAGAGTAATTTACAGCGTACTGCAGAGAGCTCATCCTTCCCAGAGGACTCAAAGACTACCGGCCGTTTCTTTTAGTCTCGTCTCTAGAAGCAGCAGCAGTTCCAGAGTGCTGGCTCCAGGGGAGATGGTGTTTTGTTTCCTGCAGGTCGGTTTGTACACATCCACCTACTGCTGCCTTCCTAGTGTTATGGGCGAATGCACAGTTACGGGAAGACATGAAGCTAGCTTGCAGTTCTAGCTAAGTAGGGTCTGTAACGCAGAGAAGGTCCAGCAAAAACACTTGCTGCAAACATACTTTCACTATTATTATTAAACAATAGGCTGAAGAACTGTTACAGAGGAATGTGTTAATAAGTAATTTGGATCACTGGGAGGAGGGTATGTGCCATTCTGTCTTGAAATACTCTGGCCACTTCTCAGTCACATACAGTATCATTTGAAAGGTGTAGAAAAGGGGCATCTCCAAGGGTTGTATAAAGTTAAGAGTGGCCTTCTATATCACTGCTCCTTCTAGTAACTGGTGCTCTATGAGAGGCAACCTGGTTTATATTAATATATACAAAATGGTGTAGAACAGCCTTCATAGCGTAACATCTTTTATGAAAAGAAACAGTAACTACTTTAAATCAGGATTTAAATTAGCAACAGCATAACACTAACTCATCACCTGCTAGCATCTGTCTGTACGTAAAGGCAATGAGGGAAGGGTTTATTAAAGGTGTTGCATATTCCATTTGCTGACCAAACCTCGTATTACCTACTACTATTCATTTCTACTTAGGGTAGAAGTTACTTTTTAAGGCAGTGTTAACTTAGCTATGGTGATGATGAAGAACAAGTATATTTGAACTTGTCCTCTAAAAAAAAAAAAAAAAAAAAAAAGGTGGACTTAAACAGCCAGTATAGGGCAGCATTCTTTTAATTTTAAAGTACAGAGGGACCTGATTTTAAAGTATTGAAAAGAGCTGAAAGTCAGGAATGAGTGGTACCTATGTGCTGGGTGCAAAAACATTATCAAATCAAATTTATCCCATGACAGGGAAGATTTATAAAGAATAAACAGGCCAGTTCAGTCTCTGTCCTAAACTTGCTGGTTTTGTGGGAATTTTAAACCAGACATGAAAGCTAAATTTACATGAGAGTAGTCCATCATCCGACAATACATGCATCTCTTGTCACTTGAGAAACAGGATCTGAAATGCCTGTATTTTTTTTTTTACTTGCATAAGTAAGAGTAAGTAAAAGAGTTTAAAAAACAGTTCTGTGAGTAAAAGAAAACTGCTCAACCTAGTTAGGGCGTACAAGTCACATACAGGATTCCCCTTCAGGGGTGTCTTGAAAACCGGACTACGCTATTCTTTCCAAGGCAGGAATGAGAGCACCTCCGTGGGGACCTGATGGTGTGGTGAACAGGGGGAGATGGAAGGAACTGCCGAGGGAAGCAGGTACTAACCACGCTACCCCCCCCCCCCCCCCAGCGTGACCCCAGGCTCAGCCTGCTCGATGCCCCTCGCTCTGCTCAGGGCTGGGGGCACCGGGAGGGAGCAGTGGCTCCTGTTCCCTGCGCCACGCCAGCGCTCGGCACCGCGCCCCGGCTGGGGACGCCAGCTGGAGGCAAAAATATGACCCAGGAGTAGAAATACGTGATTGATGACAGCACCTTGTGGGAGAGGGGACAGGTTCTGCTCGGGAAGGAGACGGAGGCAGCAGTGAGAACAGGAGGAGGCCGGAGTAGACAGTTTGTGCCGATTTAGGTACTACGGATGACCGCAGCTTGCTCTGTGGCTGAACCCCCGTACAGACACAGAGTCCTTGTGCACCAGCTCTAATAACAGTCAAGGAGTCGTGTACCGCAGTTGAGAGGAGGAAGAGTGCAGAAAGGAACAGAGAATAAAATTGTAAGACGATGAGAGTTGAGATGCAACCTACTGTAAGTGTTTCGGCGTTAAACCCACTCATCTGGCACTCCTCTAGCCTTGCGCAGGAAGGCAGACTGGCCAAATACCTCGGGCACAGACTGGTTCCGTCTGCCCCGGCTGACGCTGGCATTACAGCGCTGTACCCCAGCGATTCCGCAGGTGTAGGCCCGTGCCCTGCCTGCAGGAAAGCAGGTGGCAAAACCAGCTCTAACGTACCCCAGCAGGAGGTACGTGTCGCAACCAACGTTACGTGCCATCTTCGAAAACGCAATCTTACTGTTTTCAGGCTTGAAAAACAGAATGAATGCAGAAATCCAGGAATTGCTTGAGGCCCAACTAAAGTCTGACTTAGGAAAGCAAACAAAAATACCTAACCCATTGGCCAATCCAAGCCTGTTCTTGTGGCATCGGTTTTTTGACAGCAATAGATGGGTTCCAGTTCAGTTTTGGAACACTTTGGCCTCTGTAGCAGAGAGAAAGTAGTATGACAGCATGGAGCTTTTTTACGTTACAATGCCCGTTACAATGCAGAGTAATTTGTCCAAGTCAGCTTCAGCGGTGCTTTAAGCTGACCTACCTTGGGGTGTACACTGCAACAGGGTAGGGGGAGCGACCACGTGGTGAAGTTAATGCCTCTGAGCTGTAACGGTGGGGACCTAGACGATGGGCTATAGTATAACAGCTACAGGGATAGTAGGGTCTCAGTGTTCCGCTAAATTTTCAAGCAGATCGAAATACACACGTTTTAACACACTGGATGGATGTTACAACTGCCTGATCTCTTCTATTAGAAGATGTAGTTGAAGCTTAACAAGTTTTTAAGGGTACAGTACATCTACCTACCTTTCACTGTATGCAGTGATTTTATTGCCTCATGTCTCTCCCTCGTCCCCCAAAGACCTACCGCAGACACGATTCTGCGGCTGATGACAGTCCAACGATCTTTCAGTCACGCAGAAGCATCTGATCTCTGGGAACGCAGGTGGGGATCTTCAGCACGGCAACGTTCATCAGTCTTTCTTTAAAAACCTGTCTACAATTGCTGGACTCAGTGCAGGTATTACATTCTCTTGGAGCAAGTGTGCAGGCTGATGTTGCTCTACTGTCTGTTATCTTTGGATACGTTGTGTGCCAGCCAGTTCACTTTGGTTTTCCAGCTCTCTCGCAGGGCTTCGTTAAACTTCAGTCTGAAGTGCTTCAGTGCCTCCTCATCGGTTTTCCCAAGAGCTAGGGAATCCTGAAGGTAAGAGGCAGAAATGAGTGTAGCCTCGCTGAAATGCAGCTGAATAATTAACTGCTCAACTACTAAGATGTTTACTCACTAAGAAATTACTCCATTGAAAGGAGCACTGAGTAGGAAATGAGTAGCCATTAATTGTTTTTAAATAGTTACTGTAGTTGCACGAGGTTTTTTCATTCTGGTAAACACATGCATCCTACTCTCAGGTTGAGCGTAGGGAAACAGTAGGTTTTTTAGAGCTCTTGTACAAAGCTCCTGTCTTTCAGTTGGCCAGGGCTAGGTTGTTCTAATTTCAGAGGCAAGCTGGAAACAGGAACCGAAACACAACCAAAGAGCTCTGTCTCCTTCCCTGCGAGCTGGTTCTACAAGGTACCTACTGCCTTCGTGCTGAAGAATCTGAAGTTATTTCCTGAGCACCAGTATCTGGCATTTCTGATGTCCTGCACATGAAGGCTGGGTGTCTACTCCTGATTTTTGGAGCTCATTTGTTTCTAAGAATATGCCCTTCCACACTCAACTCCTCCTTCTCCCTGAGCTCCAAGACAAGGTGTTCAGTTTTAACTGTATCTGGGCTCCGCTTCTCTTACCTTTAGATACTGAATGTCTTTAGAGCAGCTGAGTTCTGGCAGGCCAGCAGCTTTCATCAGTGCAAACAAGTGCAGGAAGAGAAGACCATGGCGCCTCAGGATCATATAGGCTTTTTCACAATAACCCCTGAACCTGTTCAGAAAGGAAGATGAGGCAAAGGAACGAAGACTGCAAGCTATACCATTTTATAAAGCAAGACTATGTATTAGTCTGAACCCTGCTGTCTACATTGATGACTACCAAGCTCTTCCACCTTCTCTATCAGGTAGATGACAATTTATTTACTTCCGTGTGTACAGACAGCTATAGGCTACATATCATTGGTGGAAATAAATTCTGAAAATTCAGAGCTTAAAAAGCTTAAGTTAACTTTAACTGCTAACACTTACCTTTCAAACTTCTCGTTGTTGTTCGTTTTCCCTTGCTGGATGACATGCACAAAGTCGTAGGTTAAGATGAAAGGAACTCGTTCTCTATTAATACCAAATTTAGTCTTGAAGTTCCCCAAAAAGTGACCAAAATCAATATGGAACAGCTGAAAATAAGGAAGAAAAAAATTGCTTTCAGAGTAGTATCTATTTTAGCTGATCAGTATTGAGTTCTCTTTACAGTTACTGTATTCAAAAGAGACTGACCACAGGATTTTGGGAGGGAGAAATATGACCTCTCCCATAGCACTCCTTTGGGAAAAGAGGCAATATTTACTTGCCAAGCTATTCTCTAGTGTAATTAGATGTTGGATAGCACAGAAAAGGTACTTACCTCTTCAGTACTTGGTATATCTGAAGAAATTTCTGGTTTTTGTAAAGCCTTAGTGTGTCACTGGTAGAAGCAGAAAGAGAACTAAAATGGGCACCCTCCCAGTGCGGTCTGCAGCCCCAGACAGCGTGTGGAAAGAAGATGTCCTGTTTTGAAGTTGCTACAAAATATTGCTTGCCCAGGTAAGGCTTTTTTTCCCCCCCTCCTGCACAGTGAGGTCGTTGCAGCGATGGGCAGGAGGATCCTGCGCAGAACCTTGTCCACTGGCAATTTTGCAGAGCTGCTGTAAACCCGACAGCCAAACCCCGAGGCTGTCTGCGTACCGCAGGGCATCGGCTCCCTCAGGTGGACAAATCACTGAGTGGCCTCCGCTCTGCAGGAACAGTTTTGTAAGCTCCCTGCCCAGCACTTTTTTAACGGGGAGAAGCAGCCCTAGATAAGGGCTGCTGCTGGTCACAGCCCAGGGAGGGACCTTAGTGTCTCGTTAGCAAGTGACACAGGGTCTCTGTCCCTGCTGTGACCCCAAAACAAAGGCACTACTAGGTTTCTTTGACCACAACTCCTTGATTTATGGGAATGAGATGCAGAGGGGTGGGATGCTGCCCAGGAAGAGGGCAGGCAGGCAGTCGCGCATACCCGAGAGTCTCAACACAGCAGCAGCCGATTTCTTACTTCTAACTATTAACTAACCAGCTGACTTCACTGGACCTGCAGGAGACCTACCTTGCACCGTCTAGCACAGGGTTGTTTTAGGCTTTGTAGAATTCACAGTTAAAACAAGAAAGATAGCTTAGACTTCCCCCTTTACCAAAATATTACTGATGTAGTTTAGCATATGTCCTGTTAACAAAGGGGTTTTCTTTTTCCTAGTTTTGCCCTTTGTCTTCCAAGCAGTGTATGAAAAGATAGACATAAACTCTGGTAGTTGTGCTTGTGGAATAGAGAAGTAAGGGCATCAGTACAGGTATCAATATGAAATTAAAACCAAGCTGATCCCTTGCATTCATTTAAAAAAAAACAAAAACAAAACAAACCAACATTTTTTCTAGGAGGACTTGGGTAATATATCAGCTTGGGTAAGTAACTGAGGATCTTGCCTAACAACTACAAGCAATTTGTGACTCTGCTGAAGCCAAGTAAGTCTTCAGACTGGTAAGTACAGAGCTTGAGTTGGCATCTGCAGCCAGTTTTAGCTCTGAGAGGTACAAATTGCTCCACCTGTAATTTCAAAGCGGGTATTAACAGCAGCAGCTGATGGCAGCGATGCTTACAGAATTGTAATTCAAATTATAAAACTGTATTTATCCTCTTAATGATAGAAGCTATTATTTGTCCAGTCTGCCTCGCGGCTGGAAGGCGAGGTACGTTCCTTAGCAGTAAGACTGCACTGGGCTGTATCTGCCCATTGCTAAGGAGCATTCGTGCCCCCTTCCAGTACTCCAGCAGCAGCAGTGGATCCCCATACCTGTCCAGTTTCCCGGATCATGATGTTATCGCTGTGCCGGTCACCTATCCCCAGCACGTATGTTGCCACGCAGTACCCAGCACAGGAAAGCGTGAACTCCTCTATAGCTTGTTCTAATGCATCGCTAAAGAGGGTAAGAAAAAGATTGAAGGAGAATTTTACTTTGAACACCAGTACTTCACCACTGGGGAGGTTTGTTTTTATAGCTTCCCCCACGCAAACCTGCAGGAGAAGGTAAGGGAAATGCATGTTTGAATTTCTGTAATGCTCTCCAGAGGCAGTGCTCCCATCCATGCTTTACAAAAACTAGCTGTAATAACAACTGTCTGTAATTGAAGAGGTCCGGATAAGGTTGTGTCCACAATCTTAACGAAAATGGTTTAGTCTCAACTAAATTAACTCATTTCTAGATCTCCACAGCTCCAAGGGACGAGGTGGGCTCCTAGAATGACTCCTGTTGGTGCCCTGCTACACCAGAGTAGCACTGATGTATTGCTGCTGCTTCTGTAGCTAGAAAAACCCCAAGCTACACAGCTTTTGTGCCGCTTTCTTTTTTCACCTCCTAGATTTGGCATTACTCCTTCTGCCCCTTTTCCAGCTGCCACCACGCTGACTATCTACCTGTGGAGAAAGTAACAGGACCGACGGGGAAGATCGAGGTTTGGATCCAGCCTGTGGCCAATGCTACCTTAAGCTATCAAAGATCAAAAAAGCTTGCAAACAGTAACCCAGATGCCTCCATTTCTGCTCAAGACCCATTCAGATCCACATGATGCCTTCTGGTGTGCCAGGCAGTGAAGCAGCCATAGATACTGTGGGACAGCTTGGAAATATGTATAACTGAAGGAAAAAAAAAAATGAGTAAAGCAGAAGAAATGTCTCCAGATGGAAGGAAGCAGTAAAGCAGCACGGAGTACCAGGTAAGCCCACTTACCCTGGGTTCTTGGATTTTAGCCAGTTCAGCAGGGCATCCTTGTTGAAGGCTGCAGTGGCCACCATGTTGCTCTTGTTCAGCTGGATGTTGGCAATGGTGTCTGAATGCATGACTACTTCTATCAGTCCAGTCTTGTCTCCTGTGGAGAGGCAGCCATAAGGGGTCATCCTGCAGAGATGAAAGAAACCCTTCCACTGAAGTCTTGCCCAGAACTGGGTTGGGTTGACTTTTAAGCTTTCCCTTGTCTGCCGTATCTACTCCAGACCTACTCTGTACTTCTACTCAGTACCACAAAACCGGACTAGCTGCTCATAGAATACTAGACACACCTGTCAGGGACAAAATAAGCTTGCAGACAAAATGGCCTCACCCCACATGCTTTATCATTGCAGTAGGACAACTGTCTGCACATCACTCACCTCAGGTCCAGGCCCTCCTGCTTCCACAGGACGTCCATCAACTGGATCATCTGCAGAGTCAGCATGTCCTGACGAAGATCTGTGCAGCATTACAACGGAAAAAAGGGTCATAAGTACCACCCATTCCCCCCTCCTCTTGTGCTCTTGCAAGTGGCACTTGTTCTGCCCCTGAAGCAGGCTGCTAGAGGGGCCTACGCCGTGTTTGTCCCTTGCTAGGTCGAGCCAGTAAAGAACAGCAGCACGGAGCAATGGTTACTAGTGCAGTAATGGTGTAAAGCCACCACACCAGATACCTTAACGCAGACGTGATCGTACTAATGGAGGTATACGCTACTTCTCTTTGCCAAATCTCTTCCCACAGCAGTCAATGTAGCACTTTAGAAAACATCTGTCTGGCCACAGCAATGATCAGCAGCCACGCCAACCCTACAAAGCTGGGACTGCTGTAGCTCTTCCAGACCTCACATCAGTTTCCTTTTGACTGTGCAAGAGTATCCAGCTACTACTGTGCCACAATCTTAATGCAGAGGGCAGCAAGTGAAATAGAGAGGAGAGTTTATTATATCTCCGGATTACTGTCAAAAAACTCAAACATGTTGATGGTCTTCATTCATACATCATCTTGATGGTCCATATTTAGACCCACTCCCCACAATAAATATTTGAGACTATTATGCCTGTGAAAACATATCCTTTAAGGACTTACCATCTCCATTTTTAAAAATAATACCCACTCCACCTCCACCTGTCTCTTCATTATTAAACACAATCCATAAAGGTTTCATTTTGGAGTCCATAAAGGTACACTGATCCACACTAGAGGAAACAAAAATACTACCATCAGAGTTTCCATCTATTAGAAAAGTGGCTAAGCTGCAAATTCAACAGCATCCACAAACGCTAACGGGCTGGTGACTTCCATGGGAGAAGAGGACCTTGGGGTAACCAGAAGCCTGGCTCTACTGCTGAACAAAGCCTGCGGCACAAAAGAAAGAGATGCAGCTATCTTCCTTACCAAACTTCGGCGAGGATAATGTTGGGATTCAGGGGGGACTGGAGGTGGGAAAGTGCTTCAAGGTAAGTTTCCTGCTTCATGCACATATGCATCACCTCCTTGGTGTGAGGCTTGGTGGCCTTCTGAGAACTCGCTTTAACCAAGTCATTCAGAGCTTTCATCTTGTTGAGTGCTTCTCCCTGAAAAAAAAGGGAGGGATGGAACAGGGTTAACAAATAGGAAAACTTTCATGGAGAAAGTTTAAAAACTATTAAACTCTACAGTGAAATGTAAAACCTTGGTCGTGTCTCTTTTACCTTCTCTCCACTTGTGGCAATTTCACACATTGCAACAAAACAAATTTAGTAGTACCTGCTTGAGGGAGAGCCATAAACAATTATGGATATTCTGCTGGGCCCAAATGCATTGCAAGTAATGACTGCAGTCCTAAATACCAGGAATAATGCACATTATCAAGCACCAAAGGAAGAAGTGCGGTGCACTGCCTAGAAAAGTGAGGATGAGACCTATAGCCCCTGCCCTTCAGTGCTTTTGGGGGAGTTCTGGTTATGCAAAAGTGCCACTCAGTCTTGAAAATAGAAGCAGCACTGGTTTGTGGGCACATCTTAGATATACAACTTCATGTATACATGAGTCCTTCACTTCTGAATTAGCTACAGTGATGCTTGATAGATAAATAGAGAAGTTTTAGAGGGTGGGTGAACAGCAGGATTACCTCCACACAGCAACTGAAGGGAAGAGTGCCCTGCTCCGAATCAGCCAGCCAACTGTGACCGGCTCCTACTAAACGGTAACTCATCTAATAACAGCAGTGGTCTTTGAACATTTCAAACCGTTCTAGACTCATAGTGTAGTCTGGGACGTGTGCCGGTGAGTAAGAGCCGAGCAAAGTCACATGCGATGGGGAACTCCAGGCTCTTAATAGGCCGTGCCAAAACCAACACAGCAGTTAAAAGGTTTTTTTTTTTGTATTACTGATAACATTAAGTTGGAGAAGCAAACAGCTGAGAACCAGCTCCGAGCAAGAGGGAAGTCAACCTTATGGCTAAAAGCACTTTTTACCTGTTTCATCAAAACTTTCATGTGGTGGGTGCTGCCTCTGCAGTATGCTTCCAGGATCAGGCCAAACCTCAAGGCAACTGCAGGAACATGCATTTCTGACCTGGGGGAAGAAGGGAGGTTAAAGCCATTCTGACTCACTGCAGTGAGTGACTAATTCTCCCATTCATGCAGGCACAAGGAGCGGGGGGAGAGGAGGGTGCAGAATATTAGCTGCTGTTTAGATTCTTTCTATGTACTGGGGAGGGAAAAAAAAAAAAGAAAATGAACCCACCCCAGAAGGTCATGTAGAAAAAACATTGCTTGAAGCGATGAGACATCTTTCTGGATGACTAAATTGCTAACCACTCCTTTGAGAACACTACTTAAGGAGCAAGGACAGTTCTGAGCCATAGGCTCAGAACTGGCAGGTGCCCATGGATGTCCAAAGTAAATTGCAACTCATATATATATAAATTCTGAAAACAGAATCTAATCCAAACACCACCACCACAACAAAAAAAATAACAAGCAAACAAAAACAAGATTTTGTGTCCTCCTGGAATAATCCTTATTCAGTCTCCCAAGTAAAAAGCTGCAGGTCCTGGGTTTTGGTAATCACAGCAAGGAAATCCCACCAGTGCTTTGAGGAAAGACACTAGGCTAAAGGACAGCCAGTAGCCTTTAAATAAATACCCTGGCATCTATACATACAGACATGCTTGCTGTCTCACTTCCCAGAGCAATGAGGAAACCAGTACATGCTGGTTTCACTTGATTACTGAGAAAAAGCATAAAACATTTGCTCTTTACCTCAGATGCCAGAAAAGGAAGTGGCCGATCTTGCGGTTGGATAACGCCCTGTCCAGCAGGAACTTGGTTAATTCACAGTCTAAGTAGGATTCATACTTAAGCACCTGGACAAGCTGTAGCAGGTATTGGAACAATTCATGATCTCTGTGGACAGAAAGGAAAAATAAAAGACAACCTTATCTTTACTGCAACAAGGGTACTTGCAAAAACTGTAAAGACAAGACTGTCAGCCTTGTTCACAGTCCCTGTCAGCAGCCCGCAACGTAAACAGAAAGGGGCTCCGCGCATCCCTTGTGGTGAACACTTACGTCAGCTTCTTTAATGAGTTGATAGCAAAGGAACCAACGTAACAGTCAGGAAAGCTAAAATCCAGCAGCTCCAAGGCATTCAGGACAGGCAACTCTGGCCAGGTCTGAAGCAGGGAAATCATCTGGGGGGGGGGGAGCGGAAAGGGGACAAAAAAAGGAACAAGATTTTTATGACAATGGTTAAAAATCTAAAATTCTACTGATAGTCACTATTTATAGATGCCTCAGAGCAAGTTTGCAGACACCAGGTCAAAAACCATCAGCCTAAACTTTCTAGGAAGGCTGACAGCAGGAGCCGTCCAAGTCCACGGCAGGGTTACGTTTGCTGTACCACAATTAGTGGAATAAGCTCTTTGGGAAAAGCACTTTTCTGCAGCATAATAATGTAGACTAAAGAGGAACCTTTAGAAGGTCCTGTCAAAGCTCTTGAAGTAAGGAGGGATGAGCAGGACAGGGACCATCCCTAACTGATGTCTGACATTCTTGGGAAGAGATTCACTGACCCCCCCTGAGGTAGCTTGTGCTGGTCTCTCACTATCAGTTAAGAATATCCAATCCAGATTCTATTTCTGCTGTGAATTAAACAGATTTTTTTCTTGCCTCCAGTTTCCAGAGGGACTAAGCAAGACCTCGTTGGTCAGTAATGACTCTGGGACAGTGCAGGGAGCCAAACGGAGCCCAGAAGAGCCAAACCTCAACTCATCCGGGTACCACTCAGTGTATATTCACAGTGACTGGTTGAGAACAGAAAATCTTCCTCAGCCTCAGTGATGTCGAACTGACCCGCACAGGGGCACTGCAAAACATGCCCTGCTAAGCTGACCCCCAAACACAACAGAGGAAGGCAGACACTGAAAGACGGACCAAAAAGGGAGCCTTGGCTGCCAACCCCAGCATCCTCACCTGGGCAACATCTTCACGCTTGTTCCATTTGGTGATGATAAGCAGCTTTGCCAAAGCTTGTGGGTACTGGTCACGGATATCATATCTCATCTTCCACACCAGGTCTTTCTCATGCTCGTATAGTTCCGTGTGGCTCCTCCGCTCCAGTATCTCCTTCAGTTGCAGCTTCTGCTCATGGGAATCACAGGACAGAGCATACACAGGGCTCAGTCTCACCCCAGCGGACTTGCTCAGCCCAGAGAGACCCTGTAGGACTGGGGCATGACCCAGTTTGGTGAAAAAAGGTGGTTGGGGGTAAGGTGTAAACATATAACTTGATCTATGAAACCAGGCTTGCACACAGCCTGCACATAGCTGAAAAACTGGCGCCAGAAGACTCACCTCCTCAGGATCTTCTGGTGCGGCGCGGGGTTGTTCTCCATTCCTCCCCAACTCCAGCAGCTGGGACACAAATAAAGAGTCTGAGAAAGGCTCCTCATTTCCTCTGTACTTCTAGCTCACCATCACTTCAGGCATTTATGCTGCATTAGAGATCAGTCACTTGCCACCTCCGGAGCAGGGGATCGCACCTCTCACAGCCCAAGCGTAGGTAACGTACTCAGCAGGACCCCTTTGCTCAGAGGTGTAACCTAACTGCCCACAGAGCCCCTTCCCTGGTAGTAACAAGGATGAAGGGATGAGTCCTTCCCCCCAAAAGAGCACATTTGCCCACCCGTACAGTTCATGAACTCTGCGTCACCGAGCGCCGGGCTAACAGGAGCCATTCCAGATCCTCAGAACTGGCGTGCGTTTGCCAAGCAGCGCTGCCCAAGCCGCCCTGCACGCCGGCACAGTCCATCAAAGCCGCTGAGCCAGAACATGCATCACGGGGGAGCATGCGGATATGTCCCTGGCAGAGCAAATCTCCTTTCCTTCCTGTACCAGGCACATTTCTTCTTCCACTTTAAGTGTTTGGCCAGTTGCAATGACAGATGGAAAATCCCCACACCACACGGCATGTTATCACTCGGTGCTGAAAGGGAGGGAGCTGTCTGCTTTCACTCACTTCCCCTTTTAGTCCTCTTCCTTCTTATAGAGCCTAATGCTGCCTGCAGTTTAAAGGCAGCTCAGTTAAACCCATTTTTTTTTTAAAGAAATGCTCAGCTTTACCTCAGGAATTCACAGCCTGGAAAAGTATTCACTCAAAGGTCCATCAGTTAAGAGAAAAAGTCAAGTTTTCAATTAACAATATCTATTCATCCCATTTGCTTGTACCCGGTCCCTGTCAACAGCCACCCGAGAGACAGTGACACTGTATGCTCCCGCACCAGCAAAGCTAGGGAATTCCTGTGCCTCCCAAAAAAAGTGTCTACGTCCCCTACCTGCTCAAATGACGGGTAATACACAGGATGCGATGCAACGCTGGGGAAGCAGATGACCAAGGCCGCTGCACTTTCTGTGTTGGGGTTGCATTGCACCGTGCCCATGGGGTTCAGAAGTTCCCCTTTCTCATCTGAAAAGCAAAGTACATAAACCCATGAACCCTCATCTTCTGAAGCTTTGGTCCAGAAAGCCGAGCACAGACTGCTCCCAGCTCCGTCACTGGACATTGCCTGGCTCCAGCAGCTCACTTCATTCTCCTGACCGCTCACAAGCGATGTATACATGACACCCTTAGGACAGCAACAACCTCTTCCGTCGTACGTCCCATGCCACGCAAAACAAGGCCTTCGTCTTGGCGGGGCTCCAGATGCCATTGCAATATACAGCGGCAATCGTACTGGGTCTGCTGGTCTGAACTATTATGGCCCCTCCGACAACCCAGCAGACGGCAATGGAGCGCAGGGCGTCTCCTGGCAGTGCGGTGGGGACTGAAGACACAAAACAATACAGTTGGTCCATCTCCTGACGTACCTGGAAAGGAGGACCACATGTGCAAGCAGCACTCCCCCGTTTTCAGCTGGTCCTTATAGTCAAAGAGCATGACGTTCACCCAGGCAATTGGGCAGTCCTGCAAAGCAAAGCGAGCAGCTCATTTGGGTGCTCTAACTGCAAAAGCTGGATGAAGGTAAGAGGAGAACTAACAAGAAAGTGAGATATCCCCCACGCAAAGCACAACCCCTCACAATAGCCAGGAATAAGAAGTCACATAATCTTGATCTTTTCCAAGTCCGCAAATGGCTACACAGAATGCCACAGGCAGGTGACTTCCCATTCCAGAGTATGTAGGCACCCCCTCACCAAAGAGTTGCTGTAAAGAATATACCACCCCAGGTAACCATGCCTGTCTGCTTACCTTTTAACTTCTCCTAAAATCAGAGTACAAGATGGCATCAAATTCAGATATTGCCAAAACCTGGGGTCTTTTGTGTAGTTCAGCACCAAACACTCCCCACAAATAAGTCTAAAAACTTCATCACCCTATATCTTGCATAGCTGAAGAATCTCTAAGTTTCCGGCAAGGCCTTGCAACTCTACACTTGATATTTGAAAGAGCTATGATATATATACTTCATATATTTCACAGTTTGAGGGAAGGGAGAAAAAACTTAATTTTGAAACAGGGAACACAGAGTTCGCATGACTTCAGAAAACTAGGCAAAGAATGCTAGATATATCTGATAATGGGAAGAAAAGGCTTGGCTCCTTTGTATGATAATAAACACTATCTATAGAAATCAAACTTTATGCTGCCAATCCTGCCTCACACCCCGCAAAATAAAACCCACAAGCCCAACCCAGTCACACCAGCCAGTCTCATTCTGGAGGTGGGAGACTCCAGCAAGTAAAGTTGACTGGGACGTGGCCAAGAAACAGAACCCGTCTCCCTGCTCTGACCCAGTTCCCCGCACCAGAGCAGACAGACATATTCCACAAGTGACCGAAGATTTCCTGCAGTCAGGTTCCCCAAACGGAACAGTTTACTTTACGTAACAGTTTCAGCATTTCACTCGCATTTCACTCAGCTGCTCAGAAAACACCAAGGCTTAAGCGTACGCTTAAGAAAGCGACTTGCAAAGAGGTGGCGAGGCAAAATTCTAGTGAAACGCACCCAGCGTAATATTTGAAGGGAACCACAGTGAGACATCTTCTTGTTCCACTGAGACATTCAGAGGATGCATCAGGCTTACCCCAAAGGTACACCAAAGGACTCGGTGGAGGTAGCAAAGTCAGCATTTTCCCCTCATGCAACAAAATTAATCACTTCCAAGTGGCCTCTCACAAACTTTTGAGTCGATTTGATTAGACTAAGTATCTTCAGTAAAATCCCATTTAAGACATCAGCTTCTAGATCACAGGGAAAAGCCAAACAAAACACCACCACCAGCAATAACCTTTTATAACAGAGTAAACTACATCAAACCATGGCGCAGAGCCCGCCAAATGCAAGGCAAGATTTTTGGTGGATAAGGTCCAGCAAAGCAACGATTCGGCACTGTAAGGGCAGAAATATCTCCTGCATGACTTACAGAACCACTGAAAGCCAACCCTCTGGGTGACATTAACCCTCTGACTCATCCCAGTCTGCAAGCTTGCCTGTTTTTGTGGTAGTAAATGACTTAGTCCCACCTATCTGCTCTGGACGTCTGCACAGACAAACAACGTGCGTGTAATTAACCTCCGAGTACTGTAAGCAAAGCAAGCAAAAAGATTATTACTCAAAACCAAAAATCAGGGTGCACTCTGACTGTAACCTCCTCTTACCAATCATTTTAAACCAGATCTGGGCACCTTACTCAGAGCTGCAGCTGACCATGTGGAAAAATCCATTTCTGCAGAGCTCGGCTCCAGCAAATATTGTGATTTTGTATTAAGAGCTCACCAGAACGCATCCACCTTTCCCCAGTACCTATGAACAAGATCCTCTTAACAACTCAGCTAACCAGGCTGGTTTTGTTTTGTCAATCAGAATAGCAAGATTTCCTTCTGACTGCTTCAAAACTGAAAATTGTTCCAAGCGTGACCACAAAAATGCAGCCTGGGGATGAATCAGATATTCCGTTCAACAAAAGCCTCCAGCAGGAGCTGGAGTTCTGCTATTCTTAAGTAAAAAAACAACAATAAAAAGGTTGATCCCGGTCCTGGCCTCAAAATGTTTCCAGTCTGAAGTCTCCAACCCAGAAATTGGTCCACACAAGCAGGACTCGCGGGCTGCCTGTTGCTCCCCAGACATTAATGCACTGTAACCCCGAGAACCCTATTGATGTCAACACAACAAAGCTCGGTGAACCTCCCAGCAGTGAAAAGGAGCTAGCAGGACTGAGACTAAAATCTTCTGTGATCACGTTTATCAGTCCCTCATTTCTCTGCACTCTAGTAAAGATGGCATGACTAATCCTCTCTTTAAAGCACGGTAACAGTGTTTTTATGGCTGCAGAAACAGTAATTTGCAGAGGAACAAATGCATTTGTTGCTCATAAAGAAAACTCTTCACATGCGAAAAGCTAGAGGCATCACGCTTAAGTTACAACACTGGGAAACTAGCAATTCAATTATAGCCTGCACTTAGATCTGCTTTTAGATACTGAATTATTAATGGGCTAGAAGTTTTGGAATAGAGGTGAGGAAAGTGAGAAATATCACTACATTTCTGATTCAGAAGCTCAGAACAAGAACTTCCAAAGTGATTTACCGCTTTCCATCCTCAGCTTGCAGCATCCAAACAGTAACCTTGAAGATTCTGCACTTTCATTTTACCTCACCTAAAGCTTTGCTGTAACTGGTGTTTACATCCCCCATTTTCTTCCCCCTTCTTAGCTGTTAATTTGCTCCATGGGGGATTTGCAAGAAAGACCTTACTAGAAAGAAGATGCAACACAGAAGATGGTTTAACCTCAAACTACACAACAAGGAAGTTGCGGAACAGCAAAACAGAGACGCTAACACAAATGATTCCTCTTTATGTGCATTCAGGTGCTGGGTATGTTTCTTAATGGTCTTTGTGGACAAGAAATTACACTTAAACAACCTTTCCTACAGGCAGCCACTCCTCAGTTTCCTGTTCCTGTTGAAGAAGTTACTGGCCATCATCCAGTAAGCCTTTTATTAATAAAGTCTTCTGAAAGCAAAGGGCATTTGGTTCAGAATGGTGTCCTGTGCCCATCCAGCTCAGTCCCACATCAGCTTTACTTACAGCTTTCTTGGACTTCTTCTTGGTGGAACGCGCCTTCTTGGCCTTCTCGATGACAGCATAGAGGGCAAAGCAGAGCCGCGCCATGCGGGGAAGATCACAGATGTTAATATCAAAATCCAGCCTCTGCTTCCACACTGGCTCAGAGCACACATTCACTTCAGAGCTTGACACCGTCTTGCACAGCATCTCATGGCCATGAAAGAGACCTGCTTGCACCACCAGCTGAGGGAAGGAGAAATGAGAGAATACCATGAATGCACAGGCACTTGACCTGTTTGCCGAAGACACACGATTAGAAGAGGAATGGGACAGGGCATCCACCCCCCTGAACAGGATGCCCTACTCCTGCCTCTTTCCCGATTCACTGACCCGTTAAGTTCCTTAATCTTCCTCTTTACTCAACTTCGGTAAGGGCATTGTTATCTTTTTAACTTCACGTGGGCTTGCAAGAGCTGCTTAATCATTGCAAAATGCTTGGGTAACCCCCACTGGTAAGAGTATTACAGGTTTCACCCTGTAAAGTCAGGCAATGTAAATATTCACCAAACCTGAGATGCTGCAAAAGCTCAGGAGCCTGTTACGCTGAAAAAGCAGGGCAGACACCAAGAGCTCGGCAAGTGTTTTTGCAAAAGAGCAGGCAAATCCACGTCACGGGAGAAGGGCACGTGCAAGCAGCCGAGCCCCCGAAGAGGCCGGCAGCGCAGTGCCGAGGGCGAGCTGTGCGCGGGCGCACGTCTGCCGGCAAATCCGCGCTGCTCTTGCAGTCTGCCCGCTCGCTGCGCGGCTGACAGGCCACGCTCGCCCCAGCTTCACCTCGTTACAGTACGGCTGGCTAGTCTGAACCACAGCAGTCCTCCCCAGGAGAAGCTCCCTGCAAACGACGGGGCACTGGGCAGAAGAAATAACTATTTCATTGCCTGTTTCTTTATAAAGCCTTGCCCTGCAGAACACCAGTATCTGTGATATATTCTTGTCCCGTTTCCTTCCCGTCCCAAATCTCATTTCCCTGCTCCTCCCTTCACGGCAAACACCTTGCAAATCCCAAGGCTTTGCTGCATCGTGCTTTCTGCCTTAACTTCACCAGTCACCCCTCTCCCATCATTCCCTCTTCTCAGAGCTGAATTTCCCCTCCTCGGCTGTTTGCAGACTTCTCTGCCCCTCCACACCACCGTCAAGCGATATCACCACAGAGCAGCAGCTCCGTTTGCTACTCAGAAACTTCTGCAGGGGAGTGTTTCTAAGAAAGCATTGCTGCCTTGCTGGGCTGCTGGCTAACAAGTTCCCTTCCCCTTCCCGTTGTGCTGCAGTTCAGAAACTGCCCAAAGGCTGAATGAAGCACCATGGAGCATCACGTAAGATCAAGCTGTCGGCCCCTGCTTTCGTCACCGCACAAACAAGACAGACGCAACTGGGAAAGGCAAAACACAAAACCAAAACCCCAGATTGAGTCAGTACCCACCTTCATTCTCTCATCTGCATTGACCTTGCTGCCTTGCACCAGCTCAATGTAGAAAGACTGCTCTAAGGACCAGAGAGAACCATAGTTTGGCTAGAAAGAGAAAAGAGTTCCGATCAGAAATAGATGCAACAAAGACTTCTCAAGCCAGCACCAGACCTCATCCCTCATCACACGCTTTTTGCTCCAACAGAAAAAGCATCGCGGGCGGGCAGCATGAAGTCTGTGACAACCAGGGATGTTGTGGAGGGAGCCGGAAGGCTGACTGGAAATTCCCAACTCTTAGACCCTAGCTAGGAACCTGTCCTGAGAGAGGCTGGGAGAACCAGCTGCTGCTCCCCGACAAGATCAGCGTCTCCATCAATGGATGAGTTGAGGGTCACTGGGTCACCATCCCCTTTTACCTTTTTCTTAGGGAGCGGGGGAGGCTTGGCAGCCATCTTCGGGGGGCTGGCAATACAGTTGGTTTGCTCGTCTCTCATAGCAATGATAGCAGAGGAGTGCACCATGGTCAGGTGGGGCGTCAGGCCTCGGTGCAGGCAGCTGCGAATGTACTGCAAGGAGAGGACAGGGTCAGCGCGGATGAAACGGAGCCAGGCAGGCAAGGGCAGTCAAGCAAGTCAGAACTGGCTGCAGCAGAAACAGGTGGAAGGAGTAAGGAAAGGACACAGCAACAATAAAAAAATCTGTTTTCATTTATCTCCTCTTCCTTTATAAACCTCCAACTCACTGGACTCATGCTGCCAGAACTGAGAATATGAAGTGCCTTTTATAGCTGGCATTTCATCAACTGACTCAAATGGCTGCATTAAGGGAAGATACTGCGAAGGATTCAGCATTCCCAACAGCAGTTTGCCCTGCCAGGGGAACACAGCATACAGGCTTACTTGCCCAACTTTCAGGAAGAGACCCCCCAGCCCACCATGCAAGCCAACAGACATTTCCAGAACCATAATCTATAAATGCATTTACACAGCACTTGGTACCCAGGGATGGGCTTAGATAAATAGCCCCAAAACTGCAAGGATCTTTTAGGTTGCTGGAAGTATCCTTTGCCCTAAGCAGCATCCAGGTCCTGCCATTGATGTGTTGCATCCCTGTAATCTGCGTTGCCTCCTTGACGGAGGATAACACATCTCGATCCACCCTCCCAGCAAGAGGAAGACATTTAGGAACATTGATAAAGCAAGACAAAAGGCTCACCTGGAACTGGTACAGGGGGTAGTTCCCATAGAGGTATTCACATTTCCCATTCACCTGCAGGGTATAGTCCTCTGGGTTCTCCACTGTCTCATGGCGGAAGACAGTGGCCTGCTTCTTGATAGCATAGCTCATTAATGTGATGGGGAACTCCTTTGGGGAGATCTGGAAAGTGAAGCTCTCCTGCAATCCCAACAACACAGCATACACTGTCAAATGCCAGCAAAGGGCTGAAATCAGCACAAAGAGCAGCAGTAGCTCAGCGGATAGGGAACAACATTCCTGTTGCTGACCATAAAGAGAAGGATAGGAAGGCAGAATTACCCACACACACATTAGCAAATAAGTAGGGATGTTTGCCAAACTGGGCAGGAGCACGTTTCAGCAGCGCAAGCGCGAGGCTGGAAATCAGGAACTTCAAGTCCAGTTTAAGCAGAATCACCAGTTCATGTGGTTGCTAGTTATTAAATATTCCCACTGTCGTTCCACCAGCAAGGCAGAGGGTGGCCACTGTCACCACGCTCAAACACATTGCTCTGGAAGGCCCTTCTCCTATGGGGGTGGGCTCCTGCTTCATGCCCAGGCATAACATGCAAAAATCACATTAACCGAGGGTAGCAGGCAAGAACAGGAGCCCGTGGGCAACACAGACCGACACCTGCAAGCAGTGTACGCTGAGCACGAGCTGAGCAGACTCTTGGCCTTCAAAAGGAAAGGCATGTATTGGATTCTGTGCTCCTCTCCTACCCAAAACCAAAAAGCTTTCCACCACCACATGTGCATGCAGCAACCTCAGCTACCAGCTAACCAGTATATGCAACGCATGTTCAGGAAGGGGAACAGCTCCCTTGGTTGGAGGTTCAGAGTCTCCCTCCCAACCATCTCCACAGGCAAAGGAATCTGGAGAATGAAGATGAACACTGAACACATGGAAACACTGTCCACGCACACATTATTCTGTCTCCAAACGCCCAAAGGTTCCCAAAGGGAAAGCACAAACCAGTTAAACATTGTCACAGAAAAGTTTGTGCTTTACCCCGCCAGACTGAAACTTGACGTTGACAAAAATGTTCTTGGTGGGGGTATGTAGAAGGCCAGTCCCAAGGCCTTTGGCCATGGGCTCCAGCTGCAAGGGAAAGCTGTACTCCATCCAAGCCGCCCAGCTGAGCTGCTGCCGCTTCGCTGCTCTCTCCTCACAGAACTGGCACATTTTGGTGCGGAAATCATTCACCTCTGGATCCTGGACAGAGTCGAACTCATGCAAACCTAAGCGGAGAGTAAGAGAGAAAGACAAAATAAGCATCCGCACCCAATGGGGGAAATCAGCCTTTGATAATCGAGTGTCTGTGAAACGGTCTTCCTAAACACATGCTTAATATTTGGCCAAAAGGAGAAGAGTCAGCCAAACTACTAATGATCGTTTGTTTACTACGTACAATCGCACCGACCCCATTACTATAGCCCTCTGCCAGCAGGAAACATCACCCTTCTTGGGTCTGCACACACACTGTTCCCTTACCAGGTCCATCAGAGACCAAACTTCCTAATTTCACCTCCTGCATAGGCAGGGCTCCATCACTATTCTATACACAGCCAGGCTGTCTGGGACAGAAGCACGTTCCACTTACAGCCAACATCCCTGCCGAGACCAACGATGGGGGAACTGACCTTTTCCAATGAGCAGGCTGATCTGGGAGTTAATAACCTTCTTGACTCTGTCGCCTTCTCGAGCCACAAGCCGCAGCACCGGTAGGAAGGGCTGGATGTCACAAAGCCGCCGTTGCTCGTCCTCCAACTCTTGCTGCTCTGCTGTCTGGTTGATGCAGGTGAAGACATAGGCCTCGGGATCACTGAGCATATGGTAGAGCGGCTCATACTGAGCGTGCTTCCACACCACCTGGGCCAGAGCAACAGCAGGCTGAAAGGACCGCTGCACTGCCAGAACCTCGTCCCCCTCTTACTGTCACCCCACAGCCTCGCTCTCCCCAGGTCATACACCATTTCGCAAAGGGAACGCACAGCCAAACCCTCTCACGGCATTCCTGGACCTGCAAACACAGGCTGGTCAAGCCTGGTGGCTCCAACTTGTGCTGAACCGCTGGGTAGATTGATTTGCAAATGCCTTTAACTGACTTGCTTTTTTCGTGCTTGCCATTTGTTTCAGGCAAAGTAAATCCCTCAGCCTCAGTATTTAAATAACCCCCACCTGAATACCTCACAGTAAGTACCTGCTGACTGCTCCCTTGTGAAATAGAGGTATTACTCCCCTGGAAGCAAAACTGGGATAAGTAACCTGCCCCTAGTAACATGAAATCTATGACAAGAGCCAAGAACTTCTCTGAACTCTTCTCAACACTATCCGGTTCCCAGAGACCCTGCGCTCCCGGTGGACGGCACTTCCACATGATTGTTCATATTCCATCTCTTCACTCTCATCCTAAGCGCCTGCTACAGGAGACAAAACTCTGGAATAGATGTGCCTCTGGTCTGACCCAGCATGCCCACTCGCTGTAAAACACAGACTTGTAACTTCACAGCTGGAACCAGTCAGCTCTTACTGGTTGGGTTTGGGTTTTTTCACCTGCAGATTGCAGCATGAGAAAGCTTGGAATAATCTGGCACTGTGCTTCTGTCCCTTGTGATCTGTGACTCATCTAGGCCAGGTTGCTGCTGCAGAGAAAACCTTTCCCACTGTTTTCCTTCACTCTCTCCTACCCCTGCCTCCTGCCCAGGGAAACAAGGAAGCAGCTACATTTCCTTTACATGTGGTTTCACTACAGCATTTTATTCCTCAAATGAAGCACTAAGAAAAATCCTCTCTGTTATTCCCATTCCCAATTTTCAGTATTCAGTTCTGTGAGGCAAGAGAAGGCTGGGCTGGCATCCTGAATACTTTGAGCCAGTCCAGCATTTGTATTTGACTATTTGGGGGTGACTTCCCTTACTTGCATATGCACACACACGAGCTTTCATATGGAAAAATCCAGCGTGGGGACTGGTTGGGTCAGGCGAGCAGTAATTAAACATACAGTCCACGAGCCCTCTGTGACCAACTCAAATCTCACTCCATAGTTACTCTAATTCTCACCCCAAGGTTGGACAAGTACCCAGAGCATTGAGCCCGACACCACCAGCACCCTGTTGCTGGCAGTCTCAGCGGCTAGACGTGGGTTTAGTGGATCGCAGAGGCTGTCACAAAGGGGGGGTCTCATAGCGAGTCACAAGGAACTGCCTCAGAGCAATGCAGAAGAAACCCAACTTGCATCGAGTTAAGACCCAACGCATTTCCCCAGGTGTTCCCCAAGAACAGACTCCTTGTGCCAGGAACTGCAGGTAAAACTGGAACAAGGCTGTTACCTGCTTGATGGTGCCCAAGCTGGCATTGCAGGACACCGAGAGGTTTAAGTATATGCCTGTGGGCAGCAGAAAGTCCACCTGGATGTTTTGGTTTTCCCCCTTGGACCAGAATTCCATAGGGCAGTAAATGCCTGGGGGCATCCTGCTCACTTCTTAGCTACCACCTGCAAGAAAAGGGAAAAACGTCTGTTGCTCTTGACTACATAATACCTCCTCAGATCTGTGCTGGGCTCTGTAGAAAGTTAATGTGCAAAAGGACCCAAAGAAAGGAAGGTGAGCATATCCTCATAGCTCAGGAAAATATGCACCTTAGTCAAATTTCCAGTCCAGTGCCTTTAAAAGCCACAGAGGCATTCTTGCTATAGAATTTGCTTCTATTTCAATGCAACCCTTTCTTAACCTCTTCTACAGTGGGATTAACGTCTACATCTGTATTTGACAAAGAAATTAATTATCTTCACTTGAGAACAAAGGCACTCGTCCCGATAGCTCATCCACAATCAAGCAGCCAACACAAACAATGAGTCCCTACCCCTGGCTTTGTAAGGCAATCCTCAGGCCACATGCTCCAAGCTCCACTTTTTTTTTCCAGAGCTCAGTTCCAGTCTGCAAGAGGGAGAAAGAGGTGTTGCTGGTTCTCAGTATGCATGCATTTTTATACACACAAACAATAATACTCCACTGTACATCCCCCCTCTACAAGTACAGGAAAAATGAAATCTAAGGCTGAGGCAATCAAAATAGGTTTGTTAATTCCCTCTGAATCCTTTCACCTGGCAGGGCTCTACGATTCATTCTCAGTACATCCAAAGAACACAAATAAGAGAAAAAGAATCGGAATGCTATCAGGTACAAGCTGTTGTTTTCAAACACAGGAGAAGGGCACGCATGAATAGCTAAAACAAAAGGCATTCAGCAGAAGCCCGTCGTACAGTTTCTTTCTTAAAGACACGTAATACCAAAGTCAGAGAAACCCTCCCGCTCCATCCCTTTGTCCACAAGCAAAATACCGCAGCAGTATAAAACTCCGGTTTCCTCCACAGACGACAGGCAGCGGAGCGCGAGGTGTCCCCAGGTGCAGGAAGAGCTTGGAGCTGTTAGGATTAGCTCCTAGCAAGAGACAGGTAAGCGGCTCTAACTCCCTTCAACCTCCTCTGCAGAGAACCCAGCTCACCTGAATTCCCTCTCACTTACCAGAGTGTTTTTCCACCAGGTCAGCAGAGAAACATGCCAGCGGTATAGCCTGGAGGGTGCTCACACAGCCACGGCTCATAGCTGCTGTGGAAACCAAGGCTTCAGCCTCCTGCCAGCCTGACTCTTTGCCGGTTCTAAATTCAGCCCTTCACGTGCCCCGAGCAATTCTAACAGCGTCGCTTATCCTCAGCCCATGAAACCAGTAGAAAATTTGCTCGTTCACAACGTAAAACACAGCTTCGCAGCTGTCAGACAGTGTGCAAACTTAGAAAGAAACTGAGCAACATGCTGCTAAAGATGTGGGTCTCCCAAATCATGAAGTCCTGCCGGCAGCTTCTCACGAGCCAGCCCTATGCTTCAGTATGACAAGCAGCCCAGCATCTTATCTGCCAGTGCCCGGGAGCACAACACTTCCCCACCAGCAGTGAGGTAAGGATTCCCAGAAACATGAGCTATGTTTTATCTGCCCTGCTTCCTCAGCGCACATGCTGTATCACACCGGGACCGGATACGGAGACCACAAAACCACCCGTGTGCCTGAAGAGGGAGGGAAGTAGAAGGGGGAGGAGGCAAGGTTTGAATAAAGCAAAACAAGCTTGCCTTGTCTTCTGCTCATTAACAATAAAACCGGCGAGTTTCTAGAATATCTGCTACCTCAGTCTTTCCCAATGGCAACAAAAGCAGCAAACTGCCACGACTCTACTGACCAGCAGAGGCAGAAGACACAAAAATGGCTGAACCGCTTCCTTCGGCTGAGGATTTCTACCTGATGCCACATCCCATCAGATATGAAGTACCTCTCTAAGCTATCAGCACTACAACGTCAAGTTCAAGTTGCTCAATACCTTGTCTTTCCAAACTCACTGATTACCTCCCAATGTAGAGGGATTTTTCCGACAGAACCTGGAGTGGATATGCCAAAGGAAGAGTAACTCTAGACTTGCACTGCCTCTAATACTTCGTTTGCCAAGCCTCTCCCCTTACCACTGGCTAAATTCAGAATACTCTACCAGTTGGGCCTTAGATCTGATGCAGAGTGACGGTTTTTACATGAAGCAAGCTCTGCATAGATTAATACTCCTGCACCACCCCACTTTCATCTTCCCTTTTGCCTTGGAAAATTGGAACAGGGTTCTCCAGGCTGTAACCTTGTTTGCGCTATCTTCACCTCATGAGTAAAGTAATTACAACTCCCCTTTCTCTGGGTCATTTTGCCATTTGTGAATAGCCAAATAGAGCATCACTCCTTTTTGTCAGGGTTTAAGCTACTGGGGTTGTTTCAGACATGCTCTTTATCTTTCACTGCAGCAGTCTTTAAAAAAAGGATTCCCCGTTGCAGCTGTCAATTTTTAAAAGCCCCAGCGTTATCTCAGACTTTCATCCTCGTGGACAGACAGATTATTGTTAAAAATCCCATATTGTGGAAGGGTCCTGACCTGTAGGTCTGGTAGCCTGAGGTTCAAGATAATCAACCCACACTTGACAGAAATTAGTTTACTGCACAATTTGCATCTCTCTCAAAGCTAGGGCAAGAAAGGGTGAGACAGAAGTTTGTGTTTTAGTGGGATGCAAACCCACAGAACCAACCTCAAGCAGGTACACAGGCTATCAAAGACCCCTGCTTATCAACACCGGGCTGTAGCCACCCACTTTCTACCGTAAGATGCCCCCACTCCTCACTCTTCCTACTGCAACATACCCCAAAACATCTTCTTGTAGAATACTTCCACATTCCCCCACCTACATCTTCCTATAATACTTCTTCCTCCCCCACCAGCCACATCTCCCACAACCCTCAAATACTTACTTCAAGTGCAAGGCAGGTACACTGCTGCCTGCCGACCCCAAGGATGCCAGACAAGATGCACGTGGCGCTTGGCACCCCAGGGGCTAAGAAGCAGAAGAGACAACCAGAACACAAAGCTCTTGGTCTGCCGCTGGCGCATACACACGCCCCATCCAAGAGAGGTACACCTCAAAGGTGGCCAGCCAGATGATCTGTTTGGGTGGCCAAACACGTCACAACAAGGTGTACACCCAAGCTAAAGACCCGGCCCGCGCGAGGGCCAAGTATATCGTTCTGTGAACTTCACGTAGCCCCTGAACCGAGACTGCACGGAACAGCTGAGGAAACGGCGGGGCCTCAAATACCTCCTCCTTCATCTCAGGCGGCAATTTTCCTCTGGGCCTGCTTGTACACAAGCCTGACCTAAAAACTGCCCCACGGTGTGTACTCGCTTGGGCAGGACACCGAAGACCACGCGCTGCAAAGGCTCTGAGCGACGGGCTGCCTGCAAGCCAGGCGATCGCACCGAGCGCAGGGCAGGGTATCGCGCAGGCAGGGGCAGCGTCTCGGAGGCGGCGCTGCCGGCAGAGCCCAGCACACGCAAACAACACCCAGTTTGCTCAAAACGTCATTCTGCTGTTTGCTGAGACGGGCAGGGCCCTACAGAAAGAACCGCTCTTCCTATCCCACAGGGAAGCAGTCATGGAAGCTCTTTCCCCAAAAGAAGCAAGCACACTTGATGGGAACCTCAGGTCTTGCTAAGAAAATGTGAGGAGCGCCCGGTCACAACCCACTGGGAGAGCCCAGAGCCCAGGACAAGCGGCGGGTGGACTGGCTGGTGTACAGCACGGGCTGTGACTGCCGGCTGCGTGGGGCCATCACGGCTGCTTCTTCCAGTCTGCAGACAAACAAGCTCTCAAACTGCAGAGCACAGTATCGCTTTGGACTTCTCAGAGCACGTAAGAGGAAGAGAAATGCACGCTGTCACACAACGCAGGTCCCAAAGCATCAAGCACGCGCCCAAATAGATTTCCATGGGTCCAGACATGAAGCTATTCCCCACAAGTCCCAGAGAATTCAAGTGTACTCCCCTTTTCACATGTATTTCTGCCCTGTGGAATATTTTTGTAAGGGGAAAGTAAAAATCCGTGCAAGACAGACTTTCTCAGGAAACTAGGAATGAAATACGGACAGACCCATTCCACACTGACCCCTGCCTCTGATTCAGACCAGCCCAACAAGCAGCAAAACACTCCTAGTAGTGGACAATTGCTCCATAATCCCTCAAGTAATTTTGAGACGTGGAATCATTTCCTAGGGGAGCGATCAGGAAAGATGCATCCATTGGTCCCAATCCCTTCCTTACTGAGAGTCATATGGGCAACAAACCCATCTTACAATGCCCAGACCTTTCACCACTGGGCAGAAAAAGAGGTGGAAGAAAATAATCATGAGACAAAATTCCAGGTTTCAGGTGAAGGCAAGTCCTCAACTCCCTCTCCCCGCTTTGCCTCAATTCGTTATTCTGCAGGAAAGCTACAGACTGCTTTGCCCTCCTCAGGGTTTCCCCTTGCATTAATTAGCGTGACGGTAATAAATGTGTATCTTCCCCAAAGAGGAGAGATGACCGAGGCAGAGCTGATACGCACATGGGACTAGTCCTTGCACTAGCCTGCCAGGACAGAACATAAAACCCCAACGTTACTGGATGCCATATAACGAATATAGGCACAACATCAGTAATAGGAGGTAGCATATGTTTTGAGTTCACACACCCCGAGGAATACATAAAGGCAAATTTATGCAGAGTGTAACAGACACATTTGAAATTATGCAGTCAGTATTTAAAAAGCCAGCAGCCAACATAAAACACACTAACACAAATCTCCTCTTACGAAGTTTATCAACCACAGCTCTGGTGTTTACAACATACAACTGCTATTGAGAGAAAAAAAAAAAAAAAAAGAAAAAAACAAAAGCAGCAAGCTAGCAAGATCACACATGGATTAGCGTTCCACAAACCTCTGTGAGGCTGCAGCGTTAGACAGACACGGAAGCTCTAACGCCCACAAACAGATTACAAAATTACTAAACCCCCGGACTACAAAAATACCTTTCAAGTTTATAAGAAACGAGTGGCGCAGAGCTCACAGGTGATGTGTGCAGCGTGGGAGACAGCAGGAAATCACTTTCATTGCAGGCACCAACTTGGCTGGGGGAGGAGACCACGGGAATTTTTATGTACACACGTGCTTGACATGTCTTTACCACACAATTGATACACTTAGCAGATTTGAATCAACCCAAAGCTTTCGTAGGCGCAGACCCATTTCAGTGAGCGTTCTGAAGGTGTTTTAAGCTTGGGCTTGCTTTTTTGGTGGGGGTCACGGGGTAAAACAGGTCCGCTGTACACTGCGGGCAAGTCATTTCTGCATTGACAGACTGTAAAATTAACCCACAAATTCCCCTCCAAGAACAGACTGGGAAAACTCCCGTGGCAGGTAAGCATGCCTCCAGAGACACACAAGCAAGTCAAACTGTGACTGTATGCGGGGTTTTTGCAGGGGGACTCCCCCCTTGCTGGGCTAGCTGGATACTCACACCTAGGTGCCAGCCACTTAACTTAATCACACAGAAAAAACATGCTGTGTCTGCTTCCCTTGTGGCATAATGTAAAAAACCTGATTCAGGCTCCAGCCCCATGACGTGGATGCAGCGAACAGAAGCTGACAGTGAGACTGGCCTTTGCAGCTCTGCCTGCTGACAAGTATTGACAACCTGGCTATTTATCCATCTAAAAATGAACACATGCTGGCGAGAGGTGCTAGGAACACAGCCTCGGGGACTGCCGGCCGGCCGGCCGAGGTGCAAGTGTCTGCTGTGCTGCCCCATCGCCCCGACTGAGCAGGGACCTCCAAGGCAGCAGGCCAGACCCGATGCTCTAGCCAGCCGACAGGACCCGCAGCAGGCTGGGCTGGAGTCACAGCCACCCCTGCAGACTGCCACCAAGAGTGGCTCTGAGCCCGGACATTCACCTAGCAGCAGCCTTTTGTGCCAGAAGAACGGCTTTGCTGCCTTCCTGAATACCTGCTAACATCATTCATTTTAGAGGTGGCGTTAATAGGGTAGATTTTGCTCTCGTGTCAACAAAAGTGTTTCCTTTACAAGTTCCATTAAGCTTTCTGTAAAATGCAGATCGGTGTCCCATCACTGCTCCCTGCCAGTTCCTCTGACAGCGCCGCACCTTCAGCTGCACCAGCGCTCTAATTGTCTCCGGTTCTTCCTTCAACACATACACGCAAGTGCAAGACTTGGCCCATGAACTAGGCAGGAAAAAAACTAGGACCCCTTGAAAAGGTGTGGAGAAGCATTCAAGTACTGAACAACCCCTAAAATCAACGCTTTTGTATCCTCAGGGTTCGTTTCCTCAAACCCTAGTTTAGAATATTCTAATCTCCTTTATTTGGTTTACCGTAATAAGACTTCTACCTCTGCCAAATACAAAAAGCAAATAAAGGGCTTTGCATATTATCAGCTTCTGTTTTGTACGTTGATCTCTTACATCCTGCCACACAATTCCCTGCACCGACTCATTCCTTCTTTCAACGGTAGTTCGTTGTTCATCCAACTCTACATAGCAGAAACATAGTTACATTGGTTCGATAACCCCTTTTTAGATATTTCTAAGCCCCTGATTAATCACCTTTACTCCCTACTTTGCTTACACAAACCAGACATACAACGGAATCTGCCCAGAATAACTGGGCAAAGGATGAAAACACACGCGCCTAACTCTTCAGGCCTCTGAAACACTACAGAGCATCCCCTTCCCTGCCAGAGGGGCTGATACAAACCAGCATTTACGTAACAAAATCAGCATCTTCCGTGCATCAGGATGTCAGCAGAGAACCGTGGATTTTTCCACCTTCCAAGGAAGTGTTCCAGCTATGTGGAGACTACAAGGATCAGGCTTTGAACGACCACTGGATCCAAACAATCCCTTGGCTTGTGCCTCTCCCTTTACGAAATAAAGGCTCCTTTACTTTGAGCATTTATATTGCTCAATGCCCGCCTTACACATGCACACCCCCATAAACAGGCTCACAGAGAAAAGTAATGGGAAGCAGAACTACACTAATGTAATCTGAACTGGAGCTAACCTTGTTTGTGCGTAGGGCTAATGATGAAAGGGGTTGTCAGCAAGGAAAGAGATAGGAAAGCAGAATGTACACGTGGTGATAAAACCAGGCTGCAGGTCTGTGGGGCTCCCAGCTCCAGAGCAACTAGAGAAAGAGCATCAGTGATATATCACCATTCAAGCTCAGCAGGACCTTAGATCCAACCACAAGTAATAGCCAGAGGGAGGGAAAGAGGAGCTTAGGTAAAGCAACTTAAGAGAAATGGAAATGTAAAGCCATACCTCATTCTGGAAGTAAAACAGTATCTCTATAGAGAGGCAGAGGAACATCAGGGAGTAGGAAAAGCATCTGATGGGAAGACTCGAGAACCTTGCTCTGGTGGAAACTTTCAAGCAGCCTTTTAGGCAAGTTCACAGTCAATCAACTATGCTTTCAGTGTTGTCTGAGGAAGCATCTAGTGGGAAACAGTATATTTAGTGGTTAAAGCACGAGCTTGAAAACTGACAACTTGCAAAGTTCCATTCCCAACCCCAACAATTGTTTGATGCGTGACTTCAAACAACTAACTCCTCCGTGTTTCAGTTTTCTCATATGCACAGGTATATCTCACAAAGGCTTCCACAATTCTTAAATGCTGGCAAAGTGGTTTGGGATCTTTGCACTCTTGCTATTACTGCTAACACGGGCATAGCCTGGGAGTCGGAAGAAGTTGTGATAAATGAAAGCTTCTAGCTGAAGAGGTTGCTGAAATTAGCCTTTTCCAACTGCTCCCATGAGAGGGGAATACCAGAAACCCAAGTGCATCTTGCTGGTGAAAACAAAGAAATAAGCCATACATGTATAATGACCCTCCGCCACTACGGTCAACTTTATTTACTTTCAGGTTCCCATCTCGAGCACATACAGCACTTCGGCGTTAAGAGACTCTCTTCGGAGAGCTCTTAAAAGATTTCCTCATGCCCTGCCAAAACACACGATCCAAAACTAACCCACAGTAGAAACAGACACCGCTGTTAGCAACTAACCTAGGCAGCACACCTCCAACGTCAGAGAAGGTACGGATGGCGAGACGTCGCCGAGCGTGCACAAATCTCTGGGTGACTCTTAATCGCAGCGACAAGGTGCCGAGTGCCAAACCTTCGGGATGAAGCTCGGGCAGAAATCCCGGCGGGAGCAGCCCGTGGGGTCGGTCAGCAGGTGACACGAGTGGTGACCCTCCAATTCCTGGCCAGAAAAAGAAAGACCACTGCCGTCGGCCCGCCTTGGAAACCGAGAGAAGCGCTGCTGCCAGCACACCCATTCCCGCGGGGGGGATACGGCTTCAAGGGCTGACCCCCAGAGCAGCTAAAATCTTGAAAAAGCCTTCAATTTTCATAAAGCAGAAGTGGTTTTTCCCAAGAAGAATGCAGTTTGTTAAATGAGACCGAGGTGTAATTCGGCTCTGCCGCAAACGGCACAGAGACACAGGCAGGACCCAGACACGGAGGACAGGCACCCCACCGCGGGGACCCCGGCAGGGGGGTGCGCAGGGCCCCCGGCCCGGGGGGGGGGGGGGGGGACAGGCGGCCGCTGCTGCCGGGCCCCGCTCCTCCCCGCTCGGCCCCAACATCCCCCCCCCCATCCCCGCGCTCACCTGCGCTGCTCCCCCGCGGCGGCCGCGCTCCCGGCGCGGCCCGGCCCCGGCTCCGGCTCCGGCTCCAGCCCCGGCCCCGCTGCCGGCTCCGCCCCGCCCCGGGCGCCCAGGCACCGTCTGCAAAGGGCCGCCCGCGCCCCGGCGTCGGGCACCGTCTGCAAAGGGCCGCGGGCCGGCCAGGGCGCACCGCCCACCCGTGACCCGGCGGTCACGCACCGGCAAGCGCGCGTGGCCCATCAGTAACCCCCCCGCAGAGCGGTCACGGTGCGCAGAGCAGCCACGCAGCCGGAGGCCCCGGGCGGGCTGCGCTGGTGCCGCACCGGGCGTCCCGCAGCGGGCCCGGGGAGCGCAGGGCTGGGGATGCGCGTCCCCAGCCCCGATCGCGCTCCGGTCACCCAGCGCTGCCCAGCAGCCACCGGCTGCCGCTGGCGTGGTTTAACCCCAGCCGGCAGCTGAACACCACGCAGCCGCTCGCTCACCCCCCACACCCCCCCCAGGTAGGATGGGGGAGAGGATCGGGAGGGCACACGGAGGAAAACCCGCGGGTTGAGATAAAAACAGTTTAATAATGGAAATAAAACAAAGTAGAATAGAGATAACAAAAATAACAACAACAGAATATACAAAACAGGCGATGCACGATGCAACTGCTCACCCACCGCGTGTCCCAAACGAACTGCGCGAGACGAACCCCCAGAGTCCCCCCGCGCCCCCAGTTTTATACTGGGCATGATGTCACATGGTATAGAACACCCCACTGGCCAGCTGGGTTAACCACCCCAACTGTGCCCCCCCCAGCTCCCCCTGCACCTGGCAGAGCACAGGAGGCTGAAAAGTCCTGGTGCAACCACCACCCAGCAACAACCAAAGCATCAACGGGCCATCAACGTTCCCTTCCTTACCAAACCCCAAACCCAGCACCCCCTCCAGCTACTGGGAAGAGAGTTAACTCTGTCCCAGCCGGAACCAGGACAGTCACGCACGGGTGGGCTGTGCACCGCACACCAGTAATTTGTGCAGCGCCGGGTTGTGCAGCCTAGTGCACAAGAAGATGCACAACAGGCAATGCAACACCCTCCGGAGAAATCAATCCTGACAGCCAAGCACAGAAAATGTCCAAAGTATTTCATGGCCGCCACCATCCTGACGCAGCTGACATCGTGCAGCAGGGACACGCTGCCGGTAATGCCAGACAATAGCTCCGTTACTACCAGAGTTGGAGGACTAACTACAGGACACAATGTTGAAGGTAGGCCCTAAATCCACATGTATGTGTAAAACTACTCACCTAGGAGCTTTAAAATGGTCTGGGATTCACTCCTTCCCTGGAAAGGGCTCCTTTGACAACCTCAGTCATGCAATTGTTCTTTCTTCATCTGGAAAAGTTTTGTGCAAGAAGGATGGGGAGGACCCCAAATGCCAAAAGAGAGTCAAGTGATTTGGGGGACGAGAAGAAATGCCTCCAAGGCAGGCAAGGTGCCCGTGGGGCCCAAGGTAGGAGCAGGGTAGCAATAGGTCGTAACACGCCTGGCGTTTCACTAGTGCCTGCTAATCGTAGGAGAGAGGGGAACCAAGCACACCTTTATATGCTGGAGACCAAGGACATACAGGCTAGCTACCCGTTTTTTTTTCTCCCCCAACCTGTTGTAGAGGTCCGTTGGCTGCAGGGGAAACCCACCCAGGCACCAAACCATTGCGCAAGGGCCCATCCCACCAGAGCCCCAAGGTGCCTCAAGGGTCGGCCGCTTCTCAGACACCCCACGGGACTGCTGTCACCCTTTTGCACAGAGCATCTCTCTGACTCGTCACGGGAAATTAGCGGTTCCAAAGAAGCGGCAGATGGGAATAAGAAATGTTTCCAGTGTGCAAAGACAATCACTCTCCTCTGTCTCATTAAATTTTCAGCAGCAGTGAGATACCCAAAGACCATTTGCTCATTTGAAAAAAATCTCTCTCTTTTCGCAAGTCTCCTCTTGCACTTGAGAAGTGCCCACCGTACTTTGGGTCACAAATAATAAGAGATTGTGAACCTGGATTTGCGCTTTTAAATTATTTCACTCCCACACATGGAAACAAACAATCTTGGTATAGGACACGGTTAGCATTAGTGCGTTGCCCCGACTGGTCCTGCGATTTTACGACTCCCAGAATCACCATTTTTCCTAAAGCTTCTACTGCTGGAGGCATGTGATTAAGGTATAAATTCTTTTTTTTTTCCATATTATAATCCAAGAAAAGCTCATTATTCTTGCAATCTGACTCATTTTTTTCCCTGAACATTACTAGTTGGCAACACAGATATCTTACCATCAGTACAAAATGTGACTGTTGAAACATTCGTTCTTCAACTCCATTTGAATCTACTATCACGTCTTAATGTGACCTTTTAAAGCTCAGAAACTGTCTATTTTAAATCACTGGCCCTGACATGTGTTGAAGATATTTTTAACAGACTGTTTACAGGAATTCTGGTTTCTGTTCTGCTATTTTTTTCCTTTTCAACAGCTTTTCTATTCATCATCTTCAAGTTTCACATATAGGACTGTACTGAACACTTACAGGACATCTGCCCACACGGCCTGCGAGAAATTGGACAACAGAAACCGTAGGGAAGGGAAAAAGGAGCTGAAAGTCAGAAAAATAGTTGCAACCGGCTAGATTAAAGATCCGAGACCTCCAGGAAGAACGCAAGGGAAGGGTCAGTTAGTTGTTTTTCCTCTGTGTTATTGAGAACAAATAACAGGTTTGAAGAAAACATGGGTAAGAAGGGCTAGTGGCACCCACGTGGCATTATTTCAAATGCATCCAATATTAGGCACGTGCTAGACATGCCAGTTCAAAAAGACCATCTCCACGCCATGCCAATCTGGTACAAATTTACCCAGAGTTGTTCACAAACCTCTGAAAGGTTAATTTTGTATTCTCAGCTCTTAAGTTCTCTTGCCACGCAGCGGGCATGTGCTCCATGTCACTTATTCAGGTGAATTTGCCGGAAACGTGATTTCATGCTCCTGCTGAGTCAGGGGTCAGCCTTGTCCTGCTCAGCGACCGATGCAGACCCCAGCCTGGTATTCCTGACTGTCGCACCGTGGTCCAAGTTTTATGCAGGACTCATTAGGAGAGTGCAGAGGAGAGAAGAACGGTCGCTTTTTGTATAATTGCAGGGGCTGATCTCCGCTACGGGGACGTGGCAGCTCCGTCCCCTGTTAAGAGCCCTGCAATAGTAACAAATAGGGTACAGTGCTGCAACTACAGCTTGACTCCAAGCTAAGCATCAGACAAAGAAGAAAAATTGGTATCTAAAATTGATGTCGATGCAGTTGTTGGATAACACAAACTGACTTTCATTTAAAAAATTAGTATTTGCCACGCATCAGCAAATGCACTCGAAAACAAGAAGGGATATTCTCTCGGACTGCAGTATAAAGGACGTGCACTGGGACTACCCAGGGTTAACATAAAACTATAGACAGTAAAGATAAATGGACAGGAGGAAAGGGACGATGAGTTTTCAGACATTCTGCATCACACAACTGCTGGCTCAGGGTACAAGTCTTTGCAGGATAAGGAGTGCCCAGAGCTCACAGGAGAGAGGGGAGACTCACTACAGATGGGGATAAAAATCCCACTGTGCTTGGCTAAGGTTAAGGGCTGCTGTCTATTATATATTTACCAAAGCCAAATCTAAAGAGCAATTTTCTTTTCATCTTTTGGCTGCACCCCAGTTACAATGACTACTCACATGAATACCTTCTTTTTATGTCCCTTTTCTTCAACAAAGACTTTTTTGAGCCCTTAGTCTTAATTATCAGTCTCTCACAGCTCCACCTCCTGGCATTTATCCTCACATCTTTTTTCAGGTTGTTTCCTCTCTTCACTGCTCCAGGTACACCATTCTTGCACATCCGCTAACCGTCTCGGCATCCCTTTACACAATGGACATGGTTGGAAACACTGGCTGTACGGCTCCTAACCATCTCCCTTCCAAATCCCTTCTCTACACCGATTTGCTGCATGAGAAATTTAGCCAATGTTCATAGCCTAGATGAGACAGCTGGTCAGCTTTTGGAGGAAAAAGGAACGGGGAGAAAGAGGAGGATGACGACAACAAGCAAGTAATGTAACCACAGTGCCTCGGTATTTACAGGATTGCCCGGCCAGAACCCTTTCAACTGCCAGTGGGGCACCTGGAGAGAAAAACACCATGCCTGCCCTCCCGGGTCCCGAGCCACGTAGATATTGGCAATTTTAGTAAACAGCAACATTTGTGAAGCTGTATTCACCGCTTCTACAGACAAGGCTAGAAGTAGCCTCTCTTATCCTCCACTTACCGGGGTACAGGGTAAACAAACAAACAAACACCCACCAAAACTCACCACATCTAATTGCACCACAAAGCAAACAGGAAGCCAGAGCAGTTTTAGGAGAGTTGAAACTATTTGCTCCATGTGGTTAACACTACCCAACAGGCGGGAAACCGCGTTTTTGCTTCAGCAATGCAGTTGGTCTGCAAATACAACTGGTAACTCAGTCTTATTTAAAAGTCAAAAGAGGTTTTTTTGGCAACAAGATCTGAAATAGGATCACAGCCGCATGCAGTGTACAACCCTGATCCACACCGGCTATCACATGAGCAGCACAGCCCATCTGTGCCAGTACAGCCACAGGATACATCCTTCGCCGAGAAATGCCTATGGCCAAACCAAACAGTACTTCAGGATTTGAAGATCACGGTTTCTTTTTGCATCTTACACAACGGCTCTCTGTGCTACAGCATAATGCTACAGGCTTTTCAGTCTTTGCTGGGATTTCTTTAAACACATATATATATTTGGGGCTTGCAAGCAAGCAATGTGCACGCTGAGGGGAAGTTAACTGCACCTTACAGCCTCCGACTGCTGTATGCATTCATTTTCATATTTTGAACTTGTCAATTCTCCATCTTCAAATAGCCAGAGCTGCCACAGCCTTACCAATTATGATGAACTTCATAAACAGCTTAATAATGTTGTATTTCACAGATGTTTAATCACGTAGGACACAACAGAAAAGATGATGGGAAGACTAGACCTTCATCACTTTGAAAATCAGTGCTAGCGCTCTAAGGAAAGCATTGACTAATCTAAACCACCTGCAGATCCAAAACCTCCTAAACTTTGTTGGGGAAATTCAGATATGAATTCACAATTTTAATGTCGAGCCCCATATGATTATTCACATGGCAGTCAGCAGTGTGGTAGGCCATGAGAGAGAACATGCACAAACTGCTCAACTAGCATTGTATTATCAAAGCAAACACTCATCCCAAGCCCTGATCTAGCACTGGGAGTGCGACAGCACCAACCTAATTTGACCTAAATTCCTGTTTTATAGGAATATAGCACTACTAGTAATAAATAATAAATAAGTGTTGTTAATATATTCAGAATATATACACTTTCATTTGTACTGCTTAAAAAACTTAAATTTTATGTACTGTAAACTCTGCATGCCCATGCTTTTCCTCCTTTGTTCTTCAACACTCAAGAGAACCAAGGCACAGAAATGAATTGGCCAAAAGTTACATAGAGGGATGGTGGAAAAATCAGGTTAAATCTCCGGTGTCCTCGCTGAAGGACTTGTTTTACTAGGATAATGTAAATTTACTTGCAGAACATCTATATATTCAGTGAGGAAAAGAAGAAGAAAAGTGGAGGAAATGGTGACTTAAAAAAACAAGTCCAGAACAATTCTAGCAGGCTGGGAGGTGACCGGGCAAGGGATGGCAAGTGCATTGGGACCCCTGACTGGTGGAAATGTGGAGACAATGGACAACGACCACGAAAGAACGAGCTGCAAGGAAGACGATCCCACAGTTCCTATGATAATGCCGGCTCCTGCCAGGGCTGAGGAAGGGAAGGAGGAAGGAGGCTGTGAGGGCACAAAGAGAATTTCCCTGGGCAGAGCAGCACTATCGGGAAACACGGATTTGCTGCAGCCAGCGGCGCAAGGATGGCAGGGCAGTAGCTCCTGACGTGGGTCTCTGGAGAGGACAGGAACTAGCAAAAGGCTGTGTTGAATAGAACTAAGAGCAGAAATTCACCACAACGCCTTCTTAAGATGAGGACTAAAACTACCACCTCTCTCAAGAGGTCACTATCACACGTCTCAGGTTCCACTTACCCCCAGCTCAAGTCCTACAAAAATGGCATGTCCCCTGCTAAGGGCAAGGCAGGGGATAAACACCAGGCGAGGCTATTTAGGGGAACAGAACCCAAAGGATCACAAGCCCATTTACCAGCTTTACCCAGTACGGGTTACATTAACCTGGGGGGACCACAGACACAGGGACAAGGGCCTCACTGAGCACCCAGCTCTTTGCTGCCCTGGGCTGACCACCTTCTTGCACTGCTAACTTGTCACATCCTGAAGCACACATCCTTAACCAACCCTGAAACAGATGCTGTTTTTCTCCTATTCTTCATCTACGCTCAAGCAGCCTTCCCAGGAGGAGGATATTTCTCTGAAAAAAAAAAATGCGGCAGTTATTTCATAGCTTGGACTTTGGGACAGCTGAGTGCACAGTGGTTATAACGTGAATTGTTTTTATTTCAAGAACAAGGCCACAGTTTGCTTGTTGATATTGCTACAGGAGATATTTCAGAGAAGAAAACCATGACAAAGCCTCAGCATGTTTTTCTCATGGTTTGATGGACGTGCATTCAAACAAAAAACTCACTAAGCGAAATCTTTCCGTGAGCTGTATAGGAGCTGATGGTGAATTATTAGGCGGTGGGATTCAAGGAGCTGAGCAGCCTGCGTGTTCAAAGAGTCTCTGAAATAGCGTCAAGCCTGAGACCCCTGAACAACAGAGAGAAGGGAGAATGATGACAAAGAGACTCAGCTCTCTTGCTGAAGGTCAGAATGGCGTACTTTGGTGTCCTTGCCCAGACAAAAATACTGTTTTATTTGTGTGGCTATGCATTTAAATGAAGGATATTGCAGGCTTGAGAACAATGCATTCCTCCATGATTTCCCCATAAATGTTTGCAGAGGAAAAATAAGCAACAAGAACTGACGTGAGTTAGCTGCAGCAAGCAGCTGAGATTCCTATCTTGATCATCAGCAACACCACAGGACTTCTAAAGGAGAAAGATCCCTGGAGGCAGTTCTCCTTAGGAGGTTATAAAAACGAACCAGGAGGCTTTGTTTGATACCTCCTTGGTTGTTTCTTCCATCAGAATTTCAAAGTTACAACCTCTGCCCGTGCCAAAGCGTTGTGTTAAGGAAAAAGTAAGTTCTCTTAATTGTTGGTGTTGCAAGCAGCACAACATCCCAGAGAACGGAGTGGAAGGTGTTAGTCAAATGTTAGATGGGAGGAGATGCTACTGACCCAGTTCTGCAAGATACATGAAGCTAAAGCTACGTCAGGGATACAGTTTGAGTTACTGACTCCAAAAACGTACGACAAAATGGTTTGGGGAAAAAACACAAAAACAAACCAACACCAACAAAAAAACCCACCAAAATTACACACGCTGCTCCGAAAACCCAAGACGCAATGCTTTCAAGGACAGGACCTGGAGTAAGGTACTCACGTTCTACTCCCTTTTCTGACTATCGGTTCTTCAGGAGGGACAAACAACTTTCCTCTCTTTTTTTTTTGCAATACCATTTATTGGGAGCACTTCTTTCTGCAGAAAGTGAGTGATCTATAAACGCACAAATTTCCATTATGAGTTGTAACTGCCTGTTTAACTAAACCACGCTATTTAATCTTGAAATTACTGTTAGGGGATTCTGGATCCTTTTCTTTGCTACCAGAAGAAAAGCAGCGCCCAGTCTTCCCACACTCAGAAGTACAGTTTAAGTTCACATGAGTGTTGGGTTCTCAAAAAATATAAAACTAGACCTCAGTGATAAAGTCAGAGCACTAAAACAAAAAGTCCTTCATCCAGTTTGGGAATTTTGGGGGTCCTTATTAATTGTTTCCAGTAAGACCGGATCTTGCAAACTTTTCTGTGGGTGGCTGTCTGCACACTGAAGACAGACAGATGCGGGTGCCTGCCCGTACTAAATATTTTGCACAAACTCATGAGTTTGTTATATTTGGGTGGTTTTTGTTTGTTTAGTTTTATTTGATGTTTAAAATGTGTATTCCAAACTGAGCAACATTCAGAAGCCAAATAAACTCTCTGCATAAAAAACAGAATATATGTATTATGTTTCAAGATGAGGCAGAAGCCAGTGACAAATGTTTTAAGAATTTTTTAGCAGCCACCTGAAAAATCACTTGAGTCAGAAATAAGTAGCAAAGGGCTATTGCATGAGTCAACAATGACAACAAGGAGAAAAAGAATGTGAAGGCTTTGTTGTTTTTTTTTTTTCTAAAATGAGAGATGGCTTTGGCTGAAAGAATATTATTATTTTTACTGTTACCAGAGTAAAATTTCCATTTGTGAACAGGGGAATTTCCACCTGAGACATATTGATGAAGAATCATTTACATAGCTGGAGGTAAAACCACAACTTTTACCCTGGGAACAGTGTTGAAGGAAAAACACACTCTTTTTGGTAGCAGGAAAGTGCAAAATTTTTGTCCTCAAATTTTGGTCCAGAAATAGATAATGTTTGTTTTCATTAAGTCTTTAAAAATACTTACAAAGAAGAGAAGATGTATTTCACAGAAGCAAACATTCCAGCCAGCCTAAACAGAACTAGGACTGGGAAACTGTACCGGACAAGTATTAACTACGTTAAGCACTTACACTCCACGCTGTAAGGGTGAGCGTGCCTCTCAGAATAAAATAAAAAGCTTCACTGTTTATTATTACTGTATCATCATTTAAAATGTGACAGCAGCCAGGATTTGAGTGAGGTTGGGTCTCCCCTCACATCAGCAGGGTACACTTAAGCAGCTAAATTTGCTGCCTCAAAGGATTTTTGCAGGTCTCACCCTGCCCCTTTCCATGACACTGGCCACGCTACAAACTCCCTGCCTTAGTTTCCCATTCGGGACAGTGGGAACAGCAACATTTCGTATTGGATCACTTAAGAGATTAGCGTTTCCCCCCACCCCCGTCTTTATTGCTGGCGTTTCTGCTATGCCCACAGAAAGGGGAAAAACAAAGAGTACCACAAACTAGCAAAGTCGTTAAAACCAGTCACCTAAAACCAGAGAGACGGGGGACTCTGGTGGGAAAGAGCCTTCAGGAAAGTTCTCCACCAGCCCAACACCAAAACCACCTGCCCCAGTGCAGAAATGAGCAGTAAGTCACAGCCCGAGGGATAATTTCGGCCAGCCCGTGGGATGGTCCCCTGGCACACGGTTTGGTCGGAAAGAGCTGCTCAGCGCTAGGCTGGCATCCAGTAGCCTGCTACGTTTTAATATAAGGGTAGGGATGGACATCTCCAGCGAAGTCTAGGTGTTTTGCGAGTCCCGCTGAGTGTGGATACGCTCCTTCCATAACACCCCCGGCAATAAGTCGCCTTCCTATTAGAATGTTTAGGACCAGCATCACCCCCCACATCCACTCCCTTACCCAGAGAAACGAGACACGCGTCCTACGGTAGACAACAATCAGACAACACTGGCACGCTGGGTGCAGAGGTGCTGCCCACGAGCACGCACATGACGCATTACGTGCACGTACAAAATAAGAGGCGAACTACATGCGAAACAGCAAAGCAAGACCCACAGACGGTGCATTTAAGACAGGCATTGTACCTAAGCTGTTGACAAAAACCCCAACTCACTCCCACGTGTGTATCTTGTACCACATTCTTTTGGGTCATCTGGAATTTTTATCATCAATAGTTGCAGACTTTGCTTCTTTTCTCTGGGACTTGGGGGAAAAAAAAAAGGCACATTATTCTGCGAAAATTGTATGTCATTATGATTTGCAGGCTGGGTTTTGGACATCCAAGACATGCCGCTTCTTTCTGAGCATACGTTGTCCAGGTCCTCATCCCAATGGCTGCCTTTCAAAGCCAAAGCACTGCACTCCTGGTAGCTCACCTTCCCTCAACACCCATGAAAAAGTGAAACAGATGTATTTATTTATTCATTTTAAATCTTTTTCCTTCAAGTTGCCAGGAAGACCATGCTGCTTATTTGTCAGGGCTTATTTCAAGGAAAGTATTTGAATATTTGAAAACTAAGGGGGGGAAAAAAAAAGTCCCACTCATTTAACTGGTGCTTTAGGTGAGTCTTTAGCTGACATTAAATAAGTCATCTATTCCTAAACAGATAATAAAACTGTCCATATTGGTAAACACTACTGAAAATTCAAATTCAATTATTAAATCAATTGAATGATGGCAGTTTACATGTGCAGACAGTCTTAATTGCTTACTAGAAGTGTTTGCAGTCTGTCTTATTTGTACATTTTACAGCCCTGAGTAATGAGGCTTCACCTAAGTGATTTTTCCATTTTAATAGAAGGACAGCAATATACCACAAATTACCCAGCTTACACACCTTTGCATATGTAAGTGCTCAGTCACTTGGTTGGAGAATCGTAAAGATCTTAGACTGAATTTGATATAACTTTATTTCCACCAGGTCCCCAATAGCCAGCTTCCGTATTAGTATGACGAGCACACAGCAAGTGTGCACCCCCCCATCTCTTTTAAACAGGAAAAAAATTCGGTCTATTCCAGACTGCCTGGAAGTTCCTTTTCTAAATTGTCTCTGCTGTAAGCCTGTTGTGCACCATCACAAAGACCTTAAGTCCAGCTTTACCCTGGCACTAAGAGGAAGAAATCATCAAACAAAAGCGGCCACAAAGCACCTGCAGCCTGTGCGCTGGTGGGGGCTCAGCAAGGTGACAACTTTGCGTTGAATTTCCTATTTTATTTCCTTGTTACCTGCAACAGGAAAAACCTCAACCTCTCATTTCCTTCCTCCTACCCACCTTCTGTTTAGTGTTTTGAGTGACTGGTGTAAATTAGCTACAGTCAGGAGCCAGATATTCAATTCGTTTTTCTTCTAAAGGCCACGGGTAGAAAGACGCAGAGCAAAGTCTCCTGGATAAAATGAGAAAGTGGCAGGGGTAAGGAGAGGACAGTAACAGACACACATGGTTAGCAGAGCTCCCAGGCAGCAAGACGCATGATGCTTGGATGCCTGCAGGAAGAAACCAGGGGCACACCACACAAGGAGACGGGTCATGCCACTGAGTTCATGCACAACTTTGGCAAGGTGATGCTTTCAAAATTAGGCTTGGAAATTTAATGGAAAAATCTAGTGAAATCTCTGCAGCCTCCTTCCATAAGCACCAGATTTATAGGTATGTGCTATTATGTACAGCACGGTAATATTGCCAAAGCACATTGCCAAACCACACTGCTTTGCGTGACTGAGAATGAAATGATCCGGAGCACCCATTGGAGATACCAAGAAACATGAAACCACTTGAAAACATGGACCGAATACAGCCATTTGCTAGAGTACCGCAAGAGGGGATGTAGCTTGTTTCCAATGACCTGACCATAAAACCCTACTTCTAGAAAGAAAAGTTTTGAAAGAATTAGCAACAAGAAACAAGGCACCAGAAAAGGGAACTATTCCATTTACATTAGTGTCAGCAAAGAGTCTCTCTTTACCAACCCATTTCAGACTGCTATGTTCTCAGCCAAAGAGCAGCTCTCTCCTGATGGGGAGCAGCAGGGAAGTTTGCTTGCTTTGCTCTGAGAGGTCAGAGATGCCAGGTCTTGAGGTGGATGTTCTGCTAGCAAGCAGTGGCCTCAACACTGTCCCAAGAGCTTATGGGCACTGAACTGCCTGTAGGATGAAGCCTGCTGTGCTTTGCAAGCTGGGCAATCCCAGCATCGCCACTACGGTGCAGACGCACGTGGCTTGCAAAATCGCAAACTGTACCAGCAACTGCCTCGGGCTACGCAGGCTGGAGAAGGAGGGGGCAAAAGTAAAACACGACCGACAGTGCCTCTTGTTGTGGTTATCCACTTGCTAGATGTGTGGCTCACCAGTCAGATGCCCAACAGGTTAACAAGCCTCCTGCAGCCATATGGCACAACACCCCACTGAACCCCCAACGGCAGCATTTCTTGCCTGCTTCTGTGGTGACCATGCACCACCCACCTGCTCATCCGTCAGGTTCCTTCGGGACGCTCTGGGGAGCCAAAATGCTCACCCAACTCTCTCAAGAAAAGGTTGCAAAGAAAAGAGGCCTTTAAAGATATTTCCTCCCCCCTAAAAAAGCCCCCAACAAAAATACACCTAGCTAATACACACGTGATTCCTTCTGTGGCAAAAGCAAGAGAAATTCACAAGCCCTTTGACACTAAAAATATATCCTTCCTCCTCCTCAGACTTCTCCTTTTACAGAAGCATTTCTCTTTCGGTGCCACTTCCCAGCCTGTCACACTTGTCTCTTTTACTAGCTCCCACCCTGGAGCCAGACGAATGCCCTCTCAAAGCACAGAGCTCCCGATGATGCCATATGGGCTTTTAATGTCATGCCATTACAACCCGAGCCACAGCACCCACTTGCAGACCACTCAGTGCTAACAAACAGGTCATGCCCTGGACTATTCCTCCATGCACATTATTTATTTACCATTCTTCTCTTCCTTCAATGCTTTATTGATTGCTGCTGCTTATTCCCGCGCGCTCTGCTTGTGCGTTCCCTGTGTTGGGAGGTCATAGGCGGCAGTGGGGGAACGGAGGCCAGCACTACTTTCTGTTCCTGAAACAGAATGTGGTCACATAAATATCCACATAGCAAACTTTAAGATTGGAGTAGCTCCCTCAGATTAGCAAATGACAAAACCAAACCAACCAACCCCTCAAAACCCACACCCGATCTTTTTTTCACTGTTGAATCAGAACCAGCGAAAGCCCAGAGATTTGAAATGGATTTTGCCAAGAGGAGAGATGCACAAGTACCTGCATCTGATCTCATTTACCAGAATAGCTGAGCTCTTGTCCCCCATGGCTCCTGTCTTTACTGAACCTTTGTCCTCCCTTACCTCTGACAAGCATGCCAGCATGTTTGGTGATAACAGATTACTTGGCACTGGGAATTGCTCAATCCAGAGCATCACAGCAATTTTCCCTACTCCTCTTCCTGAACCTCTTTTGTGGGGTCCAGCTGACCAAAGGAGAGAAGGCAGCCAAAAGTTGTCTCAATTTACAAATGACAAAAAATAGCACGTGAAATCCTGCTACGTTGCAAAACAAAGAAAAGATGAGGACACCTAACAAACTTGCACAGGAAAGAGAGCTCACAGAGGGAAATCTTCCCCTTCAGGCACTTTATAGAGATAGCAAAATGGCCAGCCATGTGACAATCAAACCTTGATTCATTTTTTATCACCTTCTCGATGGTCAGTGTTTCCAGCTCATCAACAGATGGTTGTGCCTGCTACCTTGGCTGGACCTTGTAGCTACAAGCTGGCATGGGTAAACACATGTCCTGCTAGTTCTGCCCACATGTGAATTAGCAAAGACTGAATGAGCCCAGTAAACAGTGCTCCCATCATCTGGGTCCAGGGGAAAGTGGTCTTCCTCCACGATGGCAGCATCAGGAGAAGACAGTGAGCGTGAATTGTCCAGCAGTACTTCCCACTTACTCCCTTGGGATCAGTCTTATAGCAGAAAATTAAAACCGGTCACACTGCTTCTCTCATGTCGCAAAAAAATAGAGGAAGAGGCCATCAAAACAAACAAAAAAAAAAAGGCAGCAGCATAACTGATTTCAGCAAAACTGAAAACAATGTTTTTCTCTGCTCTGAATGAGGAGTCAGCAGCTCTGATTGCATGTATGCAAATTTCCCCAAAGTTTCCCTGAAACTTTCCATTACAGAGAAGCAACTGAGCTCTAGTAAAGACAGCCATTAAGTTTATGCTGATACTTGTTTATTTACTTCAATTAAAGTATCTGCTAGATCTTATCATGGGTGACTGAATCACCCTCTACTACATCTGTGTAGTTGACTCTCCCAGAAGGAAAGGAGCACATCAGCAGTTCTACAGATTGCAAGTGCTCCGAAGGCTGGCTGCAATGGGGCTCCTCCCGGCAGTGCTTTCCTCCCCTTTTCAGGTGGTTGCCTTAAGTGAAGAACAATGTTCTGGTGGGAGGACTGGGAACTGCAAAACGACAGGTTGTTTCCTTTAATGTACAAGACAGTTGTAGCTTTTATGCTATCTGTGCGCATCACACGGGTTTACAAAAAAAAAAAATCTGCTTAAGTAATATAGGAAAAGATCTCTGCAAGAGATCACATAGGTGAGAGACCAGTCGGATGCAGCTCTCCAAGAGGAGAGAGCATCTGCTAAACTCTAGACAGAGGTCCCTGGAAGACTTGTTGTGGGAAAGAAATCCAGGAGGATAACCCTAGCAATTAATCTGGAAGACACGGACGGGCATCACCATGAAATCACCAGTGCCAAAGTTACATTCAGCACACAGTAGAGACTTCCTAACTACATCCTTGTATCACAGCGCAAAAATCATTCATATGCTTGATGGTGCCTCTGGAGGGCACTGAGAAAAAAAGGAGAAAACTGAATCCTAATGGAAGCCTGTTCCTGTCATTTGGGAACCCAGACCAACCAGCATTCTGGCTAGTTCCTTTACAACCCTGGTACCAATTCATATACGGAAAAGCCAGGCAATCCTTCCCGACAAACATTTGCAGAAGCTGATCTTGCCACTCATATCACTGGTCATATCTGGTGCCACTGGTAACATCTGTTGAAAAGCCATGAAAATGGCATTTAATCTGCAGAAGCCTTTGGTGGAAGCCAAGAGTGGGCAACTTAAATGAGATGTCCCCCCCTCCTTGCCCTGCTCTAATGTGCACGCAAAGCTCATACATTAACTTTTTATCTCTCTCCCCAGCCCCTGATTAAAGGGGCGCCTGACCCAATTCCCCTTCCTTTTCTATCTCCAGCGAAGTCCTATCCTTCATGCTTTGGCAGCTGTTTTTCTCCTCCCTGCCCATTTGCCTGCTGTTGTCTTGCTTATTATTTTTACAAGGCTCAACAATTGACGCCATCTTTCCCCTTTTTCATCTCCTTCCTACAGCTCTGCCTGGCAGCAAGGAACCCCACAAGCAGCTGTGCTCAGCTGGCTGCCCATCCGCCTCCTGCGGAGAGGAACCATCGCCAGAACCAGACTTCGCAACCTAATCCTCTATTTACCTTTCTCTGGACTCTGCAACTGTTATCCAGAGAAGCAGCTTTTGAAGTTACTTAGCAACATGTTAGTGAACCAAGGGCCTGATGTCACCAATAAAAATAGCATCTCCGAACCACCCATTTGTATCATGCCTTGAACCGAAGTTACCTGCAGCCATCTAGCTCCGTTCCTCAAAAATCTTTGCTTCTAGAGAATTTATCTTTTAATTCGCTGGCAGACAAGGCAGCAACGCAGTTGCCGTGGCTTAACCCCAGCCGGCAACTAAACACCACGCAGCCGCTCGCTCACACCCCACACCCCCCCCAAGTAGTATGGGGGAGAGAATCAGGAGGGCATACGAAGGAAAACCCGCGGGTTGAGATAAAAACAGTTTAATAATGGAAATAAACCAAAGTAGAACAGTAATAACCACAATGATAACAACAACAGAATATACAAAACAGGCGATGCACAATGCAGCTGCTCACCCCCCACGTGTCCCGAACGAACCACGTGACAAACCCCAGACACCCCCCTACTCCCCGCACTCCAGTTTTATTCTGAGCATGATGTCACATGGTATAGAATACCCCATTGGCCAGCCGGGTCAACACCCACCCCCCCACACCCCTCCCCAGCTATGCTATGCTCCCCCCCCAGCTCCCCCTGCACCTGGCAGAGCAGGGGAGGCCGAAAAGTCCTCGGTGCAAGCACCACCCAGCAACAACCAAAGCATCAATGGGCCATCAACGTTCCTTTCATTACCAAACCCCAAACCCAGCACCCCCTCCAGCTGCTGGGAAGAGAGTTAACTCTGTCCCAGTTCAGTGATTTCAGATTAAAAATAATCTCCCATTCTGCAACAATCATACTGACTAGGGCACAGGACTCCTCGTGCCTCTCTCTCATTGAACAAGAACACAAATCAGGTACTAAAGTGAACATGATACTGGTCCTGTACGGTAGAGCAGCTCCCTCAACCCTGCAAGTTATTCATTTACCGAAGACGAATTACAGATTTAACTAGAGTTGAGACTCACTCACGTTAAGTCTGTGGGAGGCTGAAAAAAATGTTTTCAAACAATATCGTTAACAAGTCCTGTTCGGGAGGGGACTCTGCTATAGGTCTGACTCAAGCGGGACACCTCAGGTGCAGCTCCCTCATCCCGATGATATCCTAGAAGTAGCTTTCTTCACATTTTGCCTTTTACTGATGATCAAACTGCCCATTTCCTCCTCCCAGAACAGAGGGGAGAAAACATAGCAGTAAATACAGGGATTGCACGGACAGCAGAGTTCTAATGCAACTTCTTTGTTTTCTATAAATGCTGTCAGGCATCTGAAAAACAGAATTAACAGCTCTCAAGGATTTTCATTTCTTTGCAAACTGTTAGCAATGCTGTCTGGCTCACCATTTGGGAATCACTTCTCCGAGCAGTTCACTATCGTCCAGCCTTTGTACAAACTGCCAGCTGCCCAAGGTCCCGGAAAGGTAGGGCAACTCATAACTGTTGTGCACTTCAAATTAGATGCTTGCTCGTTTCACCCACTAAGCAAACCCAGACTGCATGGGTTTTTTTAAAGCATAAAATCCCAAATTCTGCAGGAATCAGCACTGGTGGTTCGTCTTTCCTTATTATTCTGACACTGACTACATCCAACTGATTATCGCGAGATGCCTAAGTATAGGGCAAATTCTAGTTTCGTCCATCCAAGAGCAGCTGAGGAAGACAACTGCCAAAGAGGAAAATTAACGGACAGTTCTGCTGCAGTCGCGCAGCACGGAGCAGTGCATTTCTGAGGAGCGCACGCATACCCCAGCACCGCCTGCTCGGAGAGCCGCTTCTGTGGTACACAGTGACGGGATCACCCCCAGAGAAATACATCAGCATGTAGCGGTGCCTTTTCCAGAGCCTGCACCCAGACCTTCTGCAAGCGTCGCCTGAGGCTTCTTCCATGCCACTAACCTCCACCCCCTGTCCTCCTTGCTGCTTGCAGCTTGTTGTTTCAAAGAGCAGCGGTGTGAAAAAACAGGAAGCCATGCAGAGAAGAGAGAGAATACAGATTGAGGCACGAAACTGCAGCAGCAACAGCTCCCCCAACACGCACCCCACCCCCTCTTCCCTTCCCACCGCCCACGTTCTGGGTGAGAAACGCTGCACTTGCTCTTGACGGGAAACTGGTTCCGGAGTTGCATGGCCCGAGAGCCACCGAGGGGGGGAAATCCAGCAGCATGAAGGGAAACGCGTCTCACTAGACTCTGCTGGTCTTGGGGGGGGGAGAGGTGGGAGTGCAGCTGGTATTGAGAGACTAAGCCCACAGATATCAGAGGTTCCTGGAGTGCCTGCGACACCTCACTATCAACATGAGTCCTAGCACACGCTGTCCACTCCCGTGTGGCAGAAAAGGCAGGACAGACTGCAGAGAGCTCCCGTTATTGCACTCTCTTTTTTAGGAGGCTGTGCTGATGGGGATGGCTGGGCACGACCTCTGAGCACGCAGCGGCCCTGCGTCTTGCGGCCAGGTTCTGGCAATGCGGCGGGAGCAAGGCAGGCAGAGGGCCTGTTCCAGATCTACCCGGGGCTCTGCAGCCTCCCTGCCACGCTCAGAGAGATGCCAAACCGACTGCAACCAGCGGCTGCCCTCCGATACAGAGCATCGTGAGCAAGGGGCTTTGGGGAGGGGAGAACAGGCTGGAGAGGGTGCAGCACACCAGAGCACCCGGGGGAACGGGAGCTTACGTCCCTCCAGGCAACGCATGAAGCATCATTTCCCATACATCCCCCTCTCAGAGCTCCCCTGTTGCTCTCACTAGGAATTGGGATTGCTTCTTGCCTCCCCTTCTCTTCTTCTGTGTTACTCATCCCTTGCTAAGGCGGCTGGCCTTTCCACCACCACTGGCAGCCACCACTCTGAGCAGACTAGGTTCAAGAAGTTCAACAGATTTTGCTGCAATTCTCGTAGGCCAAAGAGGGATTTTTGAAGGGAGGCGCAAGGCTGAATTGTTGCCCATTCGTCCCTTTTGCAGCCTCTGCCATAGGCCACTCACAGCTATTAGCTTGCTTTTTAAAGCACTGCTCTCTTCGTAGCTTGGATAGGGTATTCTTAGTCCCTTGTGCATAGGAAAAGTCCTAAAGCTAGACTAGCTTTGGTAGGTAAGACAAGACTAATTCTTGCTCTGAAGATCCCAGGGCCAAGGAGTAAAAGGAACAGGTCAAAACAGACACTACTCCGCAGGCAGCTCTGCATCCATTTTATGCTCTAAACTTCAAGGAAAAGTATGTAACCCCCTTATCCCCAAGAGTTCAGATTGGCAGCTTCCCATATCTACTGAGGACCATCCTACGGACTATTTGAGCTTCATGTATGACCTGCTGCGTGCGAACAGCTCTTAGCACCATATTTACGCCCATATATATATATATATATATATATCTCCTGTTTAAGGAATAAGGATTCTGAGTCGCATCTATCTGTTGAAGAGGGACAGTGGATCAGCTTGTCTACAGCTCTCAGCATTCAAGGCTCTCCCAACTCACCCTCTGTTGGCAACTTCTGACAGAAAGGTTTCTATTTTGCAGGAGTCTTCATTGCTCACACCCTTATCTTTTCAGTCTTCTACATAAGGCTGCGAGATTAAAAGGGTGGAGATGAGGAAACAACAGTTAGGGGCAACAGTAGAGGACAGAAAGGCCAAGCAAACCCCTGACAAACAAGCAAACACCCTGGCTTCCATTTATATATGCAAAGCTTATACATGTAAAGTATTTCCAACTTTATCTCTGCATGTAACCACGTTTATTTTTATGTCAACCAACTAACTGGATAGAACAAAAGGAAAAGAAGCGATGTCACAGGAATCCCGGTGATGTTGAAAGCAAGGGAAAAAGCCAAACACAAACCCCAGGCTGGCTAGTGCTTCTGGAGACCGGTGCTCAAAATTTAAAGTGAATGCAGGTGGGATAAGTGCAGACAACCTGAGCCATAGCAGGGAACAGTTCACAATACGAAGCCACAAAATGACCTAGCACATCCCATAGTGAGTGACAGCTCAGGATCAGTTATAGGCCTTAACATGTTAAGATATCAGCAGGCATCTCCCTACACTGTACCTAGCTTGGATTTTGTCAGTCAAGATTCTTTTACATCTCTACTAATTCAGCACTGTGCGCAGGCGATTGTCCTTCTTTTCTACTGTTAATAACACATAAAACCGGTTTTTTTTTAATTGCTAAAACCAAAAGGGGAAGGAGTGAAGACAGATGAGAGGCAACACAATGGAAAAGAATTAAACAGTCTGATACCTACTGGTGGGAAAGGGGAATGCAGTATTTCCTTAGTCATTTCAAAGCCTTCGTATTGCTCTGCTGTGGTTTATTTATAAAACCTGTAAGAATGTGGACTGAAGGCTGTAACTTGAAGAAAAATAAGTAGAGGTCAAGTTTTCTAAACGCAGTCACAAACCCAAGAGAAAGAGGCTTACCAATAAGACCCTTGGCTGTTAGAGGGATGCAAAACACAGGAGAGGCCCCAGTCCTTCCGAGCAGCTAAAAAAGCCATGCAAACCATGAACAACCCCCCGGTTTAAATGCAGCCAACAGTGCAGTTTTCTGTGCCAGCCATGGGAGTACGGCGGGGAGCGGGGGGTGTGAGAGTGCCCGAATGCGGCTGAGGGGGATTCCCCGCACCTCCCTTTGCAGGCAGAGCTGGCCAGCTAGTCTGCCCAGGCTCTTAGGGGTTTTGTTTTGTCCTTTTTTAAATAACTGATGAAGAAAGATGCTCCTACAAGCAGTGATTCAGAGCAGGGCCTTCATCTAAATGCTCTAAATCATTCTTTGGAAGAGACCATCTCTGCTGACAACTGAAGGAGCTTCTGGAGAAGGCAGACAGCTAGAAGAGATGATTAACTCTTCTCTGGCATTCACATCAAGACATCCATGTAAGAGACCTATTTCCTATTGGGACTGTGGCTCATTACTCAAATCTGCTCAAAAAAAGGACAAAGCAGGTGCAATAAGGAGCATGAGAGGAGGAAGAACAAGGCCCCTTGCAATGTGGTCTGCAATCCAAATACTTGGGTCAGCCATATGCATCCCTACTATTCTCACCAGGAATACAATAAATTCCACCTACGTCTGACTGGACCTGCCCATAGGCCCCATCACCTTAAGAAAAATTAATCAAGCCCAGCATGATGGGGGATGCCGCTGGGAGGGCGCGAGCAGGAGAAACCACTGCAGGTGAAAACAGCAGTTGAACCCATATTCCCCATCTCCATTTGCAGACTTTTAGAATCTCCCTTTGACATTGCTCCAACACGTATTTATTGTTTCATCTTCCAGAGGGGACGGAGATGCAGAGGTCCTTCACTAAAGACCCATTTCAGCCTCACCAGTAACGTTCCCTACCGTTGGTGTGCTGGCACAAACGCACCACCTAGTGTCAACCACCAATGGAAAAGCTGTGGAACCAACAAAGTGCTGGCAAGTAAATCACTCGTGCCACTTTAAACAGGCTGCTAAAAGTCATGAAGGACCGACATGACACACGAACCCACTGGAGAGAGAAGACAAAGCTCTTTACTCTTCCGTGCGTCCTCAAAAGCTTGATACACCTGTATATTTTTTGAGAGACATAAAAATCAAGAGCTGAACCAACGTAAAATTCCTGCATCTATAATCACCTGGTATAATTTGACAACATTATTAGTACTTCTTGATGCACAGAACTCCTGTGCCCATTCATTCACAATATTCATCTTAAAATAGGATTTAACTGGAAACTCTTTTCTTATGCTTTGCTATGTTGTATTCTGTTGTTTTCTGTTTCACAGTCTCTACTGCCTACAAGACATTCAGCATTTCTTGCATCACATACAAATTTTTATCCACTGCACAAAGGCACTAGCACACTACTGAATTTGGTTTTGCCTGCCTTACGATTCCACAGCACAGCTACTGTGCAACCAGAGCCTCACAGATACAACGAAGCTTATAGTAGTTCCACCCTGATGAAAGGGATAATTTAATTACCATTTGTTTCTCTGTAAAGGTTGCAAGAGCAAGTAGTACATATATGTGGCCACATATATTCACCAAGTGGTAGGGAAATGTATACATCAGGCATTGGACAGGGATAGTATTTTCCTTACTGTAGCACTGCCACTACCCCTTCAGACCTTTGCTACTTAATCCTAAGAAATCTGTCTTTTCAACAAGAAGTGGTGCTCAAAGATCAGGAAAGAAAATTTATCTTAGGACTTGGAAGTCCAGTTTCTAATACACTGTAGAAGTCTGCTGGTAAACTACAGGTATAATCAAATACATCCAGAAAAGTTCAAAACTGGAACTGCTTCAGGAAATCCTGAAGACTTAAAAACAAACAAACAAACCAACCAACCAACAAACCAAAAAAACTCCACCCCCAAACACCGAGAACACCCCCCTTCCCCACCCCCTTTAAAAGCCAAAGTTAATTGGGAAGATCATTCATTTACTCAAAGAATCACACACAAAGATGAAGGATAAGACAGTCTTTGAAGGATTTCAAACATGCAAAAGAACTTTCAGCTACTAAATCAGCAAAGACAGGGGATAAATAATAAATTAGCTGTTCCCAAATTTAAGTGCAACTGCAGAAGTCCAAACTGAAACACACTTAAATGCTTGCTGTTCAAAAACCTGGAGGGTATCATGTGTCCAGGACCCAAATTCACCAGTTAGTTTTGAAAACCTTGGACCAGATGTAGCTAACAATTTGCACTGTGCTCACAGTCTCGTATGAGAATGGATGCCTCGGACACCAGAGTCATCTGAAAGTTAAAACAGGAAATAACCGCCACCAAAAAAAAGCCACAAAAAACAACAATAAAGTCCACTTCTGAGTATTATATGTTTATTTCTTGCTACATGCAGGATTACATGAGCCGGACAAGGTGCTTGCTTAGTTGTAAGCTGCTGTAAATGGCTGTAAATATAAACCATCTTTTTGTTCTGCCTGTCTCAGCTTGGTCCTGGCCCAGGACTGAAGCCTGTAGCTGCTCCCACAACACACACTGAGCAGAAATTGGCCACAAATACCTCCCTCTGACCCCACACAGAGCCCCGTGTTTTATGCTTTATGAGTGCTTTATGAGTCACGGGCGCACAGCCTCCCAGAAAACCACCTGGACTGTTTTCTTGGGCCTATAAAATTAGCTTTATACACTCCTTATAATCTCTTATTTTCAAGGGGAATAATGGGGGCAGGAGTGATCTTTACTTAGAGGCACATAAAAGTAGTTTTATCTATGCATTTGGTGGGAGTACACACAAGACAGCACCCACAACGGGGAAGGCCGAGTGCTCCCCTCACGCGACCCAGCGCGAGGGTGCCAAGCCATAAAATGGGCCACGACAGAAATAAGAAATTGCCGTCACTCACCCCAGAGCCCACCCCCGGCCAGGCAGCGGCTGGGGCGGCAGGCAGCTTTGCTCCCAAAGCAATCCCCGGCGCAGGTTTCCACACACGAGGTACAAACCTTGCAGGAACCAGGAGCTAGCGGGGGTTCGGGGGGAGCCCCTCAGCCCCCCGCCCTGGCTGGCAGCGGCAGTGCCCGCAGAGAAGCTCCTGGCTCTCGTTAGCAGAGACGAGCTGCAGCTGCCCGGGCTGGCTGAGGGGAGGGCACACACCCCCCAGCTGACCCCGCACCTTTGGGTAACGAGGTTACCAGAGAAAAACTATTAACTGGCCCTTCAGAAACTGGAACAGCTCTTGCCCCTCTCCAAGAGAGGGTATTCCACATTAAAAAAAAAACCAACAACACAAAAAACCCCCCAAAAAACAGAGAAGCCTTCTCAAAAAGCCCCTCTTGGGCCCTGGCTTTGCAGCCTGCACTGGGCCTAAATTGCAGCTTTTACTGCATTCGCACAATTAGCACAATTAAGATGACCCAGACTGGGACCGAGGCACCCTGCTGAGAGCCTGGAGCCCACGGGTGACAGAAAACCAGTAAGAAGCACCAGAGGAGCATCCAGAAAGCCTTATAGTAAGGCCTTCATAATCCACCTCCTGCACCACTTGTCACCTCCCCAAAGGAATTGGGATGGATTGAGCACAACTCTTGGCAAAAACGAGGGACGTTGAGCCTAGGAAGGAGAAGTATGGGTGTTTGGCTTAAACTGAGCCTGGGGAAGGGGGAGGAAAGGCATTTCCTGAAGTGTATGATTGTTTATGGGGTTTTTTTCCCCAGTACCTAAATCAGTGACCAGAAGTTATACTAACTGGCAATACATTTAATTATGTAAAAACTCCCTGAGTCAAGACTGTTTTGCCTGCAACAGGGCCACCTGGCACTCAGACTTGGCCCACCACAGGACTTCTAAGGAGACCCTACGCACTGGACCTTTACTTGGGAAAGAGAAAACCAGACAATCCCATTCTTCGTGGGGATGGGGTGTGATGGAGCCAGGGAGTGAGGGTGCCCGTCCCAGTGGCACTACAGCTAAGGCCATAGAGAAAACCCTGAGCAAGGCTCCTCCGAAACTTGCTTTCTACTTCTAGCTCTGGAGATCCATGTATAAAAAGCACGCACACATACAAAAAAGCAGAAAGTAGAAAGAAGATACTATCAGGGTCCAGGTCCATCTTACTAACACTGGCTACACCATACTCTGAAAGCACAACGGCACAATTAGTTTACACACAAGCAATTAGTTCATGCCTGAAGGCATAATGAGTCCATGCATGAGCTAAAAGTTCATCCAGAAGCACACAATCGGTTCATGCATGAGGGCAATGTTAGTTTATGCACAAGCGAACAATTATTTAATACCTGGGCAAACAATTAGTTAATGCATGAGTGCACAATAAATTTCATGTGTGCCTGTGGACATTTTCACTCTTTACACACATTACCTACAATGGAATAGGAAGAAGAAATATCAAAAGAAGAAATACTGGGTCTATTTGTACTAATACCAGCTATACCATGCCCTGAAGGCGATTCTCTTTGAACCAAAATGATTATCCAAGAAAACCAGATTGATTTGTTCTTCGTATGCACACTTCCATTCATTATTTTAGAATAAAATGAGAGTCCTTTAGAAGAAAACAGTTACTACTCTTTCAAGCTCCAAAGAGTAAGGTCTGTTTTACGAAGAGATGAGTATCAGCTGAAACATCATCAGATTCAATAACCTGCCTGTGGTGCTTAGCTGAAAAAACCACCTGTGAGAAGCACACACAAAGAAAGTCAGACTTTCAGAAACTCTTCCTATTTTCATAATTCTGTGCACAATGGAATTAATGGAAGTGCAGAGGTCAAACTTAATACCCAAAATTCAGCAGTGTAGTTTCACATCATGTATTGTTCACATATGCTCTAAACTGCAGCAGGGACTTAAAACAGACCAGAACCATATATTATTTAAAACAAAAACCCTAGAAGAATTTGTTTCAATTATGTACAGACATAACACCAGCTTCAAAATGCAACAATTCTTATGTACTTGCACTCCACTTTGGGCACTGAACTGATTTTATAAACAAAGTTCAAATATAGTTTTTCGAAACCACCAAGCAAGTGGTTTAGTGTTCAAGATTATCAGGAGCTACATGAAAAACCAGACAAAAAGCATCCTGAAAAATCATAAAACTGCAATACCTTTAATACTTTGGCATCCTGTAAGAACAACCGTAAAGTTCCTGCCCCAGCTAAACCGAAGTGTTGCATTGTTCCAGCATCGTTTGTATCATATTGCTAGAATTTAAAGATGACATTCAGAATCACTTTCTAAGTATAAGAAAGTATAAAGTATAAAACTCTAAAACTGGATTTAAGTTGCACCTTCTTTCCCGGATCATCAAGAAAGAGTCAAAATGGTTTAAGTACTTTCTGAAGCCACAACTCTGAGGAAGTACTATTTATTAAACAAGGCATAAAATACAACATACAACAAGTGCTGCTCTTCATACAACAGTATTTGAACTCTTCTCTCCCTTAGTCTTAAAACACAGTTCTTACTAGAAGCGTATTTTGTCTCTGAACCCTTATTTTGAGGGAAAAGCACAGAAACTACTCCGTCTGAAATTAAAAGGGGAAAAGATTCTTACATAGTAATTACAGCATCATTTATAAGAAACACGTTAACCATGAACGTATATAAACATATATAACAAGCAACAATATAAAATAACCTTTTACTGTATGAAAAATCCCACGTAGATTCAACTTTAAATACAAACCCACACGATTCCCAGTATTACTCCAAAGATCTTTGGGGTTTGTGTTGGTTTTTTTTTCCCCCCAAACCCGAAAAAAAGAGATATATTGCTTTTTCACAAACCTTGAAAGAAAAGTTCCAAAATGAGTTTAAGGACACTTGAAAAAATAATTTCCCTGCATGAACCAAGTTGCAGTTTTGCAAGGACTCGCATCTACAGGACTCTTCACGTACTTTCAGATTCGAGGAGACACAAGATACTGATGAGCTCGCTCAGGTTCTGCAGCTTCAGGCTCGCCTGAAGGTTCAAACAACAAAATCATGACGCGCCCCATCCCCATCCCCAAATCCGAACTGATAAAGCAGGACAGAAGCACAATTCACGCTCCTCACAGCAGAGAAACAAGGTGGCACATCATCGTCACCGCCAACAGGAACTTTTCAGACCAATCTTCCTTCGAGGCATTCCCAACAGCCGAGCGTTTTTAAGTCCCTTTCTCAGAAATTCAGTCGAGACGCAGGAGCACCCCGAAACCCCCAACCGCGAGCCGACTCCAGCTCTGCCAAGCAGGAGCACGCCGGTCCCCCGGTAGCCCACCTCGCCTCGGGGACTCCTCATTTCAAGGCGGAGGGCAGCTTCGCCCCCCACTCGCAGGCCACCACCCCCCCATCCAGCTCCGCCGGGCGCAGGGCCCCCCTCGCCCCGCCGGGCAGCGCCCAGGCGGGCGGCCCCAGGAAGGCGGGGGGGACCCAACCGGGTAGCTCGGGGCAGCGGCACCCGCGGGGCAGCGCCAGCGCGGCGCAGGGACCGTGCGGGCAGCCGGGGGGGCCGCCGGGCAGCGGAGGCGGCGGCAGCGGCCAGGGCGCGGTGGCGGGAGGCGGCGGCGGGGGCGGCGGCGGCGGCGGGGCGGGGGGAGCTCGACGCGGGCGGCGGCGGCGGCGGTAGTCACCCCCCGGGAACATGTCCTGGAAAGCGGGGTCCAGCGCCCAGTCGCCGCCGCGGCCGGGGGCGGCGGGGCCGGCGCGGCGGGGCAGGCGGCGGAAGCAGGGGTTGAGGCTGAGGTTGTGGCGGACGCTGTTCTGCCAGCCCTTGGGGCCCCCGCGGTAGTAGGGGAAGCGCCCGGCGATGTAGGCGTAGATGCCGCTCAGGGGCAGGCGCTGCTCGGGGCTGGCCCGGATGGCCATGGCGATCATCGCCACGTAGGAATAAGGCGGCTTCTCCAGAGCCTCCGCCGCCCCCGGGCTGCCCGCCGCCCCCGGCTCCGCTTCCCCCATGGCTCCGCGCTCCCCCGGCCCCGCCGCTGCCCCTCTAAACCCTCTCCCCGCCTCCCCCCCCCAACACCCCGGGCTGTTTGGGGTCGCCGGCGGGTCAGGCCGGCGCTTTGGGTTCGCAAACCCAAATACCGAGGGTCAAAGGCGGCGCCGGGACGCCCGCCCGGCCCCAGGGCGGCTGCGGGGGGGGGGGGGGCAGCGGCAGGGCGAGGGCAGAAAGGCCGCGGCGGGGGCGACCCCGCCAAAGTTCAGCGCTGAACTGTAGTGTACCGGCAGTAAAACCGGCCGAACATACCGAATCTTACCGTTTCGGTGAGAGCAGCTGCACACCTACTGCTTCCAGATGCAAACGGCCCCGGCAGCGCCGCGCCAGGCGCCATCCTCAGCGCCCCGGCCGGTGCCCCAGCGCCATGGCCGGGGGGGGGGGGCGGAGCGGCGCCCCCCAGGTGCCGAGGGGCAGCGGCGGAGGAGCGGAGCTCGGTGCTGCGGCCAGCTCGGTTTTAGCCGCGTCGCACTCGTGGCAGTTCACCGAGTGCTTCCACATACACCCGCGTGTAAAGAATTACTAGCGGGGTGACGGATACCTGCCTTTGCCAGTAATTTAATTAAAACACACGTCCTCCTTTGACAAGTGTTTCTTTGATCACCCTTAATTAATTAAAAAAAAAAAAAACCACCACCAACTCTTAATTAAAAAAAAAACCATCATGACTCACTAGTCTGGAAGGAATCAGCTCCTCTTTTCCAAAAGTTGTACAGAGCTAAGAAACAGAAGGAAAACATTGATGACTATCAAGCTGTTGTTCTCAGTTCACAAAAACTACCAACAGTAGCTCCACAGCGGTGGGACAAACAATGCTGTCATGTCTCATATTTTAAAAATACTGTACAGGTCTTTGATCAGAAAACTTTCACTGGGCTAGATGGAAATATTTCAATTACTAAGAGTGAAACATCCCTACTGGTTATAACAAATCTGCCACCAGCAGAAGGAAGCTCTTTGATGGAGCCCAAGAAGACTCACCTGGATGACCACAGTTAGTTCTTTTTCTGCTAGCCCTGTGTAAGGGAAAAGAAAGTAATCACAGTACCACTGAAATAACAACAGATTGCAGAATCAAACAGGTCTCTACCACTAAAATAAGAGGTGGAGAAAGGAAGAGTGTCTGAGAAGTGCATCCCCTCCTGCACAGCAATACACAGGACTTCTCCAGGTATTTAAAGACAAGACAGAATACATTGCCAGGTCTTAAAACAAATTAGCAGCACATTTTAACAAAGTAAAACATGAGCCATAAAAGTGGAAGTGGAGGAAAACTACAGCCTTTGCAGCCTGTGCTTAGAAAGCCTATGTCTAAAAGCTTATGCCACCTGTCTCTTAATTTACATTACAAAATAAAAAAATAAATACTATAAAATAACACATAAAAGCAAAATCTTGGAAAGACTCTCAGCCTCCATCTCACAGAGGAATAAAAATCCCCAAGTGCCAAATGAACACAAATCATAAGGTGTGCATATAACTGGGCCACTCTGACACTCTGTGCGTATCTCGGGATGAATTCTGGGGCTTCACTGAACACCCCTTACATGTGCCCAGTCCTTACTCGTCTAAACAATCCTCTCGGCTTTCTTGCTGACATACGCACGTTTGGAAGATGACCGGATCAGGACCAAAGCACCTGCATTCAGTACCTCCCTCACACCCCTCCTCCCCGCCTACCGAAGTACGGAGAATCCAGACAAAATAGTGCTGGTGTTACCATGCGACCCTGCAGCCATCAGCTGAGGTCAGGGCTCTAAGGAAACAGGTACGTAAATGACAGTCCCTATCCCACAGGAGTTCCCGACAGCAAGGTCCCTATGGGGGTGCAGCTGCATCCGGGGAGAAGTTCCGAACATCAGTTAACGGCAGGAGATTACTTCCCTTTTAACTGATGGAAAGCCTTCAAAGCATAACAAGGTACTTCCCCCCTTCCATCTCCAAATCACGGTCATGAGCTTCTCCTTGCTTTGGGGAAGCTCCCAAAGCTTTGCGCTTTCTCTTCGTTCTTGCTAGCTTTAAGAGTGAAGAGATCAAAGTTAATTTGACCAGACACACACACACACAAGCACAAATACTGTCTCCCTTTCCCCCCAAAATATTCAGCTCTCCAAGAAATGGAATCACACTAAGGTGAAAACTTATCCGTTTTTATTTTTTAAAGAAAAATATTCCTCTTTAAACACAAAGCATGAACTAAAAACCTCTGAGGAACAGCTTCTCCTTCCTTGGAGTGCATTTAACTAAACTGTACAGTGTCAGAGCTCCCCAAACAAGCATACACACATGACATACAGTATTTCTTTCACAGGAAATAAGGTTTAGGACTCAAAATTGTCCTGCTCACCCTCTCTAGATACCCACTCCATCCAGAAGTACTCTGTCCCTTACTCCCACCGCAGGACACAGTGATGGCAATTTCTGGATGCAACATATATTTAAAAAAAAAAAAAAAAAGAAAGAAAGAAAGAGAAAAAGTATTGGCCAAATTGGCCCTTTCTAGCCTTCTAACAGATGTCTGTGAGAGAGGTTAAGACCATAGTTATTTCCAGGAATGGTGCTTGGAAGAAAAGATATAGCAGCATCCACAGGCCACACAAGCCCTTGATTCCAGCTGCCCTGTTTTAAGGAACCCAGTCAGTTCAGCAGTGTTTTACAGATGTTCCCATCACCCAAGAAGAGGGAATGGGAATAAAATATTCACAGGCCAAATTTGTTGCTTGAGCAGACAGCCTAAAATTCAGTGAATCTGGCCTACATATGGCAGCAACTAGTTTTTTTCCACATTGCCACAGTGACCAATTTCACGTCTGAGATTTTATGTAAAAAGATATGATGACCTTCAGAAATCGGCAACTCGTTCTACCAATTCTTTCTATCCCATCAGACAGACATGTGCATAATATTTGTCATATCTGCCAAACTACCCAGACTGCGGAACTGGATCCAGATTCTAGAATCCATGTTCTTCCTAATTCGGAACAGCAAAATCATCAAAAGTCTCTGCAAGGTCTCAGAACGTGCCTAACAAGCCCATATCCAAAGAAGAAGTACCTGGGCATTTTCAAGGGAAGGCAGGTAATGGAAAAGGTCTGGAAACAGAGCTCATTTATATCCCACCTGATCATTAATGGTTGGTATTATTAAGTAATGCTCAAATCTTTATCAGACCATTTTGTAAAGATCTTTTCCATTCCATATACTCCAACAGTTTTTACAGTAGGAAAAATTATTAGAAAAATAAAATCTCACCCCTGAACAACACTGTATGAAGATCAACATCATCAGTCACAAAGATTTTTACAGGGGGACCAGATAATCGTTTGTTTCCTCCAAACCAGCTTCATATAGAAAACAGCAGCAAGATAGACACAGTATCTAAGAGCTAGATTAAGGCCAACAATATAAAGACAAACATGGGCTCAGATCTTTTGAAATGAAGAAACCCTCCAAACGTTTTTATACATATGCATGCACACGCACACACACACATACACACGTATACTCGTGTGTACTATTCAAGCGAAGGCTTCACAACCGTGAAAGCACCACTGGAGAGTGTTCTAGCACCAGAATGAAAAAGTTGGTTGTCTTCCCTCTTCAGCAATAAAATCCAAAGTCTTTATATTGCTTTGGACAAGGTCACCAAATACCCTTCCAAGAACAGTTTCAGTGAGCAGATTCGGAAGTGCAGTGACAGGTTGAAGTGTTCCTGTTCTGGAATACGGGCAAGAAGAGGTGTGTTGAGAGGCTGCAGCTCCTTGGTTGCTGGAAAGGAGGAGAAAATTTGTATTGCAATCTGGTAGAGACAGAGACCAACTTGGACTCCAGGTGAGAGCGATGGTAAAACTCAGCACAGACTGGGAGGTGAAAGTGGAAAGTTTGCATACGTGAAGTCACAGTGCGCATCTGTTGGCATAATAAAGACGAGGAAACCCACAGTATTCTCTGGCAGGCTTGTCTCTGCATAGGAGGCCCCTGGCTACGCTGGAAGTCAGGACACAGACCCATGAATGGGATGTCACACACTGCACCAGGACATCATCAAACTCAAACAGCAGAGGACTAAATAGAAGCTTGGAAGTTGGTCTGCTAGCATCTTGCCTATACACACGCTTAAGCGAGCCTGCAGAAGTCTATAACAGGGACAAAAATCTCTCAACAGCAAGGCTGTGGGTCCGGTGTGGCTACAAGAAACAATTCATGCAAGTTATAAAAGGACGAATCATCGACCTGCAGCACATCTTTCTGCTGCAGGTCTCTCTCCTGGATCTAAGCCTTCGCACGGGAGCTGCTGGCTGTGCAGCCCTTGACCAACACTCTCAGGAGGCTGAGAGGAAGATGCAGAGCCAGGAATGACATCTCCACAGCCTCTCGGGTCCGCACGTGTGGGCAGAGGTTTGTCCTCTGCCTGTAAGATGCAGGTAGGCGTGAGCAGCCCTCACTAACGGGAGGACGGGGAGGAGCGGCTGGAAGTGGGCTGCTGAAACAAGGCAGGAAGAAACGGAAAAGACAAAGAGAGACTTAATTTTTCAGTGCTTGAATCACCAGCAGTAAAGCCCCATTATCTGTCATATAGCATGCTGATTAGAGTCTGGCTATCACTCACATGATGTATTAAGTGAGGCCGCGGTAGGAATGCAATTAAAACATGCAAGAAAAAAAAAATGAAGTGAAAGGAAGGGTGATCATCACTCTGAGGTGTGAATTTCAGGTTCAGAGCAGAGAATTATCAGCAGAGATACAGTTTGTTTCTGTGCACATGCAAGAGTACAAGAGAGGGAACAGCAGGAGAACTGAATGGGAGGAAAAGACACAGTAAGCGTAATGCTGTAATTCAAGATGCAAACACAGGACAATGGGGTGAGGGAAAGAGAAAAGAAATCTGAGGTAAAGGAGCCCAAAGGAAGAGACAATAGAAAAACTCTTTAATAGAGTCAGTCCTGCTTCAGGAAATACATAGCTAATGTCAGTTGGCTCTCTCTTCACCAGGTATCCTTGACACGTTGGTATATCTTCTCTCTGCACTTGGGATTTAAGAATCAAAACATAAAGATCAAGATTTTTTTTTCCTAAGATGTACTAAATGATTTTGAGTATTCAGCACAATACTCTAAATGGCACCTGAATTCTAAGCAATGCTGAAGACTCACCCAAAACCAGAAGTGCCCAAATTATAAACTGCTTTTGAAAATCTAGGGCTAGTTCCTTTGGGTTAGAAAAGAAGAATCTATCCAGAAGGCTGAATTGTCCAGAAGCAGGTTTGGCATTTCTCACTGAGAGCACCTTAGCATTTAACTAAATAAGAAATATCTTAAATGGCTACTTAGCAAATCCCAGTATCAGATTGAGGCGTCACGTTTCTGGATAAATGTATACAATCAGACAGCTCCTCACATATCTTCTAATAGAATGGATTTGTGCAATTTACAGCAAGAACAAGCTATGCCACTCGCTGCTTCAGTGAAAACACCAGCAGAGTTGTGAGCTGAAGCCCTCTGACCATGGTGCAAATCACATGCGGATCCTTTCTCATTACAGAATTAATTGTAACAGAATTAATGCCTCCTGGGTAAAGCCAAGCGCAGGCTTCCTCTTTATAATGCAAACCACAAAAGGATGTCTGTCTGGGGTTTGTGCACACCTACAGCAACAGTGCCGGTCGGAGGTACGCACAGACAGCAGTTTCTGAGAACCAGTACGACCAGAATGGCAACCGGTGAAAGCGGCCTCAGGCCACAGCCCAGGTGGAAGCACATGGACATATAAGATGCAAGAATATGACAGAGCAGCCAAGGTCACCCATGTGCTTAGGCAAGCTTAAGGCAACTAAAGAAAATTCACTGGTAATTTAGAGGAGAGCGCCAAAGGGAAGAGAGAAGAGGAACCACTGGGCAAAGAGGCTGGGAATGCCGTTAGAGTAGCCAAAGCCCAGCACCAGCTACTAAGCCATCCCTCTTCTCCAGCTCATTTGTTCTAATTCTCCTGATTTACCAGCACCATCAGCATGAGGTTAATATGTCAGAAAGAAGAGCTGGGGATAGGTTCCTAAAAACGTAGCTTGCACATTTTCAGGCTTGTGTCTCAGGTCAGTTCCTTTGAAAGAAAGCGCATGGGCCATTTGACTGGCCTTTTGCTTTGAACTGGAGCTTTCTGGGAATTCTGCCCGCCACCTCCAGGGACAATCCTGTGATATGTTCCGCCTGGAAGTGCCGGCAGCAGCTACGTGGGTTCCTTGTCATGACAGTTGAGCATACAGTAGTTTTTTAAAAAACAGCATGCACCAGTGGCACGGCCATTAGGCATGAAGCCGTGGTTGAATTCTTCTTGTCTCCTCAGAAGCAGGTGGAACCACAAAGAAAGGGAGTGTTGGCACAAATCAGCGCAGGCTCCGGTAGACATAGGCTGATGTGAAGACGGCATTGAGAGTCAGACTCACGGCTAGCAGACCTCGGAGAGCGGAGTTACCAAAATGACCTTAGTAGAAGAGGACAACACAAAGAAAAAAAGGAATAGTAGAAAGCGATATTAAAGAACTGATGAGATAAATAACAGTGAACTTATGTCGTGCTCTTTCTCTCTCTTTGCCCAGCGTTTTCACCATAAGCAGAAACTGCTGAAGCACTTTTCCTGTCAGGAAAGATTCCACTGCTCTCTTTGCTTCTATTTTCATCTCATCACTCTTCTCAACACCCGCATCCCTATCCCTTTCCTTCTGTCTCAGTTTAGCACTCTGTCAGTGTTCTTCAGACAGTCCGAAGAACAGGAATAGCCTTATTAAGGTCTTAGAATAGCAGGTAGAAGATCCATTTTGCTACTACTTATTTGATCTCAAGATCAGATCACTACTACCGCACAGGAAAGATCTCGGTTACCCTCACAGAAATGCTCACACATACACGAAGCACTCATGTGACTCGCACCTACCTCTCCAGCCTGCCAAATCTTCCCCTTTGGTAGTTGTGTCTACCACACAGGTAGATGAGTGTGATGAGTGATCCTCCTTTTTGATGGAATTATCACTGCAAATACTCCCTCCTTCCATAGCAGATCTCATATCTGCAAGGAGAAAAAGACATGAAAATTCAGAAGGCACCAGTGGAAGCCAAAAGTAGCAGAAGTTACCAGACTAAAGCTAGACGTGAGTAATGAATGGTTGCCTGGTAAAATCATGAAACGATTGAGGACAGGAGCTGGAAATAAAAGGCAAATTTCACTGCTGTGCAGCAGAAGTTGCCTGCGTGTTTGTCTCATATCACTGTCCATATCAGCGTCACCACATCCATGGTTAAAGGAGTTATCCAAACAAGGGTGAAGGCAGCACTACTCCTGGAGCACCACTAAGTGAGAAAAGTGAGTCTGTTTTGGCAGCCGAGAGGCTCTCCAGGCCAGTGGATTCTTAAGGGAGCTTTGGTAGCCTAACAGTCATCACCACCCAGGTTTTTCCTGAAGGTTTCCCATCTATGTGCAGCCTAGATGATGCACGGCTTTGCTTGCAAGCCAACTCCTTCCTGCAAATGCATTTCCACAAGTGCAGCAGGCTGCCAGCATACCATGCATCCCCCGCTCACTGAGGTTCTTCTTTGGAAAGGAGGACAACTCGGAGGCAAAGATGTGGCTGTCTGAGTGGGTGTGCTCCTCTGAGCTAGTTGGGGTGAGCAGAGCCTCATTCTGAGATGGGAAAAGCAGCAGCTTCTGTCCTTTCAGGTTCAGGCGGGCAGGGCTGATGAGTGGCCGGCGGTACCGCAAGGAACCGGAGCTGGAAGTCACGGAGCCAGCCACCGACGGTGCTGGAGAGGGGATGCGGGAGGGAGCACAGCTGCTGGACAGCAGGGAGAAGTGCTCTGGAATGGAAACATCCCCAAAGAGAAAATAATGAGATTATAATCCCAATACAACAGGCACAGTTTTCTTTAACAATTCTACAGGGAAAGGGAACGGGAGTTGCAAATGTCCAACATATCTTGCACTAAAATTATTCATTCCAATTCCCACGCTGCAAAACATGGAGAAATTCCACATGCACTTTGGTACCCTCAAGAATGACTTGGACTAGAGATGGGTTTATCAGGAGCCGGGTGAGCTTTCTTTCCGCTCAGTTGTGTCCATTCAGGAGAGCCTGCATTACACATGTTGCTTTGCAGGTACATTAACTGCTCTGGCATGTCCTTTAAAGGCTGTTGGGAAAGCGTATCAGGATGCGAGGAGGTTTGCACAACGGCATTAGCTCAGGCTGTGACTGCATGTCCAGCAGCAAAAACTTAAGCAGCACAAACAGCCAAAGGATCCATTCGGGGTCAGGAGGGCAACAGACAAGTCACTGGAGGCCACGGGAACAAAAGGGCAGAGCAGACAGACTAGCCAAATTAGCAGTTCCTTGGGCTGGGGAAGGAAAATGAAACAAAAGAGCTGCCCCAGGAACAGTTTCGTCTCCTATCAAAGCAACCTCAACCCAGCTGTAGAGCAGGGAAGGGATCCTTGCTTTGTCTCACTGATTTCACTGTGAGCTCTCCCAGGGAGAAGGACATCCAATGCATATAGCACCTCATTTTAATGCAATCCCACTCTTAGCTGGAGCTCTCTCTGCAGCATTTCTAACAGCAAAACTGACATTTTCACTGAGATGTGAGCAGGGAGGAAAGAATTAAACTTGGATCATGTGTTTCAACCCACTCACTGCAAATCCTGCAATCCAGACAGTTGCTCTGGAAGGCCCATGCATTACCTGATGTAGGAGATTCCTTGGACTGAGATGACTGCGAGGCTGGGCGACTTCCACTGAACAAGTAGCCAGAATCTAAAAAGCAAAAATGAAACAGTTTGAACCCCGCTGGCTCAGCTGCTGGAGGTCTATCCTTCAGAAAGGTAACCACATCATCTTGTCATCAATCTCAGAAGGGGATGGGGGAAAAATGTCCCTGTCTTCCCAGGCAGGCTATATGCCAGCATCAGAGTAATCCACTTTTCCCAACTGCAGCGGAACAGATCTGTCCAGCAGGCTCCAAAAACAACCCTCTGATTGTATCACAGCCTGGCTTGCCTCTACTTTAAAAGGAAGAAGGTGAAGATACGGTTGTATCCTTTTCTCATTAAAAGAGCCTTAAAGGTAGATCATAGGGTGAGATGAATTCCCATCTAGTTGTCAGGCACAGTAGCCATAATAATGAGGCAGAAGAAAAAAAAAAAAAATCAATGAGAAGTACTGAAGTCAGGAAAAAGAAGTGCTACAAATGAAACCTCAGAGCTTAAATCAATTATTTTTCTTAGGCCCTTGATTTACAGAAATATAGGCAAACAGCTTTGCAAGCTGAAAACCTTGCTGTTTGCGAAAAGCATTCAGCCCCGACAGCACGCTCTCTCCAGTCTGCTTGGCTTGGCACCTTGGCAAAAGAAAGCACAGACCTCACAAGGGTGGTTTAGCGTGCAGGGGGAATCCCAGCCGTCGGGTGCGTTTGCATCTGCCCTTCCAGCGGCAGTCGGGTAACGAGAAAGGTGAAGGCTGTGCCCAAAGCTGCCCCGCTGCTGAAAGGTTTCGTGGCTGGTCTTCCTCTCGCTCTTAGTGGATCTGGCAAAACCGCTGGCAGCATGAGCGAGAGAAATGTCGAATGAACTAAAAAATCCCCGCGAGACTGCTCTCTCTGCTGCAGCGTTATCCTAGAAACTGCCACATTTTGGCCTCTGACCTTCTGGTAATCAGTTAGCGACACGGAAAAGCTTAGCTTTCCTTGGATGGAGAACAGCATTTGAATGCTATTTCCCATCTGTTTCAAGGACAACAAAACTGAGGGCTTACTGAGTTGCTGGAAGAGAGTCTTTCCTTAGGCCTATAAACCTTCCCTAGATCGCACAGAGACCTTAAAAGCAAGAGGAAATGGGGTCTCTAAAGCAGCTTCAATAGTTGTGCTAATGCCCATCAAATCCAGACTTAGGGAAGAGCTGCCCTTCAGCTCTGCTCCCTTCAGCTGTAGCAAGAAAAGCAAACTACCCAAAGCAGCTAGAAGGAAGGGAGCGATTGCTCTTGCCAGATCCGTTATCCTAATGCTCCCAGTCACTTCCGAAAGCTGCTCTTCTCCATTCCCATGACTAACTGCTTCTTCCATCTCTCTCCCACACATAGCCTTGTAGCTTGTGCCATACTGCCACGAATGCCCGGAGAAGCCTCTGGATTTCAGTAAACCCACAGCAGGCGAGCATTCAGCGAGACCTTTTGTTTCACCAAGCTGGCAGTGGTATGCTGCTTAATGCCAAAAAACTAATTACCAATGCTGAACACTCCCCTGTGCCACAGGAGCAGCAACCCCTAAAGAGGACCGTAAGATGTGGACACCTCACAGCCCATCTCCTCCTGAAGCATTGTTACCGTTCCATGGTCACTTCCATTGGGCCAGAACGTTTCATGCACACTCACCTGCTCTGGCCAAGGAGGGGATGGTACCCAGCGAGAGTGCCCTGTTGAGACGACCAGGAAGAGAGGAAGAAGAAGTTCTGCGTGGGGATCTGAAGAGCTGTTGGTTTGTCAGCTGGAGAATACTGGGCGGTGTTGGGACAAAGAGAGACGTAGCAGAGGAAGGGAAGCCAGTCCCAGTGCCGCTGGGAAAGAGAGTCATCGAATCCCCAGAAAGGTACCTGCAAATGACAGGCATGACAGACATTTAGCAATGAGTACATTCCATAACTCCCTCTCTCAGTTGTATTTCTTGCACGAACACTTGCTTTCTCATCAGGTTTGTACTAATTTTTCAGTGCAGGAGTGCAAGATGCAGAATGCTTAAGAGTTTAGGGGAATGTTCCTACACCTTTGAATCTGGGGAAGGAAGAACTGCTCAACCTTACTTAAATTATTGTGCACCAACCTGTCCCACAATACAGGGTGGAAAAAACGGTGGAACAGTTTAGGAACTCAGGTGCAAAAAGGCATAGTACTTTGGGTCTCTCCCTGGATGAGAAAATTACCCAGAGACCACCAGAATGCTTTATAAAGTCCAGATACACATAGGACCAACAATAGAGTACATCTTATGTTTGTTATGAGCACATGCAAACAACATGCTTAGAAATGTCATGACTGTGGGAAGCAAGTAGTTATCTACTAGTCTTTTTGTCTTTAGAAACCAGAATCAACATCTTACCTCTGATGCCAGTATAGAGAAAAGTATTTTTATGGGTACCTAGATAAAGATTTAGGCACAAGAGCTCTATTTTAAAACTAACAATCAAACCTCTCTAATACATTTGCCTTTATTATACTTCTGCGAGGTAAGGAAGACTCACTACCCTCGCTTTACAGATGGGAAAGAGAAGCAAAAAGAAGCTGAGTGACTTGTTGAGAGTCACATAAAAATCCTATGGTAGAACAGAGACACAAACCTGGGTTTTCCAATCCTAAATTGAGCCCTAAGCCATTACATTTTCCTTTCTCTGCACAGGATAATTAACCACAAATATGTACTAGCATAGCCATTCAGAGGGAACTGTGTCTTGCTTCTAGTGCGTAAAAAACAATCTCTATTATAATAAATTTAAATTGGCTATAATAATGGCAATTGTATTTCTAGGTCTGTGAGTTGTTTTCAGTGGGTTCTTTCCAAGTGAAAGAGGGCAGCTGTAGAAGAGCGTGTCCAACTTGAGAACACAAGACAAGAGGTAACAGACAAAACATACTAAGGGTACCTGTACCAGTTAGCTTGATATTTTAAGTACTAGAGACATATTCCACTGGTAAAATAACTGTATGAGAGGACTTTGTATTTTAAACAGTTTTTGCAGCTAGCACTGCCACAGTATTTCACGCTCAATTACTATATGCAAATAAACTATGCAATTAATTTCTGATACCACCATTTCATCACCTACCTTTGCAGTGGTTTAAAATTTAAAAATCAACCTAAGCTGAACAATCCGTCAAAAATTTACTCCTATTTTTACCTTCTTTCTATTCCTCCTTGCAATCACGTACTGATCTTAGTCTACGTGTACAGTTTAGTTGACTACGCTGCATCAGAAATGAGGAGTCAGCTTTGGAGTCTCACTTGTGTCCTCATACCATCAAAATGAGCATTCCAGGAATGTTGCAATGTTGAAAGTATAGTAATTTTGTATTATTTTTAACAATTATAAAATTGAAAAAAATAAATGAAAGAAAGTCTAGAATATGAACAAGATCTCTCAACGATCTCCTGTAAGATTTTTGTTTAGTTAGAAACAGGTAATTTAACTCTTGTCAAATAAGTTATGATGAAGTACTAACAAAGTATGAAGTATATATATTTTAAAATGGAGATATCAGACTTTGCAGCATACAATCAAGCTGCAACATTTGGAGGTTTAATCTCACTTCTGATGAAAACAGGGAGACAGAGGAGAGCAGCAACACGGATTTTCTTCTGTCAGAGGAAAGCCAGTAGTAAATCAGAGTGTGAAAGAATATATGTACATCTCAATCTTGCGCTGCGAGGTGATCTATGCATGTGCCTTTCTCTCTTGGAGATTAGAGGTGATGCAGCAATATTATGCAGTGCTAGCACGTCCAGAAGAAGCAGTCTAGAGTTAAGATTACAATTTAAAATATCTTATAAAACTACTTATCTGCTAGTACGAGGCAGACATCAACAATCCCGACCAGCTTAACCAGGCTGAACAACATCTGAGCCAACCAGCTTCCTGGTGCTTGCAAGCAGGACATGCCTTTAACAGCGGCAAGGGACTCGTCAGTCTTGCAGCAGAAACTGCCCAACCTCTTCAGGTTCCAGAGGACCTGGGAAGGGTGTCACGCTTGGCAAACGCGCAGAGTCCTTTAGTGCACATACGTACGCGCATTTGCCCCACCACACATACAGATGTAAATAGCAGATGTACGTGTCCATCTCAGCTTTGTAAGAGAAAACGAATGGGAAAGGAAATTAAAAGTGCAGCTCAGGACTAGGATATGAATCATATCAGAAAGAGCGATACCTACCACTCACTGTGCCATGTCTGTGAAGGGCCAAATCAGAGCATCGCCTGCGAACAACATAGCTCTTTTTTCCTAACTGTGCAGCTTTTGTACCTTTGGGCTAAAGGATCCAACTTTACACAGGTCCTTGCTGGGCTGGAAAACAGCTTATCTGGCTCACTGGTTTTTGGCGTTTTTCACTTAATGGGCTGGAAGATATTACAATCATTTAACACTCATAACCACAATCTCTTTCCTGGGACTGTAATTTTTTTTGGATTGGATTTCCATGGGCTCTGCTGCTCAACAGCCCCACCTCCTCTCAACCTCACCAAGTTAGTGCAGTCAGATCCTCTGGGCAGCTGATGAATCCTTTGTCCTGCACCATCCAGAAAAGGAATTTTTCTGGTTAGCAAAGAAGAGCTGAAGAATTTTGAGCATAGCATATTAATGCCTTAGGACTGAATGCTGACCAAAGAATGGCTTAAATATTGATCCACTCCGAACAAAGTAAATTCCTGCAACATGTGCAAAATCCTGTTCCTTTTCTATGCGCTTTTCTCGTTAGCGTTTGCCACTGTCACGTCAAGAGGGCTAGAGGCTGCTAAAAAGCAGGGGTGCTGTCATGGGAATGCGCTTCATGCCTGACAATGGTCAGCTGGACTAAAACTTCTTTCAGAAGCAGATGAAAAAAGGTGAGGAGATCAAGAGGATCATAAGGCAGGAAGCAGCCACATCGCAGCCCTGGAATGGAGCAGTGCAGCTGGGTCTCTGGTCTCAGACTACTGCATTGCTCCAAGCCATTTGTGATAATAGTGGGTCTGGTAACAGTGAAAAAGTAACCAAAAAAGGAAGAAGAAGGGGGGGAAAAAAAAAAAAAGAAAAAAAAAAAGGCTCTGGAGTCAGACAGTTTGTGGAAATAGTCAGGGCCCGGAAGCCGTTTATTTCAGAACTTGATATTGTGAACATCAAAAATTGGGTATCTTCATTACTGTTTACAATGATCACAGCATTACTAGACAGTTGGGCACAACTTTGCTACACAGATACTTCAAAAATAAATAAATAGAAGGTTAAAGAAAAATATTACATGGTATGGGTCCGTACACTGTCCTGAAGAAACACCTCCTGCCAGCAGAGCCTCCCCTCCTCTGTCCCAACACCTTCCTCTTATTCAAAGACAACACCGTATGTGCGTGCCTTTTTAATTCACATTTTAACCAGAGATGCTGCATCACCCCTGGGAGAGAGAGAGACATGGGAGGGCATGGGTCAGGTCAGACTACAGGGCTGCAGATGGACCCACTCCTACTGGATAATTCAGCACACGGAGTAAGGAAGGCAACATGCAGTCACGGTCAGGCAGCTTGCTGTACGTGCCCAGCTTCATCTGCCTGCAGGCAGCCAGGGAACCACGTGTCAGCCACGGGGTAAAATGCTTCCTCTGGACTTAAGGTGCCATCGTAGTTTAGCTGTGAGTTATCCAGGTGTAACTGCACCATTTCCTCCAGGCAGCGTGGGTGCCGCTGCCCCCACGGCAGAAGCGGCTCGCCATGGCCTTACTGGGAGATAAGCAAGTTTCTGGGAGCTGACATGCAGTCACTTGTCTGGCCTGCTGCATCCCATCGGTCAGTGCCATAACCTGTGCCTCCGGCCAAGCCGACACAATCAGGAGTAAAGAGCCACACACTGAATAAAAAACAGGCACAGGGAGAGAGGGGAATAATGCTAAAAAATGGCACAGGTCTCAGACACATTAGGATTTTAATATGTGACTTAGCTCGAAACTTTAGCTGCCAAGACTAAGAATTCTTTTCTCCTACACGTTTCCCTGCTTTGGATGAAAAAGGAGGGTTGAATTATAGCTGAAAATGCTCCAGCTGCCAGGACCTGCACTAATACCTTCTACAGCACAGACAGATGTTTGGCATCAGTTTTGCCTTCCCTCCTAGCTGGTGGCACAAAGGTGGTGGTGGGGGGTGTATATGCACGTCCCACATCAAAAATCCAGGCTCACTGGCACGACAAAAACGTTCAGAGGACCTCTTCCCTGCCTGTGTACTTGATAGCTTTGGTCCCAAATGAGGCTTTCCAGGGGATGACTCAAGGTACACTTCAGGACTGAGTACTGCCCTTTCGTATGAGAGCATCTGCTACGGCTCAAAGAGGCCCCAAGTGTACTCGCAGGTGACGGCACACCTGGAATGAACGGGCAGGTTATATGTGACAGCACACAGTTTCAACAGCGTCTTTTAAAAACCAAAGCAAAGCCATACGCCACAGCTCCCTGCTTTCATGAGCAGAGTCAGTCTGGAGCAATCATATGGCTATTAATTATATTAATTTTTATAAGAGTATAAATAATTTGTCCACAATACATCAATACATACTTTCTATAGTATCTAAGCATGATTATTAGCTTCACATAATTTCAGCGTACTTGAAAAATATTCATAAAGCCAAAATAAAACACCACTACACCATTTTTATATTCCCCTCTTGTCCTCACCCTTTGACACACCCAAGCTCAGTTCACTAGGGCATGCAAAGCACAGACGTAGGAAAGGAGGAGTTAATAGAAAGGAAAGAACGGGATATAAATATAGCATATTTAGAATTGTAAAGGGCCACAAAGGCGTCAGTTTGCATGCACTGATGTCGGCGAGGGCTTCAGGAAGACCAGAAGCAGCAGCAGCGGAGATGCTTACTTGGTTGCTAGCTCTGGGTTCTCCCTCAACCCCCCTATAGTCTACAGAGTTGCTCAGAAATTTAAGAGTGCAGCCCAAGTATCCTCTTATTCCCAGCCACACTCACTGGTGGCAAACAAAGGACAAAAGCGCTGGCCTGGCAGACACACAGGCACTGCTGTCCCAAATCGCAGCTGCCTCAGTTCCACTGAGGCAGAGCAACACAGTGTTGTCAAAAATCTCACCCTGGGAAAGGCACTTAATGAACCCACGTCGGCCCCTTTACGCACCCAACTCCGCTGGGCAGGGTACAAGATGCTTTCGAGTTGGCAGATCAGCCACGGCCACTGTGAGAGCGAAGACCAGAGTCGGCCACTTTGGGCTGGAGCAGATTTGATTTCAGGTGAGACACAAACGCGCTAACAACGCCTCACCACCTCAGCTCCACTCCGTGGTGCCATCCTCTGGTCCAGACACCGGCACGTGGCCAGTGTAAAAAAGCAGCACCTGAAATTAGAGGCTTTTGGGGCTAAAATCCTCTAATACTGTTGAGATGATGTTCGCACGCTCTGGCCTGCATGGCTGGGAGAATCCTCAGGCAACAAAGCTGCATCTGGCGACCACAAGTTACTACGTTCGTCTGTGGCCTGAAATAAGAGTCCAGCTAAGTGACAACAAGAAGCTCAAAGCACTGATCAAGTGGTTCCGGATGATTTTTGTGTCAGCAAGTTACCAGCCCTTTGTTAGCTATTATCCCCCTCAGCAGAAGGAAGGTATAGCCATGTGTCATACAAAATAGCACCTCAGCTTCAGGAGGATGGTGGCACTGGGCTCAGATGTTGGATTTGCACCAAAATACCTCAGCTGGAAGCGTACACTTCCTTCTGCTGGACTCACCGCAGGGGAAGCAACCAGGCAGAGTTAGATGGCATATCTAACTGCCGAGCTATCTCCTACCTGAACCTCAAGTAAAAAATGCAAAGTTGGCAAAGCACCTTCCTTACAGAACCTACAGCATGGCATAGTGTTTAGAATAGTCTATTTGGCATTGAAATTGGGCATTGCAGGAACAGTCTCAGTAAAGGCAGTGGCGGTTTACCGATTTTTTTTTTTTCCAGAAACAGTCAACAGTAAAATACTGCTAACTTACAACTGATCTTCTTCAGGCCTAATTGTCTAAGGAGACACAATTGGCACAGATCGAATGCTAGCAGTTTATAAATCAGAACACCTCTGGAAAAAAAAACCTTTCTCCTCCTTTCTTCACTCTCCTCCAAAAGATGAATCATCCTCTACCGTCAGCAAAAGCACGTGAGACAAAGCATGTGAGAAAAGCAGGGAGAGAGGAGACTGTCAGCACCAGAGTCTCTAGAAGACCAAAAATTCAGTTGCTGCTAGTTTGTCCTTGAGGCTCCGAGGTTTTTTGTTGTTTTTAAAAACAGCAGCACAGACATGCTGAGGCACCGAGAAGCGGGAAAATAAGCTGACACCTGAGCAAAGACAAAAGCTTCTTTGGCATTAAAATTGAACCACACTTCAGTATGTGTTTTGTTATTTTGTTTCGGCTTTGAAATTTTTCCAATTATGAGTCCAAAAGTTCTTCAATTATAAGTTGTGGACAAAGCACCACAGAGACCAGGGCTTCAGTTGTACAGCTTGGCCATAAACTGAAGTAGCTTTCTGATGTTCTGACATATAAAATTAGTGCAACTTGTAAATATACTGCATTTGTATTCATCTGCATAAAGTGAAGACAAACAGATTTCTTGCTTGCATGTCAACTGCAGTTAACGTATCTCCCAGATAAAAAGATTTTAAACTCTTTCAGTATAGAGTCGCACTTGCTGTGCAAACAGAGCTAAAATATTTCTTAACAGTATTATTCAGGCTTCACAGTGTAAACCCCACTCCTTCCCACAGTTCTGCCAGCTGCCTGTTCCTGGTACCTAGCGTGCATCCTCCCCACCCCATCACAGTACTGCACAGGAAAAAAGACAAGAGAATAAAAGAAAAGATCAGGCGCAGGAAAACAACGTAACACTTGACAGCAAAACATCATAAAAGGCGCCAGACCCCAGGGGGCTCAAAGATGGGGCATGTTTTAAATGGAAAGAAAAAAAAAAAAGTGCTGCTAAAAAGAAGGGAGGAAAACAGCTGCTCAGAAGAGATAGGAGGCCACATGAAATAAGACAAAGTGAAACTTAATACAGCCTTGACTTTCAGCTCCTGGAAGCAAAATATCTGAAGAGGCTGACAAGCATCTTTAGGGACTGCCACTTAAGAGTTTCCTTGCTACTGGGCAAGAAAATTTGGACAGATTAATTTTATTCTTATTAAACAAAGGATATTGCCATTAGAAATCAGGCATGATGTTACCATGACCATCTCCACACGTTTTAACAGTTTGTCAGCTGCTCACACCCCTCTCTCCTTCTAGCAGTCTCAATATATCCTTCTAAACATAAGATTCCTCCCATCACTCGGACACACTTGGCAGCAGAGCAGCAAGAGGAACTGCCCACCTCTGCCACACCAGGCGGTTCCAAGTTCATGTGCTAGAAGCTAGCAGGAACTTTCAATCCAGCTTCTATAGGTAAATGCAGAAGACAATCACAGCTAAATAAGAAACATCAGTCTTTTCCTACATTTCACTTTATGGGGAAAACTTGAAAGTACTGAAGCAGGAAGAAGGAAGGAAGAAAAAAAAAAAGTCTAGATGTCTTATTTCACTTAATGGACATAATAGCTCAAGGTTTCCTGGGTCTTCTGTGCAGCTTGTTTAGAGAATGGCAGAGCTGGGAGGGGATTTGGTTCCAGTCTCCGTTTTGTTAGGTGGCTTCGCCCACCTCACTTGGAGCAGCAGATGGGCTGCAGAACAATGGTGTTGGAAGGGCCGCTGCAGCGGGGAGTTTTCCAGGGCTGAAAACGCTATAGCCATCACTGCACTGAAAGGAAAGCTGGGTAGACAGTGATAGCACATCCATACACAAAATTGTCCCCCCCTTTTTTTTTTCCCTGCCACTCCCTGTCCTTTCGCCAGCCTGCTCCCGTCGGTCTTAACATTGCTCCCTGCTCCAGCAGGCTGACAGGTACAGAAAAAAGACTGGGTTTTTTAAGGAACGTTTCCTACTAAACCTCCTAACAGAGAGTAGGGAAGAGGCACCGGAGTGATTGTGGCAGTCTAACACAGCACTGAGGACCCTGCACACTTCTGCTGGATTTTTTTCCTGTTTTGATGAAGTCACGTGGCTTCTTGTAGTACTTACTTTGAAACAATTCTCTAAATTCAATAAAGCGTCCTAGTGGAAAATGGGACATAATGGTTATTATTTAGCATTTTGAAATTCTGAGACTGGAACAAGGAACAACCTGTGCCGTGAGCTGGAAGACAAACCTTTTGGGTCAGGATTGATAAACGATGGGAACACGGAAGAGCGGAACCAGATTTTGCAGATGCTGGATTCCTTTTGGGGACAAGTAATTAAACAACCCTCAGAGCTGCATCATTCACAAGCACCAGAATGGAGAAAGGTGTTCTGTTTGCTTGGAGGGGGATATTGCAGTTATCTGAAGGCACCAGGAAAAAACTTCCAAAGGAGAGCGCATATGGCAAGCAGGTTTGCGCGTCCCCTTCCCGTGGCAGTTGTTAAGTTACGGGCACACGGTCCTTCAGCAGGAGCTGTACCTTCCACGACACACTCAGCTTGGCTTGTTGTTAACGAATCTCTACAGCGCTGTTGTGAGTGCCACCTTTCCGCTTTCACAATGAATACCGGTTTGAAGAACGATAACTATGAAAAGCGATGAAATATCTTTTGTTTCCTTCAAAAAAGCTTCTATAATTTCACCAGCATCTGCAGCATCCTGTAGTGTCCGAATCTTTCAGCAGGAGATGCAGATACTTTATAGTGAGAGCTCCATTCTGATTATTTTAGAGTTTATACACAGGAAGATCAAGACACCCAATTAGCTTATATCAGACTATTAGTGTGGCAAGTTCCATTGCACTATTCTGAACAGAAGAAAACAGCAGATCTTCTGTAACAATGCTATTTCCTCTTGAAAGACCCAAATCCAGATGAGAAACTCAGTGGAGTGCCTTGCATAAAACAGTGCAAGATAATCAGACTGCTTATCTTAAGAGGCCCCAACAAGTTAATCCTACAAAAACTCAAGCAGCTGAAAGCTCTGTCTTCCCCACACAGTAACATCCAGTCATCCCAGCTTTCAGCAGAGGACTGCCGGGCACTCAACTCAAAATCACAATTTCCAGACCCCTTTCTTCAGCAGCATTAGCACCAATGCCAGACTTCAAAAAAGAACCCCTCCATGTAACAAGAAGAATCCATCTCTATTGCCACGTGGACCCACAGCAGAGGCTCCCACCCCTTCCTATAGCACATCCTCCTAATCTGCGTTCTCAAGGAAAACGTTGACTGAATAAGTAGTGATATACAATGAAAGCTGATCGTATACCATAGCATGTGGTTGTTAGTCACATATTTCTTCTCTTTCTAAGGCTACGGGAGTGGAGGAACATATGCGTTTTTATCCAGTTGTGCTTTTACACAGATGCTTCTGAGGGGGTGGTGGGGGTGGGTGGATAAAAAACCCAAAGAAAACTGGCATAGAAAGCAACAGCCACTGGTAGACTTGAAAAGTTAGCCTAAAACAGCTGAATGCTTTCACATATTCAATCAAGACACCCTGAGCTACATAACCTTTTAAAGCACCCTTTTAAATAAATTATTGAAGTTCCAGTCAAAAGCACTTAAGGACGTCTCTCCATTTAAAATAGGAGTCCTAGGAGAATGGCAGAGCGAGAGAGCATGCAGTTAAGTGATGCTACACAGTGGAAGGCAAGAAGAACCAGGTTATGGACTACGTGTGGTCCCTTCCTCGCACGCCTGTACACCATGCAGTGTTACTACAGCACACGTTACAAGGACTCGGAATCCAGAGGCAAGTTCCCATCAGTTTGAAATTAAAATGACCAGCACCATTAGAAAACTGAAGGCAGCCTGGGCCCCATGGASGATCAAGGCAGAGGATTCCTCAGGGACTGGCTAAGGATGGACAGGAGAAGCCAGAATCTCTTTGGCTGGAGGAGCAGAATGGGGAGGAGGCTGCATTTATGGAGTAGTTTGTGAAGCAGCTGCTGGAAGAATTGGCTTTGGGAAAGTTGGATATTTGCACTGCTGATGTASGATTCAGGAGGAGGGGAGAATGGAGGCAGCAGGAGTAGCTTCCTTGGCTAGCACCAGCAGTGGAAATGCTCCAAGCAGCTAGCACAGTGGGAAGCAAGGATGGGGAAAAAAAGGAGGAGGAAAAAAAAAATTATATATATATAAAGGAAGAAAAGATCTTCACTGTTTATCTACTTAAAARAAAAAAAAAAAGAAAAAGAGGAAGGGAAAATAAAAAGAGGAGAGAAAAGCACCAGTCGCAAAGAGTTCACAAGGCTTTTTTTCCTCCTYCCCCCAGCGTCACTGCTCTGGCTCTGACCTTCGGGGCCGGTATCTCYGATGGCCCGTTGATTTCCGCGTAGCCACTGCTGCGGTGAAGCCCACCAAGCAGCACAAGGATGTGGTGCCAAATTTGGCTGTGTCTAGCCAGTTGGGTGTTTCTGTCTTCAGGTACTTCTCAGCTAAATGCAGACTCATCACTACGAACCACAAGACTGAAGCAAACGCATCAATTCTCCGGAGCCTGCAATGTCAAAAAGAAACCCAACAAGACACAAGGTAAGAGTTTAAACACCAATGAACCCCCCTGGTCCTGAGGAAGGAGAGGGAAGGTGGGGAGGGTACACAGACCGAGCAGGTTATGTACTATCTCTTACTACGGTTACATCACCTGCAGCCCTTCCACTGCTGTGATAAGTACCTGAATCGGCCAGTTCCATTCTCTACCAGATTACAGAGCTGCACAGGAAGCTTTTAATTCACAGTAATTCAAGCTTAAATTGAATGAACCAAGGCACAGATCCAAAGCAAGTTCCGCTGTCTCCAGCCAGCCAGCCGGCAACCCAAAGAATAACAAGAACTGTGCCACCCAGTACTACGTTTGCCATTCTGGCAAATGCTTACCCCCTGGCTCACTGAGTCAAGACAGGCAAAAGTAACACGGTTACTCCAACATAACGCAGTTTTCCTTCAAGTGAAAGAAGAAAAAGAGCGCACCCACCTGATCCGCCCAGCTAAGAACATGGCCAACATGCAGGTGAACAGCCCAAGGACAGCGACCGCCATCTGGTGATTCTTCCCGTAAGCCCATGCGGCRCTCAGGTTCTCCACCATCTGTTCTGGGAGCAGGCGGAGCAGCTCCCGCCAGCGTGCCACCGTCACAGAAGTGTCATTTTCCAAGTCTGCATGTGAGCTTGTGACAGTCCTATTCCGAACGGACGCTGGACCAAAGGAGACCGGAGCAGGGACGGCTGCACTGAGCGAGAAGGGGTTGCCTGACCCATACAAGGCCATCAGAACCAGGAACGCACAGCTGAGGAAGGCCAAGAACCGCAGAAATATCACCTGAGCTGGTGTGGTTATGGAAGCAGAAGAGGAGGATGAACATAAATTCTGCAGAGGAAGGGAGAAACACCTTGTCAGAAGCTGAATGAACTGTAGTAAGGTTTTGAAATGGTGCTTTATGAAACACTTCCAGACTGTATGGTTTACTGCACAGTTTTGCTCAAGTCCTTATAAGTCTGTTCTGGGCTGACACCACAGGGGATGTTGTAGACTAGCAAAGAGCAACAGCAGAGCTATGAGCAGAAGCCAAGGTCAGGCAGGGCAGTGAGGCAAGGAAAAGGTCATAATTCACTTCCCAGCGTTCTTACTTCTTTTTTCCCCCTGTACTCCATGGTTTCCTGCACTGTATTCATAAGTTGGCTTCCCTACCTCCCCTTTTCTGCCTGTCCCATTATTTTCCTTCCACTCTGTTCTTATTAGTACATTAGACTTACCTTCTGGCAATTGCACTGAATGACACCAGCAAGAGGAAAACCTCAAACTAACATCAGGAGCATCTGTCGCAACTACCCTGGGCTCTTCTAAACTTCTGCCACACACCCAAGCCCCCAGTTAGAGAGCCCCAAGGCCGCTGCCTTCCCTTGCCAGCAGCAAACCCAGGTGCAGAGGTACCTAGTCCTCTGCGCTTCCCCCTAAATTCCCTCATCCCTCCCCCCCATGTACCTGAGTATAGGTCTTGTCTGTCTCACGGCGTTTGAAGTGGTGGCTGAGCAGCAGCGCCCGGAGCTGCCGATTCTGATGTTTTATGTAATACTCTACAGCAGCCTGGCACGGACGGCACAGCTTGTAGGTCTGCTCCAGATGGTGCTTATACACCTCGATCTCCTCATCATATTTGCCCTGGTGAGAGAATAGGTGAGGAAAAGTAGGTGAGAACTGCAGGTCCCTCCCCAGTTACCGTGCTTACTACTGACATACAAGCAAGGCATGCTTCCAGTCTCCAGAGGAACAGCCCCCTGAAACCAGGCCTGAACAGTGACCAAGCTGGAGGCCAGCAATACAACCAACTTCGCATACAGCTGACCCAGCCTCCATGTCCCAGAAGAGACAAAACAGCCCTTGGAGAAGGCTGTCGTGGCCCAATTTCAGGTTGTTGAATTTCTGAGGCCCGATTTTGCTGTCTTTGCCAAGATCTTATGAACTCAACACAGAAGGTGAGACAAAAAACTAGAATTGCTCTTTCCCTCCTCAAACAAGGGGACACAAAAGACCTGTTGCCACTTCACATCACTGTGCTGGAGAAAGGAGGACAAGGTCCTTCCAAAACTCAGCCCCAGACTCAAAGGCTGTCACTGTTTGAAGGCCCTGGTGAGATGATCTCCATAAATCATTAATAACACTTGTAAAAACAGACAGTGGGTAGGGCTGAAGGTACATTTTTCAGCGTCACTACAGTGGACACGTCGCTTATCACACACGTCGCTTATCACAGAGGCTTCCAGGGCTCTTCCATCTCCACTCCCAGCCTCTATCAAGATCCTTGTACCAAAAGCACACAGCTGAAAGCACGCAGCTTCTTTGGGAGAGGGAAGTAGAAAGATGCATTGTAGCTGCCTGAGGGCTTGCTGCAGCAGTTTCACAGGCTCCATCTGCCGAAATCGAGAAGGAATCACATGAAGAGACTAGTAGCAGCAGGCTCACCCCTTACTGGACAGGCCAGCAATGCTGAGAGAGGCCACTGCCGTCACTCACACACATCTAACCACGTTGGATAACACAATCCCATGTTCCTCAGCTGGCACAGACACTGCAGTTCACTGAATGCCTAAAAAGGGGCCAAAGGCTGGTGTTACTTGAGCAAGCGGATAGGTCTGGCAAGAGGCAGGGACTAGAAATAAAGCTGAGAAAAGGGAATCAGCCGAAGATGTTCTCATTAAGCACGATCAAATTTAAATCTGTTCCCTGGGAATCATCTGATTAAACTCATTACAATTACACAAAGCAGACTGGATTAGGCAACCCAGAGGATGAACGCATCCCACTATAGCGCAGTCTTATAACCCCAAGGCTTGACCATGGTTGAAAGCTAAGGAGTGCAGCACTAAATTCTCTGCATAAAACTTTGGGGAGCCATAACACTGTGAAGGAGAAACCCCACTATCCTACCCTCCATGCATATTAAGTAATGGGAAGACCAAGAAGCTGCTCAGCAGGAAATCCTGCTGCTGTAACTGTAAAATCCCTTTGCCCTCCCAGGCACAAATGCCTAACCAGGGAGATGATGCGGCTTCACAGGATTCCTCTCCCACTCCACTAGTAAAAGCAGAGCAGCACAGCCAAGGCCTCAGGAAAAACAAAATCTATTACGGCTTCTACGTGACTGATGGGCTGTTGTGCCTACCAGATCCTGTAAGCTCAGCTGGGTCCATGGTAGGTACTGGAGTTGTAAGCTCATCTCAGCAATGTGCATGTTTGGGTTTGGGCTCAAGCTTCAACTTCCAGTGTGCATCTAGAACAGGTCATTTCATTCCGGCTTTGGAGTAGGATTAGGTATGTTTGCAACACTGATCAGTAACCTTCTCTGCACTGGAGTGCCACACAGCGCTTCTGAAGACTACTGGAGCATCATTCCATAGAACACTGAAAAATTCCTCTCTCTTCTGCTTACTAGGCTGAAGCATGGAATTAAACAGAGCAGGAATAGCAGATACATGCATGGGAATATCTTGGACAAACATTCTCCTGTGATGCCAGTCCCTAACGAACACTTACCTCCTCCCTTGGTGAGAATGAAGCCAGCTGTTTGATCTTCATGGTTTGATGGTTGTTGCATTTCTTGCAAAGCAGAATTTGGCTGCTCACCCACTGTTGTGGTTTGGTAGGATCACAGAAAGTCGTAGCACCCGACACCACATGGTTAAGGTGTTCCATGTACTGAGCAGGGATGGGCTTGTTGTAGTCTCCATTCTGACAAGAAGCAAAAAGGGAGGCAGAAGGGAAAGCAAACGTGAGATCATGAAATCAAAGCTAGGTATCCTCTGGTTGATAACAAGATCCCCTAAGCTCTGTCAGGAGCTCTACACTCCATGCATTCACCTATGTAACAAAAGAAATAAGTGAAAAAACAGACAAAATGCTTCAAGTCGTCTCTCCCCTCCACTGTTCTGTACACCTACTGCAAGCAGCTGGTGGTGGTGGATTTTGGCTTAAGACAGGCTTTGTTATTTAATACCCTAAATAAAGCAATTCAGCTGTTCCAAAATACAAAACCAGAGAAGAATTGTTCCATATATTAGAAGAAAGATTCTTAAGGGATATTGGTGAAAATGTCAAGGCTCTTTTTGCCCTTTGAAGCAAGAGAGGAAAATCTGTCTTTATCATTTTATGTTAGCACATCCCAGTACAGTAGATTCTTTCTCAAATTTGACCAAGCGATCAGCTGCTGAGTTCACAGGTGCTCGGCACAGAGCTGCCGGCTGTCAAACCGCTGGTTATTCATCTGCACCGGGCCCGTATCATCTTAAATGAGGAGCAGGGTTTTCCTGCAAGCACTGTTCCACAGGGCATGCACCTTCCCAGCCACCCTTCACCCAATTTGCCACAGTACCTCTTGGAACCCATTGTACTGCTCACAGTTGGGGCAGTCCCAGCAGTTGCGATTCCCGTATGGCACTACCGTGTCCTGATTGCAGAACCAGCAGTTCACCGTCACGTGCGTGGGCTTCTTCCTGTTAGGAAGGGAAATGTGTCAGGCATCAACACTGAATTCAGCTGGTGTAGACGAAAGCAATGGCTTTCAAACAGGGAAATGCAAGAGAGGCTGGAATAACACTCAATCTTCCCATTCAGTATGTTTAACGGTATGACTCAGAGTAGTTATTTTAGCAATGAAAAGATGGACTATTAAAGTAGAAATAAATTTCTGCCTGATGCTCGTATCTCTTTGTGCTAGTACCATGGACATGCCAGAACTTTAATGACAGCCTTGCGAATAACCCACTTCACTGTTTTTCAGAGGCATATTTGGGGGTGCAAGTCCTCTCCATCATCATCAGTGTTAATATATGCAAAGGGTCCAGCAGAGTTGCTGCTTAATACCCAGGGTTCTGGGAAACAGAAGTTACGATCCACAAGAACTGCATACGATAGTACTCAGAAACCTAGGAAATAGGCTCATGGTTACAGTTTTATCTGTCCTTTTTTCAAGGACAAGGGCATATCAAATTATCCCAAGATTCAGGCACTGTAAATAGCTTTTTCTTCACAGCTTTAGATACATAAGAAGAAACTGAGGAATCAAATGTGTCTTCCCCAGTCTTTATGCACTGGAACTGAAGAGACAAAGACTAATGACCTGGATCCATAAGCCCCTTGTTTTTCAGAGCAATCCTGTTAAAACAACAATCACTACAAAAGAAACAGCCGTGAGGTGGCCCCACTGCAACAGATTGTGACAGATGTTTGAGCAAAGAACTTCAGAGGCCTGGACCTTGAGCCCGCCTGCGAAAGAAGGTCTGCATTTGTCTTGAAACTCGGTGCAATACCCAAGAGGAAGCCTCCTGGCAGGTCAAGGCGACAGATCCCAGCTGTCGGGGTTTACCAGAACCCGTCCCAGTCGCAGCTCCAAGGGAGGGCGGCTGTCGAGGCAAAGCCCAGGCAGGGACTTGCTATGGCAGCTATGCAGACAGATGGGACCCAGCTGCCACCAGCCCCGTTTGCTGCCTAACCCCACCAAGTAATTAGCGTGCCTCCGGCCGGACAGCTTCCAAAGCAGCCGTGAAAGCAACTGAGCAAGGAGGCTCACCGAGGGCCTGGAAAGCACGTAACAGTGGCCAAAGTGCTCACCAGTTGAGAGCAACTTCTCTTCTTCCTGCTCTAGGAAATGTTCTCTGCCGCTACAAATTCTGTAGCGAAACATCTTCTGAATGCTGCAGAAATGTTGTCTGGCACCCTGCAACCAAACAGGCAGGTGGGTCTCCCCTTAGTTAAGCTGGCTTCTCTCTCAGCCATCACCTTTGTAGATGGACGCCTACACTTAAGATTCTTCCCTACTCCCATTTCCATAGGCCACGTCTTGAAACTTGATTCATAAAATATCAAACCCCCAAGTGATGCTTGGGCTTCCTGTTTCAGTACTAATGATGAGGATAAGCTTCAAATGCAGCAGCAGAAAGAAGCCTAAAAACCCAGAGTGCACAGAGGATTCCCTGCCAGATGCTGAAAGAAAATGGCTGGAGCTACTCGGGTGACAGATTCTCATCTCAAAATAGATGCATACACCCACAGCCCTCTTAAAATGAATATTCACTGCTCAACTTTGTTCATTGCCAAGGGGGCTCAAAACAGTAAGTGATCCGAGTTAAAAATACCACCGTTGAAACTGATAGGCAAAAAAAAAAAAAAAAAAAAAAGATTAAACCAGACAGAAATCTAGGTTGCTAGTCCAAGTTACCCATGACCTACCACTGTCCAAAAGGCAAGCAAGCCACATGTCAAAACATCCATATGAAGGATGGACAGCACCACTGTTGGTGCTAGTTTCAACTCACCATCATAGGCATAAAAGCTATGAAAATAAAACACCCAGGCTTCAGCATGTTAACCACCAAAATCCAAATCCTACTGCACCTTGAGCACAGACTTTGAGAGCCAGCACAGGTCCCAGGTACTGCAGAAAGCACTGCAATCCCACCTTCATGCCACTGTGGCACCATCCTCTGGCACCCGTGGAAATAAGACACGCCACACTTCAGTCTCCACCTACCACCAGTTCCATGACATGACAGAGTAGGTGGAAGCACTAATTTCAAGGATAACACAGAAGTGGAAAGCACAGGCCAAAACATTAGTAAAGCATGCATGCTATAAAGCCCCAAAAGAACCAATCCCAAACCCTATTTGAGAACTTGCTAATATCAGAGACCAAATCCATAGTATACTCGAGACCTTTCCATCTTTTCCAAACAGGATTCTATTTCTCACTTCTGAGGCTGAGGAATTGCTACCAGGAGTTAAATAGCAGCCCTTCATTCTCACAATGTACACAAAATTAATTGCCAAGTCCTGGATTATTTAGGATAAAAAGCAATAATCCTTCCTTTTGTGAATCTATAATCTGTTGCCATAGAAATAGGTGCAAAAAATCAGAAGTTCCCAACCTGCTGGATGGAAAAAGAAGGGGGGGGGGGGGGGGGATGTCATTTGAGGCAAGAACATGTAGGTAGGGTGCTAATTTTCTATTAATTGGGCAGGACTTTAAAACCAAAAAACAAGTACTGCATTTGGAAGGGGGGGGGGGGGGGGGGGGCGTGCCGGAGGTCATTTGAGGCAAGAACATGTAGGTAGGGTGCTAATTTTCTATTAATTGGGCAGGACTTTAAAACCAAAAAACAAGTACTGCATTTGGAAGGACTCTCAAATACGTATTTAATGACTTTGGAACTATATATACTTTGACTGAATTCAGGCAGCAGCTGAACGTAAGCAGGTAGAGCACACATTGCTTCTGAAGTCAGACATTCTGTTATGAGAAGACAGACAATGCAAAACCTATATAAGCATTTACCCTGTGCTCAATCCCTTGCAAAACACTAGGCAAATCATCTCTAAGGATTTTATAATCTAACACTGTATTAACTTGAATTAGCTTCAGTGGACAAAGAACCACCCTGCAAAATAAAGCCTAAGCAGCAAGAAGTGATTGAATTACTTTCTGCATAGAGAGATTCCATTAACAGCTGACTTGCTGTGCTAACTCAGTATGTAGCTTGCACACCCAAAGAAGCTAGCAAAAATTCCCAGGTTTGGACAAATTGTTTTGCAGGCAGAAGATCTTTGCTTAAGACAACACTGGGGGGACATACCTGGAAGTAAACTCAGTTATGAGATCAACACCAAAATGTCTGATACTGCTCAGACAATATGACAAAATGTTCCTTTGTGAGAGGCTATCAGACTCCCTTACTTTGCTAACAAGCTTTCTGTCCTGTACATAGTGCTTGCAAAAATCAGACTGCAGGTATACCCATTAACAAACATTGTTTAGCAACTAGTTTGTGTCTCTCGTGTAACATAAGAAGGAACTTATGTTCCTTCCGACTCCCAACACTCTCCACTATTCCCTGTTTATACACAAATTAAAGGTCACGCTTAAGTCCACACTTTTAATGGATTACCAGAACAACAGTCTCCCTGATAAGTGCAGGTCAAATCAGCTACCTGATAATAACAAACTGGTTTTCTAAATATTGTTATTTATATCTATTCCCCCCCTCCTTTACTGCTATGTCAGAAGATGAAGACGTTTGGTTTTCCATACTCTTAAAAGAGGCCACAGGTAGATGTGCAGTTCTTCGCTGGGTTACCCTCATCCTCTGCCAAGGATTAAAAGAAAAAACAATTCTCCATTAAAAGTATTTAAAGCAACACACTTTGTTCTGGCACAATTGGACTATAAAGCAAGTATACAAATGGCTATGCCAGCAAATCTGAAGAAAAAACACACTAGGAAGAGGGGCTCTTTTACACAGATCAGTTTTGATCTGATGGCAGTTTGGCATAACCAAGCTGCCAAAGCTCCAAAGTACAGAGCAAGCCCATGGCACACTATGGTCGACACGAGTTAACAGGAGCTGATACCGTGTTCAGCTCACAGTCAGGGAACCTCCTGATTCCATAATTCCAAGTTGTGCCCACGTCCATCACTTGTCAATAAAGGGGATCTGCCAGTGCAGTCCCAATGCTAAACCCCATTTTCCAATGTGAGAAAAACACACCACAGCTGTCTAGATTCCAGCAGGCAAACTACATCATAGATGCATTTGCTCAGAACTAGCAGTTGTAGACAGGGTTGAAGATTCAGCCACAAGACCGGATTTCTAATACAGTGTCATATACAGGTTATAATGCAGCCTATCCTTTCCCAGGAGTCAGACTCGGTGTCCTCTTAACAGGGAAATGGTGCCCAGTGGACCCAGGCAGGGACACAGACCCGCAGTCACAACCACCTCCCGTGCTGTCCCCCTCAAAGGCGGTCGTCTATGAAACGGCAGCTTTAGGGAGGTAGCAACTTTTAATACTCTGGAGAGTATCGGCCATCAGGACAGGATCCTCCAGAAAAGGTGCCTCTTTATACCAGCTCAGTATCTGTGACAGACTTCTCAACTAAAAGAACTAGCTGCGTGGTAGTTCTCGAGTTCTATCGGCCTCTCTTAGAGTGTGTGATGGCTTATCTTGACTTTAGTTGTAGAAGGAGCAGCCTCTGCCATCACTGTCCCAAAGAGTCCCAAGAAAGAGATCCTCATGGGGTACTCTATACTGGTACTGACAACAAGTCAGCAGCGAACAATCAGCAGAGGCACAGAAGATGAAGGAAATGTGGCTACAGCTGCTGGTCTGAACTCAGCAACCAGACTTCCAGCGATATGTAACAAACAAGTAGCCAAGCCGTGATCCTGAAGACCACAAAACATATCAGAGTTTTCCTGTCCGGCCCAAACTCATAAGGCTGAAGGAGATCCTGTGCATATCTAGACATCACTTTTTTCTCCCTGATACAAAAAGCACAGTCTTAGATGCTGGCACAGTTACAGCAGTGTAACTCCGCATGTTGAGTAGTTATTCCAGAACTACTTTCCACTAGGTTGTTCTGATATATTTTATTTCCCTTGCTATAGGGGGTGGTAAAGGCATCTTGCTAGATATGTAAGTGCACTCACACTGAAAATGGAGCAAAGCAAGGCTGTATCGTAACATTAACACCAAAGGCAAAGGCAGCATCATGTCTGTGTTTGCATCAGTCCCTTATAAAGCTGTCCTCCTTGATGACTTTGGAAGATTCATTTAACTAAGGCAAAGTAAGAAATTAGGTAATATCAGAATAGTATTGAGAAACACAAATATGTAGCCCCAAAGAATTATCAAAGTCACCTCCTGAAAATATTTACAGCGCACCAGCAGTTTTCAAGGACTTAGGAAGAAATGCTTTCCATTCCAGAGACCTTTTGATAAACTTCAGCAAAACAAATCCAGTCTCTTCCCTCAAAAGACATGTTAGCCTCAGCTGGGTCAAAGAAATGCTGCCTGCTTCACTGGGGATTGCTTTAGGCCACTAGTATTTCTTAGCTGCCCTAAATATGCCATAGAAATGCCAAGTCTTGTATATGAGCTAATATACCACTGACCATTTATATGGTTATAGATAAAGAGCAAGTGCTTTAGAGCAAACTTTAAGTATTTTGTTGTGGATGTAGAAATATGCTTCTATTTCAAAGCGTAAACTTGAAGTGAACCTTAACACAACGAGCCCTTGGGAGCTCCTCTTACTCCAACAGACGCACTCAACAGATGAGCAGACTGCTCAAGTCTGTTCTAAGTCTAGAGTGCCTCTTATTCCATATATTCCTACATTCATTTCAAGCTATGCTAGATAAAAATCTGTCAAATTAAGCTTTACTCCTTTTATGAAATCTGTGTCCTGACTTCTCTCCTGATGCTTTTCAAACCTCGTTTCCAATTGGTCTGTTTAAATTTGTCCTAAGGTCAGAAACGTTCCGTGCAATTAAGAAACAAACGACCGAAGAGTTTTGGGCACTAATAACGCTGACTTCCATGTCATCTTCCCGAGTTTTAGCACTGCACTAACAGCGCTGCTATTCCTACGGCACTCTCCCACCGTCCCCCCTGCAACCACGCTTCCACCTCCAAATCGACCCACACAAGAAGCAAAACATTCTCTTTCCCTGCCTCCAACTCGTCAGAAAACAGGAGAGGAAAAACCCCCGAGCCTTCGGCGATCTCTGCAACACCGTCAGCAATAACGCCAGCCTGGACTACGGGCTGGAGGAAGGGAAACGTGTTCGATTGCCCCAGCCCAGCTCCCACAGCAGGCACACAAAGAGACGAAGCAATTCCAGGGGATAGGGAAAAACCTATCCAGCCAGTTACCTACAAGTTTTTTGTTGCCGCTGACAACGTGGAGGGGGGGGGGGATCCCTTCCTCATCAGTACCGCCACAGAGACACGACGGGACCGAGCCCGAAGCCGGGAGCCCTCGGCTTGCCGGGAGCCCTACCCGCTCCCTCCACGCCCCGCCGCGGAGCCTTTCCCGCCGCCGCGGCCCGCATCCGGCCGGCCATCGCCCGCCACCACCCCGCCCGGCCCGGCCCCTACCTCCGCGCGATGCGGTAGAGCAGCAGCCCGGCGGCGGCGGCGCAGACGGTGACGCCCAGCCCGCCGGCGGGGCAGCGGGCCAGCAGCGCCCCGGCTCCCTCCATGCCGCTCCCCCCACACGGGCCGCCGCCGTCGCTGTGACCTCGGCGGCGGCGCTTTGTACGCGGCGCGGCCGCTCCCCCCCCCCCCCGGCGGGGGCGGGCGGCGTCGTGAGTCACGGCGCGGGAAGCGCGGCGTGAAAGGCCGGAGTCGTGCGGCGGCACCGTGAGTCAGCGCCGCAAAGGCCGAGATCGTGGCGGCGGGGGCGGGGGCGGCCCGCCGGGCTCCCTGCCCTTCCGGGGAGCGAGGGAGGGGAGGGAGGCCCGTCGTGCCTGGCCCGGCGCCGAGTTCAACCAGCTTTTTTTTTTTTTTTCTCCCCTTTTCCTAAATTTAGAAACGGGACTTTCTGTATTACAAAAGCAGCTCCAGCCCCTTTAGGTGCCGGCCCTGCCGCAGGGAAAGAGCGAGAAGCCCCGGCGAAGGGCGGCTGCGGCAGGCGGGGACTGAGACTGCTACAGGCCCGGGCCTGGGGCAGGGCTTTTAAAAACTACACCTCCACCTCAGAGGGTTTCCCCCCGAGGGCCGCTTGCACAAATGAAACTAGAAACAACGGGCTCTGCAACAAGGCGGGGAACCGGCAATTAAATTTAACGTACATTTGTGAGGAAAAAGGATAGCTGTTCGGAGAATTGTGGGAACGAAACAGGGTCAGAGGAAGAAGAGATGGTTCCAGGAGAACAGATTCTCTGTCAGGATGTGCTTCCCTACCAAACCAGCTAGCTGTCTGGGGAAAATGGAAGATCCCTCCAATTACACTACTGTACACACCCCCACACACACCTCCCTCCCCGATTTTAGAGCACAGGTTATCGCCCTTTTGTGGTCCCTGCTCAACTTCACCCAGTAAATCATGTGCTGCAGATAACACCTCACTTTAGCCAAGGGCTAGTATGGCAAGGGGAGCAGGAATTGAAGTACAGGGCTTCGTGGGCAGCTGGTTACCTGCGAGCCAGAAGTTGAAGACTGCTGCTCTAGACTTCCCCTCTCTCTGGATAGATTGATAAACAATACAGTTCTGCAGAAAGCCCTCAGGTCTCTGGTGGGAGTAGTTCTCAGGTCAGACTTTGTTCAGAAGCTCTCCCCTAGAAAGCGAAGTAACACCCATTTACGCTCTGCCCCTCTCAGCACGCGTGGGTGGGATTCACTCTTCTTACAGAACTGGAAGCAGTTGGTGGTTTGACAGTTGTGCTCTGCTTTTACATGAAGGTGAAGAGGTAAGACCTCTCCAAAGTAAGAGACTCACCCTGCCTCAAATTGTGTAGCTGCTTACCTGGTTAAAAAGAAAAAAACTCTCAGCACAACAGACAGAACTGCTTAAAATTCAGAACCAAATTGTGTCAACATCGTATTTTTAAAAAGTCACAAATGGAAAAGCTCTTAATAGACAAATATTTGTACTGGAAGTAAGCTGTACTTTTAAGCTTGTCTTAACTGTGGTTGGGGTCTTAACTGTTCCCTTTCTGTCTTCACAGTTTTAACCATGGAAATTAATTATATGGAATAACAGTGACTATTTCCTCTTGATAAATGTGAGGGGTCATAATTTTTCCATCTCTCTTCCATTGTTTAGCTCAATTATTTAGGGATTATGAGGCCAAATGATAGGGAAGGGAGGAAGAACAACCCAGTTCTTTGGCACATCAAGCCCTTCTGCAAGTCCTCTAGGACTTCTGTACTTGAGAGCTTGTCTATTTTTTCTACAGAAGTCCCTCCCTTCCTATCAACTACATCTGTAGTATCAGTCCAACCATAGTTGCATTGTTTACCAAAAGTTTCCTCCTTAAAGGAGCTAATGAGGAACTTGTCCAAAGCAACTATAAATCACGGTGAGGGGCACAATCACAATACAAGCATTTATCACAACCATCAGTAAATGCAGATAATTTTGAGGGATATCAAGACAACCATGGATACCTAAAGGGAGGCAGTAAGTCTTATAGTGTAAAGACTTGAGACGTCTCATCTTCAAATGCCTAAGAAATGCTTCCAAAGCTAAATTAACCAACATGAGTAGCTCGCACTATTGTAGCAACAGTGAGTTTGTAATTTCAATTTAACTGTTGATTTATGAATGGGAACAGACTCAGTCAAGTTAATGGAAACTTTGTGGTCTCTTCAGATATGACCATAGTTCATCACCTTACCTGATAATTAAGCTACAAAGGGTCTAGTAATGAAGCCTAAACCTGGAGGGAAACTGCCCAGGAAATTCTAACCGGTAATAAATTTACCTACCTTCCATGAAATTGACCTTCTGTGGAAGTTGAAGAAGGGGAATGAACAGTGAAAAATGCTTTTAGTTTTTCCTTCACAACCAGAGAAAGGTTGGTTATTTTTAAATTCAGAGATCCCTTTGGAAAAAAACTACTTCAAATTCTTCCCTCTGGTAATAGGCTTATTCCGTACTCAGTGACATCAATGGGATTGCTCACAGAGCATCACCTAAAAATGTTAACTCTTTACAGGGTTAAGGAATCAAGGGCTAGTGAATTTTAAAAATTCTAGTGGAGAGAGGAAGGAAAAAGGAGTAAATGATACTAATTCAGAAATTCTGTTAGCTCCCAATATAGCTTATTAACCCCCTATCAAAATAAGACTAATTTTGTCAGGATTGGTAGCAGAGCTTAAAGAACAAAACCAAAAATCCAGCAGAATTCCTGATCTCCTATCAAATTTAGGCAGAACAAAAATTTATTCACCTTCTGTTGCTTTCTCTCTTACCAAGTCCCAGACTCCTCAAATGGGTTTGAGTTCCTTCCCCTCATTCTCAAAAGATATCAGCAGTCTACACATTTGACTAACATTTTAAAAGTGAGCTAGAGTACTGTAAGTACAGAGGAATACTAATTTAAGAAAGCAAATCTCAGAAAACGTTTCAAAGTAGCAGCACAAGTGTTCTAGTTCTCAAAAATAGAAACAGCACTGTATGAGTTTTGACTCCTATACAGAGACTGAAGCTTTTGCTGCTCATCGTCTCCATAAAAAAAGCCATGCCAGTTTTTAGTTACTCAGCTGTTTCCTATTTTAGCTTAGGGGTAATGTGATATGTTCTTTTCAGTAAGACATAATAGAAATCAGTTATTTTTGCAGTTTTGCCTCATAATGAGGTATACACACATTCTACCGTCTTTGCACTATGCTCCTCCATCACATTGATGTCAAATATGACCTCAAGTACCAGTCATCAGCTAGGTTCTGATGAGAAAAAACATGAAGGTTTGAATCCAGTTATCAACTCATTGTATTTCTGCCACAAAATACTAGCCTGAAAACTTTATCTTATAAAAGACAGCCCTACTCACTACTAGGCTGTTGCTTAATGCTTTGCATGATCCTTCCAAGTCCAAACACCACCTCCGCTGTATACGGTTCTTGAAGTCAAAGATGTCCATGAACACTTGTTTATGCTCAAGAACTCAACACCTGCTCAAATCATGAGAAGCTCATTGTTCAGTTCAACAGCAGGGAAGACTGAAGCTGGGCTCAAATGCTGTAGTGTTTGTCTCAGCTGCCAAAGCAAATGACACTAATGAATAGGAGAGCATAGTATGGCCAAAGCACAACACAAATCTAGCCATTCGAGTTCTAAAATATTTTATCCTGCACTACCAGTAATTATTCATATACAGTACTTTAATCGCAAGGTACTGCTGCAATACAAGTGGTAGAAGGACTACTAAATTAAAAGCATAGTCTAATATTTATGAAAGGACTAGTCTCAAGTATGCAGAATATTTGATTTATAACTGAAAGGTAAGAACTGTATCGTGACTACTGTTGAAGAATACCCCTTTGATACTGTGTCTTTGAAGGGGAAGACAGATATGGTATCTATATGAAACATGAGGACTATTCAACAGGCTACACTAAGCTGGCGAATCCTTATTTCCTTCAGTAAGAAATAATGACATAAAGAAACTATTTACATAGGCTGTGGATTTTTTTGGTGTTAACTCCAGTGACATGTCCATGAGGTAACATACTACCTCATTCCCATCAGAAGCACTGCTCTACAAGGACATCAAATCAAGAGGAACATATTCCCGAGTATCATATTGTAAAGCAGAATCCAGAACTGCATTTCTACTCTATAGTGTTTGGGACCTATTTTACCCTCTCTTCCACTCTCCAGACCCCTAGCATTGAAGTATAAGGAAAACATAACACAAAAAAGCCCCATAGTAGCAAAAGGCTGAGGTCAGGGTACATGACCAAATTACTGCATCTCATGGAATTTCTGCAGGGCAGCCAGGCCACAATCACTGGCTGTCCTTCTGCTCTCAGTCCTTCACAAAAGCAAGGTCTAAAAGCCAAGTTGTGACAGATCTGTTTACACACACTAACATAAGCATGTATCCCACATGCATAGGTGCACACAGTACTGTAATTAAATTTTTACTACAAGCCTCCCAATCATATTCCAGCAATATTGCCAGTGTAAGTGGCTTTTCTAAGAGATTCTGGTGTGCGTATTTCATACCATCAAAACAGAGAAACGCACTACAAGATTATCCTGCCTGAACACTCCAGGATGTTCACGCAGCAATGAATTATGCACCTTGAATAAACCAGGAGAACTCTCCAAGTTATTTGGGCATTAGGCTATTACAGTGCTAAAAAGTGACATAACTCCAGCGGTAAGAAGAGAGTTTCAAGTTTCCAAACCAGTTCTTCTCCTGTTTTAATACAGTTTTAATGAACATCAGTCCAAGACATCACTCGATAGTATGAGGTACATTTCTTGACCACATATGGCTGTGCTTAAGGAAAAAGACAAACATATGCTTAAATTAAATAGTGTAATTTAATTTAGTAGCAGTTTAATTATCATTAAGTTAAAAAAAGTTATAATTAACTATTAACGTTAACGACTTGAGACCTTTCAGAAAGCATGAATCCAAAAGGAAATATCCAGCAGGTGGTCACAGACTTGTAGTTTTTCCACCAGCACTGCCACCTGCATCAGTCTCTTAAAGGACTACTTGTTCAACGAAGAAATTGGTCTACAGTCTGTAACAGGAGTCTTGGAGCCACTACTTTGCATGGTCTTCTAACAGATACACAATTAACTCATAGGTGGACAACACAATGGCTGTGTTTGGTATCTGCCGGATGAGTTGGGCAAAGAGTCCTCTATAGAAGGCGAGATAGCCTTCTTCACGTGCTACCAGACGTGCTGTCTGAATGAAAGTCTTGTATTTAGTGCCTTCTTCTCGCAGCCGTGTCCGTATGACCTCTGCAGAAAAGTAAAACAGAGCCCAAAGTTAACAAGACTTAAACCTTCCCATTGAGAAACGCCGTTACCAGGAGAGAGTACGCAAAACCCAGGGACATGAAAACCTTCCTGTACCAATTGCCTGCCAGTACTTTCAGCCATGGAGTCCTGGACACATCGCCCTTCAGGCAAGAAGCAAAGTTAAAGATGAGTTCCTTTTCATGCACAATAAATGGATTACTTGTTCATTCAAGCTACTACAGAACTAAATGCTTCACTGATGCTCACATAATCAATATTGCTCTTTCTATATAACCATGATAACATTCACTTCTATCCAAAAAGAATAACACTGCTAAGGCCACAAGTGTTTCCCACCACTTGATCACAGAATCCCAAAGGCTGTGGATACTCAGCTAGATGAGGCTACTAGCAAGAACAGAAGCATTAGGCATTCAATTTCTTTTTGGCATTTTTTGAGTTGTTTTTAAAGTACAAGTCCCAACCACCAACTATGTGGCTAACTAGGAATGGTGGGACCAGTACCGAAAATGCCAATGGATACGCACACACCACAGTAACATGCATTTGGCCATTCAAATAACTAAGAATTTTACAGCCCTAAACCCTATCATTCATCTTGGATTACAGGCAACAGCTGTTCTACTGCAGTCGTAAATGGAAAAGTTAACATACCATGTGGATAAGCAATACAAGAGGCACAGCCCTTGGAAACAGCAGCAGCAAACATCAGTCCAAAGAAGTTTGTCGAGTTCCTTTCGGTCCCATTAGCAGGAGAAGGGGGCAGTTGGACTTCCTTTAAGTGCTTTTTTAAACTTTCATAAATCGCAAAGCAGATAATGGTCTCAGAAATCCCAGCATAGGAGGCGGTCAGGCCCCTATAAAAGCCGCGGATACCTTCTGTCTGGTAAACATATCTAGCACACTGCAAAGCATTCATTGGTTTTGAACCCCTGACTCTAAAAAACAAACAGAACAGAGCATATAATGAGCCCAGAAAAAGAATTAATATTAAAAAAACCTCATGGCTTTCAACAGTTTTTATAACTACAGAAATGGTTCTCTGCTAAGTTTTACTCCAAAAATCTTCTAGGAAAGCTGCACAGAGCAGGACTATCATGCTAAGAGTGCACACTTGACTTTGCTAATTCAGTAATAGATACTCAATCTTTCAGCTCCAGTTCTATCCAGTCTGTCACCATTCAATGCTTTAAAAGACAATCAACATTGAAGAGACACTGCTTTGTGTTAAACTAGTAATTCCATTTAAAGCCATCTTCAGCAGGCCAAGAGACAGAGGTCTGCTACATGAGAAAAGATCCTTCATTTTAAGAAGCAGCACTCAGTTCAAAGGTGCCACCCTGTAAAGTGCTGGAATTAAGTCTTACAAATTATTTTTAAGTTGTGGTGCCTTAAAGGATCCTTCTTATCTGACCTAATGTGTCCTTGCAGGAAGGAATGAATGTCCATTCTAAGCAGTCACTTTATTAGCAGAGTCCCTCATTGCTTCGATATCCACCAGTGCCTGTGAATCACTCAACTAAAAGATAGTACCGTCAAATTCCCTCTCTGTCTTCAGGAGGTATGGTTAACAGTAATACAATGCTGAAGGAAGCAAAAGAACATTAAACCACTGCAACAGATTCTTATTGCCTCTAGAATGTTTTATGGAACTAATGCGGCTTCATTACAATTTAAAAACCATCACCCTTTCTGTTTACAGCTACCTAGCGGTGTATCAGTAACCCTGGTTTGCTGCAGTAACACACATCTGTAGGATCTAGGATCAGTACAAGCGATGTTGCCAAATGGGACACAGACTGCAACCGCACGCTCAGCCTCCCACATGAGCTCTTCTGACCATAGCCTCTATTATTGCTGTATCAAAGCATTTCAGTCCTTGATATATTTATCCTCAACATCAACCCCTGAAGTACAGAAGATTGTGTAAGCAGGAATCTGACAGAAAATTAATGCTATGCCCAACTTTACCTAAGATTTACAGTGAAACCAGAAACTGAACCTAACTCAGCACTCAAGGCAACTTCCACATCCTTCTCAATAGTAACTGTGCATCAAACTGAAGTAGGACACACAGAACCTTAACCTTTAGTCTGACCAGGCAGAAGCACGGTGGGTTGAAAGGTGGAATTGAGAGTCAGGGAAACAACTGGGCATGATCTATCAAAGTACGAAGGGCCATGAGTAAAAACATGAAAGTTCAGTTTTCCAGAGGCTCCCTTAGCCACTCAGTGGCATCCACTCTCCCTCTATCAGTTACTTACTTGCGTTCCAGTTGCATTCTGGTTTTCACCATCCATATAGGATTCATCAGGGAATTTGTGATAAAGGCTGAAAAAGAGAAAAGTAAATCAAAAGTGCAGCTGAATCCATAGCTTACAATCTCTCTCTTGCCAGAGAACCATCTCATATTAAACTTCAGGAGGTGTCGACCAATGGCCTTGGAGTTTCTTAAAGGATTCTTCCTTTTTGCACCTATTTTAATATGTCCTTCATGTTCCTAAAGACTGCTGTAGACAAGATACCTTACTTACTGACTGTGTTTTAGAATAATAGGTAAAAGGAAACCTGTGGGGAAAACACACGTGTATTAGTCTTTTGTTTTCCCCAGGGCTCTAGGTGGTGCCATTGAGCCATCTCATTAACAGAATCCACCCATAATTAAGGGGTTAGTTTGGGAAAGATTATTTTTGTTGATCACTCTGGTGACTGATGCTTGAGCTAGTGGAGCTCTTCTGCAGTATTCTTCCTACAAGAACAAACTATTTTCCCCATCCTGGTAGGAAAAATACTTAATCCTAAAACAATTTGGCTAAAACAGTATCAAAAGTTTGCTGCTGTCTACTAATATTTTTTTCTTACATTCAGAGACATTCCCATAGCATTGCAATTGTAAAGTTCATCCCAAGTTAGTAAACAACAATCTAGAAATATTCCAAAGTGTTGAACAGGAAAACAGTTCCTCTGTAGACAAGGTAAGTTAGGAGCTGGCAAACTCCTCTTTTCTGGCATATACAACCCCAAACTAAGTGTATATTTTCAGAATGTGCCACGTACTGGCCTCTGTACTCATTGATATACCCCAATTATCCAGAATTGTCACCCAAGACTGGTGTGTTAGCCCAGGTCCCGTACAAACAGACTGAAAGTCCAGTCACCGCCTTACGATTAATTCTATTCGTTTCCTAACTATTGAGAAGGATAGAAGAAGTCTTGTAGCAACAACAGCTTGGAATAAGTACTTTCAAGAATTAAGGTGCATCTCAGAGCCACACAGATACCAATGCATGTATTGTCGAGGGGCTGGACACCGGGGTATTGCGGCAGACCATACGGAAGATGAATTAGAAATACATACCTGCAGAACCTGCAGAACAGATGTGCACAATGTTGCTGTTGGGCACAAAAATGCTATTAAATCGCTCTTTGGCTTTGGAGTAGCATGCAAAATAGACAGCTCTGTGAGAGAAAAAAAAAAGAGAGAAGAAAAGCAATGTAATACACACAACGTCAAATTAGACACATTACTGTTCTTCTCCCCGCCCCCCGAAAAACAAGACTTTCTTTCCAAAGAGGCCTCCACATAACTACTTCCATCTACAAGGACACAGGTTTTGTATTTTTTTTAATCCTTACACTACAGTGCCACTATCTGACTTGACACCCCCAGAGTAGAAATATTTTACTTTCACACCAAATCTGAGAAGGGAGGCAACGTGGTCTTGCAGACAAAGTTAGACTGGATACCTACACCAGCTCCGGCATTAAACACACTTTGTGAACTTGGGAATGTCACTTTCCCACCTGGAGCCTATATTTTCCATAAACTTGTTCAGCACTGTGACTGCATTAGCAGCACTTCATGCTTTAAACACTTACCCTGGACTGAAATGAAAAAGTTTTACACACCTCAAATCCCTACATAATGCATAGAGATAGAGGAAGCTCAGCTGATCTGCAAGAGTCGATATGATGAGTAAGGAGCTGTCTGAACCAAGCATGTTCAGATAACAGCTCCTTGAAGTGAACTGCTAGAAAAGGGTGGATATCAGTGGCTACAATTTGAGAACTTCCATAAAGTAACTTATTCCAATCTTATGGACGAATATGAAGGAACACAAAAGACAGCATGAGTGAGTTGCATTGAAAGAGGCGGCAGTCTTGGATTCAGATCCCTGCTGCAAAGATCACCTGTACAGAAATAGGATTCCCCAGTTCCAGGGGGGAATATCCTACCTACTAGGCAAGAGGCCAGAGAGGGAGTAAACCACAATTCAAGTTCCTTTTTAACTAGTTCAATTTCAGGCAGAGAACATCTGCCAATTTCCCGATTGCTATCAAGTTTTAACATTTGCTAGGCACACAAAGATCTTCAGCCCTGCCAAGAATGGGACAGTCATCGGTACATGTGAAAAACATTTAGGTGCCTGCAAGACTTCCAAATACAAAAAAACTTTGTAGCTACTTTTGTTGTTGCTGTTAAAAAAAAAAAAAGGGACACACCCCCCCCCCTTTGGGGTTATGTGGCAGCAATGCAAGTCTTTCCCCCTCAGCTGCAGTTTTTCATTTGAGAAGAATTTAGGCAATCAAGGACCAGACAGGTACTCCTCTCCCCTGGCATCTAGCTTTTACTCAGTGTTTGGCAAGCACTTTTACGTATTCGCAGGGAAGTAGCAGATCATATTAGAAAAATGCAAATATTAATCCTACAGATTTTTCTGCACTACCTTCTCTTGTTTTCTCAAGCACATGATAAGTGGCTCTTGCAACGACTTGGAATTTAAGTGCCTTATTTAATCTGCACCTTCCAGTGTTATACCAGTGTAAAGCAGATTTTTAGAAGTATTTCTTGGTATGTACACTGTGCAGTATACATGCACAAATCTCAGTTTACAGATGGGATAACTTCATTACCTATTCTTTTGAATCACGAATGCACTGCAACATTTGGGTTGGTACCTTAAATGTGTCTTTTAGCAATAGTTTAACTATTTACCTTGATGGTGCAACTCCAACCAAGTTTGGACCCAGCCCTCGGAAGAGTGACCTTGGTCCTTCTTTTTCTAGAATTGACCTTAAAATAAAAACAAACAGGGGGGAAAAAAAAAAGATAGTATTTGGGTTAAAAGTTATGCTTCTTGTTCTGTCAGACAGTCAGTCAAAAGAACTGTACAAAAGCAACGAGTATTAATTGTGAAGCTGTTAACTTTTAAGCTACATAATATACTTGAAAATTAGCAGTATTATACAGTACTAAATAAAAGCCACTATACCATAAAACTTCAGTGCACTACAGGCAAATGTGTGTCATATGGCGCAAGGTTATAATTTCCACTCTTTGAAAGCTGTCAGGAGTTGAATTAAAGTTTCATGGAGCATCCAGCGATAGTTGACTCTGATGAACAAAGAATATTTTTGGCATTCTCTGTATCTAAGCAATTCAGGAGTTTGCTTCCTGTATAGAGACACAAAAAAAAGAAATCCTTTTCCCTTTCACGATTACCTAGTGATGTCTTTTTTCCCCAGAGTGAAAGTTGAATGTGGAAACCGTACTACAAGCTATGTCTCCCCAGGTAGTTCAGGGATATCTGGTTTTGAGGGCATTCAAAAGAGTTCACATCATCTTTCCCATGCAAACTGCAACTACAGAGGTACTGCTGTGAATCGCTGTCAGGACTGGACTTCATGATCAGGTCTAAAACAGGAAGATTGCCAAACGATGCTTTCCTGTAGGTCTGCAATTGCTGAAGCGCAGGTTTCCAAAGCCATTTCCACCCGTCCTCCCTCGCACCTTAGAAGGCACGCTGGGCTAGGACTTCACTGAAGAAGATAAACTGTTTGGACAGCTTCCCCAGCAGCTGCCAAGTTCTGTACAATACCTTGCTGAAATGCCTCATTAAAAAAGACTTATCTTACAAGTTCCTTGCACTACTAACAGCAGACATATTTACAAGGACTTAAACAACAGCCAAACACTAGTAAGCAGCAAAGTATTTACCAGTGAAAGCCAGGTACAGTCCAGCAATCACTGGGATTTCAGTGCACGATCTGCTAGACAGCAGCCCTCTTAACTGAACTCACCATGTGAAAACCATGCAAGAAAATCCAGATAACACCGGGCTCCATGGACAGTTCACGTGCACATGTTGGAACTGCCAATTTTTCAGCATTTGCTTTCTAGGTCATTAGCACTGTTGAGAACGTTCCCCACAGTTTCCAAAACCAAGCTCGTTAGACAGAATAAGATATAGGAGCTTCTGAAACACTTTTTCTGCAGCAGAGTTGAACTTTCTGTGTAAACTCCAAGGCTGAGTGTCTCCAAGGAGACAGATCCACCAACTACTTGTTCTTTGTCACTTAACAGTCACGACTGCGGATTCCAGCTGGGGTGACTCATCAGAATCTTAAATGGATTAGACAAAAACAGCCTGTCCTTCTGGAGTGCTTTCTATTCAGCAGCAGGCTTAACCTGCCCTCCTGAGTACCTACTTTCTTTCTATTTACAGCAGTTAAGGGGCTTTCATACTCAACACCTTTAACTCTTACAGAGCAATTTTATATATAGGGCTCCAATGGCTGCTTCTTTAGCCGTACAATTTTCCCAAACGCAAGTCACATCCAGTTTGGCAATGCATGCATGACCAGGATTGAGAAAGGGATGGAAGAGTAAAAGCAAGAGACCTAACTTCACTTCTTTCTTCATACATTTGTATTTTATCAGAAAGATCAATAGCATTATCTGTTCTTCATAGATGCTGCCTGCAAAGGAATGACAGCATAAATATTTTGCTCTCACTTCTCAATCCTCTGAGGTAAGCAGGTCGAAAACTTAGTGATACACGCAGCTGAGCAATTCCTGAAGTGAAATGAAATCAAGATCATAGTCACCAAATTTAATTATCTTAATAAATATATTAAAAGGTTGACCCAATTTTAAACTATTTCCTCTCCCCCTAAAAAAAAAAAAAAGACAACCCCAGAAAAAGATGGGCCAAGAGGATGAAGTAAGAGCCTTGTGCCCTGAAGTTTTCACTTCCTTTAGTTACAGCTGCCTAAAGTCCAATGCTGCAAGGTGAAAAGATAGCAAGAGAAAGGAGATGAAAATCAAAAGGCAACTGGCACTACCTCACATTTTCAGTCACGAATCGCTCTAGACTCACCTCTGAATAGACAAAGAAATGTTTGGCAGGGGAAAGAAGCACTGTTTACAATACAGAAACTCAAGTCCCAGAGTGACTCTAGCCAGATAGTTCTGCAGAGAATCTGAATTAGCACTGTGCTGTTATATAACTGTGCAGCTTCTCCCCAGGCGACCTGCCAAGCGTGTTGGCCTTACGTAAAATCATTCAACTCGCTTTGCTAGGCGTTATTTTCTTTGGCATTTCTGCTACCTGCTCTAAACAGGACCTCTCTGCATCACCCTGGGGTGCCCAATGATCCAAATAAACTCAATCCGTTTGCATAAGGTCTGAACCGTAAGTTTATGGTGCTTTGATATGAAATACAGTAGTAGAGATTTGGACTTCAGAGTTGCTGGTAAAACTATTCAGCAGCTGCAAGCTAGATGATTTCACATTTCCTCTTTTTTATGAATACACATCTGAAAAGGGAACAGCTGGAGCATCATCTGCTGCAGTCTGAACCACACAGAAGGCTTTTAACAGAGATGGTAAGTAATACAGGTGTAGATAGGATTGGTGCATAATAATAATTGGCAAAGACAACATCTAACAGCAAACAGGGAAGAGCTCATTAAGTCAGCTATAGCTGAGGAAAAGATAAAAGCTTCCAAGACCCCAATTAGACATTATATTTTAGTGAGACCGCTTTTGCAAAACATGTCCTTCCCTCACTCCCAGAAGTTTCAGTTATAGATCATCCACAGAAGAGTGCAGACAAGCATAACTTAAAATACACGGGAACACAGAATTCTGGAGGTCATCTGGTTCAAACTTATGCTCAAAGCAGGGCCAGCTTCAAAGATAGATCAGGGGCTGACTAATGCATCCCTAAGTGCAGAGAACCAGAAAGCCTGTTACAATGCTGGTTCATTAAGGTGAAGGAAAGGCTACAGGCTCTCACTTTTATATGACGCTCCAAAAAGAGAGTGCTTCAAGAGAGGAATTAAAACTTCCGCCCATCAAACAGGCAAATAGCAAGGCAGCAACAGCAACAAGTGTCTCTACTAGCTAGTCAAAGCAAACTGGGAATGGCTCCAGGAAAAAGACAGCATATATGGCTTATTCAGTCCTTCAATCATTTGCCAAGAACTGGCCCCAGCTAGTAAGGATTACCTGTTCCCATGCTCAAAGGAGACTGTAAACATGATTATTCCCAATAAGAGACAAAGACGACACTTCTCAGTGTTGAAAAAGAGAAAAAGCCCTTTCCTCTGTAATGTTTTCTGTGATAGTTCCCACAAGTTAAGGCCTATCAAGAGTTTGCAGTATGTCCTGTGTATTGATCCCTAGGAAGTTATAACTACCAAAAAGCCTAAATGTGAGGAGACAATTTAAAAATAACACCTCCAGACACTTAATTCAATTCACTTTGGAAAGCTTCTATGTGGTGGAAACAAATTTCTGTGGAAGTTCAAAGGAACGCTCAGGAGTCCTGAACATGAATGTGTTTTTAAAAGAATAATTTATCTTTCTACTGCTGAAGGCAGAAACCCAACTGACATGAATCCTTCCAGTGCAAGTCTGAAGCAAAATTTGCATTCCATGTTTGCACAGAGGAACCGAAACTCAGATCACTGGTGTCAAGCAACACTGAATGACAGGAGGAGCAGTACTCACTTGAGAACACTCAAGAGCCCCGGTGATACAGATGTTGGCCTGACCATTCCTTCACCACTGATGGTCCCCAGCTGGACTTGTGGATAGTAGACAGCCCGGAAGGCTAGCTTTGAAGACTGGAGCCTAGTCTTTATTACCTCTAAGGGACACGTAAAGATGGCACCAACTGTTCCTCCGCATCTGTAACATACAGTTTAAACAGAAGACAGAGTCAGGAAAACATACCTGCACAGACGTGTCAAATCACAGCATGGCACATAAATAAAATCTGAAGACTTGTCTCCAGTTGCTCCGCATCGTGGACAAATTACTAGGAAGCAGGGCAGTTTTGGCATTAGGCAAGGGAGACTGTTCCCAAGCCCTGGGGGAGGGGAGAGAAGGTTGAGAAACTGTTAAAATAATCGTGTGTAGTGATGAGATTGGTAAACACAAAGATGATACCCAGAACTAACAAAAATCCCTGACTGACCCATGTTCTGCCAGGACTTGGAATTCTGCCTGTAAAAACTTCAGAGGCATCCATGTTTCAGAGGTTGTTGTCCCAAAACAGACATACCCTTGGACAGATTTTTCTTATGGGAAGCAGGAAGCTGGCAGATGAGAACAAGCCACTGGGGATTAGGACACTATGGACTGAAAACACAGCAATACAATTCTTCACCATCTCAGCACTTATGATTAAAACAGCTGTCTACAGAAGCAGCAAATATCAAAAGTACACTAAGTTAGGCCCTCTTAAAAACAATGGCTATCAACTACTTTTTTGGGGGTAGGGGGAAGGAGCTGCAAGGATGAAAGGGAGGGTGGGAAAACAGAATAACAGGACAGAAAGGCTACTAAAGAACAGAATTCCCATACTCTGATAACAGACAAAAATAAAATACTATACACCCACACACATATGCATCTGTATATATACATACACATATAGAAACACACACATATATATAAATAAATAAAGAAGAAATAACTGATCTTATAAGAGGTATATACTCATCTTAATGTAGCCAGACTGAGACTCAGAAAAAGCACACCGGGCCAAGAATATAAGGTGTGTGAGTCCTAATTTTCATTTTAACCAGCGATCCGGAAAGTGACTGGTCAAACCATTTCTCTCTTTGCTGCTGCTCCTCTTTGGTAATTGAATGTCCTTTCTGTCAAACTTCACAATTAAACATAATGTTGAGGTTGGCTAAAAGGCACTATATCTAAATTTTATTAATCAACACGTTGGGATTTAGGAAGACTTAACTAAAGACTTCAGTTTTTTTCCAAGGGCATTTACTACAACTGAACCTATTGACTAGGAAATATTTTCTTTGTTTACACAAGGGTCAAGGCATGTGATTCCTTCAAAAACCTGTGTTTGCAATCTTCCTTAGAAAACACCATGAGTCAACAACTTAACTCTCTTTGATGTTAATGTGAAATTGTAATTTAAGTAGTTTTCCATGAAAGGGAGATGAATTAAAAAAAAAATCCTATCCTTTGTCTTGCGCATGAAAAAGGATTGCTTGCTAGAGGCATAAGAAGTTTGCATGCACTAATCTGGGAACAGAGATCTATAAAAGGACATTAATAACTGTACTAGTGCATATTTTCTAAAGCCCCATCTATACGTGAACTATTTTACTAGGAGAATCTTTTTTTAAACACAAGGCAAATGGTAATTAAAGAATGTCAGAAAAATCCAAGCTGTAGATACGTACTAGTTCATAAATGCTTTACCCAGTACAGCTTATTTTGCTTGCTGAAGCAGTTATGTCCTACATCAAACAGTAACCATTCTTTGCCAAAACCCTGAAGCCCCTGCGCTTGCACTAACAGCCTGGCCACCCTGGCTGTACAACCACAAAAATTAAGGTTCTTCATAAGATTCAAAAGGATACCTCAGGCCACATGGCCGGGGAATACAACTTCCTCACTAGTTTCCATGTTCTGCAAGACTCTGTCCAAGTACATGATCCCAAACACTCTGCTTTTCAGATAAACACGCATCCACCAGAAGAAACCGTGTTTTCACTGAGACTGGCAATATGATTTAACAGCATGCTTCAATGAGTTTGTCCTTTAAGTTCTTGCTTCTTCCTCTTCCCTGCCGTAAGGGGAAAAAACCTAAACTAGGGACAATCCATACACCCAAACTGACAGATATTATAAGAAGGAGCTTTGCCTTCATCCCTTTTAAACCACTTATGCTTCGACTGTTGAATAAAGTCACGGAGTTGTTCATGGAACTAAGTACATAGCAGCTGAGGTTGCGTCACTTGGCTCAAAAATGACAGTGTTCACAGAGACCTTATCAGGCCTCTGATTATTTTGTGTACTGAACCAGGGCTTGGACACAAGCCTTCTGTTGTGTCAACACTCCTCTGGAGGATATCGCTTCAGTTTATCCTTCTCTGTTTTGTCAGGTGCATCTCACATTGCTCACATTTCTCTGAAATTAGATCTTGGGAGGGAAAGAGAGGTCAGGAATGGCTTCTCCAGCAAAACCTTGCCTGTTCCCACAGCTCACACTTGTAACTCGGAGCAGGAAATGTTTTGAGGATTCCTCTTGCAGACCCCCACTGCCACCTTTCCTAGGATGTATATCCAATACAGGCACAAGTATGTATAATTAACACCTGACTAATCAACACACTCAAGAGAAATTGTAAGTCTGTGGGAACTCGATGAAGGTAATTTGATTGCCTTAATTCCCAATTCATTTCTCTACCAACGCTCTGCTACTGTGTACTCCGTCTTCAGTCATTTATTTCACAATTATGAACATTAAAACAATACTTTCACAGTAGCAATTCATAAATTCAGAACACCAAAATTCCACTTGCTGTTTCTGAACTACCAGCTGCTCAGTCTAGAGTGACATCTTGCCATACAATTTTTTAGCCTCTCTGGCATATTCCCTCTTGCATCAGCTGTCTTCTTGCCTTCCTAGCCCACTCCTTGCCTTTCATCCTTTTAGTTTGATAATCCAGTTAATTTAAGCAGCCTTTAATATTTAAGTACTTCTGGTAATGCATATGTAATCCTCTGATATTCAACACAATGAGTTAATATCTGCATCATCAGTTTTAACAGCTCAGAGTTTATGCTGTCAGTGTGACATTTAAGAAAAAAGCATTAGCTAACAAAGCAATTCTCAGAAAGTCAACAGGGTGCATACTTCATGTCCCAAATATAAATACGCAGCAGATAGTTCAAGTAAGGACTTCGATGGATTGGGCAGCTTTTTCAGATGAGCTGATTTTCCTCCATATGGGAATTCTATGCATCATACCCTGTGTTACTCTATTCCCTGGAAAGATGGCTGAAAAATAACATGCTGTGCATAAAAGAAACACTTGGTATTCCTAGGGTGTTCCAAATGCCTACATCTGGGAAGAAAGGAAAAAAACAACCAGCCTTCCTCAGCTACATAAACAGCCATAAACCCTGAAAGATTCAGACTATGGATATACAGCCAGATAAATTTCACTTGGGAAAATCTTATGCTGCAATCAAGACAAAACCTCCAAGTCTTCACACTGGTTTGAGTCAGGGTGTTTTTTTGATACATAAGTGCAGAACTACAGTTCCAGAGATGTTAAGCTGTGTTTACTGCACTAGCCTCTTGCAAAAATCCCAAAACAAAGTCTAAATCTGTCTTTAGTCAAAAGATAGAAACCTCCCCAGAAACAAAACACTACGGTAGAGTATCTTCAACAGGTCCCACGGCAAGCATATAACAAGAGGTTCCCAGCTATGCTCTGCGTGTATCTCAGATCCAAAATCTCTTCAGTGTGAGACACCCAACAACTCATCAGCTTTGGCCTGTCGCTTACTCCCAGAAAAACAGTATTTGTACTTCAGGCTTTGAATGCCTCCTCTAGTTACATGATGGGTCAGGTATACATTGCCATTAGAGCAGTAAAATACAGATCTCTGCTTTGTGACGTCCAAACAAAGGAACTAAGGAAACTCTTGGTCTGAGAATACAAAACGTACTTTGTGTTTATGGAGATACATAATGTACTATACATTAAGAGCGGCAAAAAAATTATTTAGTTCCATAAAAAGAAAACACTGCTTAAAAAACATGCTAAGGATGTAAATCGCAACATTCAATCCCAATTTTTCTCCTGCTGCCAGCTTTCTATCTTTACAAAGTCCACCCCCGATATACCAATGACTTGCATTTGAAATGAACTCTCAGCACCCACTAGCACAATTGATATAGATGCCAAGAATCTTAATTAAGAATAGGGCTTACTACTTCTGTCCTAGATTTAATCACTGAGCAATATTCTTAACACGAATAACAACACAATGCTGAATGTTAAAGGCAGTTCTGGAAAAAAAAAAAAACACCAAAAACAAAAACAAAAAAAAACAACCCAAAAAAGCATCCAAACCTTTAAATATCTTTCAGTAGAGTACCACTGACTTTACCAAGATCATGAGCAAAGACGATGAGCTGCTTGGTTAGAGGAATCATAACTTATCACCCAGCCTGACACATTTTGCTGTGTGAGCATCTGAAATTACCTCTTCCTCCCTAAAGGATAGCAACTACTCTCAACATTTAACAGTGAATTTTTGACAGACAGGAGTCAAGTGAAACGCTTGCAAGAGAAGTATAGTTGCCAGACTATTTGCACTAATACTTAACGAGCCACTTTAAGAACAGGTTGACAAGTATATGTCAATTCACGCTTCATGGATAGCACCACATATAGCTTTAAATGTCAAAATACACCTTGGAAAATCATTTGGTACTATTGAGTGGACCCCTCTGATGGATTCAGAAGCTTGTAGAGCTCTCTGAACACAGCTGCAAGACTGAATTCAGTGGGACAGCCAGGGATACAGCTAAACCATGGCACTAACAGTGCGGAGTATTATTTGCTTTCCTGGTTGCTGACATAGGATCATGCCCACAAAGGCAGGTAAGGAAACCCCAAAGTGAGCGGTATATTCACAGCAAGTGCGACAAGTTTTAAACGAGATTGTATTTGCAATAGAAATTTCCTTTTGTTTTTCTAAAACGTGCCACATGCTCTAGCACAACATGCATAGCATAAACAGCAAAGCAGGTTGTATCTTTGATATTTCGTTACTGCATCATCAAGACCAAAGAAAACAAGCTGCTGCATTTTCAGATGCTATAGGAAATGGAGTACCAAAAATACCTGAATTTTGAGTTAAGCATTCAATAAATTTCCAGCTAATAATGTTATCATCAGGTATAGACATTCCTGTAAGCACTTACTGTGTTCCTTGAGCTGATACACTGTTAGTGAATGCACATGAGAACCTCAACTAGGTAGAGGGCTGGAAGACAGTCAATCTCATCATCAGCTCCAGCTGTCCTGGACCACGCACAGTAGATCAGACAGATATATTTCAGGTGAAAACTGCTTCTCTCCATTTTACAAATGGAAACATCATTTCCCAAATGGTTTGTCAGCATTAGCACATCGCTTAACAATTAACACCTGTGGGAGCAGTATACCAGTCCCTTTCCCCACAGCTTGTTTGGTTACTAATTTGGGGAGTCACTTTTAGTTCTGTGACCTGTACTAGACATTCAGGCAAACCCAGGAAAATTCAACACTTTAAGCAAGGCTCTCGGCAACCTATTGAGACAATCAACCTATGCCCATGGAGACAGATGTCACTATGCCCTCAATTCAAAGCAGCTTGATGTCACCAACCTCCCCAAAGTATGCTTCCAACTCTTTTACAGGTGGCTTAAGCAAGCTTTGGTATCTAAGGTTGCTTTTCAGAGCCATAGGAGCAAGGGAGTTACGGACTTATGCCTCAATATCAAGACAGAAAAAATGTCACAAACATGGTTTTATTGAAACAAACAGTCCCCTCAGTTTGAACCAAACTACTAAAGAATACGTATCACACAGTACCTATATGAAATCAAGAGAAAGTTTGCTCCCAGTTTTTGCTCTTTGCCAGTTCTATGAAGGGCACTGCAGCCTCTAAATACCACTTCTTAGGAAATCCCTGTAGTAAACAGTATTACTCCAGCTGGAAAGACAACACGGAGTAACCTCTGCTGCAGCCTAGTCCACAGTTTTTCCCAAACAAAAATAAGCAACAACTGCACTGACTTCAGCAGGGAAGCAGGAACTTGTAAACAGGCTTACATCTGTTGTGCAACTTCGGCATCATTCTCATTGCTGCTTCTGAAATCTTCCCTGCCCTCAGAGTCATCTTCCCATCAAAATGCCAAGACCCTTTGGCTCGCTGTTACTATTCTAAGCCTTAAAAGGAACTAACAGAAACAAAAGGAAGCCAATGAGTCTGTCTGCCTATACAAAGTCGGCTAATAGGAAGCAGTCTCTTCAAACAACTGGAGAACACTTTCTAATATTCAAGTGCATTTCATCACTCCCAGCCTCTGAAGTATTAAACACTTCTATTCTGGCCATTAAGATTATCTGAGGCTGGCCGGCTTTTTTTGCACACACCTAAGGACACTGTATTACATCTTCTTAAGCTGACACTGCACCCCATCCTCACCTTCACAGGAAGCTATCGTAATACCAATAATGCCTCTACCAAAATTATTTCACGTGAATGGGCTGCTCTTGCTTTATCTGCAAAAAATACTTCACAGCTGAACAAAGGTTAGCATCTTACAGAACTTATAAAGTATTCTGAGCTTCCAACACTTTCTTCTGCTGGAGGGGTAATTTTATCCAAGGTCCTGGTTCTGCAAACAGCTTTATGTCACAACACAGCCCATTTATTATAACAGGGTTCTCTGAAAGAAAGTGCAAAGGTAAAGGTATTTGAAGGACTGAGGAAGGACCTCAACAAAGACTTTTACTCAAGCATTAACACGCTAACAATTCTTTCTAAAATTCCTTTGATGATATAATAGATGTAGCAAAATATTATCACAGCTGAGCTCCTTTAATCAGATTTTATTGAGCAGGCATCCTTTACCACTACTACTAAAAAACAAAATGCGTAAGGCAGACATGGCACAGAGCCTCATATCTAACAAGGTTTGGGTTTCCAGCTTGCCTATCAGCTGGCTGGTCCAGCACCCCTCCAAACACATCACATATTTCCTACTACATTTCTTACACGTAAGAAAGGTGTTTTAATAGCCTGGGCAACAGTTCAAAACTGATGTTCAATTTCTTCTTCTGTCCACTGAGCCCTAAGAAGTCTGCATTTCTCACTTGGAAAGCAGAGATAATAGCATTAGTAGATATGTACCCACACGGGATATGGAAGTTCAGGGCCTTGAACAGGGAACCGCTCTGAAATTAACTGTTTGGATGGTGGGTTGGTGGTGGACCAAACACTTTAGCATTGGCTGGTGCACAAGAAGACTAAATTTGCTTTCTCATTTTCCTTTCTATAACACCACAGCAAGATAAATGATGGTACACTTTTCCATGTCTCTGTAAATAACAAGATATGCAGAACAAGAATCAGGTGCAGCAATGAACATTTAAAGGCCTGTATACCCTAAAAGACCATCTCTTTCCTCTGTGCTGTATTTTCATCGCTGCTTTAGAAATAGTTCAATCTTATTATACCAGAGTGGTCAGGGGGATATTCCCTGCTGTGTTTCCATTCTTTCTCCCCATGCTCTCTCAAAAACAGATCGGACCTGGTGACTTCCTAGGCATGCTGCAGAAAATGGTTGTTTACTAGGATCCTGAGAGAAGGTAGAGGGTACATTAAATGAGCAAGGAAGATGCTGGTTACCCAGTACTAGACTAAAACACTGATGAGTTTAAAATTCCTATTTATTTCTAGTCTGATGAGTTATGTGAGGACACCTAGAGTTCTGGATAGGCATTTTTACTACCCAAACAAGTTGCACGTGTACATTCAGGTCCAGTTTCTGTCACTGGCTCCAGGTACTACTCTAACGCAAGTGGGGGAGGTGGGGGAAAGGGAGGACTTAACACACAGTATCCAAGTCAGCAGAAGGGAGTGTCTCTGAAAAACTTAGCTTTGTTGGGTTTAATATTACATTACATGAACTTACTGCTCCAGAGACTTGTCAGAGGAGACTGAAGTCTCCTCTTTAGCAACAAAAGAAACAATGGTCTACTATTAAACAGATTTAAACTAACAATAGATTTCATGTGGGCTTCCTAACTACTATCAGCTGACAAGCACTACAGAATATTCTACTACTTTGATAGTTTAAGCCTTTAAAAAAAAGATTAAAACAAAAGATTTCTGATAAGGACAGAATTGCATACAACAGCACTTACTATCTGCATGACAATTTTTTTAAAATTTGTTTTTAATTTACACCATAAAATAATCTTACTGGACTACTATTAAAATTACTGCAATAAATTAATTAACAAGGCTTTTTGGGAAGGTTTTTGGTTGGTGGTTTGTGGGTTGGGGTGGGTAGGGTTGTTACTTTAAACTTTTAACACAACAAAAATACGAAGTTTACAACTCCCTGCAAGAACTTAAAAAAAGCGGCCTGGCGTGCCAGGTCACGTACTCAGAAGTACCAGGCCCTTTTCTAACTCTCTTTCCCCCCCATCCTTTTTCCCTTTTCGGAGTAATTGCTTTTCAGTGTAATTATGTGGATCAGGCAGTTACACAGCCTCCACTATTTAGAGCCCCCACTATTAACCATCACCTACGCAGAGCTTATTAAAGCGTTGCGCAAATACGTTCCTTTACAAAACCAAGCTACGGTCCCTCAAAAAGCCTAAAGCCTGCTGTCTGCACAGTGCTTTTTAGATGACACCCCTCGGTGCCCGCTTGATTCAGCAGAAGCCACATACCAGGGCAGGATTTAAAGTCTTTCATTTAACAGAGCTGGATGCCACAGCCGCGTAAGATTTTGAAATTATATATAGCTAAATGTCACAGCTGCCCAACCAGCTCTGCCCGGCGCTGGCCTCGGGTCGCCCCACGATCCTGCCTTACCCTTCCCGCCTGGCTTGCTAAGGGTGCGGTTCCTAATTCTGCAGAGGCACCCCCGGCCTCGCCTCCTTTACAGGCGCAGCGAGGAGGCCGCGTCCCGGCTGCAGCGGCTGTTGAGAGGGCAGCCGGCCTGTGAGGGAGAGGGCAGCCGGCCTGTGAGGGAGACGGCGGGAAAGCGGCGGGCCGCGCTCCGCGCCCGCCGCCCGTTCCCCTGTTGCCAGCCGGCCCCCCGATGGCGGGGGCGGGGGGGGAGGCCGCCGGCCGCGCCGCAGCCACCCCCGCAATCACCCACACCCGCGGCCGGGCGCCCCGGGCGGGATCCGCCACCCGCGGGACCACCCCGCCGCTCTCCGCCGGGCCTCCCCCGCCGGGCGGCAGCCCCTCCACCGCGGCCGGACCGCCGCGCCCCCGGCGCCCAGCCCAACCCTCCGCCGCGGCGGCCGCACTCACCCCCCGGCGAAGAGGTGCAGCAGCGTGTTCTCCTGCGGGGCGCCCGCCATGCTGCCGCCGCCGCCGCCGGCTGGGGCTCGGGCTCGGGCTCCGGCTCCGCCAGCGGCAGCTGGAAGCGGAGGCCGGGCCGCGGCGCGCACGTGACGCCGGCAAGGCGGCGCGTGATGCGTCAAACGGCCGCGCGTGACGTCACCGCGGGTAGCACCGCCCCGCCGCGCCTCACCGTGGGCGGGGGGAAGGCGACGGAGGCCGGGGGAGCGGGTCTGGGGCCGGGAGAGCGGGTCTGAGGCCCGGGGAGCGGGTCTGGGGCCGGGAGAGCGGGTCTGAGGCCGGGGAGGGGCCCGCGGGAGCCGCGCTGGGGGTCGGGGCGGCTGAAGTAGCTGCAGACGGTGAGGGGTGGGCGAGGGCCTCGCCTCTGGCCGGCCTGGGAGCGGCCTGCGCGCCTCCCGGGGCCTGGCGGCGTGGTGAGGCGCGGGGCTTCTGGGAACACCCGGCAGGTTGTTGGTGTGGCCGGTCATCGTACGCGCAGGCACCCCGAGAAGTGACAACCTCCGTGGCCACGTACGCATAGGCCTGTGCCGTCACCTCTGTCTCCACGGAGCTCGCGGAGCTCGTTCCTCGGAGCGTGTCTGTGCTGTGTGCGCGCCGGTGCTAAAGCTCGGGCTGGCTTTGGGCCCGCGTTTTTTGGCGTACACCTGCGCCCGGGTGCAGATGTAAGGTGAACTGGCCCGTGGAGAAGAAAGCTCAGGCTGGGTCCTCTGTGGAGTGAGCCACGGGCACGCACAGCTCCATCGCTGTAAATCCCGTCGGCTGCGGCAGCAACATCTCATTGCAGATGAGTTGGCCTTTCACGATACGTTCCTGAACCGCACGCCGCAAGGGTGGGTGGGGTAGGCAGCTTATTTAAGCTGAGACCCTGCAAGAAGAGCATAGATGCACCAAATGGGCCGATGGCATGGACACAGGGAAACGTGTGACAGTCGTGCTGTGCTGTTGCCTGTGCTCTGGCATGTCCCAACGGTGGGATCCAGTAAGCAGTATGGAAATAGTCCTTCTCCCTCCCTAGTCCCCAAGGATTCCAGAAATGTCAAGCTCTTGTTTATGCAAATGGCTCTTCTGTTTTTATATTAAGAACAGAGGAAACATCTCAGTTATTTGACTAATCCAACAAAAAAATCAAAAGCACTGTTTACACATTCAAAGCCTGCAGCTTTCCTCCAGTCCTTTGAATGCCCTGGAGGAAAGCTCAGACATCTGCACTGCCAGGTAAGTGATCCGCTGAGTATTTCTGAGGGGTGGCTCAACAATGATCTTTAGAAGTATTTGTATTTAAGGGACATATGACATGAGGCTTTTAGAATTTACACTCCCCTAAAATCAGTGGAAGAACTTTGGCCCAGTGCAGTGATTTACACTCATCTGTAGGATAGATGCCATCAATTTATATGCTGTGGGTTAATTTCACAGCCAGAACATTTACGAATGTCTGGCTTTTAACATCAGAAGTTAAAATACTGAGGAGAACATTAAAATCCACAAAAAGGCCATAGGTCTGCATATTTTCCATATATACGAGTTTTCTATTATCCTTGACAGCAGGGTTGAGCAAACAGCCTCCTAGCTTAAATTCAGATCCAGACATGAACTTCACTCCTGCCTTATGGCACAAACCAAACTTCCTAGTCCTAATACTGCTAGGCGCTGGAGTTTGAAATTTGGGTGTGCACATTTCCAGCATTTAGACTTCAGCCTACTCGGGCTGAAGGAAAAAAATGGCTTAAGGGTTAAAACCAAGAGTTGCAGCAATACCTGGGCTCACACTGGGGTCAGTGCTGTTTGGGCGTGCCTGTCCTGGATCCTCAGTCTCCATAGAACAGCCCTTCTAGACCTTTCTGTTTCTTTTTGAGGTGATGGTGATGAATCCTAAGGTGCTATAGAGAACGGTTGCCTCCACATGATCTTGTGTGGTGGCTGAAGAATAGTGATTTACTGAAGCAGAATCAGTCTAGTGTACAAGGGTGTCTCAAAAGTTTGCTCAAACTAAGGAATGAATACAGCATGATGTGCAAATAGGATCTGAGGCAAAGTTACAGCTCTGACCACCTGGTCCCCATACATCCTGGGACCCCGAGGACCCCAAGTCATCATCGAGATTCTATAAAGTTACTCTTTGTAATGACCGAGAATATATACCAGAAATCCAGGCAGCAACATGGATTTGCTAGTTGTAAATATATCAAGGACACTGGGCCTGCCAAATGGTGAGATAAATGAAGAGTTTTCTCTAAAGCGTAATCCCAATGAATCAAGCAAATAAATCTAAGAATAAAAAAGTCTAGAGAGGAAATGACTCGGAAGAGAGCTGGTAACCATTGCAGGTTTATCAGAATGTAGATGACTCTAATAACACATCGCTTTTGTTTGCTCGAGGTATTGATTCAACCACCATGTGATCTTTGGAGGCCCACCTTGTTTATAGTGCCTCTCACCAGCCAAAAAAACCACTGACCTTATCACAATGACAAAAACTTCCAGGTAGGTGTAAGCATTGAGAAAACACATCTGTGGCACCTGATAACATCAACACAACCAGACCTGGCTGTAACGACCCCTTTGCTAAGACTTCAGCTCAACACAGCAGTGGTACACATGCACACTGCAAATAGGTAAGGGTTCACATAAGCACACAGAAATACACAGTGAAAGCTGGGCCAAATATTCTCATTTACACATATATATAAGCTACAAACGCACAAAGGCAGCACTACCAGCCTTTCATATTGGCACACACAGGGCCCTATTACACATCCATACACGTAGTTCGACGAGGCTTGGCCAGGCGTTTTCCCACATGCCCAAACAAAAAAGCTCCCCCCCCACATCAAAACCAGTTTTGAGCCCAAGTTTTATGCTCCCAGTTCCACAGAGGCAAAGCAGCCCTTGGGCAAATGTGCACAAACACAACAGTTTGTGGAGAGATATGCAGAGATATGCAGGTTATTTCTAGCCCACCAGCAAACTTAGGAAAACAGCTCCTGGATCAAATGGGTTTGTATAGCCTGGGGAGGTGCCAGGCAGTCCTCCACAGTGTGGAAACAAGAAGCTTAACCTGAGTGACAGAAGAAAATCTGCTTCAAGCAGGGGGCAGAGAAAAGGAAGGAGAAATCAGCCTTCCTGGACAACAGTGGATGGGGAGACTGTGACGTGGGAGGGAGATGAAGAAGGTGAGGTGTTCAAGTAGGGAAGGTATTGGTCAGCTGGCTCAGGGGCACAAAGATGTGGGGGAAGCTGATCCTGACAGGGTCTGAGAGGCCAGAGTTGTGCAAGCTGTATGAAAAAGGATGGGAAGTGGCTATGGCAAGGGTGGTTGAGGAGAGAAGAAACTATGCCTTCTGGGCACAAAGAAGGAGGGAAAAATCAGTTTAAGTAACTGGAGCATGTAAGGTCCTTCAAAATGTGCATATGGGATGGGTGTCCTTTCCCTCGGTTTGTTTTATTCTGTTGCCGTTCCTCTGCTCTTTCCCTGCCCTTATGCTGTGCACAGTGAAGAATCTCTGGCAGCTGTAACCGGGCAGTGGGCTTTTCTGTAAGGCGAAGGGCCAGGCAGGAGCAAGATCAGCTGCCAGGCAGGAGGGAAGCGCCAGGGCCCTCGTCTTGGGTGGCAGCCCATGGAGGGGGGTGTGCGGGAGGCGTAGGCTCAAGACAGCCACTCATCAACCAGCTTCCCAGAAAACCCTCTGGACAAGGGTTTCTAGCAGGGCTTGCCTGTGATCTGAGATCTTGGGAAGGATGTGTCCAGAGCCGTGTTGTTTTTAAACGCTGCCATTTGGAGTCGGTTCACTGACTGGCACGGCAGGGTTATGTATGCAGGAGGGAGGTCACGTTACAATGCTCAACGTTAAAGCTGTAGGGCTTGATTTCCACTTTCTCTATTTCCATGTGGGCTAGGCTGAGGCAGGACAGATGAAGGTCAGCAGATTTTTATACTGTTTATAACTTTGGTCTAATGTACGCTCTTGCATCCTATGGCCCCATACAAAACCAAAGATGGGCAGCAATAGAAAATAGCCGTAAGGGCAGGCTGCAGCCCAGCACCTCCTTGTCTGCCCCCTCTGTGAGATTTACCAGGCCTCTGATGACTTTTTTAAATACTGAACTCTTACCAAAGCATCTACACTCACTTTATGACCCTTGGTACTGCCAGAGAGACATGCAGCAGCCACTGAAGTTTGGTACTTGAGCTCTCCTAATTCCTGTGGAAGCAATCTGGGAGATGTCTGACTGTGGGCAGCAGAACTGACAGCGTTGACTCCTCAGTCATCGCATCTACAGCCCAGCAGAGCAGTTTAAATGTTTGTAGATCTTGGTTAAATTGAACACATTACAGCAGCTAATGTAGCTTTCTTAGGCAATCACCAAGACTGTCTACCTGTGAACACTTTTCTGCTTAATTCTCTATTTGCTGTAGGGTATGAGACCACATACCCCAATTTATCCCCACTAAGAATGTTTAGGAACAAATTGCAAGCTATTGAGAGTTTATATAATGTCAGTAAAGTAGCTACAGGCTATTTATGGACAGCGCTGCCTTTAAAGAATACTAATTAAAGGGGAGGACTCCACCAGAACATAACACCATACTGGCTGGAATCAATATTTTGATTAAAACTGTACCTTTTCACCCGATTGCTCATCTAAAGGCGCTTCTGAACTGCAGCTATCTCCGCAGGGCCCTCTGGTGGAAGTGCCGTCTAGCTGCACAGAAAGGTGGGGTTTATTTTCACCATTATCAGCTTCCGAAAATGACATACCTCAAGGTGACAAAAGTACTCTTCCATCACCAAATCTGAGGTCAGCAGGGCCTCTGCTGGCTAGCCTAGCTAGGTGACCAACAGCTTACGGGTTTCCATTTTACTAGGTGACCAATTATCCTAGCAAAATTTACTGTTTACCTTATTCACCACGGCCAGCAGCATAGTAGAAGCAGTAAAAAACTGCTTTTACTTTTACAATTCGATTAATTGTCTTGCCAAGCTCATTAAGGACCCTGTTACACATGATTCCAGCTGGGTGTCTTGACTGGGCAGCCTGAACGTGCTCCAAGCTGCCCAAGAAGCCAGTTTGCCCGGGGACCGCCGTCGTGCCAACAGAACGGCAACAGGTTACTGCCTCCAGACATTTATACCACCTGCTTCTGCTTTGGCTAGAAACTTGTTCCTGGAGCACAGTTCAGCCTAATTTGTACGGGTGGGCCAGAGGATGCTGTATACATTCACTGGTGCAATGCACAAGCTAAATTTGCCCATCGTTCCTTAGCCTGATGGTTGTCTACCTTCTAGGCTAAGGGCTACTTGCAGCCATGCTTGCCTCTACCTCCCATTCCCCAGCAGAGAGCAGTGTAAGAGCAATGTTAGAAGCACGGCCACCTCAGAGCAGTCAGGAGTCAGGCGTGTAAGGTTTGATCTTCGACGGATCCTGCGCATGTTCTCTGACTGCACCTCCAGTTTTGCCTATATATGCCTATCATCGCCCCGGACACTTTGAAGATACTCTGTCTTGTGGCTCCTGTTCCTCTTCATGAAACGTATCTCAAAGGGGAGATCAGTTCTAAAAAGCTCAGGCATCGATGACTTTTTCTGAAGCCCTGGAAGAACAAAGCCATTGCACTGTTTGAGCGCCTGGCTTGTTTGAGCCAGACAGCAGAAGTATTACCTGCTTCCTGGCTGTCACCACCTTTACTTTCATTTTCTTTAGCGAGGTGGCATGAGGAGGTATGTTTGCTTATATCTGCTTGCCTCAACAGCTGTACAGATGGTCTGTGCAGCGGGCTGCCTCTCCTTCCCCATCATATTGATCTGAAATTGGGAAAAATACCGACTGTCCAATCTCCCACACTGCTTCACATGGCCAGTGGGATATTGTTAGGAAGACAATCTCTTTCTTGCTTCAGCTACCCATTGAATTTGAGCTCTTAGGGTACCCCACACTACGATGTGTCTGCTCTTCCATCACACAGTGCACTTCACCTATTGGAGCTGAAAGAAAGAGCCCTGCAGAGTGTAGGTCTTCAGTCCAGGAGATGCAGCTACAGGCAGGGAAATCAAAGAGGAAAACAGATTTTGTGGTTATGCTATGAGCATATCAAAGCACCAGGAGAGTGGGCCAGATCTGGGAAAGCACTATGTTCCAGACACTGTTTTTATAGCATGTTGAGTATTTCTAGGGAATTTCATGAGGATAAATGTGCACAGAAGCATTGTGGCCTCCACAGATCAGACACCACAGGAGCCACATCAGGGGAAGTTCCTAAATTACTCCCTTGCCAGTACAGCATGAACCCAACCAGGAAAGGGTTGAACTGGCTATTCTTGGGACTTGTTTTGTCTGGTGGCTTCCTACAAACCGGAGCAAGGACTCACCAACTTGTTCCACATCATTAGCAGCTGGCAGCTTCCCAACCATTACCAGCGTAGTCTGGATTTCACCCAGCAACTTTGAGATGAAAGGCATTGCAGCACCACTGCACTCACTGTTTTAGGTCCCAATCCAGCTCCCACTGAAGGCAGTTACTCTTTTTCCACTGAGTGCAGCTGAAGCTGGGTCTGACATTTCTGTTAACAGTTCTGTCTCAAGTCCTCAGCTAGCTGAAATATTGGCAAAATAGTCCAACACAACAGATAGATGCCCACAACTCAGCTATTTTCTGGCATTCAAATTAAAACCAGCAACACAGTCAAGCAAGAGCATGAGGAATTATGTTTCTTTCCTGAAAACACCAAAGGTCTGAACTTAGAGCAGCCGAAGCACCTAGTGAAAGGAATCCAGAAGCCTGCATTAAGTGGGTATTTGTCAGGAGGCTGATACATATGTGAAGCTCTGTTCTCTTTTCCAAAGTGCATCCCTGCCAGGAGCACCATCAAATAAATCTCTCTGTTGGTGATGCAGATACTGATAGCACTTAGCTGCCCTAAGGATGGCTGTGGTAATTGCTCGTATTTTGGGGGTAGTGTATGTCTAAAAAGGTATCCAAGTCCAGGGGTGTAGGAGCATGCAGGACATATATATATTTTTACAAACATAGTGAGGAGACACCTCACCTGGCTATTCTCTCAGCAACATTTTGTTGAGAGTACTTTGAGTCATTTAATGAACGTCGTGAAGGCTGTACAGTATACACACATAATTTGAATTCCTTCTATCATCTGTCTCATTCTGCAGCGAGCGATTATTGACTCCTCCTGTTTTACATGTGGAAAGCTGAAGCACAAAGCAGGCACAAAATGAGCAAGCAGAGACGAGGCCAGGGCAGAGCCTGCCTTGCCCTAAGGTCAGCAATTGTCTGCCATGACATGTACTGCCTCCCAGTCAGCTGTGCTCGGATGCTACAGATGGAGGGCCTGGTTTGTTACGAGACTTGGCCACTGTTACTAAACATCTTGTCATTGCTAAAATGGGCTTAGTTCCACTTTCAGGGCCAAGACACCAAGAAGCAGCTACCATTTTAAATACCGTGTCATGCAACCCCTGCAGGGCTGACCCAACAGCAGGCGCAGCAGGCTGTCAGCACAGGAACAAGAAGGGCATTCAAGGGAATGAGAAACTGGGTAAAATTAAAACTGGCAAACCAAAATGATCTTTTCCACACGAACATGGAACTGGATTCAGGAACTTGTGGTAACAGGATGCCACTGAAGCCAAGAATTTACAGTCCTGGTTTCTCTCTCTAGAAGAATAGGGGGTGCAATCAGTCCGAAGAAGTGGCTGAGAGCCCTGAGAGTCCTTGGTTATTGGGAGACTGTTAAAAGACTGCCTACGTACAGCCTGGCTCCGCGCTGACTGAGAGACGTGCCAGCCATATTGCCGGTGGGAAGTCCAGCTCTGCTTCTGCTACGAACGTGAGGAAATCCTGGTGACTTGTAGTTAATGTTTACGCTGTGGGCAAGGATGACCTGTAGCATAATGCTGAGATACCTCAGTAGTTTTCCCTCTAAAGGATACATGAAACTCCTGGGGCATTGTGAGGAATGCCAGGAGCCCATGAGAGCCTTTTCCCAAGAGCCAGCATTACCGAAGTGCAGTGGGTGAGCAGAGCTCCTCCACCCTTGGTGGTTCAGTGCAAATATAGCCTATATAGCCAAATACAGACAGAAAGAAGCCCAATTTCTGGAGAATGAAAAGGGAAGCAATGGAAAAGAGTAGCGGCATCCCTCTCTGAGAACCCACCTCCCTCCATCCCCATAGCAAGCTTCTCTGCAGGCAAGACTAGGATTAATAGGAAACATATGGGAGGAGAGTCTGTGATGGAGGGCTCCAGGATGAGCAGCTGAAGCACTAAGGAACTACCTGGACCCCATTCAGGAGTGAGGTCAGGGATCAAACATCTCATGAATGGGGAGTGGGCTGGGTGGGGAACTTAAAAGGTACAGGCTCCAGTTCGGTGCTTCCCACCCTCCCAGGGCAACACACCAGTCTGAGAGGAACATTCCAGTTCCAGCACAACAAAGCGTGAGAGTCACTAACCATACCCTGCATCTTCCACGCAACATCTCTTTCCCTCCCTACCCAAATTAAATGGTTAGAACTGGACTCATAATAAGCCATTAGGGTTCCAGTGTGCAAGTCCATTCTGTTCTCAAGCTCTGAAGCCTTAAGGTGCTTCCATGAAGCTACATCTGCAAGCAATGGACTGATAGCAAAATCAAATGCCCTTCAACTTTGGTGGAGCTGAAGACTGAATTCAGAGGCTGTAGCTCAACGCCTCTATGGAATTTGGTGCAGGCAGATTCCCCCGCCTCACTGGGGACAGAGCCAGGGCTCTCCACTGTTTTACAGTGTGTATGTACAAATAAACCCTTATCCTCCTTTCTGCTCCATCTTTCTTTCACCCTCTTTCCTTCTCTTCGGATTTTCTTCCTTTTGTCCATCCCAAGAACAAAACAACCATTATCAAAGCCCATCACTCTACACTTAAATAAAATCCAGCTAAATATCTGACTTAACAGGCAAGGGGCAGCTGTAGAAGAGCAACTGAACAGAGTGCAGGGGTCTGTCCTGGATACCAAAGAACTGGTCTGAAGTATCAAGGACAGACCCTTAGATGATGCAAACCAATGGTGCGGTTACACTGTCTTATACACCAACTACGAATCTTGTCTTTGGGAGAAAGAGGGGAAAAATGGCCGCAACCAGAATCACTGAATAATAATATCCCCAAAGCTGGAGAGAGTTTGTATCCCCATCCAATCTTCACACTTCATGCCTTTTTCCACAAGGAGTGCAAACACAAATTGTGGACTCAACCACCTTCGCACTGAAATTTCATAGGCTTGTTTTGTGGAAAAATGGCAGCTTGTTCCTGTGCCGGTTTTCTCTGAGCCACACTGACATCCTTCTGTTATTAGCACCTCTTTGGCCAAGCTTCTTTTTCCCTGGGGAGCCCAGAGGCTCTGGCAATCACACTGCTTCCTCAGTATGTTCTCATCTCAGTCCCTGAGGGCCAGGGCAGGGTGAGAATGCGGCAATGCGTATACAGACAATGCACCCAGTGCCATTTTCAGCTGTAAATTCACAGGCATACCTCAATTCACTGTCCTGCTGGTTAGAAAAGCACTGGCATTAGACAGTGTGCTCTGGGCCTGTATAATGACTCGGGGGCTCAGAAAATGTGTGCCGTTCCTGATCTCCCACTGACTTTCTGGAAACCTGGACTAATTCCCTACATGTTGTCTACTCAGGGTATGAATCTGTTTGGAGCAGGTGCTGAATCTGTCCGGAGTTTAGCAAGAGGGGACATTGGTCCTTGCTGGGGTCTTAAGACAATGCTATAATGCAAGTAAAGAATGTAATTGTTACACAGAAGAACTGGAGTTGCTTCCAATTTAAACCAAATATCACGGTGGCGGACTGCATCACCTATATACTCTTGTCATCCTCCATCTGGAATTATAGCAGAAACAAGGTGGGGAAAATTTTCAAAGTGACAGTGATCTGAATATCTCTGTTTCTCGTGTTTGTGCTTCTCTGCAGTTTAACTACCAAAATACCTGCAAGAATGAAATGAAATATGCTTCGTCTCAACAATACCTCTCACCACCCTGGATTTGCACATCATCACTTGATTCAATCTTTCCCTTAAAAATAATGAGGGTTGTTTTTTATTTAAAGAGGAAAAAATTAATTTAAGTAAGGGTGGAATGCACAGAGGAGATGAGCTCAGTTACCAAACGCTCTGCTGTTTTATTGGCTAACATCAGCATAAAGTGCTTATCAAAATGGCTGCCCATCCCATCAGATTTATTACCTTCCATATGTGCTTTTTTATTATCATTAGCTTAGCTTTAAACAATCCTTTCCAACCTTTCCTGTCTCTTGATTTTTGCTGTCCTCACTCCAGAATTAAGTAACAAAATTGTAACCAAGCATTTTCCATGCCTTACCACACACGGTTCATTGGGTTATTCCAGGACTACTTCCTTTACCTCATCCCTGACACCCTGATTCTGCCATGAAGTCTGTGCACAGGCTCCCTGAAATTCATGAGGCTCTAGCTACAACATTAAAGCTCTGGCGTGACCTCCGGATTTATCTCAGTAAACCTTTCTGTCCAACATGGCTTTAAAAAGACATGGTCTAATAGCCAAGATTAGGATTAAGTTTTATAGAAACAAAAGCAGTAATTGCTACAATTGGAACATATTTTTTCCTGGGTTTGTTTTTTATTCAGTGGATGAGGATTTTCATTTAAATATGCTCTGTAATGTTACAATCTGGATACAAGAGCAATGAGCCTACAGGGATCTTGCAATAGAGCAATAAACCCCACAAGGACCGAGTGTCCTATTGTTACAGCTTTATCATCCCTGCCTCTTTTTCTATAGATTTTACACTGTTGATCACCAGATCCTTCCAGAAAGCCCCCCCGCAAGAACTCCAGAATAAGCTGCAGTGCCCTGAAATATCTCAGGATTTCTTTTGGGACCAAATCTGGACCCAAGGATCTTTCAAAGCTCAGTCCTTTCCCTTTTTCCTGATGCTGAAGGGCTGGCTCAGTGTCATTGCCGCAATGCGCTTCCTCCGTCACATCAAGTCCACTTAGTGATATTTACACAGGCAACTTTTTAAGCTGCGGATCCTGTGTGAGCTGTGTTCATCTCACCAACAATCAGGACTCTTTGGGAGATGGGACTCGACGCTCACTGTCTGTCAGAGGTTGCACTCTTGTGTGTGGTGCATGCAAGACTTCGGAGCTTTTGCTCTGCTGCCGCCACCAGCCTGGAATGTGCTTCCTCCTGACGTGTCCCACTGGCACTCTTTCTACTTTAAAGGAGCTCTTTTACTTTTGCTGGATTGTGTGTATGTGTGTGTTGTGTGTTTTAATTGCAATCATGGCTATTTTATTGCTCTTTTAATGTGCCTTTGTCTTTTTGCTCTTTAATTTTATTGTGGGGCTAGGCTGGTTTTACTTAATGAGAAATGGTTTCATGAGCGCTCTGCAGCTTCCCACTCTCTCCCCAACCTGTGTGCTTTTGCAGAAGGATGGTTATTTATAAAGAAAATGGTGTGCACTGCTATTATAACTCCACATTTCAGCACAGCTGTTGGAAGAGCTGGTGAACCAGCACAGACTGAAGTTGCCACCAGCACAAAGACATCACCTGGCTCCTTGTTTCATTTCCCATAAGGCAGAATAAATGACATGGTGATAGAAGGGGTGGGCTAGCCATTGACCGCAGGCATTCTGTAGGTAGATTTATGCTGCGACTGCAGAGGGCCTGGATCCCGCCTGCTCTGCCTCTCTCCTGCATGTGATTAAGAAAAGAGCAAAAGGAGAGAGGAAACTAACACAACAGAGAACTTGAAGTGAAAGTGTTTTATATCATCTCCTATAAAACAACCCATAAATCCCTGCCCTCCTGCTCCACCCCTCACATGTTTTTCATTTTGCTGGCTAGCTGAAAAACAGAGAAGTGTAGGGTACAAAGGCACATATTCTTGGTGGGAGAGGCTCCCCCCTTGCTTACACACTTCCTACTCACACCTTGTCCCTGTGCCTACAGCACGGCATTCTCTTCTGGTGAGTAATCAAAACATGGAGGAATTCAGCATCCGTCTGCCATTTGCATAGCTCTAATTCCCCCCACTCAGGGATCTCTGCCCCTCTAGCAGCATCTTCAGCTCTCTTTGCCCAGTGCAGGGGAAAGACACTCACTCGGGCAGAGCTGCTGGGACTTCTCAGCCACCAGCGTAAACCCACAGGTAACTGGAACACTAGACCACCAGCAAGGCCCCCGGGCATACAGATCTGTCACTCCAGTGATGGCACAGAAGGTCACTACAGACAGCTGCCCACAGGAACCCAGAAGGGTTTAGGCAGGGTCTTCCACACACCACCCCTACACTCGGACGACTCACAGCTCTTCAGAGACCTTCATCCTCCTGGATGATGCAGCGGCCACTAAGGTTTTCTGAAGACAGCAACAGAGAATTTATTTCTGTCCTGGAATTCACTGACTCATTTAAGTAGTTTTTTCTGAATAGTAAGTCTCTAATGCCTGAACATAACCTAAACATCCAAAGCGCTGTATAAATGCTATTAATTACTTTCAGTAGACTTGGATAAACAGAAACGCCAATGCTTCAATTCCAGCATTTACAGCTATAAGAGTTTTGCCATTGGAGAGAAACTGTAGCTCAGGAAATGGTTAGATCCACGTTCTCCATAGAGTTAGAGGCTCAGTGTCCTCTGAAGCTCTCCGGAGTTGCGATGCTCTGTCATTGCTAGCACGGATGCTAGCATGGAGGCTTGCTTTGCTAACGAGAAATCGCAGACAGCGACTAACTTCCAGGATCAGCTGGGTTTCATTCCTCTCCTCCCACCTCCACCCCCAAGCACTCCTCAGCAGAAAGAATGACCTGGTGTAATTCCAGGAGCCGACCAAACAGTGAGGGAGTGAAAACGCCTGCCTGACTTGCACAGAAACGTAGTCGCCTTTTTTTTAGTTTAACGAGATCTGGTAGGACAAGCTCCAGGCAGACGCCAAGAACATCTTGTCCAGAGGCAAAGATTTGGAGCAGGTTTATTCCCAGTGTCCTCTCCCTCACTGGGTGGGGACTTCCACCAGCTGATACCCATTTTCTCCAACCAGCTGGTGAGATACACTGTCAGTCCTGGACTCTGTCAGACTTCAGTTCCAGCCCTTCTGGGAGGAGAGTTGGGTTTTGTTACCATGGCAGTTTGGCACGTAGCTAACCTGGTAGTGACTCTGTGAGTATATGAGAGCCACTCAGACAAATACAGTTCAGACCAAAGTTGCATGTGGGTGGAGGGAACGGACTTTAACAGCTCACTTTACAATGGCTTTTGCATTTTCCACTTCTCCCAGCACTGCTGGGCCTCATTCTGGCTTTGGCATTGGTATCCAAACCAAACCATCTATCCACTACACTGTGTAAGCTGCCGTCCTAACACCCAGCTTTTGCTGGCCCAGCAAGTGACCTGCTGGTGCTTCCCCTCAAAAGCACTTCCACATATGCTAACTTTGGACCTGGCCATAAATGGATTCAGCACACGGATCTGCTGGCAAACTGGGGAGTTCTCTAGGCTCATGGTTCTCTAGGTTCTTGGAGCTCATGCCAGTCACCTCCAGAAGTGGCCTATTCATGGGCCTTCAGCCCATGCTCTGTTTTCTAACAGGCTGGCCAAGCCAGTCCATAAGGGAAATGTTGGATGGGCCCTAAATGCAGTTGTGATACCTTTTTATCTGATTCTCAGGATTCTACTGCAGTTTTAATCGCATTGTCAAGACCTACATGGTTCACGGTCGAAGGGGATAAGGCAGGTAAAAGAAGGAGAACTGTGCCTATTTTATGGATGTGTAGAGATGCCTGCGGGAGTTGGCAAGTGGCTGCCTGCAGGGAATGCCAGTGTGTGATCTTATGGTATGTTGGCTACTGTAAGAAACGTGCCCGTTGCTAATCTGTGACTCCCTGGCAAACGTCATCATTTGATGTAGTTCAGACTTCGTTGTCATCTCTGACTGAAACAATGAGGGAAGGCAAAGGATGAGAATGAGTTAAGAGGGAAGGGGAAGCAGCATAAGCAGATTTTAAAAAATAAATTAGTCACTGCATTCAAGGCAAACGGCAGTCTGTTGATATATCCCACCCGAAGGGGACTGAAAAAGTGACCTCATGCTGCTTGTCAAACATAATCCCATCCCTCCCATGACTACCTAATGCTACAGCTCCATCTGTCTGGAAGCAAGTCCCCACTGCACCAGGGCCAGCTTTACCACAGAGACAGAACAGTGCTACTAATTTTTAATGACTGTGTATTATACAACCCACCCTGGTCAAGGCATTTTCCAGTAAATCTAGGAGCAGCAAACAGATACTAAGTCCTGCACTGTAACATGTACGTGATGTAGAATGGTTGTGTGCTTAGGTAGAAGTTTATGTCATGCTATACACACTGTGCAAAAACACTTAATTCGTCTTGATATTGCTCTTGTGCCTAAAGACCTAGTCATGGACTTGGGTCCTCAGTGTGCTAGGTGCTGTGCAGCCAGACAAACAGGAGGATCTCTGCCTCAGTTTTGTTGTTCAGCTTGTGTATAATGCCCTTGGGTAACGCAATCCAGGCAGGCAGGGCAAATTGCAGCAACCATCCCAGCAGTAGCTGATGCGTCCTGTGCATCTGATGAACCATGCAAGAACTGACCACAGATTATCACTTGGGCAGGGAGGGTAGACCTGCAGAAAGTCTCGGTCCCTCTTGTCCAGGAGCACAGGCACAGAAGATGAGGAAGAAAGTCTGCCACTTTCTCCACAGACTGCTGCTCTTTCCTTCCTCCCTCCCATTTCTGAGGCATCTAAAAGTCCAGGGACAGCTTTCTGCTCCCCATTCAAGCCAAACTTTTGTCACAGCAAAGCAAGATGCAAGTCATGACTGAGCCATGCTCATAGTACCCGGGCTACTTCCATGCAACACAAGGTCATACCCTGTCCCCAGCTACTAGCACACATGCCCATACACCCAGCCACGGTACTGGACCAACATTGGCAGAGTTGCAACCTGCCCTAGTGCTTTCTATTTCTTTTGCTGTTATTTCAAGGATGAACCCAAAAAGCAACCTATTACTGACTAAAGTCTAGCAAAACTCTCGGGTGCAGGGGATCCAGATTGCTGCTCAGGGACTGTAAGGAGTGTGCCAAGAGGCTGTACTGCCTCGAGGATCCTTGGGAAACAGCCTGTGTGTAAATCTCTCCCCTTGGACGTGTTTCATGGAGCCATCCAGAGTCTCGTTAAAGCCACAGACAACACATAGAAGTGGCAGGCAGTAGCAGGTGGCTGGATATGATCCTGCAGGAGGCCACCTGAAAGCACCAGGACACCGCAGTGCCTCTGCCGGGGTATAGTTTGTCAAGAGCTCTGAGCACAGGTTGAGCTTCAGCCAATTTGGCTTGCACAAGTAGCTTTTCACTGAGGATTTTATGGGGCTCCCTGGGACCACGGGCAGTGGCAGCCACTCTCTCCCCCCGCCTCATCGCCCTGACGCTAAGTTATTTTACAATTATTATCTGAAGTCAGTGTTTAGCTGTTGCCCAGGTAACAGCTCAAACATGCCTCACCTCGTGGCCTCCCTGCAGCTTCGCACGGCTGCTGGAGAGCTGGGAAGCAGACTTAGTGCCAGGCGCTGAGGAAATGAGCTCTGCAGCCTCCCCAGGACATCCCAGAATATTGGAGAGCTTGGAGGAGAAACATCCCCAGCCAGATTCCTGGGCAGGCACCTCATGCAGCACTCAGCGCCTGACACAAAAGCCACAGCATCCCCCCCCACCCCTCACACCCTTCGGTTTCTCCAAACACATGCAAACCCATGAGGCAGATGCAGTCCAGCTCGCACCACTCCCAGCAGCACCTCTCCCCTACCTGCAAAGGTATCCTCTGGAAAGTATGTGTCCTCTGACACGCACTAGGAGCACTTACGGCCAAATATATAATCCTGCAGTACGTAACTCTGTCCTCCCGAGCCGCAGCCTGAACTGAGATACGTGAACTCAACACACAGAGCCTTTCAGTCCATGCAAGGGGTTAAGGAGCTGGAATGAAGGCTGTGGCAGGCACTCAGCAATCCCGTACTGCTAACGCAGGCAACTCACCGAAGTCACAAGGAATATCATCTGCATAAAGCAGATAGTGTCAAGCCTGGTGTCCCTGCCTCAGCCTTCGTCTCAAATGTGCTCACCTCCCAAGTCAAAACACAGTTCTCGCAGCGTTGAGGTTCAGCCTGCTATCAGGAAACAAAATAAACACATTGGCATGTTGCTTGGTATATCATGCTCGGAATGAGGGTGCTGCCAAAGGGGCGAACGGGACTTGTAGTGATGGTGCCTTGCATGTATTTCTGGCCTAATACACAAGGAAGCAAATAGCAAGTCAGGCTACAAGCAAGTAGGAGGCAAGTGCTGAGCCCCGGGTGCTGCAGATCATTGCTGGAGTGGGGGTCAGGGGACACGTCAAACAGGGAAACCATAGCCATTTAGCAATTTCAGTTCCTCTGTGCCCATAAATCTGCAGAGGGATTTTTTTTTTTTTTTGGTGTTATCTCTATGGCAGCCACTGTACTCTGGCTCACCCTTTAGCTGGTGTCTGCAAACAGAGATGCTTCCTGCCCAAGTATGTTGTTACAGTTAGGTAACTCAGTCAGGAGCTCACTAGGTACTTTCAGCACCCCAAAAAACTTTTTCTTTCTTCTCCTATTCCTCCTTTTGTGCACCCCAAGTCAATAAGTGAGGGATCACTCCCTGAGCAACTCGGAACATATGTCTTTGGCACACTACAGACTCACTGTGAGATTACAGGACAGCAATACCGGATCAGGATTTGCCACTTAGCCACATTGAGACCTTCATCTTTAAGTGTGGTCGCACTTCTGCAACAGATGATGTCTGATATGGGCCAGATCTCACATCTTCTAGGCATCAAAAACGCCTGTCAGGTATTCTGGAGAAAAGTACACAGGAATCCAAGGTGACACCTTTTGTAATGAATGGGTGGAAATCTTTCCCCAGCAGAAATAATCACTGCTTGGATGCTTGCTCCCAGTCAGGCACTGGCAAAGCGATCCTTGGGAATTCTTCAATAGTTTTAAATACCGTGAGATGATGGTGGGGTTCCAAAGTATATCTTTTGGAACTGTTACTCAATTCCTTTTACTGTCCCCCTGCTGGGAGCCTTGATATGAGGGAATGTTTAACTCCGTGAATGGGAGCAGTTTTCAGATTACTGAAGAGCTGAGTGTTTTTTGCCAGTACAACTACAATCGAGTTTGCTTCAGATTTTTCTTTGCTTTTTAAGACTAACCTCAGAGTGGTCATGCAAGCTGTGTGGGCACTAGCACAGTGTGGGGAGCAAAATACCAGTATCCCCTGCAATTTTCCATGAAAGAGGAGATTTCTCATGCATGTTTTTGTCTTTTGTTCCCCTTTGAAAGCAAGAGAAGCATTGAGTCAAGACCTCTGTATTCCGTGCAGCTCAACAACAAAAAAAGAGCTGGAGTTGTCAGAAAACAAAACTGCTCGGGCCAGAAAGTAATCAAGTCCTGCACAATCTTCTCTGTGCATCGTGGCAGAGACAGAATCTGCCCCTGTTTCCTTTTGTGGATAGCCAAATGACCATCCCTCATGGCTAAAGCAACTCCATCACCACAGACAGCAAGTAGCAGCAGCACTGAGAACCTTCTGGTGTGGCAAGGTATAGCTTGTTACGTCTTCTTAGGGTTGATCGGATATTTCCTCATAAAAGCAAGACTGCTTCTGAGGTGGGAGAGATTCACCGTGGTACACACAAGATCCGCGAGAAGATTTTCAGTCTGCACCATCCCACGCTTGTTCAGCTATAGGGACCGCGCCAGGAGCAGCAGGTACGGCTGGGGCCGGTGCTGCCTCGCACCGGAGGGGGATGTCCCCCGCCGCCAGCCTGGCCGAGGCCACTGGAAGGCCGGTACCGACCACCCTCCGGGGCAGGACACAGGTTCTGCTCAGAGCTGTGGGTCCTGGCCCCACTATTCCCAAGCCTGCCCTTTCACTGTGCCTGGCTCGCTGTGCCTCTTGCAACTGGACAGTCGTATTTCAGCTAAGTCATCACTGACCCATTTTACTTCCTTTCTTTTTTTTCTGTCCTTTTCTCATTCAGCCCTTCTTGGGCTTGCTTAGAGCAGCTGGACCCACTTGGGGCTGGTTTCGTTTGGATCCATGCAAGAGGCCAGTTAGATATGATGTGGCATAAAAGAAATATAATGGGTGCACACTAGCTCTGCCTTTCTAAAGCCTGTAGAAGCTTAACTGCATCCAATAAATCATCAGGGACTTCTCAGGGACTGACTGGCAGTTCTGCGCTCCCTGCTGCTGGGAGCCCTGCCTGCCTACATGCCACGACCACATCGAGATGTTCCATATTCACAGTCAAGCAATAAAAAGTCTGTCCCGATTCCCTGTTCCTTCCGGGAACGCTGTGGCCTTTGTGAGTTAGAGAGGAGCAATGCTGTGTAGCACTGAGCCAGCCTATCTATGGAGTCAACCAGGCTTTAGCATGCTACTTCCTAAGGTTATGGTCCAGTAAGATCTCACCGCAGGTATGACCAACGTTGGCACAAAATATATTTACAGCCAGTGCTCTGATGTGAGATGTGATCCTCTGTTCTGTCGTTCATCCATCATATAACAGCCCCGCAATATGCCAAGAGCGCTCTTAACCTCCAAACAAAACCCAGACGTGGGAAGGAGTTCATGTAGCCTCCCTTACAGAGATACAGACAATCTGGCCTTAAGTTCACTGTCCTTAGTCAAAATACGTATTATCACTCACACGTTGCATGGGGAAATACATCAGCTTTGCTTGTGACACTATTTACTAGCAGAGGTTTCTGCTGCAGCTATATCAGCCTGGCTTTAACAGGCAGATAATGCTTGTTTGTTCTTCCTTTCCAGCTCAGTTTTGCAGCAATTCACCCCCCCTGCCACCGCCCGGTATCTCAGTCTGCCTTGCCAGCCCAAGCCCAGCCTCAGCTTGGATCTGTCCAGGCTAGTGAAGGTGAGTCTGTGATGTTTTGGGCCTCTTGCACTCAATGGTGCATTGAAGCACATCAGGAAAGGATAAGGTCAGGTATTTCCTTTGGGCTGGGTGCCCAGTAGCTTTGGAGCAGGGGAGGAAGAGAGTTTCCAAGGCCCCTTCAGAAAGCAGGGCCAGTGCTACTCTGGCATGGCACAGGAGAGAAGCCTCTTGCCAAGTCCCCTCTGGACCCCTGATCAAACACATTGGGGCACCCCCTTTGTGCCAATAGATGAAACTGCCTCTCTCATGATCTTGGGTACCCAATGCCAAGTTTAGATACAGTCTAGACGCAGTAGTGTATTTATAACCTTGGCACATGACGTGGCAAGCAGTGGGGTATAAACAACATTCAAAAATGATGAGGCGCAAAGTTATTTATAAATCAGGGTGCTGAATGTAGGATACCACAGCCCCGGGGGCAGAGGCCACAACTTACCGGAGATAGGAAGAAGCTGCCCTATCAGCGGGAGTGGGCGTTCTGAGAATGGGACACAACAGGAGTTAAGATCACTGTCTAATCCCCTATCTGAGCTCCAGCAAGACACCAAACTGACCACATCTCACTGGTAATTTTGAACTGCAGTAGGTTTTTCTTCAAGAATAAATTCGATTTTACCTGTTGCCACAAGAGATGAAAAGAGCGAGGAGCAGCTGAATGGCTCAGCCATTGCCTGAGATGTAGGCAAATCTCCATTCAATCACAGCAGCAAAAATGTCCATATTCAGCACGTAATATTCACAGTGAAACTCTACTGACAGTTTGACACCATCCAGCGGAGTGAATGGCAGCAACTCTCTCACAAGTCTTAAGAACTGACTAATTCATGACAGTAACAGAAGTCAGCATCTGTACCGCATCTTGAATACAAGAGGACATGAGTACGGTGAGCCTGCAGGCTGCTCAGGCTGTGAGGGAGTAAGGCATTACTGGATATACAATCTCAGCAGCTCCTTGCAATTAATTCAATTTTACGCAACTTAGATGCAGTCCAGTGTCAAGTAAGGTTTGGGCGATATTGTCCTAGGCTGACAATGTCAGCTAAAGATCTAGCTGAGGAAACAGAAGAGTTACAGAATGATTTGTTCCAGAATCTTAGCCTGTTTATGGATAAAACTGATCTAGTGGAGGGTTAATATCTATGGACCTTTTTGAGCTCTTGGGCTGAAATGGGATGGAAGCACAACGTGTTATTATTTGCCCAGGAGTCTGAGCTTTCAGCCAGCTCTCTGGCTTCCTTGTGGAAACTGCACCCTTCGAGTAGGCTCACAAGATGATTTTGACTCCATCTTGGCCTTGATGCATGAATCTGATAGGGTTTTTAACTGCTTATCCATCTCACCAGACAGCAGCTCTCTGGTATGTTATCGTAGTGTGGCTAAGTCACGTCTGGTGGCTATTAATGTCCCAAGCCTCTTAGAACATGGGCACCCTGTGAGACAGGCTGGCTGAGACAGCCAGGCAAAGTGACGGCATCAATCAATGATAACAGGGTGAAGGAAGTCTCCTTGTCAAATCTTCCTTCAGCCCTTCAGGGAAAGGAGTGTCACATCATGGACATGACTGCTCTTCCCTCGCCTTTCTTCACCTTGCTACAAAGGGTTTTAGGTTACTGCCTCTAGGTGGGGAGAACCGGTTCTGCAGGTGATGGTGGGGGAGCAGAAGGGGAAGAGTAAGGTTGGACTCGTGTGGCAATAAATACCCATCCGTGTCCTTTGTGTGACTTGCATGTCATGAAACACGTCAACCTTCCACCCGGAAAGAAACTTTTACAGACATAATTGGCTTTAATAATAGCTTGCACAAACACAGTACTTTCTCCTGAGAATCCCACGCACTAGGCAAACATCTGTCCTACAAACCTCTGCCCTGAACACAGAGATGTCACTGTCACTCGTAGGTAGAGATGGATTATCCAAGCAGAAAGTATACTGCCCAAATGTTAGCTAGAAGTCAGAGAAAGGTCAAAGAATCGAATCCTCCAGTGCTTTCACTAGGAAAATGTCCCTTCTCCCTAGCAGGTTTTTAAGGACGCTGTTTTCCTAATCCGTGAGATTAGCCTGACTCTCTAGTTTCTCTCTAGCCATGAACACGGGCCCCCGATTGTGTGCTGTACAACACTTAGATAAAGTGTGGGACAGATACCTCCCATTTGGAGCTGTAGTTTTGTATGTCGACTTTGCAAGGGTTCAAAGCAAGAGACCACCTTTCATTACGTGCAATGAGAAAAGTTTCAGCAAAACAAGATTCTGCCACACTGCAAGAATAGAACGTGCCATCTCCCCATGCTGAGTCCCAATTCACACTGGCATGGATGCCTGGGCTCTCTGCTTTCAAGTATCCGCTGCCTTTTCTGTAAAGTGAAGGGGGATATTGGCAGAGACTGGTTTCTGCAGTATCTAGTCTTTGGAGGGAGAGGGACAGACAACACAGTCCAGAGACACTTGCAGATGTTGGAAGCTTTCTGGTGGGAATTATCAATAATCAGTGCTATAATTTATCAGAATGGCCTCTCCTATCTCTCATGCCCATCTGACCTGTGAGAAATTGTGTCAGCCCAGGCACTTGAACTGCATTTAGACAGAGAAAGAAGTGGGCAGTGCAGTGAACCGCTGCCTATCTCAGTGAGCCAAATCCCTCATCTGACAGCCATAAATGTAACTATGAGGGGGAAGTGTCAGCGTGGGGATGCTGAATCATCCCAGAACAAGCCTTTGAGAGGTCACCTAGTTCATTCTCCTGCACGAAGTGGGGAACAACTACATCAGCATCCTTCCTGGCAGCTTGCTCACTGCATCCTCCCAGCTGCAAAGAACCAAAGACACTCTCTTCTGTTGAAAAAATGCTTGCACTCTTCTCAGGCTGCTACCGAGCACATGGTCCAAACATCTTCTGAATGCCCCACGCTGCACTACAAGCTACAACCCATCTGCACTTTTACACGTGAAGGCGAGCAAGTACTGTCTCCTTTATCTGAGCTGACCATCTGCGTAACACAGACCGTTTCTTTTTTGACTTCCAGCATAACATTAACCGAAGTGTTGAGACTTTGCAGGTATGAAAAATAGAGAAGAGAAATGTGTGTGAGAGAGAGAGGCAGGGAGAAATTATAAAGACAACCAACCTGTCTCATGCCTCCTCCTCCTCTTCCTCCCTTCCCCCTTTTCTATCCTTCTCAAGCAGCTGTAGGGCATTATTTGGTTTGTGCTGGACTGAGAGGATGCCGCCAGGTCAGCAGGATATATTGTCCATTTAGACACAGGGAGTATTATTTAGTCTAGAGACTCTCAAAGGAAATATCCATTTGCACGTGAAAAATCTCTGGAATTCCATTTGCTCTCTCCAGTGTCCCTGTATCTCTGCAACCTCCAAAATGCAATTGCTGCTTTCTCCATTCTCTGCTGGCTCTGGACTTCAGCTGCTCTTTGTTCAGCTGAGCTTACAGTGAGTTTTTGCCTGCACCAGGCTCGTTAAATAGCAGTTTGAAAGTTTCACCTATATCCCCAACAGATTTGCTCATAGATGGTTTGCCGATGACTGGTTGAAAGGGGAAGTTTTCAAGCTTTTTTGGAAAGGAGACTTTGTGCTGCTCACCCAGGCCAGTATCTACCCTCAGTGGAAGGTGCTGACGTAGCATGGTGCATAAGAGACCTGCAAAACCCAAGCATGAGTATGTGGGAATGGGGAGAAATGGCAGGCACCCAGGACAAGCTGAGGAAGCCTGAACATGCAATGGTCATGACTTGTGTTTGCCACTCCCCATCCCCACCAATCCTTCCTGGTGAGCAGATGAAGGACTAATCAAAACTTGAATCTGCAAGAACGGAGTTGGTTTATCCCCACTGCTCCTTCCCACTCCCTTAGCAGCAGGACAGCAACTGGCTTCAAGGCTTTAAAGATGATAGGACTGACAAAAGTATCCAGCCCCTTTGTATGGGGAGATGGATGGGGGACAGTCCTAGTAGCTGCAGCAAGACCACGATGCCAGGTTCAGCTAGGTTTCACAGAGCTCTGTGCTAAGTTGTACCGTCTCCATTCAGCTGTCTCTGCAGCTGTGTTTAGGTTTCCCTTATTCCCATCCAGGAATAACGATGACACAACCAGCTCTCTCCGGGCTGCATTAAGTCCTTTCACCATGTACTACAAAGGTCCGCCCCTACCTGGAGAATAATACGCAGTCCTCCCTCCAGGGCCATGGCCATCCCTCGCTGGCACCAATCCCTCAGCTCCGGTGACAGGCCCCATACGCCTAAAGCCTAAAGGGGGGGCCCGGGCTTGCCTAAGAGCATCAGGGCCAGAACCTAATTGTGTCCATGCACGCTTTCCCTTCATCCCTTCCCAAAGCCTTCACACTTCCCCAGGCTTACTGCTGGAGATCTGTATCATTGTATTCCCTGTCTTGTTATTAAGATTTATCTTCTAATGAGCTTACCAAGATTGCTGTAGTGACGCACTTGCCCAGTGATGTCATCACCCTCACCACAGCTTCCAAGGCATTTTTGAGTCATTCTTTGCCACACAAGCAGAGCTATTTGGCTGAATAATAAAGACACCTTCCCCTCCCAGAGCAGCAGACACCCAAGGACTGGGAGTGAAGAGGCTCACAAGCACTCGCCTGGCCCTGGGAGTGAGAAAGCCCGGTGAATTTGCAGCCATCTCTTACCCACGCTGGGCTGGCAAAGCTTGACTGGGTTCCTTCCTTCAATCCCTTGCTGTAGCTTTAACCTGCTGTTCCCATCTTTACCCTTATGATCAGGCCAAGTGCTATTCCTAATTGAACAGAAGTCTGTGCTAATTTTGAAGAGAAGAAACACTTCCCCCTACTCCTTCACCATCGAAGTTTGGCAGAAGGGAGCAGTAGTCTCCAGTTTCTTTAGTACCTGAGCCTAACTGATGCTATTTTCTTCTCACCACTGGATCACAGCCTGCATCCCTGTCCTTACTCCCATGCTGCCTTCTCCTTGCCTCTTAATTGCTGCCAGCTCTTGTCAAATTCAAACAAAGCCCAAACAATATATTAAGCATAGATGTTATTTGATGTAAAAACATTAGTTTCTTAACATGCCCATTTAATTAATAGTAGAACACATAAATAAAAATGAGAAAAGCAAAAAAAGCAAACAAACAAACAAACAAAATCTCAATTCAAGCTTCAAGTTTTTTCCTGACTCAAAATGTAACAAATTCAGAGCTATACTGGGCGTTGTGATTCTCACAGCATTTCACACCATGCCTGCCAGATAACACATTTCTCACCTCTGCATGCTACAGTCCGGACAGCCAGGCTAGGGAAAACTCTTCATTAACCATTACCATCAGTAGATTTATCACACACGCACAAAGAACAATGGCTCCAGATTGACAGAAGTTAGGAAGCAGCTAGTCCTTCTCAGGGAACCATTAGGAACATCAGCATGTTAAATTACATGCCTTGCCCTGGTCTTTCTTTAAAAGATCACTATTAGTCATCACCTCTGAAGCTAGACTGTAATCTCCACTGGATTCCAGCAACTCCACTGTCTTTTTCTATGGCCTTTCACACAACTTCACTACTACAAAGGGATCTGGATCTGTGTAAGTGTAAATAACTAACAGGAAAGTAGCACCTGTATGGAAATGCAGTAGTTTTCAGGTCTGTAAGTACACTCCACTTGTTTCACAGCCAGGGACTTCCAGGACATCGTACTAACTACATCGACCTCACGGTTGGAGGAGAAACTCAGGTGTAAGATGTAGCTCAGGAACAAGGAGGAACATCATGTTTACAGTATGTAAGACTGATATGTAATGCAGCACAACTTTAGCAGCATGAAAAGATTGCTAGGGAATTCTTAGGATTGGGAAGGAAGGAAATGACACAAACTAGATCCAACACACTTTCTATTGTTAAGGATTCCTGAGAAATTTATACATGCACACAAGAACGACAAGAGCTCATTCTGCTTTACACAACTACCTTTTGTCTCCTAAAATTTTTCCAGGAATTTTATATCTAAGCTTTGTACATTTTTCATTTTCAGTGCTAGCTATCTGATGCCGTAGATAAACAGACAGTCAATCACACCGTAAAGCAAGAACCCCTTTCTACACTATGGGCAATCTATCTATTTAGCCAGCTCTTGTGAACTTCAAACCACACATGGTCATGACACACAACAGAACAGCAATGTCCCAATGAGACACTTGCTGGCTACCTTTTCACCTCATGTGCTGCTCCCAGCCTAATGAGGGAGTGCCTCCCAAAAGGGGTAGTGTCATGGATCTGTGTGCCTTGGTGAAGAGCCGTGACAGCTTGTATTTAATTCCTTTGATCTACACAGGATGTGGGTAGCACAAGGGTCCTTTCTCTGATTCTGAGGACGTGTATTCTGCTGGACCATGGCCTCACTCACAGAGGAGAAGAGGGTTCTTGGCAATTCACTTCTTCCTGTCGCAAAAACACCACTTCTGACTTGATTTCTCCCTCTCCTTGGTGCGCAGACACTGACCATGGCCTCATGATAAGGGAATCATTGTTGAGAAGTTATAAATAGCTATCAGACAGGGGTCACTAAGTCTGTGTCACTCACAGCAAATGTGTCAGCCAGAGTTCTTCCATCAGGAAGCGGCATTTCCCACCCTTTGTCTGTCACACTCTCTCCTCCCTTCCTAAAGGTGCCTGCACCACAGAGTATTAACTCCTATCTGCAAGTTATTTTCCTCTCCAGTTCCCGTTCCCTTTCCTTTCTTCAGCGTGGCAGGGAGAGAGACGTACAGACACTCACTTAAATAATGACATCATTGATCGGGACCCTCTTCTGTCCTGACACCATGGTTTGGAAAGTGCATTCTGACATAGAATAGGGAGATGCCTAACCAGTGCTGCCCTTGTGACAATAATTAGTGTAATTTCAGCACTGTGCTCAGTAAAGAAGCTACAGTCAGGTCATACTCGTGAGTCAGAGTAGAGAGAAGTGAATAAGGGATGGGGAGTTACAACACTGAGTTGCTCAGGACAAACTCCCCAAGTCTGGGGAAAAGACATACCAGAGGCATCACGGAATCCACTGAGGAAAGGGCAGTGCTGCATATGTGTCAAGCAGTCCCTTTGTCACAGCCTGTGGGAATCTCAGCTGGGAAGCCAAAATTGAGATTAGGCCATTTTTAGGTAGCAGAGAAAGGACTGGAAGGGTAACAATGTTGGTCCCAAAGACACAGCTGAGATTACGGAGAAATTATAAAAGACAATTGTGTAATGTTAGAAATGCAGGGGCAGGTGAAAGGGAGCACAGGGTTCTGTCTTCCCCCGAAGTATCTGTACTAGCTATTCTCAGAAGTTACTGAGCAGAAGACTCAATTACACAAGTTCCTAATATAGCAAGTTATATGATCACGGGGCTATTTTTTTTTTTTTTAATTTTGACTCACCCATTTGTACACTTCTAATGGTAAAGGTCTTTTCTCTGTGGAGACTCTTCCTACCAGAACTTGAACTGACTCAAGGGAACATTTATTTTGGGAGACTGTCCTTTAAAAAGAAAACAGGAGGGGGGGGGGGGAATCAAACTCCAAGCACTATTCACGTTTATTCATGTCTTGAGTAAACTGCTTCCTGTGCAGACAGAGTAACATAAAAACTAGGCAACACCCAAACCCAGAAGCACTGTGTCCCTGTGAAGAGAGCTCTGGGCTGGAATTCAAGAGACTGTGGCTTGATTCCTAACTCTACACTGGCCTTTTGACTGCCATTCAATGAGTCAATTCATTGACCTGTGCCTCAGTTTCCCTACTTCTGTAACAGGCAATGATACAGACATCCTTGGGGGTCTACTCCTGAACACTGCTAAGTAAGTGTTAAATATTTCTAATAGTGGGCTAGCCTAATTCAGCCTCAGCGTGATCCCTGTTTCTAATGTGTTTACTAGACTTCATTCTTTCTAAAGGATCCTGCACTTCAAACACTTCTTAAAATAAAAGGCAAAAAATATTATATACTAATAAGTAAATAAACCACAGCTCCATCAGCCAGGAAGAAAAAAAAAATTCAGACAAAGAGACTTATTGGCTAGGTGACATCCTGCCCAGGCAAACTGCTAATTGCCCAAGAAGCATCTTGCAAACGGAGCTGTTTTTGTGTCCTCAGGTGAAGGTGTGTTCAATTTGGGGAGCAGGGGAAGATGGAAACTGCACAGAAATGAACTCCTTTAGCCGGGGAGAAGGAGAAAGGCTATGTAAAGGTGACCCTAACAAGGTCACGTCAGGAGTCAGCCCTCCCTTTTTCCACGACGACTTTCTGAAGGGACGGCAGAGGTTGGGCTGAGCCTAGTGTCTGTCTCCTCTGGCACCTCGAGGCGCGTGGTTTCAAGCCCTGTCTGCCTCCGGGTCCTACTGAGAAGCAGTGAAAGCCAACAGAGAGAAGGGAGGGGAAAAAAAAACCCAAAGAGAGAACAACCTAACCCCAAATCTCTTCAAAGGAAGTCAAAGGCCAGATGTTCCTTGCCTCCCGTCCGCTGCTACCACAGTTACCATAGCCTGTGGTTGTGGTTAGTCTGTCTAGAGCTCATATGTGAGAGACTGCAACTGGGTTTACTGGAAACTCCCCCCAGCTCTGCGGCCGATCATCTGCACCAGCACCTGACAGCAGATGGCCTTGCAAAACCCAAGGTTTATCTCAAAATGAGAGGTTTTGTTTCTGCTGGGCTCATGTTGCTAACATTCAGAAAAGGTGTTTCTACCTCAAAATATAAGATACGTAAGCATGACGTATTAAAGTCTAAAAAAAAGGTGTAATTTGGACTAGTTTAAAAAGAAATGTGGCAGAAAACAGTTAACATCTTTCTGCATGAAGAAAGTAAAGAAGTTGCTGTATTGCATCTGAGGCTTTGATATTACAAGTCCTTCTGTGATAGGGTCATTCTATGCTTTATCCAAGAGCAAAGATTGACCCTGTAATCAAAATTAACCATTTTCAGCAGGAAAATACTGACAGAAATGTCTGCTATAATTACAGTTAATTCAATCAACCATTTTCTGCTTGTGAAATTACAGAAACTCTTCCTTGACATCAGTGGGAATTTGGACTGGAAACAAGCTTTTGGATGGAGTCCTTTAAAAGCTACTATTCAAGTACAGCAAGGAGAAGAATTAAATCCAGGCTATTTCCAACAAGTAAAGGGAAAGGAATAAGGGGAGCAGTAGAAAAATTATGCTTTTTAAGCACCGTATACTGCTCTCCCTAATTCTACTAAGGGAGCATAGGCTAAGTTAGATCAACAAAGTGTGTTTAAGTATAGGATCTGCACAACCCTTTTGTTCTTGCCATACAATTTATAAATCTAAGTCTAGTTTGGGCAGTGGCAGATGATAAGCCAGGTGACGATATACCTGGCGGAAGCAGGACAAAACATTTCTAACTGGCAAGCAAAGAGAGAACACTGATTACAGGATTTTTAAAATGACTACGTAGACGCTCAACGGGTTTAAAGAATCTGCCTGGGTCTTGTGGTGGGGGGTAAAATCAGAGCATAAGAGTCCAGATAGCTACACTTCTGGTCTGAGCACTCTCTCTCTAGTTAGTGTAGAGCACAGAGAATATTTACGTGCCCAACTTGCAGGACGCCATGAAATCAGAAAAAGGCAGCGCACACCTCTGTCTGCACTTGTACTGATTAACGAGCACATTCTTCCCTGACAGTAAGTTACGGAAAACCCTCCCGCACAATCCAGGAAACGCCAGGAACGGACACCGGTGCTATTTGCTAGTACCCATGGTGAGTGCCAACACTGCGTAACAGCTGTCGATATAATGTGTCTGGCAGCTCTACCACCTGGCCAGCACCGCACTCTTTGCTAGAGAACACTAGCACAGAAAGATGGTCATAGCAAGCCTCACGTTGCTGCCTTTGGCTCTTCACTCTGAGGAACTGGGAGGATTTAAAGACATTCTGTAACAGAAAGAAAGGTGCCTTTTGGGCTCTGGGTGGCCAGTGGCTTTCACATAGAAGTGAATGAATGAAATATTTCCGGCAGGAGAGAAACTGAAATCAATCCCCACACCATCCACAGCAATCTCTTTTCTGGCTTGTTTTGCTATACACAAATGTTCTCACTCCCTTTTGTGATGCAGGTGGAAGAACTTTGTTTCAGTGAAAGAAAATACAAGTGCATATGCTTTGTTGTAGCACAGAGCAATGAGGGGGTATTTCTTTAAACAGTTGGGAAGTTTTCTATTGGCACAATGTCCTGTGCTAGGGAGCACTCCAGAAACTAGCAGGATGTACAGAATCAGGCATGAAATGTTAGTGTATGTTTAGTAAACACCATTCTATTGGATCATGTTTCTTCACATTGCTTCTCTGTAACTGGCTGCATATGAACCAAACACACACACAAAAAAACCCCAACAATTGTCTCTACTACAGAAAAGAAATTGTAAGCAGGCAGAGCACAAAAAGCAAAGCAGACCAGCTGCATGGCATATTTTGCCCACTACTGAATAGCTGGAATGTATAAGATGGGCCAGCACGTATACACATTGCTAACAACTGCTCACAGGTCTCCGGAGATCAGAGCACAGCAAGTAATCCAGAACAGCTTGGAGAGGCTGGACAAGTCTGCAATGAAGCGGAACTAGAAGCAGGACACAAACAATTTATCTAAAATATTGACAAGGCCCTGATAAACCATATTAGTTCTTACCCTGCATGTAGAAAACTACTTTTTCTGCTTGTGATATACAGAAGGCAGCAATAACAGTCTTAGTGAAAATATGCGCAACGCCTGGGGGTAAAAAGCACTGTAGAATATTACAGTAGTATTTCTCTGTGCAGATGAGGGCCTCGGGGACCTCACGGCCGTTCTTTCCCTTCCTTACGCAGGGCACTCTCTCTCCGTCTTTTGTTTAATTGCAGCGTAATCCCGATTAGTTACAGCCCGTCCCTTGGTTCTCTGCGCAGCCACGTGGGCAGCACCGCTCGCCGAAGGCTGGCTGCCTCGGGTCTCCGAAGCAGAGCCAGCGCAGGAGGAACGTGCCGTCGGCCCCGCTCTGGCAGGAAGCCCTTCTGTGGGCAGCACAGACAGGGGCCTCCGAGGCGGCTGCGGGAGGATGTCGTCCTCGCCGCGGGTGGTGGGAAAAGGAGGGGGGCAGAGGAGGAGTGCAGAGCGGGGGACCTGCGCAGGGAGGAAGGGTATAAAGCGGGAAAGCAAGGCAAGGAAGAACAAAACCAAGGGGGCAGAGCAGCAAGAAAAGTGAATCCAGCCGTTAGTATAAATCACTTCAGAAATGCTGAGATGAACCAGCCTGAGATACTGAATCAATTCCATCTGTGGTCTCAAGCCATTGATGTCAGCAGACAGACATACTATGCAGTTGGATTTGATCACTTTGATGGGGCAAACTTTGATCCCTTCAGAAATACCTTCATCTGGTACAGCACAGACTTCTGGTAGCCCTTTGGCTTGTGACAGTGGGCTTGGACACTTGTGTGCCATTCTGTCTGGTGCACATGGCCAGGCTCATTACTCATGTACAAGGTGTGCTTCAGTCCAAAGCAGAATTTGCTCATGCATCACACCTTATGCCCGCTCTTAAACCTGGGGATAGGTGAGCATAAGAGATTACTGAAGTCAGTGTCATCCATTATACTATTTCCACCAGTGCTTTAAATCAGACCAGCGGATAAGAAATAAGGAAATGTAGTAAGTAGCCTCTTCTGCTCTCTCTTTTTCCTAGTGGTCAATAGCACAGGGAATGGTAACAGTGACACTGGCTCATGAAAAAGTGCATTTTCCCTAGATAAAAAAATGCAAAGGTGTTGCTGCTAGTTGCAGTTACACACAGTACTTGTGGGACTTTAATCAGAGGGGAAACAAACCCACCCAAACCACAGCTGCCTGTCCCTCTCTTTTCTGGAACCATATTTTGCTGCAGAGCAACATGTACACCTAAGGGCAGAGACTGAACCACACCTAAAAGAGCAAGGGATCCCTATGCCCCAGTCCTCCACTCACCTAATTCAAGCACAGGAAGCCTTAGAAAGCCTGGTTGGAAGAACAGATTCATAGTTCCTAGAATAACTTGTAGTACAAGCCCTGTATTATGGGACACTGTCCCAAGAGGGAAGAGGTGAGGAAAGGGTGGTGGATGCCTGTTCACTATGAATTCAGTCAGATGGACTTCTACAAGAACCCAGAGCTAGATGATTTCCTATAGATGAAACACTTGTGCTCCTCTGACATTTCCAGTGTCACCTCTGCTCTTGGAAGGGTCCCTTCTGCATAAATGTACAACACCAGCTGCTACAGAGCTCCCAAGACCACACATCTCCACTGAGGTTCCTGCACATTCAGCTTGCTTCCAGCAACCTTGACATATACCTCTTGCTGTGGCCATATGTTTTACCTCACACCAGTTTGTCTGTGTGACCTTAAGAAAGTGATTTGCTAATTAAACACAACATTTTCAACCTATGAAGTCTGCTTAACCAGCATGAACTATTCTGCTTTCAAGTGGTTTTGGCTGCAATTCACAATAATTAAGGGGATTTTCCATGCCTGTCCTTCTCTTTTTAAGCAAAGCTGATTTTTCTGCCTCTGATGCTTAGCTTGGGTGGCATTTGGCCACCAGCTATGTGCAGGAATCGTATGTACATCCAGCGATCTTAACCTGGCAGAAAGGAGCAAGGAGCAAACGTAGGGGTTTGAACTCTGCTGATTCTCCCCATCATTCAGCAAACTTCCCTGGTGATTTATTCATACCAAAAAGGAGCCAGTTAATACTTGTGTAATCACCAGGAAGGAACCCACAGCTTTATACCAGTGTGAATGAGAGCAGCACTGCATTCAAAATCTCCTTAGATAGTGCTTGGGTCATAGTCCTCTAACATGTTGAATCATGTATCCTTACGGTCACAAGCAAAGCAGGCAAATTATTTGGGGTCTGTGTCTTTTGCAAACTTCCTACTCCGGCTGACTTGTGACCTGACTTGGCTCACACAGAGCAAACTGTCTGTGCAGGGAAAAAAATTCATCACAGACCTTTCCTCTGGCAGTGGCAAATAAATCCTGTCCAATTCCATGCCACTAGGAAGCAAAGGGTAATTCAAGGAGCAAGGAGCCACTGGATGCAAGTAGTATGGTCACCTTTCACTGCCATCTGTCTGGGGCAGAGTTGACACCCTAACATTCAGGACATTTACAGATTAAAATGCTTTGCCTGGCCCAAAATCATCTAAGGAGCTAAGCCAAAAGCTCAGTCTACAGACAGGCCTCCTCACTTTCATATCCTTTGTGTCCGGGACTGAAACGGGCATCTCTGGACCACATGTATTTAGGTAGAGATTGATATATTGCAGTTTTGCTTTGAGTTTACTGATGATGAGACATAACTGTCATCACAATCAGCCATCACCATGATCAGTCAGGTCCTCCCCACCCCTGCCTGGATGTGCCCATTGTGAATAAGATCCCCACTATGAATAACAGCTTGGTACTAGCCTTGGCAGAATAGAAATAAGCGCTCAGAAGATTCAGATAACAACTGGTGTAAATCCCAGCCTGGGCTGGATAAGACTGAGCTGAGCCAGATGTTTTTGTCTCAGAACAGACTTTCTTTCCATGAGCAGCCTGTTTCCACTTACAGCAAGACAGGGACAATGCAGAGTTTCCCCCTCTGAAGAGCAGGAAGGCAAAAAGCTAATTTGTGTTTTCTTCCTGCTCCAGGATTCATGAAGAATGCCACGCTGGGTCAGACCATTTTTCTAGCAAGCATCTTTCTTTGACAGTGGTCTGTTACAGATGTTTAAGGAAATAATACACGGTAGACTACAAGCATGCTGTGATCCTTCTTCTGATTTACTCCCTTTCTCCCATCAATAGATGGGTTAGATACTGCCAGGTTTCCTGCTTGTGACGGAGTACCTACCACCTTTTCACTATTCTGATTCTCCACTAATGTTGGCTTGCGAGGCCCAGCATGCCAGATGGAAGAAAGGGAGTCAGATTTCCATGGATTTGTTTTCCAGCTTTACCACTGGCTCACTGTGGGACCTTTTGTGTCTCAGTTTCCCCAGCTATAAAAATGGAGCTGGTAGTTCTTTCTCTATCCTTTATTATATGCAAGGCGTCTTTGGCTGGAAGATACGATATGCGCAAAGGATTGGGAACATGCATTCCTAGCTTGGGCTTCAGTGATGCTGAGCAACCGTAAGTCCTGTAGCTTCACGGGATGCAATGTGCTCAGTGCCTCCGAAGAATCAAATCAGAAGTGTGTTACACCACTGACTGCATCTGACAGGAGACAGGGACCCAGGAGACTTAACAGCCAAGTGATGTGTGTGAGTTAGCCTAAAAGTCAAACTGATTATCTATAATAAGCAGCAAGCAAGCAATTCCTTGTATTTACAAAGACCAGGCGTGTATTACAGGTAGGCATATCTGTACTAGCAGAGGAACTAAGTGAAGCCTGATTTCTTGTGTATGTATGCCTTGTGGTTGGATTCTCTCATGCCTAATAAGGTGTAGCTCTTCCTTTGTTGGAGGTAAAATCTGAATTCTTGGGAACTGAACTCATAAGGCAACCTTTCTCAGTAGAGACGATCACAAAGAGGATCTCTGTCCTTGACCAGGTGTCATTTCAATGAAACTTGCAGGAACTTAATGACTTAGGAACCTCTTCCTCTTCATTACACTCATTTGCAATGGACCAATAATTGTTTGGGCAGACAGTCAAAGGGCCTAAATCCAGGCTAAAACAAATGAGGTGCTAAAAGCTATGAAAACGACCCTCTCTGTAACCAACACAATTAATCACTGCACTTCTGGGTCACACATGGTCTTTTGAGGGACACTCCCATTTCATATCTGAGGCTCTCAGCTCTCCATTCATAACCATGACTTGTGTTGTGCATCTGCATCTCTAACTGTCTGGAGCCGGTGCCGTATCTCAGCATCGTATCTTTAATCACAAATCCACTTCCTGGTCCATGCCTCAGGCTTTCTGCTCCCTTCTGCCATGACTCATGATTTCAGCCTTATGCAGAACTGTGGGTGGCAGCTGATAGAACAGCCCAAAAGCATTCCATGGAGAGGAAGCTGCACTGCAATTGCATTTCCTCTGCTGGGATTTTTCTCTTCTATGTTTTGCAGAACAGTGAAGGAGCTGGGAATTACTGGTGGTGTGAAGCCCTGTGAATTGAGGGGAAGGGCAGTGAAGGTTCTTACTCAAAAGTCTTTGAAATCTTTCAGTATGTGGTTTGGATTGTGACCCAAAGGCCTCTAAAGCCCATGCACACACAGTTCTTCCAGTTTTCTTTGGATTGAACTTCAGGTGAGCTGAAAAGATTGCGCAGGTGATATTTCCAAAGCCAGGGGGAACAATTCAATACTGCCCTTACACTGAATGGCTCTACCAGAACTGGTGCTAAATGCAAGACTGTCAATATTTAGTTCTGCTGCATGGGCCTAACAAGCAGAAAATAAGAAAGAAAAGGCAGTATAAGGAAAGCAATGTGAAATATGAAAGTAACAGAGGGCTGTTGTGATGCTCTGATGCAGATCTGAAGTTGTCTCCCTCTGGCAGCAGCAGTTACAAGCTCCTTTCCAACAAAAAGGAAGAGTCATGTAGTTCAATGAATAGGTCTTCCCAGGACTGACTGGGAAGTGGGATAGCATAGGGAAGACGGGAGGATGTTACTTCTGTAATTGCAACTTGCAAAGCCACCAGGCTGAGCGACAGGAAGACTTGCAGTCAGAGTATCGGGGCGGGGGGGGCCAAGAACAGAATCAACCTGAGGAGGTTAAAGCATCAAGATGAGAAGTCAACCCAGGTCAGAGTGGAATTGAGACACGGTGTGTGCCCAGGAACATCTTTTAGCTTCCCAACGCCTCAGTTTCCCCAGCTGTGAACTAGAGATGACAGCTCTTCCCTCCTACACAGGGGCATTGTGAGGCTGAGCTCATTAATGTTTGCCAAGCTGCTTAGAAATCCTCTGACGGAAGTTGCTGCACAGCATGAGCACAAAGTTGTTGTTTTTTGGGTTGGTTTGGTTTGGTTTTTTTTCTTTGAAACACTAAAGAGACAAGCAATTGAAAAAGTAACCAGTGTAGTTCACTGCCTCTTTAGAAATGCTTGGTGAAATCCTAGCCAGCAAGGGAAAAGGGTTTGCAAGGGAGATGAGAAGCATGCTGACGCCAAGTCCAGTGAAAGAGTTCTGGCACCATGAGAGCATCCATCCCCTCTCACACTTGCCTGGTGAGGAGGGGAAAAGAAAGAAAAAAGGAAAAGAGAGAAGAAAAAAAAAGAAGGGAACGGGGGGAAGAGAGAGAAAGAGGGAGGGAACAGCAGTCCAGCGTGGTTGGAATAACTCTGCTCACTGTAGCCTGTCCAACAACAGCCCTGGCGGATCATAAAACAGCCTCTCACATCCATGTGGTTTTTGCTGCTAGGAGACAAGGTACAAAACACACAACCTCACGCCGGGCTCTATAAAACCTTATATTCCCCCTCAGACCCAGAGTTCATCTGAAGAATTTGCATCACCTAATTAGAACCAAGCCAAGTTTTTTTTTAAAAAAAAAAGTAAAATAGAAAAAATGAAAAGCCCCTTTTTCCCTTCTTTGTCCCCTTTTTGTGATTTCAGTTACCATAAAATTTGAAATGTGCCTTCCTGACCTCTTCCCAGGAGAATTTCCACGCAGAAGCTTTGCTGGCAGGTCTTAGCTCCTAAGCACATTTGGAGGCTAAAGTCATTTCCTTTTACTGGTGCCCAGAGGCAGGTGTACCCCGTTCTCCTGCCTCGGTGGTGAGAATTGCTAACAGCTCCTGAGCAGCACAAGGAGACCTCAGCTGCTGTTGGCATTTGCAGGGCTGTTTTTCCACACAGAGAATGAGAAGCCAATCTCTGCTGTTACAGACAGTGTGATGATTTTTCTCTTTTATTTTCATTGTTTTTATATCTTTGCATTCTTTTTTAGTTGTAAATCAGGGTAAAGCATGCTGTGGCACAGGTGCTAGTGTAACTAGTGTAACAAAGACCCTCACAACTTACCTCAGGAACTTTACTGCCATGAATTTCCTTTGTGTGTGAATGCACAGTCCCTGATACTGCAAATTTACTGCACAGCTTTATCTACACCTTCTCCTGCTAACCCTGTCCAGGGCCTCCCACGACTGCAGGCCATCATGCGTACGAAATGTCATGGCAATTCTGTGTCTGGCTGAGAAAACCAAGGTTTGGCAAGTGCCCGCTGAACGGTGCAGCCTGGGTCATGGCTGCCCTCTGCTCTCCCGTGCTGCTCCCAATGGCTGGCCAGTCCCCCCGGGCAGGGAAGCCATGGGCAGCTCCTCCAAGCAGTGGCCTGTCAGCTGCCAAGTGTGAGAGCAGGGAGGAGAGCTTGGGAGGAGGCGGATGATTCATCCGGCCTGCATCCAGGCATTACAACCAGCAGGGACCACGGGCATGTCTCGCCTGCCCTCACGTAACGCAGGCCGCGGGGCTCTTCTGCCGTCCTCTGCCATGGAGCCACAGCATTTCTCTCAGAAGATCTACCAGGCTGCATTTACTGTTCCTCTCCGAGGGGGCCGTTGGGAAGCTGCTCCGGTAGCTCTTTAGCCTCATGGCTAAAAGCACACACTTCGTTTTTGCTCTTACTTCTCCCTTGCTGTGGACGGGGAGGGGAGCGTGGGGATTTGCTCACCCTCTCTGCACCTCCTCACCCTGCCCGGCAAGCAGGTGCCCCAGCCGGCTTGCATGCAGGCCAGGCCCCCCGGTCCTCCCCAGCCCTCAGCGGCAGGGACAATGCGGTGCAGTTACAGCACAGGCCTGCAGCAGCGGAAAGCTGTGGCAGGGAGAGGCTGCTGCCCGGCCGGGCAGCTCGCGGAGCGGGGAATTGTCCCTCTCCTTCAGAGAGGCAGGCAGAGATGAGCAGAGCCTGCCGACCAAGGCCATGAGAACAAGTCTTATGAGGAGCGGCTGAGGGAGCTGGGGGTGTTCAGCCTGGAGAAGAGGAGGCTGAGGGGAGACCTTATCGCTCTCTACAACTACCTGAAAGGAGGCTGTAGAGAGATGGGTGCTGGTCTCTTCTCCCAAGTAACAAGCGATAGGACGAGAGGAAATGGCCTCACGTTGAGCCAGGGGAGGTTCAGATTGGGTATTAGGAAAAATTTCTTCACTGAAAGGGCAGTCAGGCATTGGAACAGGCTGCCCAGGGAAGTGGTGGAGTCACCAACACTGGAGACATTCAAAAAACGTGTGGATGTGGTACTTCAGGACATGGTTTAGTGGGCATGGGTGCTGGGTTGACAGTTGGACTCGATGATCTTAAAGGTCTTTTCCAACCTTAATGATTCTATGATTCTGTGAGGGAGGAAAGGAGGTGCCAGCCTGCTCAGGCCATGGAGAACGTGGGGAGGTGAGTGCCACGTGAACAACTGCAGGACTGCTCTGGGACTGCTTCAGCACAGCCTAGTGCAGCTTCCCCGCCAGGCCAGGTCCCAGGATCAGGCTGTGCCGACTCTAAAGAACCGACGCTGACAACCCTTGGCAGCATCCTGCCCGACATGGCCAGCGACATGCCGCGACAGCGTCCGTCCAAGCTGTGGAGAGCGTGCTGTCTGGGAGGGGAACAGCAGTGGTGTCATCCTGGGCACAGTCCCTTTGGCTCATCCGCAGGGTGGAACAACGTCATGCTGACGTGGCAGTGGCTTCTATGCTGGTGGGACCGAGGAAAGGGAATGCTCTTACAGCCTTAAGACCTAGCAGCAGCACCGTGGGGCCTGTACAATGCCAACGCAATGTGTGGAAACCTCGCAGCAGCGACAGGCCAGCTGTTGCTCTGTGGGACCTAGAATGGCACATCGACGCTGTGTGGCTAGAGGCAGACTTGCGGTGGATGCCACGAGGATGAACACAATATCAGGACCCTTCTCAGAACTTGCCAGGCCAGCGTGAAGAGCAGAGCCTGAGGCCTGTCCTCGGCTTGCTTCCCCCTCCATCTACTCACACTTTATCGCTTCGGCTAGGATTTCAGCAGAGGGGCTCTGAGTAGGGGACATGCTGTAACTGTGGGTTCAGATTGTATTTTGATTACAGAGGCTGTGAGCAACGTTCATTCCTAGTGGGTGTATCATGGCTATGGCTTCCGGAGAAAGCAGCCAGTAGAACAGCAACAGATCCCTGACAGGGAGGGCCGTATCCGCTACAGCCTGTACGCTCAAGAGGATGCAGCTGTATCCTCCCCACCAGGCTTGCGCTTGCATTTTCCTTCATCAGAACTGAAGCAAGTGCTGCACCTCCTCTCCTTGCAGCCCGACGATAACTGAGCTCCTAAGTGTGCCTGCCCCGCACAGAGTGCTCAGGTGGTGGGCGAAAGGGAATTGAACATGTCTGCCCTCACATAGCCACCGTCTCTGCCAAAAGCCTTCGGCTGTCTGCAAGAGGAGGCAGCTGGTTTAGGAGAGGAGTTACTACAACCTGGCCTCTGCAACTAGAGTCCACCCTCACAGTCTTTCAACACCCACAGAGACACCAGCAAGGACCTAGCCCAGAGGCGTTGATGTCAAGGAGACCTGATGGACACTGTATGTGTCACTGCACTGAGCGAGAGGAAAAAGTTCTCTCAGGGAGGGAGAGCAGAAAGAAAACAAGGACCCCGAGGAGCACATGCTCAGAGGATGAGAGGGGAAAGAGGTCAGTTCCTGACAAGCAGCTCAAAACAAACCCATTGTTCTGAGTGAGACTCTGCCGTCCCTCTTTCACCAGGTGCTACCTGGAAAATCCATCTGCCCATTCCCCCTCCCTTCGCCGTTCCTCTGCCCTGGCTGCTAGCGAAACGGGGAAATTTGTGAGACAACTGTAATGGCACCAGCTTCCTGGCCGGTCTCACCTCACCTTCCTAGAGGAAAATCAGCAGATCTGATCCGATGCCAGGAGGAGGAAGCATGCCCTGGCCTGAGCTGGAGAACTCTGTGGGAGAACTGTGCACCAGGCAGCCCTGAGACAGACTCTCTTTTTGGCAGAAACACCACATCCCATGGTAGGACACTTATATTTCATTACTTCTGTGTTTTTTCCTGGCCTATATATATCTACTCTGTGGGTTCACCAGCCAGACACTGCCCTGTAGTAATACATACCAGGTTTAGAAACCATACCAGCCCATAGAAATCCTGCTGTCTTTCTGACCTCCATACTTTTTCCACTACCTGCTGTCACCTTCTGGAAAGGCTAAAAGGGGTAAACGATTTCCTAGAAGAAAGAAAAAAACACACAGGCCTTCCAGGCCTTTCTCTGTATGTGAGAAAAGAAGTCCAAATCTTTTCCCGGCCCCAACTCCAGCAACTCCAGTGAAAAAAGTCCCTTCTGGGTCTTCCCACATATATTCCAGGGTTTATTTGTAAGACACTTCAATTCAGAACAAAGCTCTAGTCCTGGATTTTGCATCCTAATAAAGACGGTAGCCTAGCAAAATGATGCTAAAACACAGTTCTCTGTCACGTCCATCACCGCCCTTGCATCACAGCAGCACTTCCCCGCGTGGTGCCAGAGCAGGCTCTGAGGGTACACCCGGAGTATCACATAAGCCTTTTGCATAGAATGGTTATTTTAAAAATTCCTTGAGATCATAGTGCCAAAGAAAGGACCCTGCGGAGGCCAGTGGCGCATATAAAATGAAAACATTATGCTCCCCAAAATGCTGTCGTGGGGAAGCAACACAGAGGAGAAGGGAACTTCTTGTCATGGTTGATTTATGGTTGATTTGGCTCACAGCCAGCTTGGAATACCCCAAGCCTTTGGAGAACCTATCGAAATGAAATGCTGAGGAAGTTGTACATCCTCTCGAAGAGTCAACTGAAAACAAAGTGCAGGTTTTATAAACATGGTGTGCATACACTATTAAAAGACACTCTTTCTGCTGGGTTTTGGCATTGTGTCTAATACTGCTGGCCAGAAAGGATGGTTGGGAGCAGGAATTTGGGGATTTCTTAAAAATGACGGTATTGGAAAAATGTTGAAATGTTGACATTTCCCACAAAATGAGAGTTCTGAATTTCTTTTTGGTCAGGAACCATCAAACTGTATCATCTTGCTTCTTTTTAAATAATATCCATGTTCAATACAATTGTATGAGCATGATTCTTCCAATGTTTAAAAGGGAACAGGAAAATTTTAACCTTTTTTTGCTCTGTAGTACATAACTGCCCCTCTATTTGTCAGGAGAAAAGCAACCCACCAAAACGCTTTTTAAGCTTTGTGATTTTCCTTTTTTTTTCCTGCAGTAATCTCCCTTCAGGGGCACTAGCTTTGAACTGGTGGTAACAACAGACAAAGTTAACTTAAGTGTTCTTTACAGAGGTCACCTATGTGAGTGTTTAAATTGGAGCAGGTGCTAAAACCCGAACTTAGCATGTTCCTGAGCTGAGGCAAAAGGAAGGCAAACACTGAGATCACTGAATCAAACTTTACCACTGACATCAATAAAATTTAGCATAAGCCCATTCCTAATTACAACTGTCATTAAAATTGTAAGGCAAGTCCTTGTTTTTCTGATATCTGGGCACTGTTGTACGCCATTCATCCCTTGTTGATGTCAGTGTGCTGGCCCTTCACTGTAGCCTTGCTCATCTGTCTTTTATAAAGTACAACTACTATTTCAGATCGGAAGAGAATGTGTTCTATGCACAAGTATCTTGTCTGCTTCAGAGCACGGCAGTTTCCAAGCGGATGCCACTCTGGCTCCTAGCCCTGTCTTCCAGGGTCCAGCAATAAATTCCATTCCTTCTACACAGTTTAGCAAAGGCCACATGAGTCATCACTGGGTGTAAGGACAATGATAAATGTTCCTTTAAAATGGTTTCTGCTTGACTGTTGCTTCTTTAAGAGGCCTTTTGGGAAGATCTAATCAGGTCCCTGGAAAGAAGTGCTGCCTGGGGCCCTGACAGGCTGTATAGTGCTTTCTGCTGTGAAAATCTGAAAAGACCCTTCTCCAGGTAATTAAAGATATTGTCCTGCTCCCCAGGGATATTCGCAGTTAGGCTGTTCATTTCATGGGCTGGTTATGGCTTGGCTGTGATGGTAACGTGGATCCAGTTAGCTATCTGGCTGCTTCTGCCCTAGTCAATAAGACTTGGGTGCAAACAGCAAGATAATTCCCAGTGGATGTAGCCCTCACTGTCCCAAAAAGGTTTGTTCTTTCAATTAATGCTAAAGATTTCCATGAAACTTTTGGGTAGAAGGAGATGCTACTGACAGGCAGGAAGGGATTTCTGTGTTTGTATTAGAACAGAAAATTCAGAAGCTTTGGGCTTGCAAGTGAGCAATTATTTTCAATGTGTATATAATACCTACTTGACCAGTGCACTTATCGGGAAGATGAGGGATTATTTTAAACACCTATGGCTCGTAAGTCTGTTGACAATGATGAGAAAGGTGTAGAACTATTAAGAATTCACAGCTAACCATACTTCTTTATGGCAACTTCATTTTCCTTCCCTTCCATCTATACCCCCTTCACATGAAGCCAAGGTAATTGCTTAGTGCACAGAGCCTGCACAGGGAGGTGTTGCAGGTGGTACTGGAACATGAAAAAGAAACACAGCTTCAGTTGTGGTTTTCATTCCCATACTCCTACAAACAGAAGCAAAGTTCTCCTGTTCGGGCAGATGGAAAGGGAATCAGTACTGTGTGCCTCTCTTACTGCAGCCTCAGGATTCTGGCAGGGGATTAGATGCATCTCTGCAGCTGAGCCAATATATTGCAGCTGCTGTAAGGTGACCCTCCTGATGCATAAGCAGTGTCCAAGATTGTAGATGAGAAACATAAGCAGGTGGGCAGAATCCTTTCAGCTCTAAGAGAGTGGTTCTGAGTGACGTTAGAGCCAAGATCTTCTTCTGTGAGGAACCTTGGGTGGTCACTACTAAGCCATGTGTATAATTTCTAGAAAGTAGAGCCAAATAAAAAGATTGTAAGGACCTTAAATGAAGTGACTTAAACATCACTTCTTGCCCGTAGCCTCATGCGTGTCTCCCCCGTTTGAAACAAAGAACATAAATCATCTCTGTTGCCAAGCAGCTAGAGAATATAATTTTTTAATGTTGAACAGCTGAGAATAAACATGTACATGTGTTTGTAAAAGATGTCACATACATACAGGTTTTCCTGACAGGAATCTGGGTTTGCTATATGAAACTTTGAAGTATGCACCTTGACTTTCCCATAAACAGGACAGTTTCTTTTTCCTTGTTCTTTTTAAGTACTGTCATTCTTTAGTGTGCAGGCAGCACTTCAGTGGGAGCTGTTAGTGTAGATGACTGTTCTGTGATATTTATGTAGCATGTTCTACAGGCTTCGCCCTTGTCAGCTCTGCATCTTTGTTCCAGGCAGCCCCCCTATTGACTATTAACACTAAACTCTCACATGAGATGTCCTGAGAACATGTTTTTTTTAGGAAGCTGGCTGTGATCTGTTCCTAGCAGTGCAAGAGCCATTGTTGTACCAAAGCCCTGCCTGATCCCTCCGGGAGATGTTTACCAAGGTGTCTTAGCAGGCTCACAAAAAGCGGGACACACAGGGACAGCTCCAAATGTTTGTCTTTTCCTAAACACAGAAAACTTACAATTAAGAGAAAAAAACCCCAGAATTTACTTCTGTAACAAGATACTGACAACACTGTCAGGTGGCAGCAAGTGCACTACAGGCCATCAGGCCATTCTGCTAGCGCACCTCCATTCTTAAAGTCCTCTCCTTTCACTCCTTTTTTCCTTGCTTATGGATTTTGGCAATAAAAAGGTAGGTCAAGCACCTGAAAGTCAGCTGGGAATGTGCTGTGACAGGTACGTGTGGCCTGTAGAGAAGCCATAGGCAGGCATCCTAGCAGCGTATGAAGAATGTTATTAACAGCTGCAGCAGTGCTGCAGGAAGAAGGGATCTCTTTCTTCAGCCTGTGGTGCACTTTGGCATCAGCTCCGCCATTAGAAAAAGATCGACACATGCTTTAAGTGAGTATCAATCCTTCCTTAAATAGCATCAGAAAAGGAAATTCAGCAAGACAGGTCTTGATGTCAGAGAGATCATCTCTGCAAAGGGAGAACAGTCCAGGATTTTTTGGTCCTACTCACCTCTCCGTCACAGGCTCTGAGGGTTTAGATGTAGTCATTTAATTTGTTCTTGTCCACAGTTTTCCTGCTCCGTAAAAGACAGATCTTAGTAACAATCTTGTGAGACTGGACAGTAAATCTGGAAAATAATTCTTTATTGACTGCAACCAGCTTTGAAAAACCCCAGTGAAAGAAGCTGCTGGCAATTAACACTGCTTAGTAGGATGAATACAGAGAGCAAGGTGCAAGGCACATGCATGGAAAAGGCTGAAAAAAGGGAGAAATGCAGCACTTCCCTTGGTGATCTGAGCTACATGTCCACATTTTATAAAGGCCGTTGGTTCCTACAATTAATAAATGCAGGTCTTAGCACACTGTTCTCTCTTGCATGCTCCCAACGCTTGGGGGTGGCAGGTCCTGAAGAGTGCTGCACAGTGGCTCTGCACAGCTGTACTGAAGAACAGAAGCTGCAAGAAACTTTCTCCTTCCTGCAGGAAAAGCCAGCTGAAGATCTGTAGAGTGAAAGACATGGGAGGCATAAAAACATTTCCAGTGCTCCTCTGTGAAACCTATATGGGCTACGTAATTGTGAGCTCCATCCCCTGGTTCCTTATCTGGAAACTATTTACACTTCTGAGACACCAAGTATCCCCTGGCATGGCCCCAGCCAGCTCTAATCCCCTCCAAGAGATGGCAAAGGAGGGGAGACCTGCGCTGTGCCTGCCTTCACACAGCCAGCCTCTCCTGCCAGTCTCTGTCTGCAAGCTAGTTTGACAAGAGAAGGAAGGAAGAAAAAAAAAAAACCACCACAAAACCAAAGCCCCAAGACTATTTTTATTTATGATCATGTCCGTGGGCTACTCTTTGTCTAGACAGCTGGTATTAGTATCTGAAGCTGTCCTGGAATCTGAAATACCATTTATTTACAGGGGAAATAAAAGCCCTGGATTAAACAGTTCATAAAAATAATCTGGGAACTGACATGGGGCCCAAGGAGACCAAAGGTAACAAGATCTAGAGCAGGCATCTTTGTTTGTCTTGGCTGGAGAGATGTTTTCTCAGAAAACAAAACAAAACAACTTCCCCCTCCCAGCCACCCGCCCTAAACAATTTGGCTTCAGGAGAGCGTCTCCTTTTGCTTCCTCTCCTCCCACCTTTGTTTGGCTGCTTTAAACGTACCCCCATCCACCCCCCAGCAAGGAAGTTTCCAAACAAACTGGTCACCCAGTTGAAAAGCGAGACTGGAGAGGGGCAGCTCCTACCCTTCCTTGGAACTGGGAGCTGCTACATTTTCATGCAGAGAGACTCCCAATGTCACAGATGCAGCGAAATGTCGTGTTGACGCTGACATCTGACAATGTTTTTGTTTCTGCCTGCAGCAAAAGATAAAAGCAGGGAGGTGGGTAGCAGGAGGCCTTGGCCTGCCCTTTGGCTGCGGCGGAGGCTCTGCCAGGCAGCCATCGGTGCCTACCGCTCTTGGAACGGCGGCATGGCCGACCACCTGTTTGGCTTTCACCCTGCACTCATTTTTCACTGCCAGTTGACAGATTTTAGGAGGTTTCCAGACATGGAGCTAAGCAGGAAAAGAGCAAAACAAACTTCTGGGCTCCATCTGCTCCCTTCCCTCGAATGAGCAGCGCACCATCACCCAGGGCAGTGTATAAAAAGAGTCTGATGGAGTCACCCTGTAATTTTACACAGCAGCTGCCAAACTTTAAAGACAAGCTACACTAAGGTATGAGACCGTCCCCTTTTAGAAGGAGCCACTGGCTCCTTGTTGAAGCAAAAAGTTCGTATTAAGTGAGGCATTAGACCTGAGGCATAACCACTTGGGCTAGCGTGCTCAAACCACACAGGGCCAGTTCAATCAATAAGGCAGCAGCTGCAGGAGAACACAGCAATGTCAGGCTGGCCATGGACTGCCCGTGTGCAGCGGCGGCAGGGGCAAGAGTTGGGCTAAGGAAGTTCTGAGCAGTCTGAAAGTATTTTGACTCAGAGGACTACGAGGGGAGAAGCAATCCTGGGTTCTGTGATCCTCAAGTAAAGAGTGCTAAGACCTTCTATTTTACTTTGCTAGTGTCTAATGTCGGTTTTTCTCACGCAGCCATTCTGGCAGGCCCTAGATATGAATACAGAGCATGGGCCATATTTAATGAAACTACCAATTACAGTTGGTAGTCTCATTTTAAAATACAATCCATTTTAATCCAATGCAGGCAGTAAGGAGGGAAACAAAAGCCTTGTGCAAATCACCAAAATTCAGCTATTAAACATGTGAGTTATGAAACTATTCCCTCTTTTGTCTACCTTGTTTAGAGGCACATACTGTCTTTTATAGTGCAAAGAAAAACTAGTGCAAAAGACTGTGTATATTACAAAATAATGATCTGCTCCCTTTCTTCTTCCATGCTTTCCACAATCTTTGAAGCATCTTCCACATTACCAAGAGGGCCACTTTCTGGGAAGAATAGCTGAGTTTTGGCTACTGTTGCAAGACTCAATTTACTGGGCCATGCTCCTGTCCCAAGATGGCCAAACTTGTCATAGTATGGAGACACTGCTAATGAATTCAGAGTCTGAAAGGACAAATTCCAAAGCGCAAAGAGAAAAGGATGTTTTCTTTTCCGCTGGACAAAACACAACTTTTCTGGCAGGCACAAGTAGGACAGTCTGTCCACTTTGGCAATACCCTGCACGCCTGGACGTACACAAGCGTGTTTTTACATGCAACCCGGTTTGATTACACAATCTCCCTCCAACAGAATTTGGCAAGAAAGATATCTGAGAGACTTTAGAAACTGAGAGCAGTCTGCAGCATGCTGCTTCTCTCACACTATTTCTAGCATCATTTGGAGCAGCTGACCACCGGGAAAACAACCAAAGAAAACCACCCTAACTGTTGATCAGGTACCCAGCCTGCCATTTTGGGGAAGCGGCAAGGTTGCAGGTTCAGCCTCCGTTGCCAACTTGTGCCTACCAACCTTTATCAAACAGCTGAACAGCTGGGTCCATGATCAGACCACTGAACCAGCCCATAGGCTAAATCTTTTCCTCCTCTTTGTTTTCCCCAAGAATGATTCTGAACCTTTGCCAAATGCATCTGGTAAGAGATGAACAAGTCAGAGGCTTTTTCTGACCAACAATCTTTGCACCTTGGCTTCTTCCGAAGTTGGATCTGCTCTTTCAGTGTTCATCCCTTCCTGAAAACACTGTTTAACACCAATCTGGGGAGATAGTATTTAATGCTGGTGCCCGATTCTCCTAGACTCCAAGTTAAACTTTCTGGGAAATGCATCATAGCTTGTCTTGGGATTCTCATGCTTGTTTAGGTTGCAGGTATCCTATCTGTATGACCATAATATTATTTTATTTGCATTTGCTCTTTGTAGAGAAACAAACATGCCTTGTGCTTACTGAAATGTACTTGAGATTAGTGCTAGTCCCAGGCAACCTTGAAGAGGAAAACGAGTTTGTTCTAGTGAAGGTCATGGTTAGTCTTGATTATTAAGTCTGAAACGCAGTTAGCAAACACAAACATAAACACAAGAAAATGCAGACCTAAAGCATGTGTGGCACAAGTCTCTTACTCTAAATGTTAGGCATCCTCCAAGGCATTGCTTGCCTGTGGATCTGCATGCCCACCTCAGGATGGGCACCCTGTGGCTCTGCATGCCCACCTCAGGATGAACTCCAGGATGCAGCTTCTCAGAGGGGGTTCCTGTCCAGAAATGTCTGTCGCCCTTTTAAACTCCAGGTTTATTTGCATTTTTCTGACTATTTTTTAAATGCAAATAAAAATGTCAGATTGCATATGAAGAATCACCGTCTTTCCTTTCTAATAACGACGACCTTATCGCACAGTACTTCGCTTTGGAGTAGATAGTTGGCATCTGTGAGAACATTAATTGAAAACATCTGTATTTATCCAAGCAGGATGCATCATAAGGACTCTGAGTGCTCATTCTTCTAGGTTTTCCTTTACAAAATCAATTAAAAACTTCATTAATAGCATTCTGTAAACCTAATTTTCATTGCTGTAATTTCCTATTGTGCAGCACAGTTTCAGCCAGTTTTAATTTAACAGCACTTCAGAGACCACACGTGATACATCAGTACAGCTTACTGTTTTAAGGGTTTACTGTCGGTGTCGTTATCAAACACCATAGCCAAAAAATTCTGAAATCTTGAAATTTGTGCACTGTCTATACCAGGTCAGAATGAAAAATGTCAAAATGTCAGCCTTAGTGATCAAATTTTCCCACTTGTCTGCTTGATTCACTGTCTTCCCCTGGGTTTCCATATAGCTCATTAAACAAAACAAACCAAAACCAGGCCTTTATAGAAAGAAAAAGTTTGACATGATTAACTAGCTTTGCTGGTAATGTGTGCAACCCACCCAGGTGTCTAGACAGTTTGAAAAATACAGATCATATTTAGGAGTAACAGCTGTTACTCTTCAAGTCTTTGTTAGACCTCAAATTAAGTAGGAACAGACCCTATCAATATTAGGTGGTCCTCTTCCAAAGGAAACATCCAGCGTGTTGCAGGAAATTAAGTTACTGATTCAGTAGGTGGCACTTTACCTTTCAGATCAACATACCACTTGCGCAGCCTGCGAGAAAGTTCTGCACTCCCAAAGGTACCTGCTTTGGGAAAAGTTGGCCAAAAAAGAGGTCAGAGCCTCAGTTGTGGGAAATCCTCAGTATTTTTTCATAAAAGGAAAAGAAAAAAGAAAAAAAGACCAACACCTGTGTCCTGGCCAGATGCCAGTTTAGGCAGGTGTTTCTTGCCTGCCCCTGTACCCTTTACAATAATAAGTTGGAGAGTATGTTTGCTTATGCAGGTTTTAGACAGTAAAATTTTGCTAGGCCCTCCTAAATAATAGTTAATGGCTTAAAAAGAGGATATGAGAGGGAACAATGACAGACTCCGGTAGGAATAGGCATTTATGGAACCCCTCAGGACAACCAAGGTTCTATCTAGAAGGTTATCCAGAAGTAGCATCTATTTCTTGGCCTACGTCCCCCACAATACCATTGCACAGCAAAGCTTCCCTGGGCCATAAGCTGTCGACTGCAGAACAATCATACGTGATGTTAGAGGAAAATGCAACGCTAGGTGCCTAAGAAGTGTGGACCCAAGCCCTCGGATTCTTGAAAGATGCAAGTCTGAGCAAAGTGAAGAACTTTAGGTTAAACCCATTTAACGAGGACTCTGCCTTAAGATGCTGTATTGGTATAGATGTGGTTTTGTAGGAGTGCGAAGGGTGCAGAAGCACAGAAGGCCACGGATGCGTGCTTCTAAACCTGTAGGCATATCGGGCTGCTCCCAGCTGAGAAGTTTTACACAAACAGTGTAACGGGCTGGGATGCTGCTGGAGTTGGGCAAACACAAAGGAAATCTTGAGGGATCCCTGTTCAGCAGGTATGTCTTTCAATTGAGTCGATTTTGTCACAATGCTGAAAAAACACAAAGGTCTTTGCCTTGCTTCATTGTATTTGAGAATTTATTGCCCATCTTACTCATAGGGGGGAAAAAAGATTTACAACTCAGCTAAGTTACAGCTAGTCAGAGGCTGCCCAAGCCATGAACTGTGGGTGTTCAGTGTTAAGGTTGTTTAGCAAGGCCTAAATTCAGGCCATAAGTGCTTTTATAAGAGACTGTAAATCACCTTAACTTTTATACACTGTGGCAACATGTGAGCAGAGGAATGTGGCTGGTCTGTGCTGGTCCCAGAAGAGGTCCCAGATGAGGCCAGCAGATTGGGCAGCAGACGTGCGATACCGAGCCTTTGAGTAAAATACTCAGACTTGTTTCTCCCCTGTGCTACGTGTGCCCGTGGCTAGGACGGAGGGGTGGGAAACCAGCACAGAGGTGCCACAGGAACAGAATGCACAAGGGCAGTGTGAACACCCGATGGAAAGAGCATTGCTAAGGAGTAAGCAAATTGTAAAACACAAGTCAGACAAAACATCTGGCAGCTGGTTCAAATAGTTTTCTGTCTGAAGGGCAGACAAGCCTGCAATAGTTTCGAATCAAAACATGTGCAAGGACAGGATCAGTGCTCCAATGTGTTTTGTGCAAGCATTGAATGAGTTTTGTTCCCTTCAGCACTGTTTTGTATGCCAAGAAAGGTTGTGCTTTGGGTTAGGTTTTTAATTTTAATACACTTTACTAAATAAATCACTATATATTTCCTTCTCCAGTCAAATGCAACTTAGTCTTTGGCGTAAGATCAACAGCATTAGCTCTGCATAGGAAGCATATGGGACAGAAGAGGGGGAGCATGCTAGGAAATGTTTTTCATAATTGTCCTACCTTATGCAGGAGAGAAGGTGTGACTGCCAAAACAAGTTCTTGAAAGTATGATGCATATCCTTCCAAGTTTGCACATCTCAGGCACTGGGAAAGGAAAAATTGCCTTGTGCTGGTACTGGCTAAGGACTTGACAGGTAGAGACTGACTCCAACTCTGACTCCAGGCTCCAGCAGGAAAGTTGTTTGAGCTCAGAGATATAAATTTTCAGTTCTGCAGATAAAGGAGAAAATTGGCGACTGCCCCCTCCCTCACCCCCCAAGTTTTTCTGTCTTGACATTGTCATAGTTTTGACCAAGATCCCCAGTAAGGGTGTTTGCTGGCACAGATACGCTGCGCCGGAGCGCAGCCGGCACCCCAGACAGGCTTTCCTTTCACAGGGAATTGTGGCAAGACTGCTGAAGTAGCATGACTTCCTTATCAGCTACTAAACTCCACTGAAAACTTGCCCTCTTGCACACTTTTCTAGACTCAAATTACTTTCACCAAAGCCTCAACTTCCAGCAAGAAACAAAAGCTACCCCACTGCTTGTCTAGAGCATCGGGATGCCAGATTCTCTGCAGAATTGCCACAGCACTTCTGTATCACCAGCAAGGCAACAGCAGGCAAACTATCAGGGCCAGAAGCCTCCTATGAAATGTAGGAACAGTTCCATGTGCATAAACATGATTAGTCAGCCATAGCAGGAAGATGAGAGATGCTAGCCAGGGTAACAGCGTTGGTTTTCAAGGAGGCCCTGCTACAAGTTGGCCTTGCAATTTTTAATGCTACTCAAGGAGCAGTAGGTCTGCCTGCCACATGCCAGTGCTTGAACACAGGCATTAGGAAGGGAAGCAGAGAGCCACTGATTCATTAGGACTTGCTAATCTGTGATATCATTTGTTGATTCCATCAGGTCCAATCCCCATCTCATGACTTCCTCCACTGTTGCCATGGCACGGTACATAAACACTGCAAACTCCCAGCCCTGAGCAGGTCATTTGTTTCAAATATTCCATGCAGCTGGAACACAAGCCTGTTTGGGTGTCTGGAGCTGAGCATGAACTAATTTCTCAGTCTTCTGCACCCGCCCCACCTTATGCACCCTCCCCAGCTTGCTGCTCTCCCAGAACCCCTCCAGCCACACTTCCAGCAAAGCAGAAGCAGCCTTCCACTGAAAGGTGAGGGGAAGCTGGCATTGTTCACAAGCAGGCAGAAAGTAAGTATTTCACTGAAGTCCTCTGCTACCTACAGCAAAACAAAAGTGATGATCATTGAATTTGCCGGATATTTAGGCCTAGGATCTACAAACAGTTGTCTTCTACATGTGGGAAAACAAACAAGATTAAGACATCCAAAATTCAGAAAGATTCTTGACCTGACTGGAGACAAAGATAAAAACACCATTTGCCTTTTTTTAAGCTTTCCTCACCCAGCACCTTTATAAGGCAGTTCATAAGCATACCTCTGAGCATTAGTTGAGCCTCACATGCCGTAGTGTGTGTGAACTGATTAAATCATTTGGTATCACACAGAAGTTGGTAGCTGCAGGGAAGACAGAGAATTGCATGGACAGGAGGGGGAATGAAACCCTTTGTCATGACTGAGATGACTTGGTACTTTTGTCAGTTAGTTTGGAGACGCTTAATCTAACTGCTTATCAAATTCGAGAGCATCTCTGTATTGCACAGGTTGGAAGTGGAAAAGACTGAAGGCATTACCAGCAAGCAACAAACAGTTTGTACTCCACAAACAATATAATCCATATCTCCTCATAGCCCAGGAATGAAGCCTCTTGTGCAAATAGATTGCAAAATACATGAAAACACAGCAACTTATAGCAGTGGGTAGGGAGTGGTTTAAAACTAATACCAGCTAAATCAAGCTCATGACCTGAAGAAGTTATTCAGAACACACTGAAATCAATCAGCCATTTCTCAATCACACATGATACCAGAATGATTCTCCCAACCCTCAGCTTAACCTGCCACAGCACCTTCTGTAATTAACTGTGCCATCCTACTGGCTGGGGATCCCTTTAGCCCTCACCATTTTATTTTGCTTTCTTCTATCCATCATGTCCTTTCCTAAGAAAAAGGACACTCAGGTATCAACATAAAATAGTAGGTTAGTGACTTGTGTTCATATGAACTTTTTTTCTGGAAGAAAAAGAAAATTTGTTTGCTGTGATCTAGGAGTGAATTTGCAAGGCTGCACAAGGCTTCAAGTTTGGCAAGATAACCAGAGCCCTGATCTATTCAATCTACTCGAATCTATTTAAAGAAAAAGGAGTATGGTGTAGTAAGTCAGTTGTAAACCAAGTTAAATGAGGAAACAAAGGCTGCTGTCTCATAGATTGTATTCATCTCCATCTGGAGTAGCCATTTTTAGGCACTAGTGGCAGCTCTACAAAATCTCACATTACTACACCCTGCCACCCTGTGCCAATAGCTGCAGCTTGTCTCCCACCTGTACACACCTTTTAGATACCAGCTTTAAATTGTTATTCTTCTGAGCAGAGACAAGGCCACCACAGCCCTTGCTTTACCTGTTTGGGCTGGCTTCTTGGGAACAAGCTCACCATTCATGCAGTAGATATAAAGAACTCTGATCATTTCATGCAAATAAAAACCAGCATCAAGTAATATTTAATAAAGTTTATTAGGTTACTGAGTATTATCTACAGTCATAAAATAGAAAGTCAGAATTTAAAACTGTACAAAGCAATGTACTGGTGAAGTGAGAAGAGATGCAAACAAGGGAGCACAAAGAGCACTGGAAGTAGGGAGAACACAGATGCTTCCCTGGAGTTCTGGAAGACACTGGTTCCAGTTGAAGGCAACCAAGTAGGGCTCCACACATACTGTATTTTCTTGTGTCCCACCCTGTAACAGAAACTAGTACAAACCCCTACATTAAAAAAAAATCATATAATATTAGATTAAAAAAGGGGCACATCACACCCCACCCAGTCTTGGCACCAAGTCTGTGCTTTCAAAAATATACTATGCAAGTAGTTTATTTTAAAAAAGGTACCCTACAGCAGCTGTTTAAAACATGTTCTTATACATACACCACAAATATATATATATTAACATTTTCAACAACTAAACTCATTTGTACCTACACAGAACTGAAGGGATAACTCAAGAGCAAAAAACCAACCACACAAACATTTTTCAAGACAAAGAAATGTGCAAAATAACCCCAGAAAGGCAGCATAGTAACCTGTGGATAGGTCAGGAGAACAGCTCCTGCTAGTAAAGGAGTGTCATCCTCTTTACTTGGCTACTGAGGTGATAATCTATTTGGGATGTGCTGATTTTGCCTGAATTGCTTGTCCTGTTTATTGCAGTTCTCTCCTGCCCCCCACCCCCAGCTCTGGAGAGGTTCAGTTTCTCCTTGCTGTACCTGAAGATCACCCCACTGGCCCCTCTTAAAGCCTCACAAGTTAAATTCTGCAGCAATCACCTTCTGGATTTCTCAGACAGTACTTCTGCAGCCACACCGCTACCACCTTCTCTGGGACAACTTCCCACCCCTAAGCAAGGAGAGAACTATTCCTGCTGCATAGTTAAGTGGAGATTACACCGACTGTCTATGACAGAACAAAGCCTGGTTTGGATGACTTTAAGCAGCTTATCTAAGAAGAGAATTCCCTGGCAGAGCCATTAGAGGAACACATTAGTACGTTCCTCTAAAGCCTTAACATGGAACAGGCTATACAGAAAGCAGACCCAAGCGGCAGGACCTATAGCTGTGTAACAAATCTCAGCTCATACAGCCTGTCTCACCCTTCTGCAGGAGAAGTTTGTCCCTTCCCTGTCCCTGCATCAGCAAGGAACCCCTGATCCCAGACAAAAACCTGCAGTTTTAAGAAGAGGGCAGGTGAAGGCATGGTATTGAGCGCTCAATCAACTGAGTCAAACCCACCAAGAAGAGGCAGAACAGAGAATGGAGCAGGAGAACTGAGAAAGCAATGGTGATAAACAAGAAAGCAGGATTCACTGTCTATGAAATAACATTAGAACATGGTGAGAAGTCCTGGCAGAGATACAGACATCAGCGACATAACCACCTTCTCCAAATTAAAAAGTGTCCTGGTGGAAGGGTTCTTGGTTTTGGTGTTTCAGGGTTTGGGGTGGGGGGTGTGGTGTTTTTTTTTTTTGGTTTTTAAGAACTCAGCAATTAATTCTTGGTATTCCAGACTCTTCCCAATTCTGCTGGCCACCCCGTGCCTTTCCATTCTTAGGACCTGGTCCTAAGATTTCTACTCCTAATACCTTCCCTTCCCTCAAATTATTTTCTTCCCTTTAGCTGGTACAGAAAAGTCATTTACTCCTAGGCTCTACAACCCAAAGGATGCAGTACAGCCTTTTCTCAGGAAAAGCAGGGAAACACAGAGCTTCTGTAAGTGTTCCTTTAAATGTGCTGGGGAAGTGACCTCCAAACACTCAGTTGTGAAACAAGGATTACTTGAGAGCTTGCCAGTAAGGACACATAGAGACTTAAGCAGTGGCAGGAATACTTCGGCTGAGGAGTTCCAACAGTAGCGATGACATGAGGGTGGAGAACCCATTGCCTAGTGGGTCAGCTCCAATATTTTGCCTTGGTTCCAACTCTCTATCCTTGAACACGAAGGTCATTGGTAGAGCAGGTAACTCTTGAGGGAGGCTGGCAGTGGCAGTGTAGGGATCTCATTCAGTCTTTCCTTGCCCAGAGCAAGCCTCACAGCTCGCCGACACAAGTCCATCAAAGGCAGTGGTTCAGCTGGGAAAAAGAGACCCAAGACATTAACATCCCAACCCACAAGTTACACATTCATTTTGCTAGTTCTAAAAATCCCCCAGAAAAGATTGAACAAAGAAGTGAACACCTGGCATGTTTGCAGGACCTAAGCCATGCAGCATTCACATATCAACAGCTTCAGCTCATCAAATACGCAGGCAGAGCATGACGTTTCTGTAGAGGTTATTTAAGCCATACATGTGTGTGAACAAAAAAATACCAGCATCCCCTAATGGAAGTTCCCCCTCTGCAATACCATTCATTCAAGTCAGAACACATCTTCTAGCCTCTTATTGCAGTATCCAAAAGCCTTTGTAAGAGATTCACTGAAGTATGAGACTGCAGCAGTTTGATAGCATCATGTGGTATGGGTACCCAGAAAGTACCGTGATTTGTTTCTTATATAGCAGGATAACAGCTGTCAGCCCCTTCATTTGTACTACATACTTCCCATGAAAAACAAAGCCATCCGTCAAAGCTTCATATCACTACTTGTATTGTGACATTTTCCATTAGAGGATTCCCTCCTCTATCACAAACCTGGGAAAGATACAAGCCTTTGGCTATCATTTTTGCATCCTGTACTTATAAACACTGAACAAGACAATACTAGTTTTTCAGGAATGGCATATGGGGCCCTTTGATGCTGAAGAGTCATTCACAACATACAGGGGACTAAGGTCAAAGCCAGAGTTAACACATCACAGCTGCACAGGAGGAAGATAGAGATCAGTTCCTCACAGCTCCTGTTGCTAAGTCTGTCAAAGCTCACCTTCACAGAGTTTGCTGCTCAAGCCTAAGGGGTTTGTCCTCCCCCAGGAGAGGACTAACACAAAGACACCCCAAATTAAGCAGATAACTGGACATCCTTCTAATAGCCTGAGGGCTCAGCATGCACTGTTAGAAAGCTTCCTATACAGACATCTTGGGCTGAACACAGACACCTAAAAACATCCACAGGAATGGAAAAGTTTGGCTGAGAAGCTGCAGTTTTCAGGAACCTTGATAGATGCCAAAGCTCTAGCTTCCACTACTACAAGCCAAATTAATCTGACTGTTCATACAGCTCTTTTAAACAGCTGAGAGACAGGGAAAGCTTAGTTTTTCTAAGCATGGTTATGTTACTGCATTATTTTTTTTAACCAAAATTCATTCCATCAGTAAGGTGGATACAAGTCCCTCCCCTCCAGGTTCAAAGATAACAGCTAGCATTAAAAGCTCAAACAGAAGGAGTGTTGTCAGTGGCCTCTGATCAGGCCGCTCCTGATTCTGGTTTGGAAAAAGTAAACAGTCATACTGCTCCATGTAGAAAACACTTCCAATGAAAAGTGGAGAAAGCTAATTTTTATCTAGTTTTTGGCAAAAAGTCTGTGAGAAGGAGAGAGTGTTAGCTGAGGAGAGACTTGGTAACAAAGTCAGGAAATGCACGCTTGAATTGGTCCGTCTCCTCAAGTTAGCAGCCAGAGCTGAACTAATGCCCTATTTCCCCCCTCTCCTTCCCTGCTATGGATCACAAGCTATTACCTGCTCCAGGGGAAGCTGCAGTGGAATGTTTTTTCAAACAGCTCTCCAAAGCTCACCCAGTGCTTCCAGCATTAATTATTTCTGATAAATCATGCCTCTATATGCACCCTTCTTTTACACTGATAGCTGGGTGGAGAGCAAACAGCTCTGTCGGGGCAATGCTGTTGCTTCCCAAGCCCCACCATTTGTCATACATGTTCTGTGCCACAAGCGAAAAGATGGCTGCGCTCAGCCCAAGGTGCTGCTGGTCTTGCCTGCTCATGACTTCAGGATCCATGCTGCCTCTTCTGCAGGGACAGGTCTCTACAGCTGGGCTGCACATCTCGGCTCTAACTGTCATACTGCCGGAGAAGCCTATTACTGGCAGCACACCTTTGGCACTTCCCAGTGTAGCTTATTCTTAAACAACTGGGGTACAAATATGCTGTATTCAAAGTCTGTCCGGATTCTTCCTGCTCCGTATGGAGGTAGCTGGGACAGAGGCATTGTCTAGCCAGCATCCCAGAGGACAAGGGGCCCTGACCTTCAAAGCCTATAGACATTAACCTAACAAATACATTTAATGGACTTAAAAGGAGAGGATCTTCTTCCCACAGAGCTTAAGAACAAGAACTTTGTCCTCATCTACTTTGCACTGATAACCCAGTCTGACAGGAGATCTTGAGACCAAAAGAGAAAGCACACACGTATCTGACCTCCTTCCATTCACAAGCACTACAATCACTGGACAGTGTTGCTATTGAATGCTCAGAAGTGGTTAGAGCCAGACACCCTCTTTCTATCTGTGCCAAAATAGCATCCCATCATTCCTGGCCTTATGCCCACAATTCACTCCTATGCTGAGAGCACATAACAACCAAATCCAATACTGGAGGTGGCCGTTTCCTTGCTAAGTGCAGTTCTGTGCCAACAACTCCACAGACTTGCTGGCTTTGAGGGGAGCTGCAGATTTTGGCTGCGACCCTTCAGAAAAACGTAGTTTCTGGAGCTGCTGCCATTCTGTGAGCTGTTGTGGCAGAATGAGCTACGTTTCTTTCTTTGGGTGAGAAAGTGCTCTGCCAAGAGCTCTCTATTTGGTCTTGCTGAGTTGAAGCCTATTTCTCAAAGCACTTGTGGATTTTGCTCTTATCCCCTTGCAAGGCTTTCCTGGTTATTCTGACAGCTCAGTTTTTCTGGTGCCCAGTGTCAGCTTTGTTGTACCTCATGTCACCAGTGCCAGGGGTTTGCCATTGCTGGCCCAGCATTAGAACATGTTCTAAGCACAAATAAAAGAACTCAGTATGCTACAGCCTTTGGGCAGACACTATTCTGGAATGTAGAGGAAACACTACTCTTAATATCAATACTGCCAAATTTATTTCACTAACAACATAAATCCAGATTTTAATCCACTTCCTCCACCTCTCTCCTCCACCCTACCCAGAGGACTGAGTCACAGTCTGGCCCAATGGGAACTTCTGACTATGAGAGATAACAGACTTTAGCACATTTGGACAGCCAAATTTATTACTAAGCTTAGCTAGAGATTGATGTCCCTATTAGTAAAAGGCCTGGCATGCAAGTTGGGCTGGCTACAATATCCAGCCCCATGCTAGAAATGAGCACACCCTGCCCTGAAAGAAGCAGAGAAGTGAGCTACTTTTTTTGAAAGATGAGACCTTCCCACTTCCTTAGGTAGGGACAGATCTTCCCATTCTTGCCTGCAAGGGATTTTAAAAGTCCCTTCGTTAGACATTCAAGGAAGTCCCTCAGAGACTGTTTCCCATAAAGAGACACCAGGATTACATTGCCAATAATCCAACTGTCAGAAGGACATTCCTGCTGATGCTTTGGTAGCAATATAGAAAGGTTTGTCATCTCTAGATAGACAACTGGCATCACCTTCTCCCACCAGACTAYCTCCCCAAGCCCTGCGTGCTCCCTGCAGTGCCCTGGTAACGATACACGTGTACAGCCAGACAAGCTTTTTGAATTAGCCATTAGCCAAGGATTCAGAGCTGTATCCAGCAATCTTCCCGCTGACATGAAATCCTCACCTCTCTAGCAAAATGAAAACCCTCCCCAGGACGGTCTAGTAAGCTTGCACTTAAGTGGCACACAGATCTGTGCTGCTAGAACAAATACAGGGAGTTATACTCACGGTCAAGTCCATTCAAGTAGCGCATCCGTATTTCACAGTGTCCCCACACTGCGCTTACCACTGGATATAGCTTTTTCCCTTTGAGTCCCCGAAATGCAACACCCATGTATTGCCCATCTACAATGAAGCTCAGTGTCCCATCATCCATGTCCAGAACCACCAGGAAGGAGTCCGGCACAATGAAAGTTTCGTCTGGTTCTAAGAAGGCAGGATAGGTTTTACTTGGCTGGTTCTTGCCGTCGTGGTACAGTCTGTTGCGCCCAAGGTCCCACCCCCAAGATTCATGGTTATTTCCTACGAGCGTTGTGTACCCTACTGAATGCAAAGGGGCATCTGCTGTTGCCACCCCTACCACAGCATGCGTGCCTCGCTGCCTCATTGCCCACGTGATCTGCCACACGTGCAGTCCTCGTGTATATCCCACTTTGCCTCTGATGGCATCTGTACTCTGAGCCACCGGATGCCGGTGAAATATGAGTTTGTCATCCTCTTTCACAAATACATTCAGCGAGCGATCATCATTGTTCCATGAATGCAATAACTGGACTTCATATGATACCGGAGGCATGTCCAGTAGTAAGTCCAGACGTGTGGGTTTGTTGTAGTCGAGTCCTTGGAGYTCCTGTTTCAACGGCCTGTATACAGGGTCCCTCATATCCACGGTCTTTATCCCACCTGTGACCTTCTGACCCATCGTGTGTTCTGATTTTGCCTATTTATAGGCTCCCAAGGCAAGCTCATCTATTTACCCGGCCGCTCCTGCTGTCATTCAGCCCTAGAGGAAAGGTTGCTAGGAGACCTTGTCAAGATGTGCACCAGTCAGTATTGCCTAATGGATGGAAAGAAAAACAAGAGATGAGTTAAACATTAGCACATACAGCCTTGTATGCAACTTTTACAGAGCACAGTTTTAATCTGTTTATCCTGACAACTTGTCCTTCCTCTCCACCAGCAAGGAAGGGTAACGCATGCTACTTATGCAGTATACCCTGCACAGCAGAGATAGCATATAGATCAAGAAGATAGGTACTAAGTTCCTAATGCCCCCTTCAGAAAGGCACTTGAATTTCTGCTTCTTTGTCTAAGGAAGGTATAGATTCAGCCACCAGAGCTCATCTGCTCTTTACAGTGAATGCACTGCTCCTTATTACTCCATCACTAAGCCTTAAGAGAGCACATCCGTACTTAGGCTGTCTCCAGCATACCTTGCTTTTACATCATCACCTATATGTTGGCCAGGCTGGAAAATTCAAGAAAAGAGTTTATTCAATGCAAAAGACTCAGAACCCCATATACAGTAATGCTTGAGACTTAATTTTTTCCTGATTGTCTTCAGCTGGTAGAAGAACTGAAAACAGTGTCTTGTACAWGTGTAATTTTGCCTGGTCTCCCAGTCCTAGTTCATACCACCAGGTCAGGCTGAGCAAGACATCCCAGGGAAGGCCCAGGCTGCCCACTGGTGTTCACTGCTCCAGCTCCTTCCAACCACCGTGGAGAATTTCTTCTCCTGCCAAAGCATCTCTATAGCTATCCACAATGAAGCCAAAACACTCAAGGCATTTAATACTCAGAAAGAAAGTGCAAATAGCTTCAGTCAAGTTCTCAAAGACAGACCTGAGTTCACAATTGCATTGTCTTTGGACCCCGCAGTAACATGCTACAGCTGACTAGTAGTGAGGGATTGGTTTATATGGATAACTGCTTTGCAAAGCTTTAGTCTGAGCTGTCCCTAGCAGGAGAGAGTGGCATTACTGAACAAACTTCTCCCTCTGCTGCTCTAGAGCGGTTGGAACTAGCCTTCAGCATGCAAAACGTTCACAAGCACAGCTCCCACCATAGGGAAGGGAAAGCAGGCTGCATTTCAGGAGGGATGTTTTTGTGTTCTAGCTCAAGAAGAGGATCACAGACGGCAAGTAGAACAGTCACTACAAACAGGCCTAGTACCTGCAATGTTTTTCCAGGGTCCAAAACAGTTTATTCAAGTAACACACCAGATAAGCACTTTGTGTTCTCCTAGCTGGTACTCCACTGCTTCCTTTGCAGTGCTCCCAGATCTGACAGACATTAGATGGAGACAACTAAATTCCAGCCTTCCTTTTTTGGCTGACAGTTGTAAGTGAAAGTTCTTGGGGGACCTCTAGGATGTAAGCATCCCCTAGAGTAAAGGCTACATACTGTAAAGACACACAATATTGCGTGTTGTTGTTATCCAGCCATAAATAGTTTTCTTCCCTCAGCACAAACAGTTCTGAAAGAGAAATAAAGCATTGAATACAAACCATCTCCCCAAAGCAGTGATCAAACAAGGTAGGAGCCAGGCAATAAAAATGAAAGCTTCTCCATCTGGAGAGTTACAAACCTTCCCCAGATCAGCTGGCAAAGCAGCTAGCAGCCATTGATACAGGTTTGAGGAGGTAATTCTCTTCAACCCCACTAAAGCTTTGCTAAGTACCTTAGAGGCCTGACTGCAAGTCCAAAACCTGCTGGGTCCAGCCTGGGGGGACACSCATTCCAGCAGCTATTGGTACTATTGGCCTCACTGAATTACTATCGTCAAGAGAGCAGATAAACACACTGTACGGTTTGTCTCAAACGAGCAGCTTCAGTTGGGGCAGCTTCTCTTCTCCAAGCGGAAAAAATCCCCAGCTTCAGATGCAGAGTCCAGGGGGAGGAGCAAGTTTCTTCTCACAGTTTAGCAGTTTTCCTTCCAAATTTCAGAGAAACCTCTAAAAAGTCTGAGCCAGCTTGGCTAGAGATGCTAGCTCACTTTGTGTACCTCTCCTCTAGCACTGCATCCACCGAAGTGTCTCTGCTCTCACTCAGCAACACAAACAACCCTCTGTAAGACAGCTGCCAAACTGGGGGCAGCTATTAGGAGAATTAGAAGTGGGAGGGGAGCGAACTAGCTTTCTAAGAAAAAAAGTGTTATTTTAACATTTCCTGAAGTGAGGCAATCACGCAGGGCTCCTGCCAGCTACAGTCACAACACTTACTCACTCACAACCAAGGACCTCATCTGGCATAGAAAACAGAGCATGAATCAGATCTGGTTTAAAAATAAGGTTACTGGACACAGACAGTGAGGCTTCAGCTAGAAGGTGACAGGGAAGGCTCCTGTATGCTCTGGGTTAGGGATCAATTCACCAGCTTCCTTACAGGTTTTTACTACTAGTCCAGGGTATGCCATTGGAACAGTGAGCACAAATCTTGTAGTTCTTAAGTAAAAAGARACAAGACTACTTTTCCTTTCCTTCCCTCCTTTTTTTCCAAGTATGGAGAGGAAAATGCCTGAGGTTCTTCAAAGTCACATCCCAATGCACAATACTAGGCAGCAGTATAGCTATTGCAAACTRTTCAGGGACCTCAGATGTATAGCGCTGACGGACAGGAGATGGTTTGTTAAACAGCTGCCATTTAAATAAGGTCCAATCGCATTATCAGCTGGTCCGATAACTGAGACATCCTGCAAGTTAAGTAAGTACCATCCACAACATCAAAACAAATCCTGAATTATATAAGCCAGCTGGTCAACAGCTAAAAATAAGCAAGTAACAGCAAAACCAATTGAGGGACAGCACAGTCACTGGATGCCAGTGCCTCACCCTCCCCCAACACATTATTTAGTTGTTCTGCCCCACAGCTCAGGTGCTTGGGCCCCAGTGTTTCCGTGACACACAGGCACTCCCAACCTCTAAGGGCACAGGCTCCCTTGCTCTGTAAGCCTAAGGAACAGCAATATCTCAAACCAAGGGATCCCAAGAACAAGCTGATACAGACAGGAGCGGAGCTGCTGGTGTACAAGTTCCAGTACGCTGCTTTAACTGTCTTCCAGAGACTTTGTCACAAAATCRCAACGAGTCCTGCAAACCCACCTAGTAAGTTGCTTGATCTACTTTTTCAACTCAGCACATTTTGCATGCAGTTATTCAAGAGTTTAACAGCAGTTCCTCCCAATCATCCCATTATCCCATCTTTAAGCCCCTCATGCCTGTGTGTACTCAAGCCCTCGGTTTTATACCTCAAAGCTGACACCAACTCTGTTACGAAGAGATTTGTGAAGTCACTCTAGCAGGTGTCTTGCCTTCCCTGGGAAAGGCACATTAATACTGACCAGAAGCAGTAATTTTTATAATGTTTCAGTGCAAGTCATATGCTCAGGCTGGGATAAAAACCATCAGGCTGCTGAGACAGAACTGAATCATCTGGTGTTCTACMGAAAAAAACAGATGAACTACCTGGCATTCCCAAGGCATATGGACAAAGGCTGTCAGCAAGGCACTGGCTAAAGCACACRTGGAAGTCTACAGGCAAATTCAGCTGTTGGAACTTTGATTAGGATAAAGGAACAAAACACTGGCAGAAGAAGGAGAGGCAGAGATTTCCTGAGMGCTGTACAGTAAATGTGAGAACACTGCATAGGAAGCAAGAACCAAAACAAAGCAGACTGCCAGACTGCAGAGTRTTGGTGCAGACTGCTTTGAAGAACAGAACGCTCAAGAGAAGTCAGAGAATACAATTCTGTGCTCTTCATTAGCAAAACAATGCCTCGTTCATTGTGACTTTTTGCCTTTTGCCAATGTAAGATTCATCATATTTCTCTCAAGGCTGCTGCACCAGAAAGGGAATCACCACAGTGAAAGACAACAGGGACTTCTGAAGCACATGGGATAAGATGCCGTCTCACTGCCTGCTCCAAAGAGAAAGCAGCCTTTCCTGAACACAAGTGCTACTCATCACTTGCATTAGTTATGAYTCTTTTCCCAGGCAGACTATTAACACTAGATGAAGGATAATGGCCAGAATAAAGAAGAGAAAGGGGGAAAGACAGAAGATTGGAATGACGGGATCGATTACARTGAGAGCAGGTCAGATACTGAGGAACATATGCCAAGATTTAAGTGCAACATGGCTCCTTATTAGGGCAAGGCAACRGTTTCTGCTCAGAGCTGGCTCCACTGTTCCTGGCACCAGCCTGGTCTAGAACTGCAGAGTGGCACCTTGCCCTACAGTCAGGCAGCACAATTATGCCCTCATTTTTTAAAAGGAAAAGACCCTTCATGCACAAGACAACACAGGCACTTTCCCTCAGCAGGACAGATAYAGAAAAGCTTACCCTCTTAAATTAATGGATTAATGCCGTGGGCACCTTGATATGAGACACAGCCAGCCATAAATGAAGAGATATGCTAGGGAACTAGCTACTTCAAAACCTTTTAACTGTTACAGGTTTAAGTACAAATGTAAGCACTGAAAGTGCTTTTATCTATCATATCAACAGCTCAGGCTTGCTGCAATTCTGCTCTGCTTTATAAACATAAGCTCATCCCCATGATGCCCTGTTCTGCTCCCATGCTATTTTCAATTTTATTGYTAACCTTCCAGGCTTAAAAGCTTTGGAACAAACTTGTAGGAGTGTCTCAGAGAAAAGTGTTCACTGCTGTTTTCGGTGAGAATTAGATCTCCCCTCAGTTTAGCTGTTCAGAGCAAGTAGGCARTTTGCCATACTAGAAAGATACGCCAGGTTTGAAAACAACTGCTTGCTGCAAATACATCAAGGCAGGAGACAGCAAAGACATTTCAATGGAAGGTGTCGAAGCCCCTGCTGCTGAACGGGGAGAATGCAGCTCTGCAAAAAAAAGAATGTATATGGCAAAGCAGAGTTGGTGTCCAACTTCTTCTGTTTAGGCATTGACATGAACCACGTAAAATAACTGCCCACCACAGACCTCTCCAGCTGAGGCAGTCATCTTGATTCAGTTCACCAAAATGCCGTGTACAACAGAGCAGAGCCATGCTCTGTGCCCACRGCCACATTTACCCCCTTCAGCTGGCAGTGAACCTCATAAAATGCAGCCAAGAACCCAGCTAGGCAGGGRTTATGCAGGTAGCTGTCTCAACTATCCACAGCAGAATATTTTATCCCCTACTATGACTCAAACAACTAAATCTTGATTTCAATTACTTCCCTAGTGTCCCCCAAAACCTAGAGGAACACCTTGCAAACACGAGGCCTAACAGTGCCCCTTATAAAAGTCATCCACATACCAAACAAGGCTCCTTATTGCTCCCAGACAATTCACCTCATTCCTACCAATGCTGGCATTCACATCCATTCACCTCATCTGAACACACACTAGGAATGCAATCCAGGCTATCAATACAGTGAACTTAAGCCAAAGAATATTCACCCAAGATGCCCTCATTGTTTCATCTGAAGCCAAAAGGCAGTTCCTATGCAAGGTTTATCACACAGTAGGATGTTATTTCTAGGTAGCTACATCTCARAGTGATATGGGAATTTTAACAGGCTGCTGTGCAGATTTTCAGCTCCATTTGGAAACAACTTGCACAGCAGCAAGAGCCCTCAAAGCCCCTGTCCAACATCTGCATACAAGGCAAAGTATTAGTACTAGTCATTCAGGAGTCACTGTCACTGCTGGTTCCATTAACCAGCCCAGCTCCTGAGCTGCCACAGTGCTGCCAGAGGCTTAGTATAGTATCGATGGTTCACAACTGAAAAATCCAGAGCATAAAGAGTTTTAGAAGCATCCTCTCCAAAACAAGGTGAAGAAAAAAAACCCAACAACTTACTGGAAGATGCCTGCAGTTGTTTAAGCACCTGCTGAGGCACTCACTCAGCCACTGAAAACATCTGTTTTCTTGAGGTTGAATACCAGCAAACCATTCTCCTTCAGTTAGAAACTTTACGAGAGAAGGACCAGAAACACTTCAGACAGTTACGAGAAGTTTGATAACTTTAGTTCAGAAAACCCATGGCTCCTCATAGGTCCTCCCTTGTCCTGCAGCTCAACACCTATAGGACACCTGTCTGGAACATCAATTACAAGAATACATGAAGGCTCTGAAATTCCTTGATTCCTGATCCAGTTTTACTTTAAGTCTACTTTTTCAAGTCAGTTTACTGTGGCTCTATTTTCCCCCCCATAATATTTATTGAGTGTACTTCTACATGTAAGAGGCCAGACCTTTAAACACCTAGCATACTGTGGGTGCTCAACAGACAATGAATCAGAGCCCTACCCTGAAGATTTCCAGCCTGKAAAACACCTCAGGAAAAGGAAAGAAAATAGGTATTCTGCACATGGTCATTTACTTGCTTACAGCTTTGGAAAGCTGAGCTAAAGGATCCCAGACTACTAATAAATGAAACTAAAGAACCCACTGTAGTTYTGCTCAGGTTTCCATGATTTTACTAGAAAAACATTAAGTAAACTTGCCCATWTTCTTGGGCTGAATTTTCATCCCACAAGCCAATAGACAAAGGAGCTACACTACTCCTAGTCTGCTGACTAACCTGCTGGCAGCAGCTTACCTGGGGTCACCTTTCACATCCTTCAGATATGTGCACAACTAATACGTCAGAAACTCCCCAAAGACACTTCACAGTGCTAGCCYTTCTTTAACATGATCTCTAGAAGCTGCTTCAGCACCAGAGGTTTTCCCCTTCCTCTCTTGGTGGTGCTGAGAAGAACAGATCCCTTGATCACGTAGACCTTCCRTAAAACCAAGCTAAAAGCCAAGCTAAAAGCAATGCTATGAAACATCCTAACTGGGGTGGAGAGAGAACTCGCATGCCTCAAATAGCATTCAAACTTTAGCCCCAAAGAAGCAGGACACTCAATTTTCCCTGGCATTAATTCTTAGCATCAAAAATATACCACCTTACTCGCACTGTGTATTTCTGCCTACTGCAGAAACTGGTCACAGGAAGGCTGTGACACCCCGTCCAGCACTGATGCAATCACTTCACCAGCATTCCGCTTTAGCACCCTTCCCACCCCACTAAATATTGATCAAACCTTGGGAAAAAAGTAAGCTCACCTATGCTGTTGAAGAAGTTCTCCAGTGCTGTGTTAGCAGAAACCAAGCAGCTACAGAACAGATGACAGGAACAACTGCACGAACAACATGGTTAGAGCTAGTTTCGGAGTGTTGCAATTTTGCTTAGATCAGGGCTGGGCAGGCAACCCTCATTGCATAGCGTTGGTTTTGGCAGCACTGTCAGCCTCACTGTTATCTTACTCYGCACAGAGAAGGTTGCCACAGGGGCAACTTCCTCAGCCCCACCTACTGAAGAGCAGCAGCAGTTTGGCTCAGCAGGTTTAGCTGTTGGCACAGCTGTGTGGCCTCCACAGAAAGTGAAACTGCAGTAACTCTGAGATCACAAGATGTTGGGCAAGAAAGAATTAAGAAAGATGGCACGTATCCCAGCAAACAGCAAAAAGGAAAATCCTCCAGCAGGGTAAGAGGCCCCTGACAAGTAGCTGCACTCAAAATATGCCAGGGATGGGGAGAACAAGACACTTAGTATTTGGCAATGCTTGATTTACCGAGACTACAAATTTAACAAGCCGCCTGTCTAAGCGAACAGCCCCATTCATCTACTAAGCAGACACCAAGAGCTCTGCTCTTCTGTACATGAGGCAGCTAGCRTAAGCATGCCCACCCTGAGACATACCAGAAAAGACTTCTGTCCAAGGAAGCCAAGAGGATGCCATCGTACAACGCTGCTAGGTCTCGTAACCACTAAGAACCAGCTTGTCTGTATGAACACAGCACTCCAACATCCTCTCCTTGGGTTGATTCAGTTTCTGCAGAAGTCTTCTAGCTATGTTTGCAATGCTGAAAGGCAGCGTGATGAAGGCAGCATGCCCTCTTACACCACGTATGGAGYGTCTGGTTCTCCAAAGCAAAGCACTGAAGTTACTCAGAGCAGCACATCTGAGTAAACTAAAACCTGAAGTAACAACAACAACCACCCATCCTCAACTAAGCCACTTAAAGCAAGTTTCCACTGTCCACCTACCCAGCCAGTTCCTGTTAACTGCAGCGCTGCATAATCTAGCAGAAAATACTACTAAGCAACAGAAGAGAGGTTACTTTGCAAAGTATTTGTAATGATGGAAGCAACTCAGACAAAACGAGTTCCACAAGTTCCTGCCAGAGATCTTCTCTCCTATTAAAGGCTAGTTACAAATGGCAATTTTGGTTGCAGAGAAACTAAGATGTTTCTTTAAATGAAAAGTGAACTCAGGCTGGTTTTCCTCACAGAGGAAGTTTAGTGGATGTTTCAGCAAGGTCATTAGACTCTTTACAGCTCTGTGTAAGGTAGCTCCCAGGTACCTCATGAATGCCAACTGCATGTTAAAGACCAGGCACAATGTTTCCTCAAAGCTCTTTAAGGTACCTTCTCAGAGGCAGATTCCAGCCATTTGCCTGCTCTGGCAATGCCATCTTTGGTGGGCATCAAGTCTTTAAATGGTCCCATATTTGRAGTTAAGTTCTCCTTTTCACTCAAACCCTGTACGTAAAGTGACACTTTCTTCCCTAATAAGCCTTCAGAACCACAGTGGGACATGTATTCTTCCACAGCCTCTCCCACTTACGACTGACATGTACCCACAGGCACAGCGCTAAGATCAGCGTGCCGTACTGACATAATGGCTCTGTCCACCGGCACAATCCATGACCTCTCATCCATCCCACACGCCTGAGCATACTTTGTAGCGTACTGCAGAAAAGATTGTTTCCTAACAGATGTTGGTCTGGAGACTTTCCTTCTTTAAAGGACAAATGGTAGTGAAGTATCTCATCAGGACCTCTGCTTCCTTGCCTCCCTCGAGAAGCAGAGGAAGCCAGCATGAGTGCTGGTAATCTGCATCCATAAAGAAGCTGGGATCAGCTTTTTAGAAGACGCTGTCATTGCAAGCCATTATGTTCTTGGCATGAGGCACTGTTAGTCCATCTTCCTACGGTCAGTCTACTTGGGCCAGTACTCTAAAGCAATTCTGTTGTACCTTTTCCAACACTACCTTGAGGACACTTTGTYCTCTGTATTCTGAGGGCAGCTGCATTAGAAAGCTATGGAGGTTAAAYAATTACTAGCTCTGGCTTCAGACCTCTGCATTACCAACAGCAGTTTCTCGTTATCCCCTTGTCTGATGTGTCCATTTCCTTTCCACCCTTACTCACTGTCTGTGACCTTTACAGAGCAAAAACTGTGTTCAAGTCGGGACAATGAGACTCTGGCTAGAAATAGTTCATTTATTGGTAGTGTAACATACAGATGTTAAAAGGAATTAAGCAATTTGCTCTAGTTTGCCAGCATGCTAGTTGTACAACAGAAATTTACTCCAAACACATATCCCTAACATTGCAGAACACTGTCACACGAGCATACAAGTGCCTGTACTGCAGAGTAAGCAGCATTATATGGCTTAAGAAGGGTTGCTAAGTTGACCATGGGGCCTGAGAGAAGCAATGGTAGAGTATGCACAGTGAGTAGGAGCTCACTGAACAGACCAGAAAGCCGGCAACTAAAGCTCTTCCCCCATAAGGCAGGATGGAGCCCTGAATTTACCATCCCACATTGATCTGACAGCTCCGCATCTTAGCTAAACACTCAGAAATTTAGCCAGAGTCCCTTCCCATGTCCCACATCTGCAGCTGCAGCACTGACCTTCCTTACACCTCTCCCCTTTGCTCCTCTCTAACTTCCTGCTGGTCTAGAATATTTTTTTGTAGCCAACTGGTGAAGTGCTATTTTCCAGAAGCAACTTTCAACCCTGTATTCTAACAAGTACCTACAGGCAGCTGTTACAAACCTGGAAGACTGACTTGATGAACTTGGGTTCCAGGTAGAATTCAGCATCTGAATCATGCTTGGTGCCACAAAACAGATTGTCACATGCTCAGATGACAGTCAGCTCAGCTAGCAGCCGAACCATTTGCCTGTGTCTCTCAAGTTCATAATACATACAAATAAATTGCAGACATCACTTGTTTTTAATGCAGAAGTTGTGGACAGGCTATAGTGGGGACGTACTGCTGATGAAGATCAGCTGTGTCAAGTTCAGCTTTGAGCCATAGATCTGCGCTCCAGATAGATTCTTTTGGAGGAAATAGCAAAACAGCTGGGTCTGAGCTGAGACAGCACCTGGACATGGTGTCATCGGAGCAGGAAGATCCACAGAGTTCCCTTCTTCCTGTGAGCAAGTATAGGGAGATGTGACAGCAGGGGCACAACGCAAGGCAGCCACTGCAGACAGAGACCCTGGAGAAAAACTACTAAATTGCTGCAATTACTATGCCCTTATGTACAGCCCTATTCCCACCCAGTGCTTTCACAGCCATTCTGGAGTGCAAGCTGTTTACAGCTGAGGCACTGGTTTGAACAGCTTCTGGGAGGCTATACCACTCCAGCTACGTGTTCCACCAGCACAGCAAGTTCTCTGCATGCTTCAGCATGCGGATACCCATTAAGAGAACACAGCAGCACCAGATCAAATGTCTTCCAGACCAGGCAAGACCTACTTCCCACACACCAGGTTCTCATCTCCCTGGTCACATTTGGCAAAGTCATTTTTTAGCTCCTGGTACAATTTCCAGGCTAKATCCATCACAGAAGCAATGCTTTTCCTCATTGCTTCTGTCAAAAATCCATTTTCTGGGGATGGAGTTAGCTTGTATTAAGACTGTTTGATACAACTATGGAAGGCTGCTCCCAGGTTGCTTCAGTGCAGTCTTTGCCTTAAGAAAAAGGCACTAGTGTCTTGGGAGAGCTTATTCCAAGGACAAAAAACTAGGCTAGCATAGATATACCAGCTGCAGAAGTCACCTGCAAAAGGCACAGTCTTTTCACAGTTCTGGTTTCTTTACATGCACTCAAGAGATGGCTCTATGATCTGCTTGCAGACTAAGTGCTATGGGAAATAAGTCACATATAGGTAGCAGGAAGAAAGGTCACATGCAACCTTTTTTCACCTTGTCCAGAGGTTCACCTTTCTTACACCTTTGTACCTGTCCAACCACCTTCAATTGAGTTTTCCTTATGTTATTGAGACTTTGCATGTAAACAAGAACTGATTCCAGAGGAAGCCTCACATCCCTGTAAGGTTGAAATCTATGCTTGGCACATTGCAAACACAAAACCCCCCAATTTTATAAACAAGCTGCACTTGAAAGACTAGTTTGTGGGACTGAACTACCAAGTACACTGTCTARCAGTACTTGTCTTACAGCTTCCCTGTCCTTGAGCAGCCACCCCATGCTGCTTTTCTACTGCCGCACATGCTTAAAATTAAAGAACAGCCCGGTTTTTAAAAATTCTTCTATAACCAAGGATTATGCTGAGGCTTCTGTTCAGATACCATATAGTATTGCCCTTAAATAGAAACTCTCTCAGAGAATGGGGCTGTCGTTTTATCTGTACAGGGAGCTTAGCAACTCCAAGACAGCCAAGGGCTAATGCAGCCAGCATGGAAGTGTATCTAATGAGCTTATCTTCAGGACCTGTAGGTTAGACAGCTACTCAGTAAGAAGTCCCAGGGTCTTCCAGGGCTCTACTTAGTCCATCTTCACAAAAAGTCAAGAGAAGAGCAAGCATTTAGAAAGTCTACCTTTGAACCATGCCTGAAAAACTAAATCGCAAAGTTATCAACAAAGGATGGTCCAAGTAGTGTCAAGAAAATGAAAAGGAACGACGAAGGACTGAAGAGGTACCTGCCCTGACAAAGTTAAACTACAACACTGGTCTGCTTTAGCATCCCATTCAAAAGTATTTCAAAACACAGTGACTAGGTTGGTCAGCTACTCAGAAGCTTTTGTTGAAAACTGATCTGGAAGTGGGGAGAAGCAGGGGAAGCAGGACAGTCTACCCTTTCACTGTAGTTATTGGCTGGACCAGAGGATGATCATCAGGTCAGGCCTCGTTCCAGTGCAATGAAAACCACAGTCCAACAGTCTATTAGTTACTGTTTTCCTCCAGCCCTTCCCATCCCACCCCTCACACTGCTGTACAACGCAAGCGTTAGTGCAGTCACACTGAAGRTTGACTTGGGGAACCAATCCAGGATGATATTGTTCCCTAAGCTGTTTCACTGCCCTCTGCTACAGACATTTGCCCCAGCTCACAAGAGGAGCAGAAGCAAGCAGCAATTATTTTGACAGCCACTACCCTCCAGAAGCCATTCAGTAGGTGGAGTAGTAAACTGTTTGAAAAATAAAGTCAGCACCTGGCCAAGTTGCCATGCTGCTGAATGTTTCTCCCTCCTTCCCTCCAGCACTGGAGCCGTAACATCCCAAGATAGGCTGCATTTAGAAAGGCATTTCCTCCACAATTAAGCCACCATAAGTTTTAAATAGTAGTGGTTTATCTTCAGAGCTATTTGCATTAAAAGAAGCCCACATAATCCGTAAGAAGCCATCCTCTTGCACAAGAAGTCCCTGCTTTTAGTTATTTCCCCACTTACTATTTTGCAGCCTACACAGCCCACTGTCCATCCCTCATGTCCATTTAAGTATCTTGATTCACTGGTCTTCTCTGATAATCAGTAGATGGGGAGGGGAGCAGTGGGTGGAAAGAATGAAGCTTGATGTTTCTACCTCTGTCCAGAGTTTCCATTCCTGTATCAAAAGTGCTTTTTTGTTATGACTGCAAGATTGGCCAACAAAACAAGCCATGAGGACAAAGGTTTTGGTAACAAAGTGCTGCTTTCCCCTTGAAACAGTTAACAATGAATCACTGGTTTAATGCTAGCAGCAGCTGCATTAAAAGAAATCCATGTTAAACTTCTCAGCAGCCACCTACCAAAACTCCCCTTCTGTCTCCTTCCTAGGTGACAGCAAAGGGCAGAGGGCCTAGGGCAGAGCAAAGACACTTGTACAGCTGCATCTTGTGCTATGTTCTCCCAGGTCACAGGAGGCCAGCCTCCTATTTCAGCTATCCTTGCCTAGAAGCCAGTTTTTAGAAAACCTCTCTCATATGCTATGTGTGTGAAGGAATGGGGGAAGCAACATGGCTGGGCTTCTCATCGGCTTAAGAGTAAAACTGTGCTATTGCAATTGATGGAAGTGCTAGTTTAGAAGTCCTAGTTTTTTCCAGAATAGCTGCTGTGCTGTTTTCAATGGGCAGAATAAGGCAATGCACACCACCTCCATAAACACAGAGAGCCCATCAAGAGTTCAGTGAAGTCACCTAGTACACATCAGGTCACCAGTACCTGCATGAGAACAGGAACTGAGCCCTTGCTATATTAAAGTCACATTGATTTGGGTATTATAGACCTGAAAAGCAGCATTTTCTCAAATAGATGGCTAGAAAACACAAGGTACGCAGCAGATTGTGAGGATTTCAATCCCTGCTCCTAAAAGCAATACAGTATACTGTCAGGRGACATGTAGAATCCAGCAGGATTCCTTCTCCTAAGAAAACCACTTGCAGCTTAAACTATTTTAATATTAAGGTTGCCCAGCTACTGCCTCCTCCTTCCTCTTTTCATTTAAAGATGTCACAAGCACTGCTAACAGTAAAGCAAAAATCCCCACAACAGAGCAGCTGCCAAGCACCAGATTACTCAGCCTGTTGCCCTCAAATAGGTTTATTGTGTCTGAAGCTTCAGTACATGTATCTACATCAAATACATCTATGCCAGAGGGGAAGTTGTGCAAGTGTCTGGTAGCCCTCATCAGCTCTATGAAAAAAAGCATAGTTGAAATCTGGGCCATGTACTAGAAACACATAATTATTGGTCCATTACAACAGTGTCTCTCTGCTCCCGCCAAGCAGAGCATTAGATTCTTACAGCACCACAAGCTGAATACTGTTCTCTGCAAAAGAGGGCAGAGCAGCACATTCAGTCACAGCAAAATCAGGGCCTTATGGTGCAGAACTGAAATAATGTTCCATCCCTGCTTCATTGCCACTCAGCTTGGGAAGCTTCAGCACATCACTTCCTTGGATCTGCATTTCCCCCATTTAGATGGGCAGCAATACCACTACCAACCTACCACGTCGGGTAGGAGAAAACGCTTTTTGTGTGAGTAGAAGGTCAATGAAAGTGTTGCATACTTCTCTTTGTTGCATCACAGGGACAGAATTGGGGCAAAAGGCGAACAACAGGACCACAGAGGATGTCCCACAAACTGCCTGCTACTGAGGAGGAACTGCCAAGGCCCAGCACGCTTGATAGCCAGCAGGACAGCATTCAGTTCCTCCTCACAAAAAGCTGCTTTGTCCCTGACATTTAAGGAAGCAAAAGTTAGCTTTTCTTTCTCCTCCAGTCTTACAATTTATTCACATTTGCACCCTCAGCAACTCAGCTGGCATCCTTTTCCTCACATTCAACAATCATGCTCCACTTCAAAGTTCATCCCTTTCATCCTCCCTTTTACAGTCTGCATTTAGTCACTGTGTTGACCTCTACTGTCACAGCAATCCCACCACAGTCAGGAGGATGGATGGAGAAAGACTCCCATCCAACTACGCATACTTGCTGCTATTTTTCAGGGAGGAAATAAGCAACCCCCTCAGTCAGGAGCTAATGAGTTCCCTGACTTGAGTCTTTTCCACCTGAACAGATACTATGACAATCAAATCATGAGCCGTAAGAAAATTCATTCTATAACCCTGAAGCTTAATGCAGTTAAGGACCTCTACATAGCCACTGTGTCTTTCTATATGTGACCAGTGCTATAGCATAACCCAATCTATGCAGAGCTTTAAGTAGAAGAAAGGGCAGAGAAGGATGCAGTGTAACAAGCACAACTTCTCCAAGCTCTTTCCTTCCACCAGCTCAAAACCTGCTGCTAGCAGTACCTTGTCACCAGCAGCCTGCCTCAGCCTCTACCGTAGGTTTCCCTCCACCCTTTCACCACCAGGTCAAGGGATTAATTAACTGTGCTCCTTTGACCTATCATGATAGTCATTTCCCTCTTTAGAGAGGGGCTGACATCAAACAGTCAAACTAAGTGCCAAGCCTAGAAACACTGCAGTTCAGTAACTGTTGTTTTATATCTTGTCTTATTGAACATCATTTACAAGCCTGGAAGGTAGACAGCATGGCTGCTAAGGCCTTGGGCAGGATTGCTTGGGAAGAAAAACGTCTTCCAAAGCTACCTTTGACTGATCTTATTTATACCCTGCAAGTCAGATCTATCATCCTGTGCTGTGGATTTAAGGGATATGAACTTTTTCCTACAATGCTACTTTCCTACAGAAAGTTAGTTTGCCTTGTTAATCATTCCCTCACATCCCAAACGCCTTTTAAGGACACAATTCAGGATGCTGCTCCTTCCTATAAATCCAGAAASCAATGGGAAGCTGCTTGGTCAGTGTACTGTCCGCTTTCTTAAGATTCAGTCCTTCACTGCTCCCTGAGAAAGGATCCCTCAGTTTTGTCTCTCCTACCACATTCTTCCAGCACCCCAGAAGGGACAAACAACTAGCAAGAGCCAGCTTCATTGCCCAGCCCACAGCACTGCAACAAATTTTGAAAGGATTCAGAGGCAAAGCATTTACCAAGTACTACCAATTGCTATGACAAAATAAAGCTCTATATGATGACTGTAGAAAACCTCCTGACATATGGATGGATGGGCTCAGAGGAAGAAGATAAAGCAAGCTTATGTGGCTGCTTTGAGAGCCTACAAACACTGGTGTCCTTCCAAGGACAGCCTGTTCTAAAGGGAACAATATATTGTCAAAGGCAAAAGAACTTGCCGGTACTAAGTATTCAGCAATACTGCAGGAGAGGGGCTAGTTGTGAAGTTAAATCAGAGTCAAATTTTCTTTGGTAGCCTACCTTTGACATTGAGACAAGACTGGAAGAAAGCTTTTTTATACAAACGTTTAATTATAGTGAAGAAGTTCTAGCAGTGATGCTGAGACTTCAAACAAGTAATTCATCTCCTCTGTGTTTCAGGGCGATTTGTAGGACAGAAATTGGTTATGAGAGTTTCTTAGACAAGCTGGGAAACAACCAACCAAAAACCCCAGAGTCTAGCCTGGCTATGTGGGAGATAAGTCTTGTTGTCTATCAACTAATAAAGCAACCTACCCACTTCCAGAATTTAACTCTTCCGGTAAYATCACAGCAAGATGCCTATACAAGCTTATTTCATAGAATCATAGACTAATTCAGGCTGCAAAGGACCTCAGGAGATCTCCAGTCCAATTTCCTCCTCAAAGCAGGGTCAGACTAGGTTACTCAGAGCTTTATTCAGTTTACTCTTGTAAACTTTCAAAAATAAATAGAGACTGTACAAACTCCAGACAACCTGTTCCAATGCTTGACAAGCCTCATGGTGACAAAACTTCTCCTTATACTTAGGGTTATGCATCTTCCTCCTGTTCAAGTCATTCCAGTTTATTAATCAGCCAGTTTCAGGTTGAATTTAGTGTTAATCCTCAGGTCAAATAAATCCTAAACCAGTCAATGTAGTTCATCCTCTTGTACTAGCTGTTAGTGCCTTCTTACTGGACAGTGAATTACTCTACGCAATATAAACATAGTTTTATGTCACAGGTCTTTTTGTCTTACCTTGCCACATGGAAAAACTCAGTATTCCTCTTACAATRTTTACCCAGATCTCTTCATCCTGGGCTTGTTAAGTGTTGAAAAAGAGGGCTGAAGTTACATCCTTGTGTATGAAGACCCACTAGATCTTTCACAGCTTAAACTATAGATTCAGGTCTTTCCTGTCCTGAGGTCTGTGGAGACTGAGGCTGTCACCACTAAAGACAAAAACCTCACAAGAGGAGACAGTTGAGTCACTGAGGAAGTGATTTTTTTTTTTTCATACTGTTTAGGAAACCATTCTGTTCACTTAGCAAAAGGATGTTTTCAGAAGTCAACACCCCTGCACACACATCCAAAGCAGGAGCTCATCACACAATCATAACAGGTTCCTTAAATCAAGTTTAGGCTTTCTAACCTGAAAGCCTGTCAGATTCTTCAATGCCTCCAGTACCTACCTATATGCAAAAAAGTCTTCTGTAGCCTCCCTCAGCAAGTCTGGTAGTCTCAGTAGGACCAGACAGACATGAAAAAAAAATATTGCCACTTGCAAAAAAAAAAAATGCCTTTCGCAATTCACTTCCAAAAGCATCTAGCTTCTACCATTTTCTAGGAGGTATTTCCCCTAGCCCCTATTCTCAAATGAGATCTTGGACCCATAACCTGCACATCGGATGTGCCTCTGCTGCATCAGATAGTTCTTGTAACATGCTAAATAGTGACAGCAGCATCTTTCTTTCCATGTCCTGACCACTAGCCAAGCCAGCCATGGCCTAAGTTCAGGAATTCTTCGCTCCCTAAAGTCACCTGCTACATGAGCAATGCTGTGGCTCAGCCTTATCCACCAGCTGCCCTCCCTAGGAGGACAGGCATGCTTCAGCATCCCCCTTGGAAACAATTCTCCCAATGCATGCAGCTTAGCCACATCATCCTTTAGGAAGTACTGCACCTTACAGGAACAGGGCTCATCTTTTTAAGTGGCAAAGATGAAAGCCAAAAGCTGGATGTTCATACAAACCTCATGCTCAGTACAAGTCTTTGAAGGCAGGAAGACTAGGGAGGGCAGGGTGGACTGGGAAAGACAACACTGTCTAAAGGATACAGATCGCTTCACTACCACAGTGAAGYGTCTGAAGACTTGTGTTCTCCTCAGCTCCTTCCCCCTGCTGTGCTCCACCTTGAGCTACCTGGTTGGCACTCTTGTGATAGCATTCGCCACGCACTGCAGCTTATAATCAGCTGGAAGGAAAACAATCGGATGTTTATGCACAGTGTTCCTGCAATGTCTGCCACCCTCTTCCCCGTGTACAGCCTCACCTTGAGAGGCTCAGCTTCATCTATACCTCCCACCCAAAAAGAACAATCATTTGTGTTCCCAAGCAAGGAGGGATCTGCATGTTAACTTAGAGCAAGCAGGGTTCAGGAGCTTCCAACCCTGATTTGTTTCAAAGGAACATAGAATTACCTTCAAGATAAAAACAACAGTTTTATTATCAAAGTTAACTAGGTACTTTGCTTTGAAATACAGTTTCTTCCCCTGCATCAAAAGGCTGTTAATTTTAGTCTTGTAGCAAAAAAGTAGAAGAAATGAAAGCAGCATCTGCTTGGAAGAGATGAATGAAAGATAAAAGGTGTCTGTGACAGAAAGCTGGCAGCAGCCTTATGTTTTCTATTCAAGTTTGATCTGGGAACAACCACCACCCTTAAAATATAACAAAAGCTGTGGAAAAACCCTTTCTAAATCCAACATAGCCGGAAGATGCAATTTYTCTTCTCCAATTGCTGCAACAGCCAGTTGAGGTGAAGAGTCCAGGCAAATCCAAACTTGCTATCCCAGTGTAATCTGTAATCGAGCACCCTGGCTTGCTCAAGTCCATGATATCCCCCCTTCAGCTTCCAATGCCCTCTTCYCCTCCAAGTCTCCAGAGGAAAAGCAGTTTCCTAGGGATCTCCCTTAGCAAAAAGCAAGCAGAATCACACCATGGCAGAACTCTTCCAGAATGTTTGGGCATAAATGGCTTGCAAYCCAGCCAGTAGAGAAAGGAAAAAAGGCATTTGTTGTCTGCCTAGTACTGTCCTTTTCTTTGCAGAGAGTGAAGTCAGGATCATCATGAGTTTGTTGTATAACACAAGTTTTTGGACATGCTGAAGTCCAGTCCTGTAACAGTAACAGAGGCACTGAAGTTGGTCACAGAAGTGTATCAAGGGTAGGTCAACTGTGCTCTGTTTTAAGTGGATTTACTAGCACCTCACACATTAGGGCAAGAGACAGTAGCTTTTACAGCACTGAAAACATTAGGAGGAGCAGCCATGCTCTGGTGTACAATGGGCTTCCACTGGAAACAAAGCAAGCAGAAAATTTATGTTCTGCAGTGCCACTTGCACCATCTAACCAGGGAAAAGAATATAAGCACCTTACTCTTGTCCACCCCCCCACCCCAGTACCTCTGAGACAAGTCCCTCTAAATATCTTTACTATGCAGACTCATTAGCTCTACTGAGCTAATGAGCTTGATCTGCCATCCTGAGGTTCTGGGTGGGGAAGGACAGTTTTCTGCCCTTTCCCCATGCTTTTTAGTAGCATCAAGCTTCATCTGCTAGAGCTTGGGGCAAGTATCCAGAGAGGACCAGGTAGCTAGCACAAAAGTGCAAGGCACAAGCAGGTCATATGAAAACTAGCTATGAAACATGAATCCAATACAAGATTTGCAGAATCTAAATGCTATGTTAATTACCATGCACACATCTATTGTTTTACTTCAGCCTAGGACTTCTGCACTGGAAGCATGGATCCCCATCCTTCCACTGATTAGCAGCTAACATGGAAAGCTACTTCCATCTAACCTTTTAACTGTTTGAAACTATGAAGCAAAGAAGCCAGCATGGTGCACTCTGCCTGACCTAACTCATTGCCAGTCTCCAGAAAGATGTGTTCACCTCTCATTTCTGAGGCAGCTGCCAGAAGCTATGTAACTCAAACATTGGTTTTATGAGCAAAAACACAAAGCAAGAGCCAGATAAACATGCAGCAGACCAGTGCCGAGACATTTGTCAACATTCAGCAAACCGCTCCATCAGTATGCTTAGCAAGGTAAGCCCTCCGCATCCAGGAATACACACAAGCAACAAGCCATCTCACAGCAGCTCTCAATAAAGTGCTGAACTAAGAGGATATTCCTGGCAGACAGATTACACAAGAGACAACTCACGCTGCCAGCTTTACTGGAACATACACAGCAACTCCCCAAAACAGAGCATTCTGGGATGATGCCTCACTAGATTTCTGACTTGTCATTAGCCAAAAAAGTTTAATGACATGGTTGGACTCTGTGTTTAAATATAATTGGCCTGGGACATACCATAATTAGGAAGAGAGACACTGTACATCTCAATGAAGCCTACAGCTGGGCATAGTCTCAGCATGATGCAATGTTTTGCTTTCACCATTACCTGAAAGGGTCCTTGGAAATTGCTATGGTTGGTTGAGATAGGCAGGGTGACCAAAAGCTTCACGTGGGTTCTTACATCATCCAGCAAAAGGCTTCACATAACATGGCACAATTTTAGAAAGCCTTTCTAGCTTGACTGCTTGAAGTTTTATCCCTATACAAGTGCAACTAGACAGATCAGATTTGAAAGTGCAGAGCGCACCAAAATGAAATGGATTAAAGCGCATTACACAAACTGCGGCTGCAGGAGTACACATGCTGCCTTCAGAGGACATCTGCACTGTAAGGTGGCCAGATATCCAAGAGCAACTTTTTCCTGGAAATAACAGCAGTGGTAATACAGAACAAATATTTTTGCCAGAAAGCACAACCAAGACATGCACCTACAGCACTGTTCACAGTTGCTTCACTACTGGTTAGTGTCTGGAGTGGCTGGTTCAAGTGGCAGGAGTGGAATTTGTCCCTTTGTCTTACTGGGACACACTCAGAAATGCATTCCTAAGCAATAGTTTCACTAGCTTAAGCTCTGTGAATTAAGTGATATTTTAAGTGGCTTCCTCATCACCTCTTGTGTGCCAACATTAAGCTGCACCTCAATCACTTAGTTTGAGCAATGAAGCAAATCTGTATGATTAGGTCCAACACTGCTAATTTACATAGTGGTAGTGCCTCTCCATTAGAAAAAAGTGAGTATGAAGTAACAGTTCACATCAGTTGCTTCAGCACATGCAACTAGGACAACTGGTTAGGAGATAGTCATGCTCTGAACCATGCAGAGGGGATATTTTGCTGAAGAGACAGGATATATTGGCTGAAGAGACAGATTTGTACAGGCTTTTTGATGGTAAACAGCTTTAAGGGTCACCTTTTCAGATAGCATCTGAAAGCACAGGGATTTTTACTCTGGGCCACTTTAGCATAATCATCCAGACTCACAAGATTAAGTCTTGTATGGAGCAGTCCATCTTTACGCCCAGCCACAAAAATATTTCTCCCAAATAATCCACTTCCAAAAAGCCTCCCAGCTCAGCATCATCAACAGTTACGTCAACAGGCATGATGCTGGAACATGGGAAGACTGCAATTAGAGGTATCCATGACAACATCAACATCAGTTTGAGGAAGAATACTGGAAGGAAAGTTTGTGTAAAGGAAATGGAATATCCTCCTTTAGGTATCAAGCATCTACCCCGTTTTTGAGGCAGAGCACCACACCAGAGGTCTCAGTTYAAGTTTGCGTAGGGATACTTTTGGCTTTCTAGGTAGTTTAGTCTGACAGCAGTCCAATACTGAAACTTTTGGAAAGAGCAGTGAAAAAGTGTTTAAACATTCTCTGCCTGAAAAGATTCTGCCCACCAATAAGCTTGGTTTCAGATACTGAAGTCATACCTAAAGCCTTGCTCTTCTTTTAATTTAGGTTCAAACAATAAGTTTTCAAAGGTACTYTGCCCTCTCAGAAGTGAAGCAACTGAACAGTTTGCAGGCCTACACAAGACTTCCCTCTGCTCCCCGTAACTATGAAACAGGTTGGTCTTGCATACACAGAGAGAACACAGCCACACGGGATAATGGAATTTAGTGCAGAAGTSCAGTAAGTCTTGCAAAGCTGATTAATGCAAAGGTTTTGATTAGCTACCCGATAAGACAGTCTACTGCAAAGATGGTAGCTASTAGCACATGATGTTCATAAGGAAGGTTCCATAACACCCCAAGCAGCTTTGAAAAGATCTTTCCTTTAAATTAGGAAGAAGCACTATCTCCTGYAGGGAAGGAAAGAGATGGCCACTGCTCAATGTCTGAAGTCTATTTAGGGGTGAGAGGGCATGCTAAGATGGTTTTTATCCCTTCTGTTCCACCTGCCAAATGCCCCGACACTACCACAGAAGCCTGAGTAAACAGAGTTAGAAGAACATGCATGTTCACCATCTCTTCCTTCCCTCCCTAGGGCTTCTCAGCAGACTAAACTGTGGGTTTCCTCTCAAAAACGGCAAAACTCCAGTACCTGTAATTAAGCCAACAGCCTTCTGCTGTGACTATTCCAGACATTGCCATCTGAGTCCTTTCCATTAAGGTTACTCATTCAAAAACCTCTCCAATGTAAGAGACAAGAAACAGCGCAATAGTCAGTGATGGGACAAGTTCATTAGATGTAAGCAAGCCTGAGTTGTCTTATCTAGGCATTAAACAGCTGCCAGTACTTTTACAGTTCAAAGGCAAGACAAAAGCTGTACAGTCAACCTATCCTCCCAACATACCACAGTCATCACAGGTCCTCATAAGTCAACATGCCTTCTAAATAAGTGTTTAATATAAACATTTGTACAGTCACTTAATTCCTGGTGAACCAAGCTATTTGATGTGGGCCACAGAAAGCTCCCATGACATCAATGGAAAGTTTCCAATTAGGAAACCAAGTTTGAAACGCATTAATAGAACTTAAGAAATAGAGAGAGAGAAAGAAACCTTTTAGAAACAGTCAAAAGATCTGTTCTTAAGAAAGATGCACTCAATATACTTGGGAACAAGCAGAACAGATAAGCTGCCTTGCTTTTTCAGAGTTTAGTGAGTAAGAATTGTAGAGATATAAGCACAGTTATGTTAGCTGCTCCCTTCAGTATCTAAGCTTTTGTCTTTTCTAAGGCTGGTCAGTCTCAGCCAAAGTATGTTCAACTGTTTTTCGGCTGCTACTGAAGTCCTTACTCCTCCTTTCGAGGAGGCTGGATGGCTTTGCCAAGATGTGCTGTGTACAAGCATCAATTTCAAAGTAATGAGAAGGCCGCTGCCACCCACCATCCAGYGCACCGCAACCTCCCAAACATGGAATAGATGTAAACTGTCTAGAATAGCTARTGCCTGGAATATCAAACAAAGCCACCACATCCAACAGTATTTTCCTCCCTTAACCTCACACCAGAAAAAACTTACCTTGCAGTTTTATTTCTACAGTCAATTCATTACACTACTACTAATACTCGMTGGAAGTATAAGCTGAAGTCACCCTACACACCCATCCCCTACACMTAATCCCAATGCTTTGGTGATACCATACCAGGACTTGAAAAAGCTGGCTACAGAGATACTCGCCCTGGATAAATGCATCTAGGCATGTATTAATTGGACTGTCCAGCTTTTTTATCAGACTTGCAAGCAAAAAAAAAGGGTTACATTCAGCAACCCGCAAAGCCATCTCTTTCCCTGCTGCCAGCCTGCCACCTGCTGGGCCATCTGCTCTGTCCACYCAGGGCCAAGGACAGGACTTCCATCTGATACCTATTCAGCACCACAACCCCGGGTCAGACACGATTTCCATGACAAGCTTGTTTTGGGGGTGTGTTAGACACGCCAAAACAAGATTTAAAAGTATATTGAACACTGCATTAGCACAAAAGCCATCTCAACAGTAAAATCACTGATGAGCCTTCTGCTGTGATGAGCCTTTTGCACCTTGAAATGGAGATTCCCATGAGACCAAGTGTTCTTCCAAGAACAGTCTAACCTGGGGATTGGTTGGCATTTTTTGGAAGGTTTGAAGACAGCCTAATCCAAATAACATAAGAGCACATGGCTCCAAGCAAGTACTGGTTATAATGCCCTATCCTTCCTTTTCACCTTAAYGACCATACGCTTGAAAACCGTTCTCCTACCTCAAATACACAGGGGGATTTGTCATCAGTCTTAATATATGGTCTACAGCACATTGCTCCCCAGTGCCCACCCACTAAGGTCTTACCTGCATCAAGAAATCTCTTCCCACTTAAAGCTCTTAGAGCCATTCAATTATTGTTTCTTATCAGAAACAGCAAAACCAGTAACAGCCACCCTTCTCCATTTTCACAGAAAATTATTGCAACACTTGTCCCAGAAAACACCGTCCAGCTGAGGATAAGCCATGTATCTTATCTTGCTCTTGTATGTCCCTAGATGCATACCAAAAGCCATGCCACCCCTCTGGCCTAAAGCCCAAACCTGCTTCTGCCTACTAAGCTTAGTCAGGGGACACTGCACATGTCCCATCAGCAATGTGCAGCCAATGGAAGTTCTATTTACCCCCACTATTAAATAGCAAGCTGAGCTGTTCCACCCAGAGGAATCTGGCTGGGAAGGGAACACCAACATGCACTTACAACCATATCCCTACCTCAAGGGACAAAGATTGAAGGCACCTCATACATCACAGCCAAATTCCTTTTTTCAGAGAACATGTACAGCAGGAAGTCCTTATAGAAAAAATACCACCAAGTATGTMTGCAAGTACACCTAGCAGCAAAGAYTCTCCTCTTCCAAAACTAGGAAGCTCAGTAAACCAGCAGATTCACTAAAGTTCCTTGTAGGCAAACATCTGGACATATCTGCCATGCTGGAGTGACACAGCATACTTGGCAAGTTTCCCYAGTAAAACAGCGCACTGCCCTGGCTATGGAGCAAGCAGGAGGGCAGTTGCACAATCACAGCGTGCCTACAGATGTGGGTTATTTGCTCCTTCCAGGCTCGCTCTAGTCAGGTGTCCCCTCCCACTTAAAGTGTTGACACACAAAGCTATGCCTCTTGCAAATCCAGTTCAGTGTCCACACACCAGGCTTTATCTGATTACTCAGATAAAGCCTCRGGATTTAATGTTATTCATGCCAAAAGTGCAGATTTGGACCTGTGTGGGCACATACGACCTGCCCCTTCAACAATCTCACTGGAAGGCAGCGTCTTGCAGCCACTTGGCATGCCTCATACCCAGAGGATCAGAAGCACATGAGGAACACCAGTACCTCAATAAAACAGGAAAGGTTCAGCTGRGGAACATGTAGAGTGAACCTTCCAGGAAAGCTCTCAGTTCCTTCAAAAGCTGCTTCTTGCCAACACCGAGTTAAGAAAGTTAAGCTATTTAGCAGCTTGTTGGTCCTTGAGATCATCTCAAAGTCAGTTAACTAAGGCAGATATCAAGAACGAACTACAGTATCCAAATTCAAGGATGAACCTCAGCCACTGAAATGGACCCATGTTAATAAACATAAAATACACACTTTGCCCTTTCTTCTCCCCATCCCAACATACAGCAAGTAAAACCCACAACTTGGAAAACCAGTAGCATATTACCGCGCTGGTCTGCCTTCACTCCCTGGATTTTCGCCATTACCCAAGCTCACAGCCACTTCACAGCAGATTAGCTGCCCTTTTTTAACTTCTACACAGCAGCTGTACATTGGCAAGACAGTGTGCCACATACCTAACCTTACAGCAATATCCTGCTGGAATCGGTGCCACGTGCGCAGCCCTTCTGCCCTTTTCCTCTTCGGCTGCAACCTAAGCTATGCTAGCAAGATCTAAGAGATGCATGTGCCTGAATCAATATCAGAGCCAAGTCTTGAGGCTGRAGCCACTTGTAACTGCCTGTCTGATCCTTGTTGCAAGGGGGACACACAGCACCCTGAAAAAGCTGTGAGGCAATACGGAGGAAAGCAATGCCCTGGCTCACAAAAAAAATKAAACATGTTCATTAGATTGATTCACTCCCACCCCCAGCTTCATTTTGTTCCAGCTGGAAGCGCACAACATGCCACATGGAAAACCCCAGAACATTAGTAGTGAAGCTGTGTGGGACATCAGGCAAGGAAGCCAAGTATTCAAGCCAGCAGTGCGGGACCTTGACAGCAAGCTGTAGGGTAACGACACAGCACAGCCTGCAGCAGCTCGTGCCTATCATATAACCCCCGARCAGAAAGTCCACGCAACTACATTACCTGCCTATAGGAGTCAAGCCAGGTACTTTCTGGATTCACACAGGCCCCAAACGTCTTTTCAGCAAGTGTCAACAGGTTTCTTCTGCAGCTGTTCAACAGTTCATAGGAACTAGGACATAAACACCAGTTCTCTCAGTTCAGCTTACCCCTTATCAKCTGGGCCACAAAGTTTTAGGTATTTCTTCACATGGGCACCACTTGACACTTCAAGTCCCMGATGTACTAGTGCCCTGGGATTAGCATGGAACAAAGCAATCCCTCCCTCATTRTCCAAGTTCAACAACATGACCAGTTTAGCCTTTAAATAGCATGGGGAGACTGCCTATCAAAGAGAGAGGCCCCATCTAGAACTGCTGACAACACAGCACCAACCCCATCCATTCCACATACCCAGTGTCCCAATTCCTCCACAGTATGGACCAAACCACTGTCTGGAAGGCTTCAAGGGTCATTATTCTCTCCTCGCTGAGAAGCAATGCTTCTTTCCCTGCAGCACAGCTCACTAGGCTGCACCACTACAGACCCAGGGATCCTGAAGCACCATATGACAATGAATTAGGGTATCTAGGTAAGAACTGCACTTGGGCAAACTCCAGGACTTCCTTCAAGCCTCCAAACACGGCAGTTGGAATCCAGGCATTTTTCACCTCTCCGCTTAAAGTTTAACTTCCAAAAGGCCATTCAAACCAGAAGTTATCCACAGTGAAGTTCTCAAAAGTTTAAACTAAGAATTTCTAAGCATCTGAGACCAATGTAGCCTTCTCATGTAGAGAACTGCTTGGCCTTACCCCTTGCTTGCTTTTCTTGGCTGTTTACCATCTGTGGCTCACGTTCTTTAGAACCAAGTTGTTTCTGCAGTTTTTGTGCAACCGAGTGCCTTTGTACATTTATGGTATCAAGGCCCCATCTGGGATCTCCTCAGGACAGATTCCTGACTTGATAACATACCAGCTATCCAAAGAAAGCAGTTTGAAACTAACATCTACACAGCTGCTCTGACTTACAAGCTTCATCAAATTCCCCTCCCAGGCTAAAAGAAAAGGCCCATGTTTGGTAACTCCATTCCGACATTACCACCTTCTGCCCCAAAGCTCTCAAGTCAAAAGTTGTTGCTCTCTTTGAAATCTGGCAGATGGTGGTGGTTTTTAGTTTGTTTGTTGGGGTTTTTTTGGTTGTGTGGTTTTTTTTTTTAAAGGTAAAAAGCTTTCTCCTCTCAGGGAAAGTTTTCCAGGTTAAAAGCCTTACTATTAGCCAGTAGCAGCACTGCTTCAGCTTAAAGTCTGTCCTCCATGTTCTAGAAAAGGAAAAACTAGCAAAGCCATAAGACAAGAAAGCGTTAGCAGACAAGACTCTCCAGGGTTAAGGAAAAAAGATAAGGCAAAAGCAGGTGGCTGTTTCTCTATTAAGATCAGAAAAAGATGTTAATCCAAAAATCCTTGAAGCTGAAGTTCAATGCTGCTTAAGCACAACACAAAACCCGAAGGGATGATGGCAAGACATCTACAACATGAAGGAAACACGAGAAAGTGGATGGCATGCTAAGCCCCCCACTCCTAGCTGTGGCACTTCTACACTGGGGACAGAAAAGACATTTCCCACCTTTTCCATCCCACTGCCAGAAATGCCCTCATTATAAGTCTTTTCTATTCCAACTGCTTTGATAAGCCACAGGGTAGAGCCCATTAAATAAAATCTGGTATTAGCATCCATCCCTGCCAAAGGTGATCAGACAAGAAAAGCGTTAGCTTTGTTTTCTYCCTTTTTAAAAACCCTAAAGCAAAATGTCGAGTGATTGAAGCAAGGCCACACATCAAGTCAGAYGTATAGAAAGGATTAGCCCACAGCTGTCCCTGGCTTGCAGCCCTACACTCACCCCTCTAAACCACGCTCCCTGGGGCACACACAATACCACYGGATTGCCACAAGCACCAGCTGGCCCGGAAAGCTCTGGACCTTAAGCCCAATCCCAAGCATAACAACATGTGACAGAAAACTGTCCCCAGCGGTCATGAGACAGCACCAAGCACCCATCTCACTAGCACCTGCTCATCCCAGGGATCCAGGCCCTGAGCTCAAACGTATAGTTAACGTGCTAAGAAATTGTTCCTCCCTCTGTACCCTTTCCAAAGCAGGGGCCTCTGCAAAGGCAGCCTGCAGTACCCAGGCAGTCCATTGGGCTGGGACAGTTTAAGTTCTACTCAGTTTCAGCTCAACAGTAGGACATTATTCATGGCTCAGCTGATGGTTTTGTCAGTACCCTTACTCACTGCCTTTACATCCTGGGGGTGGACCTCAATATAGCATCCAGCTCACACCAAATCTATTTTACTAGGGAAAGTCTGCTGTATTTCCTTCCCTTAAACGCTACACAGAGCTGAGGCAGCTTGTGCCACCCCACAGCTACAGAAGAAAGCAGCTCCTGGACCCAATTAACACCCAGAATGAAGATTTACATCACATKCACTGTATAAAAAACACTCCTTAGTCACACACTGTTTCCAGATGGGCAACTCTGGAGCATCAGTAACTCCTGAGCCTCTTCAGGATCAAAACCATACTAGCACAGCCTGCYTCCAGAGCTCAGACAGGTTTGTTTCAAGATCCCACTGTGTCCCTGTTTCAGGCAGATGGTGACAGATTGTCTAGTGACTAGCTAAGAAGTCACTATTAGAAAGTTCCTGGCTTTTAAATCCCCCATAATAGGATGCATTTGCAACAGACATTTTGGTTGACATGAAGAAACCTTCATATTTCAAGAAGGAAAAGGAGCATCCAGCTGGACTGACTGCAAGGGAGGGAAGTCAAGCCTTGCCTATGAAGACRTCCAGGGATTTGTTAGCACTTTGGTACTTGGTCAGTTATTCCAATCACTGACCAGGAGGAAGATTTCACTGCCACCAAGAATGTCAATTACGGCAACTAAGTCAGGGAAGAATTGCCAAAACAACATATACCTAACAACACTGGCAACACATGTGTTTGAGTGTTTACTACAGAGTTGCAAGTTTATCAGGAAAGATAACTAGGACAAAAGAAAGTCAGTAAAAGGGCTAGACTGACAGATGTCCATTTTCTTGCTTTCAAACTTTTTCCTTGTGACATTTACGTGAAGCTGTTTGTGCAGAGATACAGCAGAAGCTAAGGACAGACAGATACAGTCTGTCCTTTGGTGGAAGGATCAGAGTAGGTAACAGATTGTTTTTGACCTCTCAGCTGTGAGGYAAGCAGAAGCAGACATACAAGAACATCATACGAGTTCTCCCAATGGTGTGCACCAAACCAGACATCCTGGTTTCCAGTAGCAYGCTCATATCCTTCACACAACTTCGTTTCCACTTCCCTCCTCCTATGTGTAAGACAAGGCTGCATCTCAGCCACACTCATCACTACATTTATACATTATATTTCATTTCTACAACTCACTAATTCCTCCAGGAAGGCATCCTGCCATGCACAAGAGTGAGGTTCCTTCAGTCTCCTGTCATACTCAGTTGCCCAACAAGACTACTGGATGTTTCCAAGACAGATCCATTCTATATTCTTTCTAGGCTTCATACTCCTTCAGCCAAAGTATGATCACCTGTTTTTCCTCACACCCACTAGAGTGTGTTTGGCCATCTCCTGTAGCACATATCCCATCTTTGCTAAGAACAACTGCACTCATCCCCCCGCCCCCCCCGCCCTGCCCCCAGCGATTATTTATTGAAACAGCAGCAGCTGTAGCAGTTACTCACATGGAATAACTTAAGGGAAGATTTTTTTGTTGCTGAGAGCAGTGTAGTAACTGGAAGTGAGTCAACACCTTGACATCAAMCCATTCTGCAATGACCACCAGCAAAGCGGTCCAGTGACTACAGTTTGGTAACCTTGGTTCTCAGACACTTACTCACTGGTATTCTGCAGGCATTACACAGCTTTGTCTGGAAGCRGCTAGTGTCTAACTTGTATGTTGTACCAGCAACTTAACTCGCTTAACTTGCTAAGTCACATCACGTGCCTGCAAATATAAAGGAGCAAGGCAGCAATTTCACAGCCAGCCTCATACACCAGCCTTTGGTAGAGTCAAGGTTAGGGAAACTCATACCAAAACAGAGCTTGTTACTATAATCTGTGCAGGTCTAGCAAGCTGTTTCTCCACTGCTATAATGCTACATCACTATACTAGTTAATACATGTACAAGCCTCCTTTCCACAGGACRTAAAGATAAGCACAGCCCAGCTGAGGTCACCTCATTGATACTCTCTGCCAACACCAGTTAATCCTCACTCCCCTTGTCAACACAAGCCCTCAGTGACTCCAGACTCAGTACATGGACACTACAGCCCAAAACTATAAGCACAACTTGCATTGGCCTATCGGAGCTAGCCTATCGGGTGCCAATTCCAGTGTATTCAGTGGCACCAGCCACAAAATTTGACTGAGACACAAACTCCAGACAGCCACAGAGCATACTCCCTTCCACATCTTACATTCTTCAAAAACTACATTGTGACTTGGAAGATTAACTGTCAGCACGGTCTGSGCTCATTCACAAAGCCTGGCATACACAGTGTCCTGGCTGGCTCACTAGCTACTGATTTTTAATTCCGGTAACTTCATGAATTCTTAATTAGCCCTCGCAAGACAGACTTGACAAGCAAGCAGCYCTTGCAGACCGCCTTCACTTTTTCTGAGGAAAGGAAGTGTAGGGGGCCTGGGAAAAAAAACAAAGACACAGGAGTGCAACGACCAGAGCACATTTTCCACATCCAGGGTCTAGCAGCAGTGAACTGACTCCACACAAATGCAGCACCTATCAGCTAGCCAGTTCCTGGAAGACAAACCCACATCCCAGAAGTAKCTAACGTAAGTTTACAAACAAACTCCAACCACATTATAGTGCACTTCAGTAACCTCTAAAGCAGAGGAGAGAGGCTGCAAAAGCCTGCTGCTGATGTACTGCAACGATACRATGCCCCCCAGAGGAATACGCTGCTGAAGCTCATCCCTTGTCTTCAAGGGGGAAAAGAATAAATTGCTGCCTTATGCATCCATCATGACAACTACCAGAGCCGTGACAGGGCCAGCGGCCAGGCACACTGACAGAGCAGGGAGGAGACAGGCGCAGTAGCCACTGGTTGGTCAGGGAAGACGCTCCTCCACAAGCCAGTTAAGTGCTTCTCGGCATCGCCRCTCACTTTGTAAACAGCAGCATCACATTCCCAGTAGCTCCCTTATCAACTCACCACAGAAATATCCTTCCTCGTAGGCTGGGATAGCCACTTTGACCCCATTCATCCTACAGCCAGATCTCTTTTACTGCAAGCCACTGGAAACGCCACATAGTTTGGTCCTGGTAATTTAGCAGTCAACTTGCACCCAGCAAGACTAAGCTGCCTATACTACTGTGCTTTGCAATGCAGAACCCGGTGTAGAAATCAGACAGTAGAGGGGTGGGAAAAGCAAAGATTGCTTCCAGGACAAAAGGTTCATAAATTCATCCTGCATCGCTATCAGGAAGAAAAGAGCTGATCTTTCTTCAAGGTAGCAACTCCCATTTTTACAATCATTTTGTAAACTTCCTTATCTTGAGCAACAGCTCAGACAATTCATAGGTTTCTAATCAGGCAGGGCCACCACCAGCCATCAGCCACACTGACYGCCCACTCCTCAGTCAGGTAATAAGGAGAACAAATGGCATACTTCAGCACAAGGMTACAGCAAGATTAATCTCTTCTCATAACAACAGTCTAGGTACTTCAGGTATAGGATTATATAAGCTCCCATTGTATTAGCATAGGTTTATGTAGTAAAAAACCAGACATATTAATTAGGCCTTGTAAGGTGCGCTCCAGAGACCACCACTGTAACCACAGACACTGAACAAACAACCCGACTTCCTTAATGAGTTGAAGATCTCTGAACTGACATTATCAGTGTTTGCTTTTCAAATCCACACACAGCTACGCCAGCTGGCCTCTGGCAGCCACCCATCTCACGGCATCCCAACCGCAGCTCCGGCAGCCTTGCTGGGAGTCCTTCAGGCCCCGATGCCTGCTTGAACAACGGGTGCCCCGTTAGCCCCAGCGCTTCGGGGGGACCCGTACCCCGCTGAYACCAGCGCTCCCCCGGGACCGGGCCTCCCACCCTCGTGTGCAGCCCCACAGCAAACGCCAGACAGTGCCCGAGCCACCCGGCGTTTGCAAGTGCCTTCGAGCTGCTCAGGCGGCTCAGGCAGCTTGGCTTCACCCCAGCCTGGCGTCTGCTGCTTTTTTAAGCTGGCACCGATTGCGGGCAGCAAGGAGSAGAGACCCACTCCGCGCCTGCTGGGAACGGAGGGGCCTCCGCGGASGGAGGCGGAGGCAGCCCAGAGCCCCAGCCGGGGAGCCGGGCCGGTCGCCGCCACCCCGGGGAAGGGCCGCCGCCAAACCTCCCGGGCCCGCGGGCACCCGCCGCCCGCCTCGCAGGGCACCCACCGCCCGCCTCGCAGCGCGCCCGCCGGCTCCTACCGTTCCCAGGCTGCCGGCCGGACCATGGCAGCGGCCGGGCCGGGCCCCACCGGAGGCTGCTCCCGGGGCCGCCGTGCGCAGCGGAGCGCGGAGAGGGCAGCGCCCGCCTCTCCCCCGCCGCGGCGGGGAGGCTGGAGCCGCAGCGCCCCAGCTCCTCCCGGCGCCAGGCGCGGCAAGCGGGGCCCGACCCGTCACATGGCCCAAATAGCGCCCGGCGGCGGCCCCGCTCCGCCCCCGGCCTGGCCCGGGGCGCGGCCCGCTCCGCCCGGGGCCCGCTCCCCGCCCCGCCCCGCTGCGGGCAGCCCGGGAAGGGGGCGGGAAGCGGGGCGGGGCCGGGGAGCGGAGGAAGCGGCGGGGCCGGGTGGTGCCGCCGCGGGGCGGCCCCGGCGGAGCGGCCCCGGCCGCGGGGCCCGGAGGCGCAGCCGGCAGCGGGGAGAGTCGTTGGCCCCGGGGGGCGGGGGGAGAACGGCGGCTGCCGGGTCTGACGCGCGACCCCCGGCCCAGCAGAGCCGCGTGTCGCCCGGGTCGCGATCAACGCTCGGCACCCGGCGGTATTTCTGGATGAAATCGGGCTCGGTTAATTCCTTACGGCCCCGCTTGCTCTAAGACCGGCCAAAAATAGCGAGTTTCAGGCTTGACGCTGTTTTATTTCTTTGTGGACAATCGAGTCACGTTTTAATGCATTGCAACCTCAGTGTCCTTATACATTGACACAATGTGGCAATATTTGCATTGCCAACACTCCAGGGAACGTGCCTTTGCTTTTTAAAAGCTGATTTGTTTACCAAAACAAACCAGRGAAATACAATTCTGTTCATTTCAGTCTTTTTTTTTTTCAAAAAGCAACTTTTTTGGACGAATTTGACCCAGTAAWGTCTCTTTGAGATGATTCATTTTTCAGTATTCCCAGACAAAAAGAGTGTTTGTAGCAATACTGCTTGGAGCTATAAACCAGTGGATTGTCATAAATTAAGCAAGYCGTATTGCATGGGATACCTCCAAGGACCACCTAAGAGCTGCAGGAAGTGGTATGAATGATTCAGGAGGTGGCAGCCTGCCATGTGAGTCAGTACGGAACGAATGCCCCTGCATGCTGCTGGAGTTATTGTTTTTTGGGGTTGGCCATTAGCACTGGGCCTTGACCAGTTCTCATCACTAACGGTCTTGGGGCACATGTGAAAAAAAGAGCAGGGTTAATTTGTGTGTCCTCATTTTTATGTCCCTACTTCCAGGGGACTTTGCTTTCATCTCGGCTGAACTTCATTTCCAGCACAGGGCCTTAATTCAAGCRAGGCTCAACCATAAATGTGCAAGTGCATTCTCCTTACCTACCTTTTACTTAGACAGGATACTCGGCCATTTTTCTCCTGGCTGTGCGTGTCTCGGAGCGGGGAGGTGAGTAGTGAGGAAGGCGATTCCTGGGTGCATACGTGTGCTGGATCTCTGGGGAGGCTGGCGGAAGGAGGTGTGCTCTGCTGAGAGCTGAACAGGCTTTTTGTCATGTTTCATGGGCCATGCATTAATGTACAACTTAGTTATACCAGTGCTTACAAGGAAAAAACTCCTGCAGCTGCACGTGGGATGAAATGAAATTGCACGGTCCCCAGGGGCCATAAGCTCCCCACTGCTAGGTTATTCCTTCAGTGAGGTGGTCACGCAGGACATTCAGTGACATATAATGGGGCAGGGTCCAGTGCTGAACCCACTGAACTGTCGGAAGAAGTCAGAAGAAATGAATGTAATGCAAAGGCCAAGGTGTGGTGCTCGCCTGCTGAATACTCCCCTCCTCCTCACCCCTTTCAGGCCATGCAGTCAAAAAAATCTCAAAAGAGGACTTCAGCCAATGCAGGGAAAGAAATTCTGTTGAACTCCATGGGACAATGCACACATGTGAAGTTGTTCATACGTGCATTCGTATCTTTGCAGGACTGAGGCACTAATTTGTTAAGCATATTTTGAAGTCCTTGGGGAATAGTTGCTCTATGCCAGCCATTGTGGTTCATTAAAAGAACACATTCACATTAGATTAAATTTATTACTCTAGCTGACCAGAAACACCAGGGAGTTTGTAGATACAGCACAAATATGTTCTTTCACACCCTGCAAGATAGAAATAGGAGAAGTTTTATGTTAAATAAATACATATTTGGGTAGCTTTTTCAAAACTACTTTGCTTTGACCTGGTCTTGCTCCCATTTAAGTCAATTTTCCCCACTAATTTCAGCAGAAGTTCTTCAGCAATAATCCCCCAAGCACGTTGTGAAAATCTCCCCCTTCAAGCTTTTCCTGCAGATTACTGTTCAGTTCTTGGACAGTTAGCCAAACCTTGGGGGCCCATACCACCCAGGGACTCGGTAAATGTTGCTCTGAGGGAGCTGCGGAAGGATTCTGACACTGCAGGCTGGCTCCAGTGTTTTCTGTCGGCACACTTGCAGCTTGTTGTGTGAATCCATCTTTGTTYGTGGAGAGTTCTCCCAGCTGATCTCCACTTTTCAGAAGATCCACTTCTGCCTCTTCTACCAATGCCAAAGTTGTTAGAGGAATGTGCCAGGCATACGTTAGGTGGAGAGCAAGACAAACTGAAGTGTTGTCTAGGGAAACTCCAAAACTGCTTAGAATCGGAGCTCTGTGGACCAGATTCTCCTTTACAGTAAATCAATCTACTATACCTACTAAAGTACACCTACTTTAAATGCTTTGTTTCATTACTGCCAAGGTGGGAGGCTGCTGTAATGTGAGAACCTGGCTGGTGAGAGTGGGGCAAAGGCTAGCACGGATTCATAATCTAGAAAGGCAGAGGGGAGGCAGCTGTTAATTAGTTGGCTGACAGTTAGCTCTTGATACCTGGAGATGTGGACGGGGGACTTTCCTCTTACCCTGAGACCTTTTCCTGCCCATCTGCTGTGACCCAGGGGAGTAACAGCGCAATGGCCAGGGCCGGGGTCCTGAGGGAAGCCCAAGACCTCGCTTGTGGAGACTCAAAAGCAGGTTCTCCTTGGCCTGCCTAGCCACAGCTCCCCAGGGTGTATTAAATGGTCAGCACAGCATAAGCACCTTCTGCAGCAGCAGAGACGTGTCATCACTGAGTCCAGGRAAGTTGTGACTGATGTCTGAGGACTGTACAGGAAACTCAGCAGGCTTTAGTCTGCCTGTGAATCCAGCTGCTCTGCTAACTCCACCACAGTCGTGTTACCTGCCTCCCAGCACTGTGACCCACTATCTCTCCCTGAGCACCTTGCAGCACATTCCCATTGCCAGATGYGAGCTGCTTTGTCTGAGGGCTACTCACAGTCTTGCATTTTCTTGTGCACTGGTTCCAGGTGTGCAAGGGTTTCCTGCTCTAACAGAGGTCCCTGTTCTTTGCAGTGAGAGGGAGAAACGGGGTGGAGGAGGTACAAGAGCAGCAGGGAAGTTGGAGGAAACCAGACGTGACAAGTGCTGAAGCAGAACTTTTCAGCTTTGTGGTGGCTTCTCGCCAGATGAGATCACAGCTCCTACGGAATCTTGTCTCCTTTTATTTCCTTAATATTTTACTTTCTTGCTTCCTTAAGAAGCAGGAATTGCTAAATCTTCAATCACTTGCTTTGAATACTGTCTACATCTCAAGCAACAGTGCAAACAGTGGCAGAGGGGGTGGCTGACAAATGCCAGTGTTTATGGCCTGCAATGGAATCCCTCTAAGCCTGTTTGGAAAACTAAATGGGGATAGAGCCTGGATTAGAAGAGACTTTTCCAGCTCTCATCCCTGTGAATTTGTGCTAAGATTATTAAAAGGGAGGTGGGAGGGGGAATGACTTGGCATGCCTCCTTTTTTGTGCTCAGCGTTCGGTATTGTAGATTATCTATGGGCTCTGGAAGTGGATGAGCACCCATCTTCAGAAAAATGGGTCCCTTTTGAATGTCTGAAGTTAAGCATCTAAATCCTTCTTAAGAGCACGGACTCTCAGGCTGGCACAGACTTTGTAGACGTGCTTTACGCCTGGCTGATACTAAGCTTGCAGCAATAGGCTGGTTGACTGTAGCAAAAAAGGGGATCTTATCGCTTTGCATTTGGGGGGGTGTGGGTGTATAAAGACAGGCAGGCAGCAACCATTCAGCTTTCTATGCCCTGGGGAGAGGGAGAGAGTAAACACTCTGAAACGCTCTGCCCGGAAACACGTACGTGCTGCATGCAGGCTCTGCCTGTGGGAATTCAGGGAGACAATGCAACAGATAGTGAACAATGAGCGTCTGTAATGTACAGCAACAAAGCCAAAGTAACCCAGTGGGCTGCAGAAAGAGACTGTTAAAACAGCAGCCCCAAGAGGTAGAAATCCTGCCAAGCCTGCTTAGAAGGCAATCAACAAGCCCTCCTCGGCTGGGAGATGGCTCGATGTGGTRGAAAAGGGAGTAAAAGAGAGTGGCATGGAGGAGGAAAAAAGAGGCATGCCCAAGGGGCCCTTTGCAGGGGGGAAAAAAAAAGTCATCTTCCTTTTATTTAGTCTCTTCTTGTGAATTCAGATCTCAGCACAGTCRGCACAACACTTTGCACACCGCAACACAAATAAAGGAGGCTGTTTATCAGAACCCTTTATCAGAACCAGAGTGGAATCCAGGTATTTTCCTTCACATTCACCTGGAAAGCAGGGGCTTGTTGTGATGTCTCCTGTCACTGCTCCTTTGCCTTTCTGCTTCAGCATGGGGCGCTGGATGTGAAGTGGCCTACCTTAAAGAATGGGATATATGTAACTCTGGAGCACTTGGATGCAGAAGATACTCTRCAAACTTCCAATTCTATTTGGAGCAACCCTTACAACACCAGCTGGTTGCCCAGTTACCTCTGAGGTACATGTAGTACAGACACGACTACCTCTTAATGAGAGCACATGCCAGGAGCACCCCCTTAAAATCACAGTAACTTTACTGGCTGACACAACTGCCTGCAGTAAAAAGGACACGTCGCAACACTCCTTTTCCTTATTGCACTGTATGCCGCAAGCCTGTATGTGAGGGGCTAAGCGCATGGTCGCAGTCTGTGCATGAGAAGCCACTGGGAGTGGGGAAGCAGAAAAATGAGCTCCATGCCTTTTTGATGGGGGGGCCGTGAATGGAAAATGGTAGCAACCAGGATGATACAGGAATAGCAGCTGCGGAGTAGCTCCCGGGAGAGCAGGCTGACCAGAGGGCTCACGGTGCCACAGGAGGTCAGTGCTCATCTCTGCGCTGTGTGTGGCGCAAGGAACAGCAGCAGAAGAGTTGGTGTCAGAGGCCCAGCTGTGTTGGTCTGTGCCTCTAGGAAAAGCTCACTTTGCAGGACAGGGCTGGGAAAAGTGGTTCCYGCCAGCTCCTGCAGTATGAGGAAGCAGCACCCTCTGCTGCTGGCAGGCTTGTCTCCAAAGCACCTTTTTAGTTACAGATATTTCCAGAGAGAAGCTCAAGAAAAGCATCTGTGCTGTGTCCCTCTGCAAGTCAAAACACTGCAGCATGTGGGTGGTTTGTTTGTCAGACAGTTTGGTCATGTCAAAACACTGCTGCTGGGAAAGGAGATGCCAGGCAGCATCTGCTTGCAGCAGATAATAGCAGTAAGAACAGGTCCTGGCTTTGTGCTGAAAAGGTTTTGTCTGCTGCTGTTCCCAGCAAGTGCTTTGRCTGATACTGTTTGATGAACATGACTCGATACACCCAAGAGGGACGCTGCAGGATAAAGCTCTCCAGCAGCCTTCCTCTGGCCTCTTCCAAACATCCAAACACTTCATATCCCCGWGAGGCAGCTAATTTACTATTGCTGCATAGCCAGAGGAAAGGGCAACTCAGGCGAGCAACGTGACTTGCCCACAGTGAGTCAGTGGCAGAGTCCTGCTCCTTCAGCTCTCTAGTGCTAACCATGGACCAGCGATTCCCACGGGGCTGGGAACACAAGGAAGGTGTCCCAACTCCTCCCACTCCTAAGCAATCCTACCATGGGGCACACAGCCGTGATGCTGTGTCACTACCAAAGTGATAGAAAGCTGTGGGATGATGCAGGATCCATGCAGTCAGATGAATCCTGGTCACCCATGTTTTTTCCCTCCCTTTTGCTGAGGACTTTCTCCTTTTCCCGAATTAAGCTGTTTAACATCAGTCAGGTCTATCCCACAAGCACATTCCCCAATGGGATATGCACACCTCAGACAGACACAAAGTACTTGGTCTCTTCCTCCTATTTCCTCCCTCTCCCTGAATCCAGGCTGCCCTTTTCCCTCGCATCTGACCCCAGGTTTCCCTTCTTCATGTGGGGAAATAAGCTAAACTTGGTAYCGGCTGCAGCTCCGGTCCCCCACAGCTCAGCCAGAGACAAATACTTGACCTCCCATTCCACACACACACCCCCCCATTTCACGATCGATCGCCCTCTCTTCCTCTCTGCGAGCAGCAGGGGGGAGCCTCCCCAAATCTTCAAACACACGGAGTACCGTGCCAGCCCATAAAATATGCCCACGTAAGAAAAGCAAASCATGAAAAAAATGCCTGAATCCTGTTAAAAATAGGTTGGGATCTACAGAAAAGAACCTGCTTAACAGTTTTGCGTCTGTGCGCAGGTCTCACTTCAGCAACAGCAACGCTGCTCGGAGCCAAACATCATTCACACAAGACCCAGATTGTTTTGTGGAGAAGGAGATGCCTACAAAAAGGGAGCCCTGTTKAAGGAAAAAATGAGGCGATGTCTGGTCAGAGCGCCACCGGGACATAGTTTCTGCGGGAAATTCCTCTCCGTAGAGCAAGCTGTCAAAGGAGAGCCAAGCCGTCCCGCCGCAGGGAGCAGCTTGAGGGCACAGGCCTGGCAGAGTCTGCAGCGGTGCTTGCAGGAGAACCCGGTGCTGCATTGCTACAGGACGTCACGCCAGCTCTCTGCAGGGGGAGCAGCTGGAATGAACTGGATCGATTCACATTACCCACAGACTTTTCACAAGGCAGCTTGTTTCAGGATCGCTCTGGCTCCTGGAATGAACTGTTTTTTACTCTCTTCCCCTCCACCTCCTTTCTTGACCCTTTTTAGGCAACCGCCGCATTTTCAGTCTGGGGAAAGGAAGGCGATAAACCAAATCCCTACTAAGGCAGGCAATGAATCCAAAGGCACAAATCCTGCCAAGGATTGCCCTTAGCTGTGGCCAAAGGCGAAGTCAAGCACAGCACCAAAAAAATTGTTTTGAAAAGCATTAAATTTTGCTGCTTTTACCGCCACTGGCCCTGCTCCCTGTGTTTAGGGAGGATTCACTAACTCTGTACCTGCTTGGAGTATTGCTCTTCAGTAATGTGCAATGGTCTCTAAACTAGAACAAAACTTTCTCTAAACTAGAATTAAAACACTTCTGACCTGGATGGGAAAATACTGTCCCAGCACTATGACATGTCTGTGAAATCTCCTCACTCGCACAACCATCTTCAAATGTATGGGTCGCTTAGATAATTCAGCATCACCAACAGCATCAAAAAGTATCATACACACGTCATAGCAATGTACCTGGACACCCATGGGAGCACTGGAGAGGGTTTGGACACTGAAAAGACCCACATCACTTGGTACTATAGAAATGCTCTGCTACATTAGCAGCCCAGGGAATTCACTGAAAACCCACAAGAGTCTGTGAATGACAGTGCCCTTTCAACTGCAGTCAGGAGAACTAGCATTTGTGCATCAGCAAGATCGCAGCAAGAAAACATCCGATTTAAATCCTCCTATCTTCCTCTTGCCAGGAAAACGAAGCCTTCCCCTGGGGCAATAGGATGAAATTGCCACGCTCCTCCTCCCCTTCGCAGGGGACGCTGCGCCTTTTCTTTCTATGCAGTGGAGGTGCCAGGTGAGATTTTCCTTTCACCCGGGAGGAGGTGCTGGTTCTGGACAGGCACACTTGGGTATCAGCTAARCCCGAGGCCAGGCCGCCGCGCTGGCACCGCGCGCAATGCCCTGCTAGCCAGAGTCACCGCACAGCTCGTTCTTGGAGTTCAGCTGCACCATCTCAGCTCAGAGATCTTGAACGGATTATAGTTAAAAATGCAGCCCTATTATAAAGTCTATGTTATTAAGCAGCTCTGTACYATGGTGATGGTATCTATGGAAATGYAACTCAGGGAGTAAATGTGGATCAGTGGAGACTTTCCCAAGGCCTGGCGATTTCAGGACCCTGCATAGTGTTGGGTGATTCCATTTTCTCACCTTAAAAGGGCTTTGGCTGTTCCTCCGTTTTGAAAAGTCCTGGCCTTGTTTGGATGATACGCAAAAAAGAGAGTCAGAGTGAACATTTAAGACTGCTGGCTTCACACTACAGAAAATTCAACATTGTCCTCTTTGTACAACATTGCCCTCTTTGTTCATTTCAGAGAATGAGGCAGAGAAAGAYGGTTAAAGAACGTTAAAACTTCACTCACCAAGAGGACAGGAAAAAACCCCAGAATGACCACCAATCTTTGAAAGAAATTAAAAGACATTCTTGTTAAAAGCTATTTATTTTTTATAAATATAATTCTCTATTCATTACACAACATGAAAGGAATCGCAAAACTTCACTCATGGGAAAATAAGATTTTACAACTTGATTTATAAAAGTTGAAGTGAAAAATGAATTACTTCCAGTGTTAGTTTTCTGTCAAACATATAAATAATTATACCATGAATTCTAGGAATGCACTTGCCATTTAAAAAAAAATTGGTATCAGTAATCACTTATGGGAGAAACAGATTGTAAGAAGTTACTCCATGGAGTTCCTTTTGCAAAGAAAGGTTAATACAAGCTCTCAAGAAGATGCACACCTCCTATTAATAGCTTTCACAAAATAAAAATAGCACTGCTTCCTTGGCCTATAGCCCAGTGGATTTCTACCATTCTTCCTCATCAGATTTGTTGCTCATTTAACCCGTCTTCCCATCTGCAGTCTCTCTCTTGCCAGTCACAAATTTTATATATTTCAAAATATTTGTTTTTCACTTGGCAAATGCTAAGTATTAAAGAGTTTAACAGTCTGTGTAAAAAAAAATAAAATACAGTCCTTAAAAAAACCCCRAACAACCCAGACAGCTATGTTCACCGAGGAAAACATGTGTAAGCTTTTACTGGATTTTAATAAAATCTTGGATGAATTTTGGGGTGACCCATTAGAGACTTTGCAAATGAACTCTATTTTCAGCTGGAAAGAACAGCTGCTACCTGGGAAAAAAACACATGCTTACTTAAAAGTGCAAATAAACCTCTCTAAAATCAGTGTTTATTTCAAAGGGTCCCAGCCAAATATTAACAAGAAAGTATGCAGCAATTAAAAAACAACAATGCCACAATCATCTGTAAAGTAGTAATAAATTGTCATTCATAACAATATATTTATKCTCACATAGGTCAATTTTTCATTAAAACTTGTTCCCTCACACCAAATACAAAAGAACTGGGATGAAGTTCACATGGCTATTTCTGTTTAAAAACGAAAAATGATGTTTGAATTTATGGGCATACCAGACCTAAAACATCTTCCTCTGCACAGCTGTTTCAGCCACTGTGGTATATTTTGGAGCCAGTGTTTGCTAGCACTCATCTACRAAGAGAGCTATTCCAGAAGACTTATTCCAGTTAACTCCTAGGCGTATGCTCTTATTCCAGACTCCACTGTCAGCACATCCACTTGACAACCACGTCCTGCGGCAAGGAACCTGCAGTGCTCGCCTTCCTCCCGCGTTTCGATGCCACCCTCTTCCCCTGWGATTTATATTCACCCTTTGGTGTTTGTGCCGGTAGTTAAGCCTGCCTGTAACCACGAAACAGGCAGGAGCAAACTTATTCACACGAACACCCACAAAAGATGGATAACCAGCCATCCCSGCTGTCAAACCAGACCAGTTAAGGCACTTCTGTGTTTGAGCTTTTGAGAAAACTACACCACCACAACTCCCCTCCTTTCCCATGCAACWGCAAAGCGACGCGCATCAGTGCAACTCAGCTCAGCTTAATCAAATACAGTATGTAAAATGCAGCTTTTCTGGACCATCTGCAAGGTGGGGGAGGGCGTCTGCAAGAAATCACAGCCAGTCCCTGAGAATTTGGCCTTGTCCTGCCGCACGTGGCTTCTGCCAGGTTATGTTCTCCCTGGCTCTGTTTGCCCGGGGACTGCTGACGAGTAACAGGCTCTCTAGAGCTTGCTCAGTGCACTTTTATCTGTGCAATTAGCAGAGGACAACAATTCTGATTTCTGCATTAAGATAAGCATTATACTGAAAGGCAACAACTCCTGGGAACCTGGGCGCACAGGCTGTATGGACCTGCCCACCTTGCTTCATACGCTATCAGACCGTAGCACCTATTTGTTCCTGGATTTGCATCTTCATCACTAGGATTCAGCAGATCCCTGTGCAGGGAAGGTTTTGAGGCCAATGCCTATCGCCCAGCTTTCTAAAGCAAAGTCTCCTTCCTTCCCTATACTGCAGACTTTCAAGTCCCTAAGGGGTCACCAGACTCCCAGGTCCAACTCCTGAGGATCCTATTTTTCCCTTGGGATGCTCCAGGGCTGTGAAGGGTGGCCAAGCCCGGCACAGCCTCAGACCAGCCCTGCTGAAAGAGCGGCACACAACTTACTGCTGCTGCTCGGGGTCGGGGTGCCATCTCCTGCCACCATCGGGGCCCCTGCCGAGCCCTCAGGCCCTGGGTCACCTCAGACCCCGCCATCTCCACCCGGTCACCCCCACACAGCTACTTCTCTGCAGAAACAGGGCCAGCATTCACAGGAAAAAGAGAGAAATCCCCTTGAAAGTGGCCTTCGCKCCTATGCAGGATCCTCCCTGCTGGCAGCCAGTACCACATCCACGTTCCAGCCTCCTGCAGTGGGTCTGTCCCACCCTGGGTGAGTGGGTTTGCCTCTAGCTKCCACACGGACCATCAGCCCAGATTCTCCCATCTTGTGCTATCTTGATTTCCTTACCAAAAGCTGCACTCTGGTGTGCTGTGGTAAATTACCCATTAGAGAAGATCACAGAGCATTTGGGATGCAGAATCATAGAATCATTAAGGTCAGAGAAGACCTTTAGGATCATCGAGTCCAACCGTCAACCCAGCACCCATGCCCACTAAACCATGTCCTGAAGCACCTCATCCACACGTTTTTTGAACRCCTCCAGTGATGGTGACTCCACCACTTCCCTGGGCAGCCTGTTCCAATGCTTGATTACCCTTTCGGTGAAGAAATTTTTCCTAATATCGAATCTAAACCTCCCCTGGCGCAACTTGAGGCCATTTCCTCTCGTCCTATCATTTGTTACTCGGGAGAAGAGCCCAACACCCACCTCGCTACAGCCTCCTTTCAGGTGGTTGTAGAGAGCGATAAGGTCTCCCCTCAATCATGAAAGCAGAGACACCCGTTGTGCGTGGCAGCATTCTGGGAAGGTGAAAATTAGGAAGCAGAGAGTGGGGTCTCTAAGTAGGACTAGATGCCTGCAACCCTTCCTGTGAGCAACAGCACTATACATTTCTATAACCACTTAACATTGTCCTGTCAACACAGAGATGCAATTTGCTAATGTCCAAGAGAGATGTAGAGAGAAAATTCCCTCCCCTTGTAAGTCAGTGTCCTTGAGTTCAAACCCCACAACCACCATCCGCAAACACTGTAACTACCTTAATGTGTGCTGTAATGACGGATATGTTGATAGTTTATAAAGCTGCCTCCCGTAGAAATTTTATAAGCCACTGAATGACACTGCAAGCTTCAATTGTGGGGACAGAGAAAAGTTCATTTCAGAGAATGAGACAGAGAAAGACRGGTAAAGAAAACATTTCTTTGCTAGCTAAGCCCAAACAACTCCTCTGAACACCAAGCTTTTCCCTCAATAATTATTGCACTGCAGGCAAATAACAGCTCTGTGAACTGCCATATTCCTCACCCTGTCCCCATTATTGTAACAGCCTAAAAAGCAATGTGTCTCCCTTCTCCATCCCCCACGGTATCAGCTATCCACTTAATGAAAGCAGCAAATTACTGCCTATAAACTCAGCCTCTGCTGCTGGGCAATTTGCAAAGACTCAGCACTGCAGCGAGCTCACAAATCAGTGTCAGCATTTAGGGGCCACATGCCACAAAAGCAAATGGGTGTCTGGGCTGCCAGGAGAGCACATAGTCAGGGGCTGGCTGACACCAAGATGGGCTGCACATACAAGACTACAGACCCACGTGCACAGAACCATTATTTTACTGAGACAACAAGTCTGTCCCAGCCAGACGGAGCAGGGCGGAGGATGAACATGTTATTACCGTCTTCTAGCCTGAGAATTTAAAAAAAAAAAAAAAAAAAAAAAAAAAATTGGCAGGTACTTAATTTAACAAGTCTCCCGTAGTGCCTGCGAGGTAGTTAGATGCTAATAACCACAAAGGCCTGACAAGGCAAACTGAGGCACTTCAAGGTGAGGTAATTTGTCCAAAGTCACAGTCAGAATCCCTAGCAGAGCCAGAAATGCTGCACTGGGCTCTTGGCTCCTATTTAGCTCTGAACACTGAGCCGAGCTCCTTCCCGGGCTCAAATGTCAGAAGCACCGCAGGCCATGGATTTCCCAGAAGGTTAGAGGAGTCTGTCAGAGACGAAGCTGCTGCTGGCAACAGAAAAACATGGACATTGTGTAGGAAAATCCAGGCTGTAAGGGCCACGCAGACAAGGGAGGAGGGACGCTGTGAAGGCATCACCCGAGCAGAGCTTCATAATCCACATACCACACCAGCTGGCCAGAGCCGGGGCTGACACCCGAGACAGGCCATTTCCTTGGCTCATGGCCCACTCTGCTGAGCAGGGTGGTGATGTCGTGCTTACCCTTCCCCAAAACCAGGACAAACACCTGCCTGGCCTTGTTGATGAGGGGTAGGCTAAGGCTCATCCTTTGGTGAGGTTTGACAGGGCTTTCGGTCAGCACCACAGTCTGAGCTCCTTCCAAGCCATTCTCAGACTGGGGGAAGAGCGAGGCAGTGTGCCCATCAGTGCCCACCCCCAGCAGCACCAGGTCAAAGCTGGCGTTGGCCACCAGGGCCATGATCTCCTTGGCGTACAGCTCCGTGCCTCTGTCCTCTTCCACGCAGAGCCGCTGGTTCAGGTGCACAGGCATGGGGTGGACGTTGAAGTAGGGCACCCTGACACTCTGGAGGAGGTGGTTGTGCAAGCTGAAGAAGTTGGACTCGGTGTCAGTGAGAGGGACACAGCGTTCATCTACCAGCCAGATGTGGGTGTACTTCCACGGGAAGGCGTAATGGTGTCTTGCCAGCCGCTGGAATAGGATCACCGGGCTTGAGCCACCTGAGAGGGCCAGGTGGAACTGCCCAGAGTGTGCCACAGTCCTGCTTGCTGTCTTCTCGATGTCAGATGCCAGCTGGGAAATCAGGTCCTCAGACCAYGCTGAGACCAGGGGACTTCGCCGAAATTTGGACTGGATTGTCCTGTAATCACTCGGCATCAGCCTGTTGGGGTTCAGCAGTTCCACTGGCTCTGCTAGTGTGAATGCCACTTCCCCACTCACCATTTCAAAGTCTAAGAGGTGCTGGTTCTCCACGCCCCCAGGGTAGAGGCGCAGAGGCTGGTGGGAAATGCTATCCAGCAGTGGCGTCCAGAATGCCCAGGAGGCCAGCAGGTTCTCGGTGGTAATGAAGAAGTCCTTCCTGCCATGGTAGATGTTGGAGATGAGGACAGAATACGCATCTCTCTCTTTCACAGGGCTGTACACATAGTAATCAGACAACGGTTGTCCAAAAATGTGCAGGTCTGACTGACCCACTGCTTCTCTCCAACTGCCTTCTGGCATGACAGGCCTGAAAAGGTTCCTGCTCACAAGCACCGCAGGGGCGTTGAGTGCRCCGTGCCCAATGTAGAAGATGATCTGCTTGGCTTTACACTGGCTGTGCACTGCATCCCTCAGAGTCTCGCTCTGAGTGCAGTAGGCCTGGTTCTTGAAGAGAACACGGACATAACCTACCCGTTCATCCAAAGCCTTCCCAGAAGTGAGGAGGAAAGGGACCCCTTCCCAACGCAGGCTGTCACTGTGAATCAGCACACCTGAAATGACAGTGATCTCAGCTACCAAATTAAACCTGAACAGCGAGCAGATCTGAGGGGATCTCTATCACCCACCCATCACTCTCCTTCCTTAGCTGCCAGGAATCTTGGCATCCACCSTGTCTCTTGCTCCACGTTCAGCCCCTTCATGACATCACTGGACTAACTGCTCYCCAGCTACCCTGCTGTGCTTCCCCACAGGTATCCTACTTGATTAGTTTCCTTTCATCTTGCAGGAAACCAGTTTCTGAGCACGAATATCATTCAGACAAAATCTTTAATGTTCAGAAGACACAGCACGGCCAGAGATGGCCTTGTGGTCTACTCATCACAGAGAACTGCCAATGCTTTACCCCTCAGATGAGAGCAACTCGACTTTATGAAAAGGCAAAGGAGTTTGCAGGCCACTTCTAAAAATAATGCAGAGATCTTATCAAGAATAACGGGACTTAGCTCTTATGCAATGCTTCCCATTCACTGGATTATTAGTTAACTAACATGACAACAGTATTATCTTGTTACAGCTCCCAGTTACCATGCCGGTGGATGCCTGGAGACATCCCTGGGTCAGCAGTGAGGTCCAGCRTCATGCAGCTGGTATCAGCATGCAAGGACTCGCATCTCCTGCTCTCCTSAGCTCTAGAGTACTCCCCTCTCCAGGGCCCAGACCAAACTCTCACCTGCAAAGGTTGGTGTTGTGCTGATGTAGTCTTGTGCCTTCTGCAGTTCCTCCTGTACTTGGCTGGCATATGCTTGATACTGACCCAACACGGCACTGTTTTTCTCCAGGCCCCGCAAGGACTGGAAGGCCTGCAGCTTGCACTGCAAAACCTCTTTGGCCCTGCTCACATTGGCTGGGAGCTCCATGGTCAGGAACATCAGGGCCTCCGTGAGGTGGTTCTGCAGCACGTCCCGGATGACTCCATACTGCTCGTAGAAGCTGGTGCGGCCTGAGGACAAAAAGGAGGTAAGATGCTGGTAAACTGATGTGGTTTTCTTGCAGCCTTGTCCTCTGCATGCATAACGTGTGTGCCAAGGAGAACAAAAAGCACAAGCCCTAATTGTACCAAGTTCCTCTTCTCCTGGCCCAACAATTAACTTGAAGCTATCAAGCTCAGAGAAGTTGTGAATGTCCCATCACTGGACATGTTGAAGGTCTGGTTGGACAGACCAGTCCTAGTGAACCTGACCTCGTGAAAGATGCCCCTCCCTGCCCATGGCAGGGAGGTTGGACTAGATGATCTTCAAAGGTCCCTTTCAACCCAAACCATTCTATGATTCTGTGATTCTAAGCCTTTCCTCTCCCTCCAGAGGGGCTTCCAAAATGTCTCTGCTACTAAAATAAAGATAAAAGGCTCCCACGGAACTGCTTGTCCTCCACAGAGCCAGACGCAATCCTCCTTTTGGGTGCTTACAGAGCCTAAACCCAGCAGGAGTAATGCTCTTGCCTGATACTTCCCGAGTGCACAGAGCAGAAGGCAGCTTTGCTTTCTTGGACTGCTTGTGCTTGCTTTGCGGTCAGTGACTGGCAGCAGTACCCAGCTCAAACCTCCCACATACAGCATGATGCAGGGCCCCTGTATAACCCTTGCCCTGACGCTCCTGTCCCACAGGTCACAGCACCYGGGCCTGGGACTCCACACAACGTGCAGTTCTACACACAGAAGCTTTGGCAGAGTAGCTGGAAAGCAGGGTCAGAGCAGGGACCCCAGCAGCTCCGTAGCTACACACCGGGTCCGCAGAACAGCTGAAGCCGGGCCCCGGCAATGAGCACTGCYCTTCACTGCCTCTCTTCCCTGGTTTTCATGTCCTCAGAAGGCTCTGGCTGAGCCATGCCCTTGAGAGACAAAACTTCAYGCACAAAGTCCTGCTTCTCTTTCTCTGCCTGACTTCTCATGCAGGTGGGAACAGGGGGAGAAGGACAATGCACTTATAAAGCAAGTGACTCAAACAGATGCCTTTCTGTAGTCCAGCAGCAGCAGGCTGCACACTGCAGACTACATCACGGCCATAGGCTTCCCCTATTGACTGACACATTTATCTCCCTTGCTCTAATCCAAAGGCACATTCATTAATGTAATCAATGCTGCAGACTTGCTGGGAGCCAGGCTGCCAGCTGAAGCCGCACAGGGGAAAAAAGACATCAAATGAGAAATTACAAAGTTGTTCAGAGCGGAGAGGGTACAGGGTGTAGCTGGGGCTACAGGCAGACAACACCATTCTCTCTGAATCTCTCCGCAGTGCATCCCTCTCCCACAAACAGGCCCAGGTGAGGTCTGGGCTGCCAAACCAAAGACTACTCCAAGTTTGATAAAGTTGCATTAATTGAGTTTGTGGTGGCTGAGGGAGGGAARGAGGGAGGGAGGGAGGAGGAAGATAGAAGAGGAGGCAAAGCGAATGGAGAAGCGATCCTGATGTTGCAGAACTGAGGGCGCCTGACATCCCAAGAAGTGCTGCGGGTGGCAGTCCAGCCCMGAGCGCTTTATGCTGAGCACTGCAGAGCGGATGCTGCAGCACTGCAGGGAGGGATTGCAGCCGTGTCCTTCAGCAGGAGACCCATGCTAGCAGCTCTGGGCTTGGATTTTCTCTCTGCAACGCTCTTTCTTACTACAGAGAGGAAGGGAAAGAAACAGGCAGACAAACACAGACTGACCTAGGCACCCGGACTGACACCGACTAGTAACATCCAGGCAAAAGAAGCAAGAGCATCTTCCAAAGAATWGTGCAAATATATACTCAGTGTGAGCTTGGTAGCTAACAGGACAGGAACACAAAAGGGTGGTTGTTAAAACAACCAGATTACTGCAGCACTGAACTGAAGTGGCCTTAGATTGCATCAATTCCAAATCCGGTGCCTTTTACCAAGATTTGGGATAGAAAGCTAGGTGCAATGCCCCCAAAACTCCGCAGCAGAAAAAGGTGGGGGATTCTGCCCCTGCTCCCAGCTGAACTGCAATGGCAATCTTTTCTTGGAAGCAGCAAATCTACCTGGAAGTGAGTCAGTCCCTAGCATAGGAAGCGTAAGACAGTCCCTCTCTATTTCCAGGGAGCAACATATCATTCATCTGCTCTTTTTTGTTTCTGCACCAGCACCCCCCCAAGGGCCACTTTCACRTAATTAATGAACCTGCCAGTTCTCCTTCTCACTCATTCACCCTAGCTCTGCACACTCGCCTCACCAACCTTTAGCATCCACAGTCTCTTTCAAGACAATCTCCACTCTTTCCACATGATGTCGGTTCCATATTGGATCCAGAAACTGTCGGTTCTGATCTCGAAAAGGCAGGATATGGGCTACAGCCTGTGAAGGGAAAAATCAAAGACCCAACAAAAACTCACCCGATTTCCACAGTATCTCTGCCTCACTGCCCCATCCAGCACTGGGATGTGGCCAGCTCTGGAGTGCCAGCAGACATGCCACACAGCAGAGAGCAGAGTGGGTCAGAGAAGTGAAAATCAGCAAGAGAGCCTGCAGTGATACACAATGGGGTCTCCAATAACTGTACAGAGCAGACATTAAAGGTCTTTCTGAGGCATTTTAAGGTTTCAYGTTAAACAGGCTGAACTACAAACTKCAAGGCACTCCGTTTATATCCATCAAAGGACAAAGGGCTGAGTCAGACCATCCTAGGACTAACGTACAGTTGCAAAGTGCTGAAATACATCAGATCAGATGCTTACACCACTAAAGCCATCTGCTCTTTTTGGGAGAAAAAAAAAGAAAAAAAAATAGAAGAAATTCCCCCTTTTAGTAGATATGCTCTCCTTGCAGCTGGACATGCAACCTTCTGAGTAAAATCTGGCCACAGTGCCATGGCTGGAACAGGCTACTTTCAAAATGTGGCATCACATTCCTCTAAAACAAGGATGGCATGTCCTTGAACACATTCCCTCCGGGACAATGCAGCTCCACATCCGGAGCTGTCCCTGCAGCAGCCAGTCCTCCATGCCCTGAGTGGAGCACAGGGCAGGAAGAAACCTCCTCCTAAGCATCCCGCAAAACTAACATCCCATCAGCTCCGTATCAGATCAAATTAAAAACTGCTTCTAGAAGCCTAAGCAGAGAGGCCTGTGTGTAATGAGATGGGAGAATTGTGAGAGGGAAAGGGCGTTGCTTATTCAGCGAAATCAAAGCCCTGACCTTGATAGGAAGACCAGATGAATTCTGCGTCTATCCATCAGGCACACACAGAGTTCACCCCTACACCCTGGCTTCCCTCTGGAGAGGGGACCCTCATCACCCTAATGGGAGAAAGCCCTGCTTCGGTCTGCACGTCTCCTCTGCTCTGTAAGAGGATGGACAGCAGCGCAGTACAGGACTCCATAAGCAAATGGAGGCTTGGGAACACACTCAGTGGCTCTGCCTGAATTTGAGAGGGGAACACCACTCCCGTTAGACGCAGAGCTGACATCCAACGCTCTCCCAGCCGCTAAGTCCTTCAGCCTGGTAGGGGGCTGCGCATTGCAAGCTGCTCACCTGTTTGCCAAGGTAGTGGTCCACCCGGTACATCTCCTCTTCCCTGAAGAAGCTTGTCAGCTCTGCAGCCAGCTGCTGGGCTGACTCCAGGTCATGGCCAAAAGGTTTCTCCAGCACCACACGCAACCAGGCTCCTGGAGGCGGTCTGCAGCTGCTGTTGATGTGGCGGGCAATCTCTGTGTAGGCAAATGGTGGTACTGAGAAGTAGAAGATCCTTCCAGCCTCCTTCAGCCCCTCCTGGCGAAGCAGAGTCTCAATCTCTCTGTTCAGCACTGTGTAGTTTTCGGCAGTCTTCAGCTGGTGGTATTGGCTCAGCTTCAGGAATTGGTCTTTGAGCACAGCACATCTGTTAGGAGATTCATCTGGGGGACAGGCCAGCTTCTTCAGCACATCAAACATCAACTTCTGYCCCAGCTCCAGAGCTGTCAGTGCAGCCCCATGGAAAGTGAAGCTGTGGCCACTGTTCACTTGGTCCATGTAGAGTTGGAATAGACCCTGCCACAAATACTTCTTGGCCAAATCACCTGTGGCTCCCAGCAAGACCACTGAGATGTGGCCCTGGGACACTTCAGCCAGTGATGGCAAGGCTCCCATGAACAACACTGTACACAGGACTCTTCTCAGCATCTTGGGAGAGAAGAGGTAGACCCAGGAACACTAGAGGACAGGATTAAAAAAAGAAAATCTGTCAATCCATGTTATAACATTGCAAAACACAATGCAAGGTACCTGCTTTCCCRTGGCTGAAGAGCCAGGGACTTCTGCCTGGATCCTCCACCCAACAGTCTCTCCTCCCCTCCATGATTTGAATCATGGTAGTAACAGGGGCTCTTGAAAAGACTGCAGCCTCCTTATGCAAACCAAGAAGTGGAAGACAGCRTGTGCCTAAGGTCTTTCGGTAGCGTAAGCATTGCTCCCACAGCTGAGGTGATGAGGGGGTGTCAATGCCTTTAGACTGTGAAACTGAAATCCATTTTAATACAAATTTCAGAGCTGGCTACAAACGAACACATGTGCCTGCAAATTAAGCACTGCTTTCAACAACCTCCTGTTTGGGACTTTGCTCAAATGGTATTATGCTGTCTTGGCACTGCTTCATGTCAATATTGTYGTAGCAGCTCACAGACAAGCACGACCACTGGCAGTTCCAGTACACAGGCTCTTCTTTAATACACTGCACTTCAGTGACTCATGGGCACCACCACTCTCATGAATGGAGCTGAACTAGGTTCTAATGAGCTACTGGGAGACAAATGGTCTGATAAAACAACACAGAGGAAGAAGAAGTTTAGTCCTTAAAATTTAGTCTAGACATGAGCCRGTCTAGATGCTGCCTCATGACGGTTGTGTACGCTGCCAGGAGACAATGTGGGGTTTGTGTTCTGTCTGCTGCAGCTTTCCATCACTGAAGAGTGCATGTCAGCACCCGTTCTGGCCTTCTCCACTCAGCACCCATTCAAACCACTGCAGCCAGTAACAGCTGGTTTCCCTGACCAAAAAGCCCCTTTGCTCGTTCTTATTTATTCTGGTTTCTCTAATACAAACTAAAATTATTTTTAAGAGAAATGACACATTTAGTTYGCATACTTAGAAACACGGCAATGACTTTACATCTCAAGAGAGGTAATCCAGAACAAGTGAATAAGCCATTGTGCTGTTCTCATTACACCAAGTATTATTTCAGAAGCTCTTACACTGGCTATCTCATTCTCTTAATTTCATTTTCTGAAGTTGTGTTTAGTCGGAGCATAGCCTTCACAGCACACAAGATAATTAACTTCTTTAAAAACTTTTGGTTCTGGTCAATAAATTTGTACCTTTTAATTTTACCTGTGTAAGAAAACCAGCCATTTTTTGACCGTAAGAGGAAAAAGTACATGGCTTTTTTATACTGGTGCAGTTGCAGTCTCACTAGGCTTTGCACTGGCATGATTACACCATTTTAAAATGGCAGTTTTGTGACCATACAACTGAGAAATGGATCTTGGGTATGAGAATGAACGTGATCATCTTAACCTTCTGYGGGCAGAGACAAGACAGAAAAGTGTCTCATCAGATTCACACATTCACAGTCAGCTAGAAAACTGGCTCCATTGCTCCAGTTGCAGCTGTACATATGCCCTAGGACCAAAAGCTGTTAGCTTTTACCTGCCCAGACTTACTCGGGATTGTTTTTCCTAGCCTGGAGCAAAAGGCCTGGTCCTTGCTCCCCTTGAATGGCAGAGGGATGAAACACAGATGTCCTAGCTCTTGACTGGTTCTCCCCCTGGAAAGCTCCCAGAAAAATCACTATTCCACCACAATCAACACAGGATCTAAGCCAGCTAAAGGATGAGGATAACTAAACCAAAACAAGGAACTTCTGGATATCTCTCGCTATCTGCAGCTTGAACTGATCTTCATAAAATCTCATGTTTCTCTCGCCAGCAGACTCACCTGAGTAATACAGGAGCTTTACAGAGACTGCAGCGGCAAAAGTAGCCGGAAACTTGTCTTCTTCACAGCCCCTCCAGAGCACAGATCTCTCTTCTGTGACTGAGGGTACGGCAGACTCTCTGATCAAAGGTCAGGGAGGTAAGTAAGATAAGGCAGGTTGTTCCCTTTCTGGTAAATGGGAGGAAAGACCCAATTACAGCAGAGAAAAACATGAACGAGCCTGTGCCAGCAATGTCCCAGCACATCCCAGCTCTCAACCCATACACTTTGGCTGTGCTAAACCTTTTGGCTGCCGTTTGTGAGCAGGCAAAATGCAGGCATATGTGGCAACTCCTGCTCCCAGAGTCTCTTCCTGGTTTTCCTTACGCCAATATGGGGTTATAATGCAGATAACAAAGTTTCTCAGTGCAATAAAGTAATATTTACATTTGCTTGAGCAACCTTTATTCCTGGAACCTAGAGAAGTTTGACATACTGCCCGTTGCACCCTGGCAGSCTGCAGTTACTGCGATGCTGTACAGAGACTGCAGCTGAAGAGCAGGTACCTGCTATGGAATGGGAAGGGTTTGGATGGGTCATTCTTTTCCACGTACCCACAGAAATGAGTGAATTAGCCAAGTAGTTTCCTGGCAGATTCAGCTACAGAGTCACATGTATTTCCAAGCCAACTGAAAATCAGTTTCACAACACTCCCAATTGCAAAATATTGCGCTACACTGCCCAGAATAAGCACAGTAAACCCAGGGATGTTTGTTCGCTGCTTTCATATCAGATGATCATCACTGTTCACATTAAAAAATAAAACTCTCAAAATCCCCCAGCCAGACAGAACAAAGTTACTCAGTCAGGCTTCAGGAAAAGACTCCTGGGCCCGATCCTTATAAAACACTGCAAGAGCTTAACCCAGCAGTAAGTGTAAGACTGTGCACTCCCTTGCACAGTCACTGGAGTTCCAATTTGACAGAGCTCATCTCAGGTCTTGTAAGYTCCCCTGGTGTATGGAAGAAATGAAAAAGATCTTTTTTGTTACTGTTGCATCCCCACTGAAAAATAATTAACAGATGCATAGCCAAATGCAGCCTGGCCTGGGGCTCCTACAAGGCTATGCACATGTAACACATGAAGGAAAGAGTTACCGAGATTCTTTGAGAATCAAGAAAAACATACTGGTCTTCTGCATATGCAAACATTAGAGCAGGAATGACCCCACTACCAGCTCCTGGAAAGGTCAGAGGCTTAATGTGGAGACTCGCATTCAAAGCAAGCTGAGATGYATGAATTAGTGTTTGGCCTTTCTCCTTAACCATCCAATGCGGCGCTGATACACGGTCTCGCTCCTAAAAGAAGGCAAGCTCCGGCCCCGGCMCGGTGACAGTAGCTCAATTTCCGAAGCCTTGGAAAAGTAGGAGGACAGGGTTACAGCGAGAAAAACGACTACAGCGTGTAGGCACCATCTCAGSCAGCCAGACACCAAAACCTCCGAAGCGTGCGCACCTCGCTGCCAGAGCCAGCCTGCGCCAGAGACCCGCACCCCATCGCCCACCTGCCCCGGGGCTCGGCCGCCTCCTCCCGCCTTCCCGAGCACYGGGGATGCAGAACGGACCCGCTGAACGTCCCTCCCCACGGACAGAGGTAAGCGGCACCACCACGCGTGTCGGGGCCGAGGCCGTGCTGAGAAGCACAGCGGGGGGGTAGGGGGGGTGTTGGGAAAGCCGTTTCGCTCCGAGCGGGACCGCAGGACAACGTGCCTTGCACAAGAGGGAGCGGGGCCGGGGCGGCCAGGCACCCACAAACGCCTCGCCGGCCCCCCGGGGCTGCTCCGCGCTGCCCTGCCGGGGGACGGAGCGGCCGGGTAGCGATCGGACCGGGCAGCCTCCCTCCATCGCCCCGGCCGCCCACCCCGTCCACGCAGCGGGGAGGCCGCCGCCCGGTGCTGCACGGCAATGCACCCCACGGGAGAAGGGAGGCTTTTCCGGGCTGCCCACACGCAGCCGCGGCGGGGGCAGCCGGCCAAAGAGCCGCCTCCATCTTCCGTCCCCCGACCCGTCCCCGCCACCGCCCCCCACTCACCTCCCTCCCACCCCGGGGCCCGCGAGTGGGGCGGCGGCGGCGGCGGCGGCGGTTGCGGGCGGGCCCGACACAGCGCCCCGCCCTCCGGGGCGCTCCTCCCACCGCCGGGAGAGTCTGCGGTTGGCGTCGGCTGTCGCCGAGAAGCGGCGGTCGGGAGGGGCGAAAATCGCAGGGTTAAGGGGTGTCTGGGGGCGCAGGCCCTCCCTCGTGCGGGAGACCCTTGCCCAGCCCCAGCTGAGCACCGTCGCTGTCACTGCGCCCTGGGCACTGAGGCTTGCACCCTTTCAACACCTGGGGGTTGCACCAGGCGTGTCCGCATGGATGGGCGCGTGGTGCGTTCCCTTGTAGTGAGGTTTGTAATGCACCGTTAGACAAAACCTTTCCTGAGGCCCGGAGTTTCAGTAACCAAAAGAAAAAGTCTCTATTTTTCCCAGTTGTATTGGCTGGTCTAATTTTTATATATATTCACATGTGTGTGTGTGCGTAGGTATATTTGCCTATAGACCTTGCATTGCATTGTGTCCTGAAATTATTGTGACTCCAGCATACCACCTTCTAACTACACATGTGCATCCACAACTCCAGTCCTATGTTTTCTAAACAAAAGAATTACCTTGTGAACCTCCCGGAGTGCATTTCAGTTCAGCTTGACGGTGCTTTTAGACACATCAAGTGTTGGGAAGGCAGGTGGAGTGATGAAAGGCAGACAAAAGAGAAGCAAAACTCTACGAATGCCCCCTTTGCCCAAGAATGCACACAGCAGAGCACTCTTATAAAATGTCCTGGTACAATGTAAAACTTCCACTGGAGCTCAGCTGTTGTCTTCAGATGCACCAGGGTGAACAATGGCATAGGTATCATTTCCATAGTTGGCTCCATGAAGTACATTAATATATGGAAATCGTTACGGTTGCTGGCTCAAAGATCTAAGCAGGCTGTGGTCAGACTCGGGGTCTCTGCTAGCATTGGGCTCACTGCTACATCAGGGCGCTAATTACGGATTCCACCAGCTCCCCATAAAGCTACACGTAAAATAAATATGAATATTAAAAACTCCTTTGTTAAGAGCCCTGGCCAGCCAGACTTCACAGATACCATCCTAGACTTCAGAAAATGCTGTCTTTTTGCAAACCATGACTTGTATGGCAATAGCAAGGAGTTGTAAAGCAGACTTACACAGTTAAATAGCTATAACTGTATCCCATAATAAATGGCATTACATGATATGGCAAGACTAAACACCATTCCTATCATCTTTTTCACTTAAAGGTCTCAAATGATTTTACACAAGTAGATACGCTTTACCACAACTACTTTACAGATGGGGAAACTGAGTCACATTGGCAGAACTGAGAACGGAATTGGGCTACCTTGCTGCTCAGGCCGGTAATCTAGCAATGACATTATATATAAGACAAGCCTTGCATTATATTTGTGATACAACTTTGAATTATATTTACAGTATAATTGCTTGATGCCGTAACCACCTTCACCAATCTGTTCTGGACGTTATTGCATCAGCAAGCGTGCCTGGTCTCGAAAAGACCCTTTATGGCATTGCAAAGGTGTCGGAGTGACACAGAGTGTTAGCACCTAGGTTTGTCTGCAAGATATACGGGTCCAAATGAGGGATGAGGGAGACTGCAGTCTACCCTGCTTCACATTACACATTGCTTTATGATTCCGACCATGTTACTAATGCAGCTTTGGATTGGGTGAAGTCCGAATGCCTCTAACAGTGGCCCTATTTCTGAAACCCAGCAGAGGGTAGATCACAAGCATAACTCAAGTGATGAAATGCAACAAATTAAACTTGGTGAGGGGGTAAATAACTCTGAAAGAGCCAGCTGGACAAATAATCTAGCTCCAGAGATCTTCCCTTACCACTCTGTGTGATATTACTACACAGTACATTTAGCAAGAAGCTTAGGGGAATCAGTGCTATATCCCATAGCTATTTAACCCATTAATGACCTGATGACAAAGCTTGCTTAGCTCTCAGAAGCTCAGCTGGGTCTGTTTGGGTACAGCAGACTGTGAGAAGAGGTAAATGGGAGTTCCCTTKTACAGTCTGTGTTCTGTTCTGGAAGAAAAAGGGGGTTTGCCATCTCCTTTAGCAGAAATCATTAAAGTGCAGATCTCCCTGCTACATATTTCTGGCACATTGAATGAGATGAACAGCTGAGGCCCTGGTCACTTGAACCTGTTATTATTATAGATAGAGCTGGAAGTTGGGAGTAGTGGCAGTTGTTTAACATCTTCTGTTGAGAGACCATGTTTTCAGCTAGTTATATGATGCCAAACTTTAAATATTGAGGCTGAAATTGTAGGGGGGGTTCGCTTTATGCAGTCGTTTTTTGGAAGTCTGTGAAAAAAATGGTGCAGCTATTTCTGCGCTGAAGGTCAGAAGATAAAATAGGTTTTTTGACCATGTTAAAAATATCTCAGCTGTTTCATTAAGGAGCTCTAACATCTCATAATTTGGGGCAAGTAAGATTTTATCAGGATGATGGTTTGGATCAGAATGTGCTTTTGTCAGAAGTGTGCTTTTGTCAGTGCCTTTTCAGACTTCCCTAGTCGCATGCTCCTTTAAGGGAAATAGGTCCAGTGTGACAGATGAGACATGTGATGCCAATAAAGCAATAAAAGGTAGTTAGCAAGGGAAGGGACATTAAGGAGCCAGATGTTCTACAAGCAAATAAAAGCTCTGTAGGAAAAAGAGCTCTTCTGGTTGGTGTTTAAAGGTGGTGTTTCAGAGGAGCTTATCYGTTGAGAGACTCTAGCCTATAAACCCTGGGTAAAGGCTGTGTTTTGGCATGGCAGTTGAAAGCTGTTCCATAGCAAGTGGTTCTTTAGTTAGGAGTGGGAAAAACAATCTAAAAAGTGAGCTTGATGTAGTGGGAGTTTGTTGCCCTTTGGTATTGCATTCACAGACTAGTCTCAAGGTGTGGAGAGGTGAAACTGAGCCAGGATGGGCTCTGTACTGCTTTGAAGAGGTAAGGTGTGCTTCAGTATAGCAAGCTTTTGATGAAGTAATCTTAGAGGAAACATTTGCCAAATTTATTAGCCTCTGCAAAGGCAGCTACTGCCAATGATCTATAGATGTGGCTGTAAATGACTGAGTAATTTTGGTGGATGCTTTATCATTCCTCCGTTCTTGTGTGTTGTTTCATGAGCTGGGAGCCCTGCTTGGTCATGCTGCTGCAGAGCCTGGTGGAGCTTGGTCAGTGGCTGTGCTGGGGGGACAAGCTTCCAGGAAAGCTCTGAAGTACTAGACTATCAAGTTCACATGATTTTGAGTAAGGCTGTTAACTTCTGCTGTGAAGCAATAAAGAACAGCTGTACAGCAGCTGGGGTTCTTAGAACATAAAATTACTGTCTTCTGGCAAACCAGACTGTAAAAATCATAACAGCAGTTCTTAAACTGGTGTAGGAGAGAGTAGGAAAGAGGGGCTTTGTTATGGCTATTGGGACAAGTCAATGACTTAGCTACTTAACGAATTCTGGAGCCGCAGTTGCGCTTGAAGTTGGTTTGTGGTTAAGCGTGCTCACTTAAAACCTTGAATGGGCCTGATAGAGGGAAATCTCCAATCCAGTTTAAGAAGTTTAGATTTCAATACTTATGCCTGTTTGGTATTAAACAATGCCAGCTCTGTGCATCCAGACRAACTGTGTTTACAGGCTGGAGAGCTGATCTACACAGGAGCCCTGTTGTAGTGATGGCAGGTGATGTTCCCAAGACCCGACTCTTCTGGTGTTCTGTCTGGACAGCTTGGCTCTTAAAGAGCTTAGCATCAAAGTAAAGCTGAGACACTCCAAGGTGAGAGAGTATTAGAGTAATACTGCCTCTTAGGAGCTTCTGTTTCTAYTGTTTGTTGACTTTCCTTTTTAAACTGTAGCTTTTAAGCTGTAGAAATCATGTCCAGTGAATGCCTCGCAGGTGCGCAGCTTGAGTGTGGGGCAGGGAAGTGTCTTAACACTGCTGATGTGCTGTGAAGCTTGAGTGAATGGCATTACTAGCTAATTCAATTACCTCTCTGCTGCTATCCCCGACCACTCATGGGACTAAAACATGGCTTAATGCCCCACTGTAAAGTTCTGTCACTAAGACTAGATGAGTCCTTCAGCAGCAATGCTGCAGTAGTGATGCAGTCTGCCATCCCTCAGCAACCGGRATGCAGCTGCGACACAAATACTCCATAAAAGCAGTGACAGGGGGAAAGGAGTTGGGGGGTGGGAAGGAGGAGAGCTAATCTTCACAAAGTACTCTACCTGAATCAAAACAGGGCTGATTAATCAAGTAAGCTGTGTCTACTTTCTGCCTCTGGTTCTAACAAAGTGATGCTCTCATCAGCTTGATCAGCAGATTAAAGACAAAGTGCTGGCATCTTCCCCAGGAATTCCAGCACTGGGACAAGCTGCCTCCGGTCCCTTGTTCAGTCTTGGGCTAAAGGAGGATGGAAATGGAAGTTATAGGCTAAACATGCTGTTTCTTCATTGTAAAGTAGGGAAATACTATCTTCCTCTTGTGCATGAGGACAAAGGAAGCTAGGCAGCTTTGCTTAGCTTTCAGTCGCCAAAGACATTACTTGAGGCTCCTAAGGACCTCCTAGTGCATTAACTCAAAGAGTATAGGTACAACTTACTATCTGAGGGGGGAAAAAAAAATCATAAAGCAATTACTGATTCCCATTGTTGTAGACATATTATGTGGAGATGAACTAAAATCTGTCTGCTCAAGATAAGCCAAAGTAGTTCACAGATGAAGTGATTGCTTCCTCTCTGCCCTTGGTGCTAAGAGTAATCATCTTTCCTTGTTCGTTCTCTGGTGTGAACTGTTCTCAGTGTGATCCAAACTGATTCAGAGCTTCAGCAGTTTTGAGTCTGTATCATAATCAGTTAATTTACTTCGGAAAGAAGCACAAGGCAGGTAGCTTGTGTGGCTGGCTGGCTCTGACAGCTTCTGGAGTGCGCAGGAATTGAAACTGCAAGCCTTTGAAGGCTTAGGTATACTGTGGCAGTACTTTGTCCACTGAACAATGCTGGCTTTCTCCAAATTCTYTGGGGCTGGGTAAGTAAGAAATTACTTTTCTTGGCTTGTGATGTAAAAGGTGGACAGAAGACAGGCATGTAGGGAGTACTGTAATCATTGAGCTACCTGATGTTCCCCAAAGTGTACTTGATTGGAGTTTAATAGTTACTGTATCTTAGGTAAATATTGTTTGATGAAGTTTGACACACTGAACTTCTGAAATTARTAATGGATATTGTTGTGTTGGTAATCAGTTTCCTGACTAATTGGACATGTTGTCCTAGATTAAAAAAAAAACAAACAACAAAACCAAACCAAAACAAAAAAACCACAAACAACAAAAAACCCCCAAAAATTAATAGTATATAAATAGCACACTTGTGAGAAGAAACCTTTAAATACATGGAGGCGTCCTAGTCTAGGCATATCTTAGCTCTTGCTTTGACTCACATCTTCAGTCCTAGGTTTTTATCATTCTSAGTGGACAGTGCAACACTGAATGCTGGTGTCCACATTGTATTCTTACCGAGTGATACAGGTTTAACCATTGCAGTYGGGTTATTTCTTCTATCCAAGAAGTATTGGAAACTGTAATAAAAGCAAAGCCACTATCTACCAACCACCTTTATGTTCTAATATAAATAGTGGCCTAGGCAGTACCTGATGGCACAACACTGCAGCAGAGCTGTGTTGCAGTTCATGTCAGAAAGCTGACCTGCCCAGGACTGCTGCACTCCCRAACAGCTGAACCGCATGAATACAGCTGAGGAAAGGCAAAGGTTTTCTCTGAGCATCTGACTGCTGAATGGGAAAGCAAAGTTGAAAAGATATCCCTCTGCCCTTACCTCAATGCCACATTAAGATCAGACCGATTGATAAAGTTTAAAAGCAAAATCCTTCATCGTAACATTTGTTCTCCTCTAACAAAGTGAAATGCACCAAAATGCATAACCGTGTTACTATTAATGGACTGTGTTGCAGCAGCAAATTGGTGCAGTTTGGTTTGGATGGTACATGTTGTTCAGTGCATTCCTTGGCATATTGCATMCAGGCTGTGCATTGGAGCTTTGTTTCATTAAAGTGGTGCTTTTTCTCATCCTATCYACTACAGATGAACTATGTGTTTCTRGTTTGTGGAGTGAGTGGCCTTGAAGTATTGTGAAACACTTGAGTAAATCAATGTTTGGAAAGCCTTGGCAAAGATGTATAAAATRTCAGTAAAACATTTTCACATTCAGGGGAGTCTCTTCTTGCTGCTGGTTTTAGCCTATTTCCAGGTGTCACTGAAGCCCTGCGGAGGTAGCGGGGTTTCTTACACTGAGAATATCCCGTCTGTTAATGCTAACTCTGCCATGCAGTAGCTGCAGCACTACAATGCTGGTAGCAAGGCGCAAGTAACGATAAATACCAAGCTGAATCCCCAGCTTTGTCTCTCTGTGCTCTTCTGTGGTGGTGTAAAACCAGAAGAATTGAGTATGCTATCTTGTGCAACAGGTATAATGAAGTAAAAACCGACCCAGTCCCCTGAATCCTAGGCTAGACCTCTGCTGAGTGGGTGGTAATGGCTGGCATGCTGGATGCAGATCTTTATTTTATACTACATCTCACCTGGCAAAGAACAAGTATCCTCTGTGTTTGGGTTATGCAACTGACAGGCAGGTGTAAGTGGTCCAGTCAAAAAACTAATCTCTAAATGGAAAAGCAGTGAAGGTGAAAAGGAAGAAAAAGGCTTTCAGGTCAGTGCCAGGACTCTTTTGGATGCAGATAATCAGCATATCTAAAAACTTGATCTAAAAGCTATCAAGGGTGGTACCAAAAGGCAATAATAAATTTAGATTGACCCTGATGTACACTTGGCATTTTGCKATGGTGCATTGAAGTATGTGGATGAAAAATTAACATGTTTCAAAACTATCACTCTGCAACTGTTGGTTCCAGAGCCAGCTTGCTGTAGAGCTCTTGCCCACATATTTTAAATGCTGCCTGGTTCAGTTGTCCCTCTGGCAATATCCTTCAATAACCTTGAGCTTACACTGGTTTCCCCTTCCTCAGTTTCACTTAGCACTGGAGACTAGAATAACAGAACCAGGAATCATTGGTAGTTGGTAAGTCTAGGATGTGAAGCGAAGTCTCTTTTCTGGAAACTAGTTCTTTTGTTCCATAGTGCTGATTCTCACTTCCATGAAACGGAAGAAAAACGGACTGATGTATGTCGTCTGTGTTCATTGAATCTCTCTGCCATGAAAACAGGGGCTGAATCCACCATGAAATACAGGGGTCTACACAGCTTCATCAGCTGTAGCCTTCCAATGGCTTAATCAATGGAATAGTTGAGGGATAAATTGTGCATTCTGTCAAACCAGTAAGAGGCAGGAATTAAATGTACACAGGGCAAAAAGCTTTTCTAGGCCTGAGCTGGTTTAAAACAACATAGCTTTGCTGAAGTTAGTGGTAGGTCTTTGGATCAGGCTTTATACTGTCTGTGTATCAGGGAAAAAATTGGACCTGTTAAATGTTTGTGGAAGGTGTAAACTTTTTGGTTTTCTTTTTTTCAAATTTAATATTTAAGCTTGCAGCTTCTGTCTGAATTCTTGATATGGTTAAGACTGGTGTTAGCAATACCATGGAGAATGAGTTTTTTCCCTGTTCTTTTTGTCACCCCCTGTCCTTATTGATCAAAGTTAAAGAGCACACTCCCTGCATCTTTCCGGCTTCTGTTTGCCTGAGAGGCCACTGCTGACTTTGAACAAGTTCCAGCCTGCACCCCAAATTTAGACTAGCTCAGGTGGGAGCAGAGTCTGTTTGAGAGGCTTCTGCAGATCTCTGATTTGCTTTTCATTTTTGCTCTTGCAAGAGCAACATCGCCAGGTGAGAAAACCCAGCAGGCAATCAAATGGCTCAGCCTCCACCTCGTCGGGAAATACGGCTGTACAGAGCGAGCGCTTGCTTTTTTAGACACAATCCTATAGGATCAGGGTTCTTGCAGTGTCAGGGATTTAAGACTTTTTAACTCCCACCCCCCTCTTTTTTTTTTTTTATCCCTTGCTTGTCTGAACAGCTCTGGGCTCTCCCGGCATCACTTCGGTGCAAGGACCCGTCTGACACTACTTATGCCAGGTCCTGCCTCCCTCGCAGGAGAAGCAGCCTGCAACTTTTGCTGCTCTAGACAACGCTTCATCTCTGAGAAAGCAGAGCTCTGCAGAGTGGATTTGGGGTAAGAAGAGAGAACTTCTGAGGGAGGGGAGGGTTTCCTAACCTGGTTTGATGGAAGCTCTTTCCTTTGCATGCTCTTATAGGAAGGGAGGCATTTTAAAGAGGCTGTGGTCTTTCCTCCTGCAGGGTTGTCTTTTGTGATTGATAAAAGATTGAAAAGTCCAACTTCTGGTATGTGCTTGCTAATTAAACTTCATTCAGTTCGTTTCCCTTCTGCCTTTTTAATTCTCCTTGGGACCAATATGAGGGAGGCTGAATCAGTGAAGTCTTTTTTTTTTTTTAATCTGCCTTTTTAAAACAAACAAAACCGACAAATCCCCCCCCCCAACCCAGAATGAAAACCACTAAAATTACTTGTCAGGAGCTCTGGTTTTTGCATTCTCTCTGCTGCTGATTTTCCAAGCAGGTGGTGGGGTTTGGATGCCTTTAGGCTGGTGCAGTTGTGCTGCAGTCCGAGCCCTGTGCTAAGCTGCAGAGCCTTTGCAGGAGCGCATCAGGGCGCGCTGCCTTGCTGCTGATGCAGTACTTCGGCGAAGGAAACTTCTGCATCTCCCCTCCTTTCCCCCTTTCTTGGCACTTCTCAGCTTGTCTCCCCACTCTCACTCCCTGTCACCCCCCCCAAAAAAAGAAACGGGGGGTTGTGTGGCAGGATACAGGAGGACGAAGGAGGAATTGGACGCTGCAGCTTTAAGAGTGCAGCAGCGCCAGAGCTTTTCTCCTTCAAGTGATCTGCAAAGCAGCAGCCTTAGCCAGGGATTCCCCTTTTTGTGCTTGTCCTGAGCTCTCCGGAGCTGCCAGCTGGAATCAGGGGTTTTGCAGCCCCAACTGACTTGCCTTTACCTCTGATTTTTAAGCAATCAGTTAAAAAACAGTTGTTTACTGAAATGTCCAGACTCAGACATCAGCTTCAGCACCCTTCTCCCAAAAGACCATGGCCTTGYGTGCTTGTATCTGCTGAACTGAGCTTAAAAAGTGTATTTTGTGAATCTAAGAAAAGTGGTCTTATGACCTCCAAGCATTGATACCTTTCTACACCCTTCAAAAGTTGAATTTGCATTGGAAATGTGTTAGCRCAGCCTTTTACTGCAGAAGTTTAACTTGCATTTTCTGGAGAAATGTGCAGTCCGAACACAATTTGTTAATGGCATGAGAACTGAATTTTTAACTATAAAGTAAAAAAAGTTCACTTGGACATAAATGTCTGCTAGCACCTTGCGTTTTTGTAGTATAAAAATATCTATATTAATTGAAATGTAGCTTCTTACCAATTCCAGAGTTGCGGTAAGTGTATGAATGAATGGGGCAAGGGGAAAAATGCAGTTTGAGCAATTATCAATTCTGTTGAAACAGTAGTGAAGTCAGCTGTGCCAAAATCCCTGCAGATATGGATTTCATAGTATGTGTCTGGGGGCGAGGGGGGTGAAGCTACTCAGCAGTCAGTTGTTACAGCACATACCAAGTTAGATCCTTGCTGCTGCTGCGGAGTTGATGCTGGATGACATTAGCAGCATCTGAAATGACTAAATATTTGACTTCCCTTTTTTAGTGATGTCTCTTGACACCAGGAAGGGTGTTCTTGTCCCCGCTGAGGCTGAGGCAATTACTTGTGTCTGCAACTTTATTTGAGAGTACTAGTGTATGTTTACATTGATTAGATCTGTAATCGTGGTGGGTTTTTTATCGCGTGCTTGCACAAGGACTAAGAAAAGTCAGATCTGTAGGAAAGGTAAGTGTTATCCTCCTCGCAGAGGAGGGGAGCTGGGACCAAAGCGTGATGTGATCTCTCAAGGTCACACAGTGCAAGCTGGTGGTGGAGGCAAGCCCCTAGGCACCCTCAACTGCAAAGTCGTTCTTTTAAATTCAGTGAAACTTTCAGATCTTCCATCAGAGATATCTCTGGCCCCCAAGTCTTGAAGACACAAGGGGGAGTCATAGATGTAAGGCCGAAACCTTGAATTTTGCATGATGTAAATCAGAAGTTAAAGTAACTGAAACTCAAATGGTTGTGATGCAGACTTTATGCAGCCCACTAATACTATGCTACTCCTGTTTTCCTTACATCATCATGTTAATGAGCAAAGAGACTTAAATTCATTTGTAAAGTACTTATGCATAAGTTTGTGGCATTTATGAAGAACCACTCTAGCTGGTAGAATAGGAACAAAATAAAAGTAACTGAGTTAACACCAGGCTTGTTGTAAGTCACCAAGGGACAATGAATGTGAYAGGATGTTGCAACATATGGGCACTGTGAAAGGGTAATCAGCATAAAAGAATATTGGTGTCTGCCTTAAGAAAAACAACTGCTCTAAAATTGAACAGAAGAACGGACTTTCACGGAAGGTGGTACAAGTGGTGAGAGCATGGGAACTGCAGGGAAGCAGGTACATTCTCTGGAGTTCCGCTTTCTAGAAGTGGGCATGAGAGCCTCTTGAAAGGGTTCTGCTCATGTCTCTTGAAAACCTGGCATGATGACTGTCTGCATGATGACTTTATTATAGAAAATAAGAATGATTATGGAGGACAAAAATGAGCCAAATACAAGACGTGTGCATTTCAAATAGTAGTCCCTGTGGTGAAGTGTCGTCATACTGGTAATCTGTTCAGGTGAGGTATAACTGATTACGTGCTACTAAAAGGAAATTAAGGGCAAAGAACCCTTCAGTGCTGGGCAATGGGAGGAAAAGTTGCAAAAGGCAAAATAAGATCCRAGTGCAAGGGTTGGGGGAGGGAGGACATACTTTGTGCTATCTATCCTCTTACATCCTATGCTGCCCTCGCAGTTCTTGCTTTGCACACCTGGCATCCTCAGTACACATTACACCTTAACTGGAGTTCATAGCACCTCCAGTACCACCTTAAACTTCTGTGCTGTGCCTACAGCAATCCAACATGACAGATACCCAGATGGTGTGAATATAACATAAGCCAGTGTACTGAAAAGCCTGAGTGCATAGATTCAGTGCCTCTGAAATCTAGACTTTGCTGTGTCTGGTGAAAGACCATATTTCAGCTGATTTTTTTTTTTTCCTTTAATGCCAGTCTCTGATCTGGAAAGCAGTGATCTTTCTGGCTGCCATATTGATTTTTAGAGTGAGCTTTAACATTTTGGGCTCCCTGGGGTATTTGCTCCTGCTAGAGTCTTTTTTTTTTTTTTTTAATGAAAGTAAGGTGTCTTGAGAAAGTACTAGYTTTATGAAATGTACAGAGGTTTATTCCTCATGCCTGCTCTTGGGGCTCATGAGTTTGCCMTACCAAATTCTTTGTGGTTAAAGCCAGCACTGCTACCGGAGCCTCAGATGACTCTGCTTCACCACATGTTTAATGAGTGGGACTTAAATGGTGGTTTGCTTGTTGCTGCTGACTTTTCATTATCTATTTCCAGTGGCTGGTATAGAAATGGTTAAGAAAGATTAGGTCAAATGACAGCACGTATTTTTGGAGAAGGTCATGGATTCTGTGCCTGGTGCCCCACTGCAAAAGGCACATATCCTTTAAATATCTGGATATGTCTATGGTTTGTTTTAACTCTTGCCTTTGGTGCTGCTAAGGCAAATGTAGTGTAGCGCAACAGCAGGTCGCCTGCTAGGCTGTAGGGATGTAGCTTATTTCCAAGGTAATATGTGCTTTTTCCCCACCACCACCTTAATGAATGACATACTCCATGGGTATTACCCAGCACTGCAGCAAACTCGCATGTTGTACATGTCTTTCTTCCCAGAGGTCTGGTTTTATGAGTCAAGAAATACAGAAGCAATGTGAAGAAGGGTCTCTGCTACAAAGGGGAATTTAAAAATTGCTGCTGGACCCCAATGGGGGGGTCATTGGTAATGCCTGTCCCTATGAGGAATGGGGAAGATATGCTTTCCCTTCCTGAACAATGTCAAGCATTTAACAGTTTTGTCCGCTCTCCCACAGACCTGAAACATTTGGATTGGGGCAAGGGAGAGGGGCTGCTTCTTGCAAAACCTCTGCAGATTCTTCTAGTTGGCTCTTTCACTGCAGAATCCAGAGTGATCAGGAGTGCAAGGGGTGGGGGAAATTGTTGTGCGATGTGATGCACCGATGTATTAAAAAGCCTTGCTGCAAATTGCTTTCTGCCCTTCCCTGTCTGACATGTGAACGCAAGAATTCCCATGTGCCAGGAATCTTAAATGTTTTTTTCTCCTACCTCTATRCCTGGGCATAAATGTCCTTAAGATGTAATTTTTCCAGCTCAGCCTTTAGAATTTCTAATTATGCTGGGAGAGCTAGGCTGCAGCGGGGTTGCCATTCGGCCACCCTTCTTGTGCCTTTCCCCTGCTTTTCAGACAACTGGTCTTTTGAGAAGGGAGAGTCCCTACTGCTGAGTGAGGAAGAACTAAAATTTGGCAAATCTAAATGGGTTTTAATTTGCATCAATATTCTGCAGCAAATAACTGTGTACATCTATAAACAGAGGGCAAAGCTTACCTCATTTTAAAAGCTTACTTGTGATGAATAGAAAGTACTCTGCTCGTGTCTTAAAGAACAAAATTAAGCAAGGATGTGCTTATCGAAGATGCCCTTCACTTGGYTTAGCAGCAGCAGTTGTGTTGAATCCTATGAAAACAAAATAAGGTCCCTGCCCCAGAAAGCTCACAGACAAGAGCCTATTATATTCAAGAAAAGCATGGAAATGGCCTTGAACTAGCTCTTGACCTTGAATTGTTGGTGAAATTTTTAGRTTTAAAATATCAGTGGATTGTAATTTAGCATCAGTCATAAGTCCTTTGCCAGTCTTGTAATTCAAAAAAAGGCAGAGAGTTGGCTGATTACATACAATTCGATTAACCAAAAGAGAATTATGTGGAGAGCCATTTTCAACTTTGAAGGTCACTGGCAGACTGGRGAGAGTGGGGGAAAAAATTGCTGGTTGAGGTCATCCCTAAGGTGCTGTGTTTTGGTTCCTGCGGAGCTCCCAGGCTCTGAAACGCTTCCCCGYGCATAGCTTCTCCCAGGGGATACCTGAGTGTACCTTTACATATAGTGAAGAACATACTTTTTTTTTTTTTGACAGAAGTCGTTGTTGTGCTAATGCAGCAGCACTGCCGGTGGCAGAACACCCGACATAAATCTGTCTCCCTTGCACTTGGTAGAAGTGCTTGAGCATGCCTGCTGTGCTTCAGAGAGCAACGTTGGAACTGCTCTAGGCAAAGAGGGGCCTGAAGCAAATATCCTTGAACTGAAGGGCGGGAGGAAACTGGTCACTGAAGCCTATCTTGGAATTCACCTGGACTGTGGAAAAGCGTGCAAGTTAGAGCACTGGGTTGCAGTCCTGAGGGACAGACCTTGGGCTGAACACCAAGAAATATTCCTAGCTCCGAGGCTGTGTTGCCTATAGAGCTAGTAAAATCGGCGTGCCTCAGGGCAGAAGCAAAAGCGCTCTGCAGAGAATCTGTATAAATGTGGTTATGGCACACAGAATAAAACTGAGCGGGCTCCTTGTGTACACCTGGAGGAGTTTAAAGGAGGGGTGGTGCAAATAAGACCCGCTCCTCCTTGAAGGCTTAGTCCTACAGACAGGCTAGGCAGCCATCCCGTGTCCGATTACGAAGTATCAGCTAGTGTGCCGTGGGTAGATGGGGGAGAAGCGGAGAGGAAGGAACACTTTGTGGTTTGCTGGCAAGTCACCCGCTCTTTGATGCACTGCAGCAAAAGCCCTATCTGAAAACTCTTCTGCAAAGGACATTGCAGGGAAGGTGTGGGGGGGGAGGACGACGACGACGGACAGCACACGACTGAAAGATGCTGCTGCAAGCGCTGTGACAGCCAACCACTGTACTCTGCTTCTCCCCCCCCCAGTCACTTAGCAATTGAGTTGGCCAAGTCCATTGCCTTATGTCCGTGAGGGAATGCAGCGTCCTTTTCCTGGATGTCCTTCAGTTGCAACGAGGGATGGTACTGCATCCCCAGGGGCTTATGTGAACAATTCAGGTTAACAGTCATGATGAGGAAGCGGCAAGGCTCCAATAGGTGATTTGAACTTGGGTGACAAGCCACCACTGCAGCATCTGCTCTGCAATTGCTTCAACCACGATGTCGTAGTGTTCTGGGGACTAAAATGACAGAGGTAGCGCATTACGTAGCAGCAGTGTTGATGGGAAGGAAGTGTAGACCAAGAAATGGGTAACTGCTGATGCAGTGCAGGTGATCCCTGGGTTATTGCTGTTCAGCGTGCGCAGGGTATCTGGACTGTACCATGAGGCAAACAGTAAGATAAAGGGCATTTCATGTGTCTTATCTACTGGGGATTAAAGCTCGTCAATTGATAAGAGCTTTTTTTGGCTCCCCAACAAATATCCTGTTGCTGCAGAGGAAGACTGCAATTTGCAGGYCACCCTGTCAGATGATCTGTCCTGCCCCTTTTAGGAGAATTACACCCAAAGCAGCGACCCAGGAGTGGAAGAAGACCCCGCTGATCTACGGGCCGGGTGCTGGGCTGCTGGCCACAGGCTGCCAAGGACTCGGAGGAGTGCTCGTAAAGGGGGTGTCCTGCTACGCTGCTTCCAAGCTGGACCTCTTGGCAGCACAACCTGCTAGCCCAGCAGAATTTGGCCACCTTGCTCTGGAGGGAGTTGCAAGAGGGTGTGGGTAAGGCTTTTTAACTTTGTGTCTCAAAGTTAACCTGTTAGCTTAAYTCCTTATACTTCAGTCATAATATTGAGGTAGAGGAGAGAGGACACGTGCTTAGATTACCTTATATGCAGTTTCTTGTGGTGCCGGTGAACTGATAGTTTTGCATCGGAGAAGCAAAGCTTGCAGGAGACCTCGGATACGGAAAAAACTTGCAGTTGTAAATTGTTTCTATTCTGACCATTCCTGTATAACACACAAGTTGATACGTCATGTGATGAATGTATTGCTGTTGGTAGGTAGCATTCATGATATTAATGTTTAGCTGATGCTTATTTTCAGACTCTCTATTTTAAGAAGCTGACTCAGGCTTACATGTGATGAGTGTTTCTGGTAACAAAGCTCTTAACTCGGAGCCTCGTTACTGGCAATGTTGGTGTGTTCAGTTGTATAAACAACTCGTGTGGCACAACRTCTAAAATCAGCCACTTGAGCTGTGAACATGGAGCTGGCATTTGTGCGCCYGTGCAGCTGGATTTAACGCTGGCCTCTTTTGCCATGTCCTACTCATGTCCCGCAGGGCTGCAGTAGCAGCCAGGAGGGATGTGGRGACCTGTGCACGCGTGTTCTCCAAAGCTTTGAATTGCTGCAGTTCTCTTCTTGATGACTGCTCTGTGCACTGCCATCTCAATGGGTTCAAAGCTGCTTTTCACTAGGCGGGAACAGGCAGGGAGTTTGGAGAAGAATGGATTAGGAAAAGTATTTCTTTCCACGGCGGTCATTTCAAGAGGAATCAAGGGCTTGCAGCGGCAGTAGAGAAAGCGTGGCCAGGCTAACAGAGCTGTCAGTTTTCTGCTGGCCTTGCACTGTTCCTTGGGTGCAAAGGTGGATGCTTGCTGCTGCATAGGCTGCCCTCCTGCATGTGAGGCAACTGAACTTGTCCCCTTTTCTTGCTGAAAACTCTACTGGTTCCACAGATGTGAAGCATGCAACAAAATAAAAATACCTGCATTGGGGCGGGCGAGGAGTTGACAGCAAAAAGTCCAGTTTTCTTAAACTGATTGACCAAAGTGACCCTTTGTCTCCACCTGTGAACTAGTAGGGAAAATGCGATGAGCTTCTCCCAGATGCCTCCGAAGGAGACTCTCCCATCTGTACCCCTCCTTACTGCTGCAGCCCTGTGACCTTGGGTGCCTGCRGAGGCCCTTGGTGGGGTATGTCTCTCCACTAGCACTTCAGGTTAAGGGGGAGAGGATACCTTGTTCCCAGGACAAGGYGTCCCCTCTGCGGGGTCTGCTGGCCGCCTGCTTCCCAGCAGAGGGAGGCAGAAGCACACCAAGTGGCAGTCACGCAGCCTTCAGCTGCTCTGTGCTCTTTCAGCCTTGGTGTCATTAAAAACAAACAAACAAAAAAATCCCACAACGCCTCACCGAGAAAAGAGGTATTTCTCTTGCTGCTTAACGGTAAAGCCTTTGAGTAGCGGGGATTTGCTACCTGTAATTGCACCAGCTAATCCTACTAGCGAGCTCTGTCCTTCACCTTAGGTACTATTCTTAGTTCAGTCCCTACTGGATTCTTGACAGAGCAAATGCTAAGGCTTGGTCTGTGCCTTTGGAGAGATTAGTGGAATGAGTGAATTGGGAAGCATCTTCCCTCCCTTTAACAGGCAAAGCCATGCAAGGGATCRTTGGAGACCCTGCTTTTCTGAGGGAGGTAAGTCAAATACTGGTGGAAATGCTGATGRATGAACTTGGTGAACTGTAGCTAGCCCTAACTCAGCCCAAGGGAGTGGACTGAATGACTTAAGTTTCTTGTGACTCTTTGCTCTTATGACCTTAATACAAAAGGTATGTCTTTTGTCGTCTTGCCTTTTTTATCTGAAGCTGGRTCTCCAGCTTGCTGCTCTTTATTTGTTCCATCAACTAACACACAGAACCCCTGTGCCATCCAGGCCCGGCTCCTGTGAGTGGGTGTGACGTAGTCCGGGGAGGAGTGACGTAGTCCAGGAGGAGATTAAYGGCTGTTTGAAGAGGTGTCTGCTGCTTAGAGGAGTAACGTGACTGCTGTGTCCTCTGTAGCATCCTTTTCCCTGAGACTACAGGGACAGGTTTTTGCATTGCAGAAAAGAGGTGGGATATGTCAAAGTGCCTCAACTTCGGGCTTTTGCAGTCTAGTGAAATTCAGTGTGTCTCAGTCCGTCAGTGGTACAAGTCCTTTCKAACAGGGCAGTTGCCAACCATGTCAATGTGTTGAGGTGTACCTGCACCTGGTAGTTATTGCTGGATGTCATCTCCTCTGCAGCGTGGAGGTCTGGGGTGCGTGTGTCCTTGCTTCGGTTTCTATCTGATCAGGAGGGAGAGAGGATCTTACTAAGAGAGAAAAATCCTGATGTTGCAACTGGTACCTGTCTGAGCAAGGCCAGACAGACTATCAGAGTGAATAAGGGCCTTCAGTGTGAGCAGTCAGATGTTTCAGTCATCACTGGAAACGTACTCAAGTGCCTGGAACGTCATCCCTTGCTCCGTGCTTGAATTAGTGCGGTTCCTTATGCTAATAGCTCTGCTTCTGTTTCCTGTTTCTGCAAAAAGGGGAAATGTTCATAGGCTGTTGTACCCACAAAATGGTTCTGGAGAGAATTTGCCAGTGTTCTTTGAGACGAGGAGCTTCTGGGAGATGACGCTTTTGGTGATGTCTAAATGGGTTTTTGCATGTTTAGACAGAGGCAGCACGGGAAACGGAACCGGACCTGAGCTGCTGTGCACTGAGGGGGGAGGCATGCAGGGGTAGCTTGTATATTAGACCATTACCTGTGAGGTGGTCTTTCTTTGTATCTTAAGATATTTCTCCCTTCTTGGGCAAAATATGCCTTCACAAATCCTCAGAAGTGCTTATTGATACGTTTATTTATTTTATTCCCTCCACCATCTCCACTGATTAATTTTCTTTTCAAATACTGCACCTCYGTTTGGCAATTGTGATGTGATATAAACATAGCCAGACTGCTGCCGGCAGCCTGGCCACATGGATCCCTGACAACCTGCCAGCCATGCAGGGATTTGGGAAGGCTCACGGAACTCTGCAGAGATTCGTGTCTCATCAGGGCTTTTCTGCTTTTGTTGCCAGATCTTCAGCGGTCTTTCCAGTTATTCTCYCCTTAAATGGGAAGCAAAAGGAAAGCCCGGCATTGACAGGTGTACTTGCAGAATGTGACAGCTAAAGAACAATCCGAACACTACCGAAACCAGATTCAGGATTAGAAGGACCTGGGTCCTTCATGTGGCTGCGAAAGCGGTAACTCAGATTTGCAAGATGAATGGGAGCACCAATAATCTAGCAACCTAGGCATTTGCTGAGTGGCAGTACGCTCACTGATGCTAATCGCTTTGCTCTGTTTAGACCTATGCAACTGAAGAGACTTTGTCCCCATCTTATTAGCTGTAATTAGTCTCTACAAAGTATGCGTGTATGTCTGCAGCAGTCTTGCCGGAAGACAGCCTMGGGAGAACGTATCTGCAGAGGAGCTGAGGAGAGCTGGRCCTGTAGCTGAGTTTTCAAGTCAGYGAGTTCATGTCAGCTTGTGCTCCTCTAGCAGCCTGGGAACTTCTCTTATGCTTATGTTCAAGTTYCAGGYRGTTAATATGTCTTAGTCTCCAGCCCTTGTACATCTAGTTGCTGCAAGGAAAAACTTGAGCAGAGAGCTAGCTGCAAGAGTGAAGTGATGATATGCTTAGACCCCAATCACGTTATCTCAAGTTGAGTTGGTAGGCGAAACGTGCCTTCATACTCTTAGACTATAGCATATGAGAGGTAGCTGATTCGGGCTAATGCTCCTTCAGTGCGAGCTGGTATTTGTTGTGTTAACTCCTGTTAACACAGGCTATGAGCTTGTACACATGGACAGTTAATCCAGCTCTGCTGAAGCATGGCATTCCCTTAGCTAAGCTAAGGGAACTTGTTCAAACATATGACACTGCAGTTGGATGCCTTCCACATTTGCTTGCTGCTAAAGTTACCCAACTTAGACGCTAACCAAGGTATTTCCGCAATGGAAGATGTAAAACAGGTTATTGAGGTTTGTCAGGTTTGTATGAAGACCCTGGGCTATGTTTCAGCCATGTTTTATTTAGCTTCTGCAACACGCTCAGGATACAAGGTAAAAGGGCCTGTTGGGTCAGCACAAACTATTGTATATAATAAATACAACCGTGAACACAGTAACTGGTGTTGTACATACAKTAGTTCTGTTCATGGTTAACAGGCYGCTTTTTGCTGCAATTAAGGTAACTGGATCTTCCGCTCATTACAGGTGGATAGATAGCTACAAAGTCCTCTGCTTATCTGCTCTTGCGAAGGAGATTTGGAAACATGTACTTTGGGGAAAGCCTGATTTATTTTTTTTTTTTCTTCCTGTTTATCAAGAATTTTGCCATCTATGTTAAAGTGATGTTTTTTGAGGGGAGAGAAGTCAGATATTAGTGACTTGTGACTGACAGTTTGCGTAAGTGTTCATGAATCTGCCTCCACAGTGGCACCGTTGAGGGGAAGGGGTTGGAATGGACGGGGAGTGGTTGGGAAGTTAAAGGAGCCACTGAGGCTGCTGTTTTCCTCCACATTATTTGAGAACACTCTTTTGCCCTTGGTAGGTGAAGTGGTAACTTGGTATCATGACGTCTTGGCTGCAGGATGGAGATCAACAAGCTGACAGTGAAGATAGTAGGTAATTCTTTTGTGCATATATATTTCTCAGCTGGCATTAAAACCTACTGCTAATATCTGTACACAATACAAGTTTTTAACTAGTGCATGGTACTGTGATTAAGGATAACTGTGAAGGTAAAAATGTAAGTTAAAGTAAATTCCCATTCAGRTCATAGTTCCCTAGAGTTTGAGGACAGAAGGGATCTACTAAGGTAATCTGACCACTAAGCAGTGATAATTCATTCAGTTAGTTTACTAGATTGCTGGGCTGACCCAGAATGTCAGAAAGGTGATTCACCTTGATTTGAAGATAAAATAATCCACCATTTGCCTAGGTACTGAATTTCGGTCCCTAATGTGGTTTCTCTGCTTAGTTTAGGCTGAAACTCTGGCRCTGGGTTTTAGCCACTGGCTCTTCTGCCTCCCTTTGCTGTAAAGAACAAGCAGCAGCATCCAGCATTTCTCTCTGGGAAGAGCTTCCTACCCTGTAATCAGGTTATGTCTGAAGGCAGCTTGGTTTAGCAATAAGGGCACTATCAATGACACCAGTTCAAGTGCTCCCCAAGTGTTGGCAGAGCCCTAAACACTCAGCAAGAGTGAGCTCAGCTGAAATTACAGCGAGAGCAGCTCAGCTGCTAGTTGCTGGGTCTGTGCTCTGGAGAGATTTCATCRGTGAGACCCACCCTTAATGAACATYGGTGGATGGGATCATGGTTTTAAAGTGGTGACAGCTCATGCAGGTTGAAGGCAGAAGTTGCCCCTTGTGTGGAAGGATGCCAGTCCTTCTTCAAAAAAACTGTTCAGTCGCGGTGCCAGCATGCCTGTAGGAAGCCTTGGATTGCTGGCTTCCAAATGTGTGCACTTAACAAGGTCATTCAGCTTAATCTTTCTGTTCCACTGGTGTGTCTCAATTGTCTGGGAAATGACAAAAATCCGCTTGTTCCCGTGGTGGTGGTGCACAAGGGTGAATAGSAGTATATTTCCAGCCGTTAAATCTGCTTGGGGTCTGTCAGTCTCCCACCCATGCTTGGCAAATATCAAGCATTTGGCTTCAAACCCTGCTTTTAAAGGGAGCTTCCAGGCATGCCCTAACCTGTGGTGATACCATAAGGCCAACCCAAAGGAATYCACGTGCGGTGTAAATGTAAGTGTGGAGACCGGCACGGCCACAGGTGCACCCCTGGGGAGCCTCCTCTTGTGCTGCAGCCTGCGTGCCGGAGAGCACCCCTAAGCAGCAATGCTGCCTGTTGCAMGGATGTATGGCTGCTCTGGGCTGAAGAGGGTGGGGGGATCACAAAGCCCAGAATGAATGGGAAAAAGAAGTCATTTCATGCACCAAAGAGTAGATGTTCGTCCAAGCTATCCTAYGCAACCTGGTTCCTTCAGGCCACCTTTCATCTTTCTAGTTATTGTTCCCTTTTATGCGATGTTGGGGGACACGTTCGTTTTACTCTGGCTTTTTCTGCTCTTCAGGGACAGAGCATGATCTAAGAGGAGCCCTGCAATATATAGGGACAAAAAGGCAGCTATGAGAAGTGATGGACATAGGAACAAATCCAGCATCAGTAGAARGAAGCAGTTTAAAGGGCCTTCTCTCACCYCGTCTGTGTGGGTAGAGTAGAGCTGAGTCACTGGCTCCATTTCTCCTCCTCTGTAACCGGCTTTCGCAGTTCCGTGCCAGAGGACGGCTCTGGCACGTCTCTTCCCTTTGCTATGAATGCTGGTTGTCAAAATGGCTGTAGTCACTTACGCTTGTATGCCGTTGTCCRTTGTTGGCATGCCCTAGGGTGAATGTCCGTGTATAACTATGCAAGTTCCACCATGAAAATATTAAAGATTGCTCTCTGGAGAGAGGCTGTAGACCTGCTTGATCTCTTGAGCAATGTCAGAGCTGTGCTGCAGTATACTAGCCCAGTGTGACCAATGTATATACACATTTCATACAGTCACTCTTCAGAAGTTGATCAGATCTCTTGATTATTGCTTTCTCTGGCTGGCTCATCAAAACCAGCCCTTACTGAACAGGGACTCTTACTAGGTGGGGGGCACTTGACATTTTGTGAAAACTTAGGTGTTTGTAGCACTTCCTAAGTTAGGGATACAATCAGTTGCCATTTGTGGTTACCTCAGCAAGTAATCTCTTGTTATTTCTTGTATGAACCATGGAAACTATTAGCTTAAAGGCAGAAATGATAGAAAATTTGCCATCTGGATTGAACATGGTTTGCATACTTCCTTTTATATTTTAATGTAATAGCTTTTACATTTGCTTCCAGTGTAAACTGAAGTGCAGAGGCTCGAGAAGACTGGAGACTTGCAATATTTCTTATTTGTACCAGATCAGCCAACCTCTGCATCAAGCTCTGAATTGGTATTAGGAGGTGGGAGTTGTGAGGGGTGCTGGGTGGGAAAATGATGGGATTTACTGGGCTGCAGAGAGCTCTCCATTGTCTCATGTGGAAAAGAAAGGCTGTTCAGAAGTTGTTGGGTGTTGTTTTGGTTTTTTTATTATTTTATTTGGAAGCTGTCAGTTTAGAAGTTTGAGTAAGGTGGAAACCTCAGTCTCAGGAAGTAGAAGAGTCCTGATGAATTGTATGAGTAAATGCAGAATTAGCCCTTTTTGCTGCCTGTTGCTGTTAACACGGTTCAACACCTCACACTCCTTTTCAGGGGGACTCTGCTCTGCATCCTTCCCAAGTGGAAGATGTGGGGGAAAGGAGTGAAGGGCTCATCCCCTTGTAGTAGAAGCTTAGGGAAGTCTGTGCATAAGGCTAGTTTATTTTCAAAATATTTTTATGGAAATACATTTAAAAAAAAAAAACAAAAAAAAACGCTTTGGAGCTGTCAGAGATATCCCACTCATGCCCATCACGCTGTGCATCCTGACCCCTTTTCTTCCCCCAGCTGCATCTTCACCCCACCGCAGGGCAGCAAGGGCACCGGGAGGAAAGCAGAGGAGGGAAGTGCCATTTGCTGCTGCAGCAGGGGCACAGCCCCAGTGTGAGTTTGCCTGATCCCTGCGGGCACTGGAAACTTCAGGGGGGGCTCTATTAATTGTTGGTTGGAAAATGCTGTGGAATTGGGTGGTCTGTATAGAAGCCTGTATAAAACAAACAAACAAAAAACCCAAAACCAAACAAAAAAGCCAACAACAAAAAAAAAACCCAAACCTGCAAGCTTGGCTTCATTTTGTGCAGGTTTTTCCTTATGTTATCATGGCTGGATTTAATGGGCCAAATTTTTTACTTTCTCAAGTAGGTAATAGTGGAGTCATCCAGTAAGGCATCAGGGTTGCTCTGAGCTTGTGCCGCTCTGAAATCTGAATCTGGCCCTGCAGCTTTATTAAGAAAAGTAAATGTGAACACTCACTGATACAAAGGAGAGGAAAAATATCTGCATTGGGTGAGTGGGGAGGAGGCTGCTGCAGTTCTGTCTCTGAAGGGCTTGTTATTAATTAGCTGTGTGCACAATAAGTGCTTCTCTGGAGAATGAATGAGGTGCTTTAGCCTCCCTCTGCAACCCTACCCTTTGCAACAAAATTAGTGTTGGGGAGGGAGGGGGGGGGGAGCATATTTGGGATGGGTGGACTTACGCTTGCATGGGCTGGCAGGAAGAAGACCCCGACGGAGGGGTTTGATGGGGGGTGYGTTTCAAACCTGGGGTCTTGCACCGGTGGGTTTCTGATGTCATTGCTGCAGGATGTCTCTCAGTTGCCAGTTCGCTGCTTCCAATTACTGGAGCCTCTTACGTGATTACAAAGTTGTGGGTTACATTCCTTTGCCAGGAACCTGGAGAAATCGTGTGTTTTTCCCAATGTGGGCTTCTTTCAGTGAAACAGATGAATTTCAGCCCTGGCACAAGTGTGCTGAAGTTGAAGTGCTCCCGTTCAGTGTATCTCAGCTTCACTGAAATCAATGATGTCGCACCGGAAGAAATTAGGTCCTGTGTTGTCACAAACTGGTGTGTGCTGACCTCTCCGTAGTCTGCACCAGCCGCGGTCCCTAGCTCTGACACCCGGAGGGCTGGCTTCTCCTCTAACCGGGCAGGCTCAGGAAGAGGCTTTATTTGGGCTTGTCTGGGCTTGTTCAGGCCTGAGCCTGCCTTTGTCTTTGCCATCACAGGGATCTGAGTGGATCAAAGAGGATCTGCCTCTGCCATTTGCAGCCGCTTTGCTGACGAGACCTCCTTGAGAGACCCCAGCAGCAATCCCCTAAACTGGAGCCTTTCTGACCTTCTGTCCCGTCAGGTAAGCGCGGTCTGTGGGGGTTTGTACTTGTGCCTGCTCAGGTCCTGCGTGTAGCTGCCGGGGTTATACCCTCTGCCAGCTTTTCTGCAGAGCCTGGCTGTGTCTGAGTGGGGCTGTGCAAGGGGGTGGTGGTCTGTGCAAAAATGCACAGAGAGGTGAGCTTTCAGAGGTCTTGAAAGTCACGTAGGAGAATGTTACAGTAACTGCCCTTGCTAGTCTGTTGTGTTGGGGTAAAGGGTGTTTCCTTTTCCTTTCTTTCCTCTTCTCTAGCCCCCTTCCTTCAAGCCCTTCATAAACAAATGCACATTGGGGTTGGGGTACCGGTGAGCGTCTAGTTTTTGAGGGATCCTAGAAAGTAATAGCACCCAAAAAAAGCAGCTGTGTGCTCAYACTATGTGAATGTGCTGCAGCTGTACAGGGAAAGCTGAGGATGCTACTTAGCAGCTTCAGTAAGKGATTCTGGTGAGTTAGTTGTCTGGCTTCTACATCCAGGCGACAAGGTAACTGAATTCATGTGGTATTAGCCGCTCTGTTATTCATCGTCATGTCTAGCATTTACATAGGGGAACATGGAAGCTGAATGCTTCATTCTTTGCTCTTTGCAAGGAGCTGGCAGCTATCCCCCTCTCCTGCCCGGCTTAGGATGGAGAGGACAGTTTGTGCTATTTCCAGTGGTGTTACCTGGCTCAACATATTGCCTCCACACTCATTCTGTAATGGAAAGAGTAAATAATACAGCTCAAATGCTGGTATTACCTGTTGCTCATATAGGGGAAGAAAGCTCTGTTACGCTGTGTTTGGCTTTGTTCCCCACTGCCCCTGTTCAGTCTTCCTTAGCACTGGCAAAGCGAAGCTTGGCTTTACCTGCATCGGGGTGCCCTGTGCATCACTCAGCTGATTATCGTGAGGTTTCAGGTATCTGTGCAAACCGCCAATGGGATCATGTAGATAACTGTTAAATTATGTAGGAAATGGGCCTTTCCATCACTTAGGAAGGGCTAGCTCAGATTGGAATTAAAAAAGATACTAGGAGTCATTTCAGATCAGAGCTAAGTCAGTACCAGTCCATTAGAGCTAATTGTCTACACCAGCACAGATCTGGGCTCAGGGGTYGGTGTTATTTCCCCTGCTGTCTTTCAGGGCATCTCAGCAGAGCGGGTGGGGTGAATGGATATGAAGTTTTCRTCTGTATTTTGAAGACAGGCCCACCCATGTATTCATTTGTAAGCAACCTACCTCTCATCTGTACGGTCTGTTTTGATACTGTATTAGCTGYGTATATGCCAGGGTGTTCTGGAGTTTCCACCTACTGAGGGTGAGTTTCGTTGATTGTTATTGGCTTCATAATTTTTTAAGTTGTGTGAGGTGCTTTTTTGTTTTGTTTAGTAGACCAGAGATAAGAAGGGTTATTTTGCAGGACCTGAAAGTAAACATGTAATATTTGGTTATGATGAATGCCATTTTCTTCTAGTGACTACTTTGCTCCTRCCGTTGATGGTATTGGCAACTAGTAATGTTAAAGGTGCACCATTCCAGCAAGGAGTTCTGTTTGCACATGTGTTTACAGGGAGTTTCAGATTGGGCCTTAACCCTTTAACACTGACAGTTCCAGTGGGCMCATTGGTCAGACTGCAGCTCTTCTAATCTTTGAAGAACTTGTAGTCTAACGGAGTAACGTATCTTGGGGATGGGGTTGCATCTAAGACTCTGCTTCAGGCCTAACGAGTGCGACAAAGCCATGTGCACGGTGAAACTGTTGGCTCTGGGCTCTGTGAAATGACCTACTCAGCCTAAATTCCAAACAGGGTAAGAAGGGCAAAGGATTCTTAAATAATGAGGCTCCTTTTTTCTTCCCTCCCACGTGCTGCCCTCGGCACCTGACCCAAGGATGCTGAGTAGAGGCAGTTCTGGTGACCACGCTGCTGTCTTGTCACCTCGCACTGTTTTGTCCACCAAGAGAAAGTTAATCGTCCTATTTTAAGTAGCTTCAGAAAGCTGAGGCACAAAAGAAATATTTGAGGGGTGAGTGATGTTGGAGCAGTAAAATGAGGCGAAAGTCACTGCTTGGGCAACTCCACTGATTTTGGCGGAGTAATGCTAGGGATGCTTGTTGCTTTGTCCCTTTGACTCCAGGTTGAGAGTCTCTAAAACTACTTTTGTGGGTTTAGGGGGCTTTTTAACATTCTTCACACTTAAAAAGGCTGACAAAAACATCTATCTAGATAGACAGAACTAAGGATAAGCTTTAGGGAGGGCGTTTGATCAGAGCAGGAAAGGAGAAACTCCTCTGAAAACAGTAGCTTATAAATTGTCTATTGCTGCTAGCTGACTGTCATATTCTCTAATACTTTGCTCTGTTTCGATCTGTTCTGTATCATGGAGGATGGACAGACTTGTAATGTAAGTGACACAATAGCAGATTTCATACYGATAATGAAAACTTTTTTTCTGTCCTGGCCTATTGACATCTCAGTGCAAGTACCTTGTCTCAAAGCGTGGGGGAACTAGAGGATTTTTAGTACAGATTTGGAAAAACATTTTCCTTGCACTCACTTATAGTATGGCCTTGGAAKAAAGCTGTTTAAATGAGAAACAAAACATCAGTGCTTTCTTCCTGAAAATATGTCAGTCCTCCTTTTTCCAAAAAACACAGTTATTTCTGCTTGTTCTCTGCAGCTGGATGGAGAGGACTTCTCCTCAGCAGGTTTCCTTGTATGACTGGGATCTCAGTTTGAGTATATGATGAAACTTGTTAGTCCATTTTGTAGGCAAGTCTGTGTTTCCTTGTATTTTGTAGGTAGAACACCAGTAATCTTCCAGTAACTGGTACAGACCATCTCTTAAKGCAAAGGGAGAGAAGTTAATAACACACGAGCCATTGTTTTGTTTCCAAAGAGAGAGACTCAGCTGAAGGGGCTTATACAACTTATAATTCAAGCTTCAGTTTTATGTATTTTTTTCTGTTTGCATTTGAATGTATTGTAGGAGCAGTGACCAGGCATCAAAACTATGCCCAGCCTGTCTGAAGCAACCTTCTCCCTGAAATAAGACTCCTTCACCCAGTGGACAAGAGAAGGCTTTGGTAAGAGGAATTAGAGTAAACAAATTACATACTGCTGAAAATAGAGTTTGAATCTCTTTCACTCGAGCCTTCCTGTAGATGTTCTCCCCTGGTGATGTGGGTCTACTGCTATACCTCTTTACACGGGAAGCAGCTAAGATGCCAGACTCTTAGCTTGTCTAGGATATTGCAGTGCACTCATGATTAATTGAAATGCATCTCACAAGGGGTGATAGTCTTTTCTCTTGTGCAACTAGATATAGCCCATGTCAAGTTTTGCTAAACGCGGGCTTTATTCACCTCAGAAGCCAGGACGAAGCTAGATGCAGGAGCAATGTCTGGCACCGTTTCAGTACAAGTAACCTTGGGCATGGGGATTGTGGGGAGGAAGATGTGCTTCTGGGGAGCATCTGAGAGTAACTTCCCTAGTTGTGTGCAAGCACCCTACTGCCCTTTCACCAGCTTTGGTGTCACAATGTGTWTCTCATCTCCTTGGGCAGATGGGAAGGCCAGATAACATGCTGATGATAATCTTGATCTCTCAGCATAGCGGATGGTGACAACTTCAGCCGGTGGTGCATGGGACTCTTCTGAAGCTCTCTGGCTATTGTGGTGAGTGGCTGACTGAGCAGTAGTGGGCATCAARATGTAAATTGCCCTAATGGAGCTCAGACAAGGGGAGAAGCTGTGCAGGCAGCAGACCCTGTTTGACACTTTGCCTCTTGCTTTGAGGCAAAGATCTGCAAATGGGTGGGTCTGGCCTTGGAAGAAGAGAGGCACGTCCAGAAGGAGACTCTACAAAGATCCCTCAAAGTCCTGATAAAGGAGGAGCCTGAGCTTAACAATCCAGAAAGGACAGAACCGCTGTGACAGTAAAATCTCYGCTGTGAATCAGCCTGGCAGTGTCYTCTCTGTCCCAGCAGACTGAACTGGGGGGACAGGTCAGGAACTTCTTGGGTTGGAGAAACTTGTCTTTCCCAGGCTCATCTAGGCTATAAAACCACAGGTTTTTGGGTTTTTTTTGGGCTGACATGCTAGAGTTAGACATGGGGCTACTGACAGCTGTGACTCTGGGTTTATGATCTATGGCTAATGCTTGCGCATTGCTTGGTTAATGAGTCATGGGTGYTTACGTGTGGCTTACGGTCCTCTGAAATCTGCAATGCACTGGACTCTGCCCAGGCCTCTTCCAAGGTACTGAATCAGCAGAACCCCTAAATAGCCGGGTGTTCTTGGCTTACACTGACTGCTGCAGAGTGGAGCCAGCTAGGAAAAGGGGTAGCCTCGCTTCCAGGAGCTACGGCAGCATTGCAGCCTTGGACGGATCCACCGTGCTTTACTCCTTTGCACAACTCACTGCTGGAAAGGACTTTTGTCTGTGGGATGTGTACCCCAAAATTAGTGGCACTTATGTAGATGACTTACCTAGCTCAGCTGCTAGTAGAACTGAGCTGTTTGTGTAAGCTCTGAAATGACAATTCCTTAAAGACCTTCTCTAAGATGCTATATGGGGAGAACCAATGTTTATGGTATTTGACAAATGACAACAGAGSAGGTTTAACAGAACATTTTTGCTTCTGCTTAGACCTTTGGGTGAAGAAATTAATTCTGACTGTGTGTTTTATTTAAGTTAGATAAGATATGGGGAGGGAATTGTGTAAAGGGAAGGGAAGAGAAAGTTCAATGTGTGAAATATGACGGTGCATCTACTTTCTTGGTAACACAAGTGCCAGGTGCTCTTTCAGCCAGTGAGACTGGACTACTTTAAAGAGCTTGCAGTCAAAGTTAAGATGTAGCTGCTGGACRTCTCTGATCTCATTTGAGAGAGAAGAGGGGGGGGAAAAAGGTAATGAAAGCTTCATTAAATATTGTTATTACAAGGGGAAGAACAGAATTTACKAGAATGCAGAGAGCAGAGGGCTTTTTTTGCTTGTCTTCATGTAAAAAGAAAAATTAAATCTGAAAGGAAGAGGTTGCAGTGAATCTGGCAAAGAATTGTTTAACTCTGCTGTGGAAGAAGGCACAAGTCTGGTGTACTCTGTGTGCGCACGCATGTTTCTCACTGCACAGTATGTAGAGCAATTCAGGAAGGGATGTGTATATTAATTCCATGGCTTTATCTGGTTTTGATGTGGAATTTAATATTGCTTAAGCCAGTGATATTAGCCAGGCCCAGTGAGATCCCAAATGAAGATTCACTTGGGTGAGATGTGGTAGATTTTAAATATGATGCCTTTTAAGGAAGGGGAGGAGGTGGTTACTCCAGATTTTCTTCATGGTATCCTTAACTGTACCATGTTTTATGGGATTTTTGTGTCTGTATTTCTTGGAATAGGTGATTGAGTGACAGATGTAGCTGTCTTGCAGATCTTAGTAATGTAAAAACCTGAACTCCTTCCTGAATTTCCCCTGTTCTATCTGGCAGCTTTTGTGCTTCTCCGAGTGCAGGAAAGTTTGTGGAAAGAAGCTACTGAGAGCAGATCTGGCTTCCACCTGCAACCTGATCCCAGRGCTACAAATCCGCTGCTGCTTTTTCACTTGTCACCTGCAATAAGATGAAAAGAGCCTGTTACCCAGATGGCYGTGTCCCTCTGAGCTGAGTGAGTAGCTGAAAATCAGTAGGGTTAGGAATGCAGCTGTCCTACAGGTAGGAATGCTGACCAGTCTCAGACTAGGACTCTCATCTTTTCCCCTGTCATTCTGGCCCTTACCTACCTCGCGTGATATTTGCCTGCCTTACTGTGTTGTCCAGAAAGGAATTGCTAGTACTGTCTATTCTTTTCTCTTTCTTCTGCTTTGTTTTAGACAGCCTGTGACTCACTGCAAAGGTATTGTCCCGTTTCCTTATTAGCTGCGAGGTTGGCGTGCAGGAGTGGTGGCAGTACGTGGGGTGGAGTCGTAGCTATATGAAGAAAGCCGGAACTGTCTGAGCTTGCAGTGAATCTGAAGCACGGAGCAGGTGTCCGCTCCGCTCTGGAGCCTTGCGCTCGGCTTGCTGGGGGTGTAGCAGGCCTAGCAGTGAGAAGCTGGGGTCCCTTGGGAGCTTAGATGGACTTCGGGTACCACTGCCGGCTGGATCATCTCCTACCACAGAACTGTGAGAAACTGGTAAATATCTTTCCTATCTAGGGTCATGTCAGTACAGCTCATAAGGAAAGTTTCTGCTGTCTGATTAGTAAAAAAAAAGGCAAACAGTTGTTGTTAAGCAGCTTGTGTCCTATATTTGGGGAATTAGGATGCTATAGGGAGTTTGGAGGAGAAGGAAGTGACAGGGRAAAGTATGATAATAACAATGCTTAATAAGCATTGCCAAGAGTCATAGCCTAGAACCATTTTCTGGTTGACGTGGAGTTGCAGTAGAAGATGAGATAATACAGCACTAGTTTGAAAATTTTTGGAGAGACTAACCCAAAACCCAGGATCCATATATCACAGGACTTGTATCAAATCAACGTCAGAATTTATCAAATGTATTCTTATCTTAAAAAGGGAAACCTGTCTGTAAGGTTTAAATCAAGAAAACTGACTGTATTTGGAGAAGCAATACACTTCCTCTTCTACCTAAAGGTTCTTAATAGGAAAGACTGACACCTTCTTTGGGAGAAAGAATTTGTTCTTGCTCTGCAACCACCACAGTGGTTTGGTATAGTTTTAAAATGATTTTTCTCTGGGATGCCAGTTCATCCTAGCAAGCATAATAGATTCAGCTAGACATCACTTCTATGGTTTAGAAATAGACAGGGTTGATTAAAACAGCCTGTATAAAAGACATTAAGCATCCTGATCTAGTTTTGAAGTTAGCCTTATTTAAAATAGGCAGTTGAACTAGCTGATATCCAGGAGTCTCTTCCAACTTAAACCTTTCTGAAGTTTGAAAACTTACATTTCCTCTTTTTCATTCAARCTTTCTCCTGTTGCTGAGTACAAGCTTCACAGATGAAAATTCAGCTTTGTTTTGTCTTAAAACAGGAAGTATTTGAAGCCTCCAGTGACAGAGGATCTGTTTGCATCAGGCTTCCAGCAGGAGTTGTTCAAATCTTTAGAGAAACTTCGTGTAATTCTTCAGGTACTAGCTCAAAGCTTGTGACTAGGTCAGTCATAGCTTAAAACTCCCCTTATTGACAATAGGAGGATGACACAATGCTGGGAATGACCTTGAAATAAATGTGCTTAATTAAATTAAGCTTATGGTATCACATATTTCAGCGATGACAAAATGATTGCTGCAGATCTTACCTGGCAGGACTTTTTACCTTTCTTGGAATGCAGTATTTCTGTAACCGGAGAATACTTCCACCYTCCACACCCATCAGCTTGTTGTTTTATAGTACTGATTTCTTTATAGGCTAATTCCTTGTAGACAATTCCCTAGGGCAGAATGCTTTCCATAAATGCACAATCACAGTAAATTTGCCAGCTACTTGAACTAAAGGGAAGAGAAGAGGATTTGCTGTTAGACAAGCTGCTGAAACAGAAAAGTTGCTCAGCTTATTGGCCAGCACCTTTGCACAGGTCTCTTCTAACTCTAAACTAGTTAAGTTGCTTGGTTTCCCTGTTAGACTTCAAAGCTGCTCCCAAGTCAGTCATCCCTAGAAACATAGCTTCTGGCCRTTTAGAAATAAGAGCAAACTTAAGAGCTGCGTAACTTTCTTCAGTATTGCAAATGCTTGCTTCTCCTGCAGCCGCAGCAGTGAATAATCAGTTAAATGATTCTAGGTCTCTRCAGAGGGGATGCTTGTCTGTACCTTAGCTTTTGCTGCATAGTTTTCCAACTGGGCTTGTAGAACTTGAAGGATCCTTACCTGATTGCCAGTTTGTTTGGATTCCACATGATGGTAAGTCCCACTCGCATSTCTGGAGGAGGCTTGTGGATTTCTTACTTGTGGAAAAAAATACTCATGTCTATTGTCCTAGACTCATRTAATTAAAAAATTTGAGTTGCAGCTTGTATGTTCTCTTCAGGTAGATCAACAGGAAGGGTGAAGAAGGATGCTCCTACATACCTGCCTGTGATGAGATTTCATTTATACTTAATACCATGAAGATTTTTGTCCATATTAAGGAAAGATGATGTTTTCCTAAGATGACTCTGCAGTGATTTGGGACAAAGGAGTTAATATCTTGTATCATGCGACACAGTTGTTAATGTTAGTGCAGAATAAAGTCTGTAGGGGTAGGGATGCATTCTTCTACTGTATCACTGAACTGTGCCTAGTACAGCAGTCCCCATTCAGTTGATATCTTAGATTGTACCATAAAAAACCATAATGAGCTGCACTAATTTAACAGATATTGTCTAGATTTATTGAGATCTTTGGCAGCTGGGAGCAGGACTCAATGCATTAGGTCCAGCWGAGACGTGCATTTGCATCTAAGATGCTGGCCCCTTGCAGCTGAAGGCTTGAGTAGATTTGTTTGGACCACGGAGTGGTACTAATGTGGCATGCTGCACTCCCTCTTCTCTACTTTGGGTGTTGGGCACATTTTTTTGGGCTGCCCTTCCTGTGAGGCTTYAATACAAGGGTGGTTTTACTGCTCCATGTTCTCCTGGAGTGTTAAACAGTTTCAGTTGGATGACTTGTTTCCTCCTTTCCTAAAACACTAGGAATTCTTGTAGGTAGCAAGCAGCAGAGGGGAGCTAAAATGATATGGAAGATTAAAAGCAGGATAATGATCCTGCTGCATAGATACAAGGTTGTTCCCCAAAGCATCTTTTCCCTGGCCCTGTCGTGCTTAATTTTTAGTGGCTCAAAGGAGAGTTTTACAGTTCCCAAAACAGCAATTCTGCAGTCTTGTATGTCCCCGTAGGAGGATGGAAGATGGAATATCTTCCTCTTCTGTACCAGATTGTTTTGCTCTCCTGTAGCTGTGCTTGTCCCTGACCTGTTAATTGCCTTTGAGATAGTCTGGTTTGTTCTGATCCTGATGGGAAACGTTGGAGGGATGATTAGGTCGTAGTTTAAACAAGACAGTTCCAGAGTGGGACACATTTTCAGGGCAGGAAGGTGGGTACTGTTGTCAAGTCTTGATTTTGATGTTTTGGAATTGTTTGCTTTTTTTTCCTTAGGGTGAAAAGGTTACAGTCAAGAAGTGATTTTGTTAATTCTGTCTCCTGGGACACAGGGAATGGAGCCCTTGTTCTGTTATCACAATGCCCGGTGGGTATTACTGTTCTCTGCTGTGCTGGTTCGATTGGCATGCAGTTACAGCACTTCCATTCACCTTTGTCAGTCTCCTTTGATATCRTATAGAGGGCAGGAGTTCCTCCCATCACCTGCACTGCTTTCCGGTACAATAGAAGCCACTGAACTCTCTCTCATGACTCTTGCAATAAACCCAACAGGTTTGTCTTGGGTTACTGTATGTCTTTTGAAAAAAACATATGCTCCCAAATGCTGGCCATTCTGAAGACTCGGTGATAGCCACCAATTTGGGATTTTAACACCTGCTTTTCKGTTTCAAGCGTTTCCAATTCTTGCCTTTCAGTTGGTGCTCATGCCTTTCTTTGCAGGATGGCAGGTTTCTGATAACTTGTTGGAAGATGAAATATAGTTCTACTGTGAGCAAAACAGGGTGAGAGCAAGAAAGAATAAAGTCTTAGCGCTCTGTCTTGCTATCCAAACACAAACCAAATTCCTGAGTTTTTGGAATTTGTCACCTGGCACACTAGAAGGGGGAATAGAATGTTTAGATGTCTCAGGATATGCAGATGTAGTGTTGCCAGTGGATCACAGAAAGAAATTAGAGGCTGATAAAAGCCAGTGAGCTTCTAGTCATGCAGCATGTTTCACGTTTATACTCAAGTGTTGCACAAGAGGCCCTCGAGTAATAACCTGCTTTTGAGGCTATGATGCAAGAGTTAAGGAATTGCTTTGCCCTGAAGGTGGTATTCTCACATGTCCRTGTGTTTCCAGGAACCGAGGACTGCAGGAATGCTAGATAACACCATATCTTGTGTATCTCAGGCTGTTCCACATGTATAATAGGAAAGTCAAAATACTTTARTACAAATAAGTATTGGTCCTTTTTTTCATTTGTTTTGCAGATGATTGTGTGCCCAGTGAGTTCTTTTTCTGTCTAACCTATCATATGCGTGACGTAAGAGCAGAGCTGTGCAGTCAAGTGAACCCACCAAGTTTAAACAGTTCTGTGTCTTAAACTATTAAGCATCTGGAAACACTTTTTGTTCCACTGTCTTGCCTGAATTGTGGTGTGTGAAATYTGGGAGCTCACTGAGATAAATATGGATTGCAGACAAGTAAGCTGGGTTTATCTTGTTAATATTTGTAGTTCTTAGAGGCCTTAACAAAGACTGGGGGTAAGGGACAGGGTAACTGTCAATTTATGGTTTTGAGCCTCTTCTCCCTTGAAAGCTGTTTTCTTTAGTACTGCTGCAGTTGCTTCATTGACTTCTTGTTTGTCCCCAGACTCTTGCCTTCTGTGAATGAGAAGAGAGGAGGAGTTCGAACAACCTGCCTCCTTGYGTGATGCCAGCTGTGAGTGTTTCTTTGGCAGTGTCTTAGCTGGTTGTTGTGAACAATAGTCAAGGAAGCAATCAGCAAGTATACTGCCCTAGAAGTGCTACACATTGTTGGGCCTGCCTCACCTCCCTGGCTTGAGAGGTGGATGGGGATCCAGGTTCGGTTGCTGCCCGAGTGTGCTGTGTTGCACCAGAGCTTGGGGTGTCTGGCGGAGCAGAGGGCTGACGTGAGAAATGCCCCAGGATGCTTGATGATGTGGTCACTGCATCAGAGATGAGATGAAGAAAAGAGAAGACAAACATGTTGCAAGTTGGTTTGTTCTTTCTTTGCCCTTCCCCACATGCATCTTCCTGAGAGTAAAATATCGGCTATTGTTAGTAACACTGCAAAAATGCAACACTAGATATTGGGAGCAACATTAAATATTGGGAGAAGGGCCTGCTTTTAGGAAGAATTCATCTGAGCCTCAATCTCAGGCTGGTAATGACAAGCTAACTTGGCTTTGAACCTAGCATGGGAGCAACTCACCTGCAGTCACTATTTCTTCTGGGTGCTGGTCAGCAGCTCTGCATTGCAAATACATGGAGTCAGGTGCCCAGAAACTTAGCTGATCTTTCGGGGGAAGAATTAAATAGATTTTAATTATGCARTGAGACATTACTTCTTACCTTGTCTGGATAAGAGGGAGCCAAGGAGGATTTATGGAAAGGACAAATCTATGATATGGGATCGTTCTAAGGGAGGAAATACAAAAGCACCCCAACCTTGGAAGAAGGAAAGGCCTTGCCTAAATCTTGTTTAAACTTCCAGTACTCACACAGAGGATAAGAGCTTACATCCATTTTGATCAAACCAAGTTGGTTTTGTCTTTTTCCTATGGCCATCTCTGACTTGGCATGAGCTGGGTRTCATAATCCAGGGACACTGGAGCTCCAATCCTCTTTAAAAAAAACTAGCTGTGACTTTGGTTGCCCACACTTCTGTATGCCTTTTTTTTTCCAGACGTGAACATAATTGCACCAATTACAGGGAGCTGTGAAACTTCATGAACTGTCTATAAAAGTTCTGCACTCAGAAGATAATGGGCGGCCAGAGGGGAGCAYGGTATCCTTCTGTTGCAAATCTTCTGAAGCTTCAGGTGTGCCTTTGCAGGATATTTATCATGAGCCAGGTGTTTTGAACTAGTACATCAGATTTCCTGATAAAATACTACTTTTCTATGGCTTTTTACTTTCAGGTTTTCTCCTCATTATGGAGCCAAAGATGACCATCAGTTCTAGGCTTTTTGGGGAGAAACAGGGTGTGGTGTTATAGGTAATGAGAATGGCTAAAAAAWATCATTGGAAGATTGCCACGAAGATCGCTACAGAGAGTGCCTCTTTGTATTCTGTGTAAATGCCCTTTCTAGTGCCCTTTCCAAAGTGCCACTGCTCCATACTTGAGCTGGGTGTTGGCTGAATGGAACTGATGCAATGACTGGAATGTGGTTGGGGTGACAAACATGTGGGGCTTGACCTGTCTCACTTCAGCTGAGCAACTTCACCTGTGTTAATAAAGTCAGTGAGTTTGAATTCCAGGTTATAAGGTAATATTCTACTCTTCAAGTTTCCTGTACATAACTTTGCAGTAGTGCTTAAACCAGGATGGCTGGTAGTGACTAACCATCCAGTTAGTTTCTCTAAATGTGGGCACTGTATTCCAAATAGTTGTTACATGTGCTCTTTGCTACCTGGGAAAGAAGCATGATGCAAACAGCTTTGTCGAAGACCAAGTGGTGGTCTGGAGTTCTGCCTTGGGAATGGGACCGCGGCTGACCCCGTAGCTGGAGGAATGGCAGTGGCTGTGCACCAGTCTGCTGGGACCTGAGCAGTCAGCACCCACACGTGGAGAGAGAATCTGTGAATGGTTCAACACCAATATTTTACGTCTGCCTTCAAAGAAGGAGGGTGAGGAGTACGATATGGTGCTTTACAACCCATTTTCAAGGTCATATTTGGATTCTGGATTGTGTATGTTGAGTGTCCTTGTGTMAATGAAAGAAATAGCCTCTTAGGCTCTGTTGCACCGTTTCCCTGTAGCAGAATTGTCTCCTTGCTGCTTTGCACTTCATCTGTTTCCAATAACTTGTGTGAAATAACTTGAGTGAGGCTTCTAGCTCAGTRACCGGGGAAGCTGACATGCCTCATGAATTTTCCTACTTGAGGGTCTCATTATTAGCTTTTATATTCCTGTCTCATCTATGTTAAAACTACAGGCTGTAGGCAGACCTTTCTGTTGCAAAGTACGGTGTATACCTCCAATTCAATTTACAGTAAAAGCTACACCCCAAAAATACTACCATTTGGCCTATTTTCCTACTACTAAATATAAGAGATGCAGTCCATATGTTTTTATTATAGGTAATGAGAATGGCTAAAAAAATAGCATTGAAAGATTGCTGGGAAGATCACTGTAAAGAGTGCCTCTTTGTATTCTGTGCAAGTGCCCTTTCCCAGTGCCCTTTCCCAGTGCCCTTTCCCAGTGCCCTTTCCCAGTGCCCTTTCCCAGTGCCCTTTCCCAGTGCCCTTTCCCAAAGTGCCACTGCTCCATACTTGAGTCTGAGCTGGGTGAAGACCAGGTCTTAAATGTAATATATTTGTTTTCTTCATGGCATACTCTGTTTCATTGTGAATGTAAATATTAATACCTTTATTTTTCTCCATACAGCCACAGTATGAAGSAATATCCCTTATTAATCTCCTAATTTAAATTTGAAATGAAAAACTATCACAACACTTGGAGCATACTTTAACTCATTGATTGCGCTGGCTTGATTCCAGCAGTATAACTCATTACATTCTGCCTGCAAAAAAATCTCATTGCTCGTGGCTTTTTTGAGAGTTGCTGGCTTGAATTCTTGTGTGATCTCTGCAGCCTGACTACACATTTTTGATGCTAATGGAAAACTGCTTAAAATGACTAAGCATCTCTCCTTGATGAACGAAAAGCCGTTGGGCTTTGCTGAACAGATCGGGAATAGTGCTCTGCTGGGGAGCGATGGGTGTCTCCTGTTCCCGCAGCTGCGTACCCACGCTCCGCTCTGCGGTTCTAGCGTGCTGGAGATGCAACACGAAAGACCGCGTAAATCCCAGGCTCATCTTGACCCAGCAGGTTTTTACACCGTCGTGCTTGCCTCACGGCCATTCTTCTATCCCAACGCCAAGCCTGCCAACAGTTGAAAATCAGTTACTCTAACACTTGCCTGTCATGTTGGTCTGGTTAAAGAAGATAAGGGGACTGCCTGGTTCAGTCTCTTGAGAATCACARGGAGCCAGGTTGGAGTTAACAGCTAACACGCCAAAGTTAGACACTGAAAGCAGACCTGCCTGCCTTGGAGGGCATACTTCTGTGTTACTGTTGAACAACAGAGGGATGGGAAGCAGGAGAGTGGTGGGTATTAATCTAGAAGTAGCAGCAGCAGCAAAGTCACAGCATTTGGTCTTGCATAATCAAGACAAAATAGGAATTTATAGAGCATTTGTTAATTCCAGAGGACCTAGAATGAATTTAAACTAACTGGTTACAAAGCTATGGAACTTTGCTGTGTAGTTTCCCACATGAGGAGAGTCAGGGAAAACAGGACATATCCTTTATAGCTCCAAATTACTGTGTTGGCTTTATGTAATTCTGTGTACCGCAATTCTGCTTCCAGAAGGTCTATTCTCTGTATGTGAAATGGCCTCCCACCGTGCCAAACTTCCAGCGTGACTCTTTGCATGCGAATGTCAGATTCCTCCTAGCTGACTTGGTAGTACCTAGTTGTACTTGTTACAGAGCTGTCTTGACCCCAGTGTTTGCCAAATAAAACCTTTCAAGTCTCTGAAAACTATTTTTTCCGAGAAGAAAAGCCCCGTGAGAGTTGGCTATAGTGCCTGCACCTGTTTTACTGACTGCCTTGTCGCTTAGTGTTTTTAATAGATATGCAGGGAATGTATTTCCTTCTGGGTTTTTTGCTTGGTTCTTCTAAATCTATTTGAAGAATGTGTTGTCTAGAGGGGGTAGCTACTGAGAAATTGTTATGAAGGCTGTCAGTGATCACTTTGGAATTTCTTGAACAGCCTTAGATGTCTTTCRTTAATGCTATATCGGAAGCTGTCTGTATTAGTGTCTATCCAAAATGGAATAGGTGGGGTTAATAAAGTCAAGGATTATGTCCTTAATTTGTGCCAGGACTGCTAGAAATGTAGATTTTTTTTTTAATTTTTTTTTTGGTCACATGCTAGAAAAAGCAACAAAGGACAAACATGATTCGGGACATGGTTTAGTGGGCATGGGTTGTTGGGTTGACGGTTGGACTTGATGATCTTAGAGGTCTTTTCCAACCTTTATGATTCTATGAGGATTTTCATCTCTCAAGCCTTTTCTTAATGACGCTTCCCTGGCTTTCTTTCAGCTGATGCAGTGAACCCAAGGATCAGGTGATGACTTAGAAAAATGGTCTGGTTCTCTTGGAAATGAAGAGCTCAGGTGCTGGTAAAACTGTTGGCTAGTTTTTTTTTAGTGTTACTATTCCAAAGTAAGGTTTATGTTTCCAAAGAATCAGGTTTTTGTTAACTCTTGGCTAGATGTTCTCATATATACATAGTGTCTTGCGTGGGAGTAGCCAGGCTATGCAGAAGATCTGTGTCAGTGAAAGGTTATCTGCAACGCATTTAATTTTGCATTCCTCTGAGGAGGGGGGAGTTGGGTGTCTTACTGCTCCCAGGCTGAGCCCTGAGAAGCTAATGAGTACAAGAAACAGTTGTACTGACTTCCTTGAGAGGAACTGCATGGTGATTTGAAAACTAAAACATTAAAGGGTTTCTGCCCAAACTGAGCCTCTAATAGCTGATTTAAAAAAAAAAAAAATCTGGTTATTTCAGTATACATCTACGGGGGTTTTTTTTATGGGTGCGATGAAACTGGGCTCTTACTTCTTTCCAAGCTCCTACTTGAAACTACTTCTATCTAAGCTGTGGGCATGAAGCAGGGATGGCAAAAGGTGACCAAGGTACATCTRCTGGTGTTAAAGCCATCTGCCTTCATCAGAGGTAGAGATACGGTGGAGAAGCTCTTGTTAGAGCAGGACAATGGTGATGGGAAAAATATTACTGCCTGGAACAGCAGTGACCTCTTGTGGGTAGCGAGGATGGCTGGTTACGCTGGCAGTTGGCACTCGGAGCCAGAGGATATTACTCTGTGGTAATTATGTCTGTGGCCTTAAAGTGAATGTGGTAAAGGGAGCTTGGATGCTCTTGGCCAGGTATCAGAAACAAACAGCTATAAATGGTGCAAGTCTTTTCTTCCCCACATGTACGTGCTCTGAAGCCGTGATGTGAAATAGCGTCCTAATTGTTCCGGAGCAGCCCAGACTCTTCTCTACCCCTGGGGAACCCAAAGTTGGCCGTGGAGCACATCAGGGGAGTAAGGCAGAGTGAGACCAGAACTTTTGCCCATGTACTTTTTCCATGAAGTGTCTTCATCTCTGATAAAAGCTGTCTCGCTTATCTGGCACAAAATCAGAGAGTAACATGGTAGTATGCAAGCAAGCATTGCGTCTGTGATGTGCAGACGTACTGTGGGGGTCTCKGCTCCTAATAATCACCTAAAAGCTGTAAGGCATATAAGCAGGTTCCCAGTTAACTGAGAACTATGCCTCAGCCCAGCTTCCTAGCCAGCTGCAAAGGCAAAGTAAAAACTTGTTAAAGCCTTTTTTTTTTTAAGGTTACACCACTACATTCTATCTCACAGTTAGTGGAGGTAAATTGATGTAGTTACAGCTCAACTGATGCTTTATAAGATGCAGGGTGTAGCCTGTGTGTCAGAAGTAGCTGGTGAGATGAATTCTAGTCAGGAAAAAAGACTYTCTGTGTCTTCCCACCAAATACCAGGTTCCTTCACCTCCCTGTGCTTTAAGAGCATCAAAAGGTGAAATTCTCAAGGGATAATTTTCATTCTGTACGTTGCTTTATGACAAGCTAGTTGCTTAGGTTTTTTATTTCTCTCTCCTCTGAGCTACGCACAACACTGCCTTTGAATTGTCATGTATCTTTGGGCAGTTTCCAAATATTTCTATTCTCTGGACAACTGCAGATTCCATGGGACTGAAGGTAGGAATGTGATCTGGGCAGAGACAGCTGCACCGCTACCCTGCAATTAGAAGGTAACAAAATCAAGGTTACAGGAATGCCACAGAGATGCTGGGTGGTGGATGTCCTGCACATGCAGATGTCAAGAAAATGAAAGGTAGTGGGGAATCTTTAGTAGGAMGTTATCTGCCTTTTATTACTCAGTTTTGAAGCACTAACTCTTCATGCATGCCCTTCTGTTGAGTGATTTGTGTGTGAATTTACCATATTCCTATTTTTAGAAAATAGGGAGAGATCCAGCAGAAGATTCTATGCCTGTCCTATTTCTTTCTGATTGCTAAGGGAAAGAGGCATCTCCMAGTGAATCGAGACAAAACCAGAATTTGCATCTCCACTAACTGGTGGTTGTGATTCAGATATTCCCTTCTTATCTGTTCTAAAAAAAAAAAAAAAAAGTAGTTTGTCAGGTCATTGTAAGTTATGGAAATAAACAACTATCTTGCAAGACTTCATCTGTGTTGTAGAGCCACATCTGTCACCCCAAAATAAAAGCAACACTCAAAAGCCAGGGTATTTGAAGAAGTGGTTTGTCTGGATATTTGTGATAGGTGGGTGAGTGTCTTGTGCTATAAAAGTGGGCAAAGGGAAGCCAAAGAACAAGGACGAAGCCAAGAATGTGTAAGAGCAACAACTGGGAACGCAGCCTTGACAAAAGTTTTGTCTCGTGCTTTTTTTTTTTTTTTGGGTCAGATGGTAGCTAAAGAAAGCCTGGAATAATGATTAGCTAAAAAAAGCTCTTAGTGTGAGATTGTKTTCAGGGGAAATGCAAGTTGCTGCAACTTCCTTTTCCTATAAAGAACATGCAGAGGGCATCAGGCTCCAAAATAAACTACTTCTAAATGTAAAAGCCTGCTTGACTGAAGTTTAACTGAGTGGTAAAGGTCAAAAAGGTCCATAGAAAGAAGATCCTGGTTCCAAAATAAGTATCTTCAACAGAGCAAATGATAGATGCATCAAGGTGACCAATAAGTAGCACACCAAGCCGGGATATAGCTGGAGACTYAGAATTTTAAAAAGCTCTGAAGTTCTATATAGCAACTTTTTGGAGAGTGTTGGTGTGACTTGTCCTTGGAGGTGAATCTCYGGAGCAGAAGCAGTGTGTTTGGATGGCCCAGGAAAGGCAACTGTCAGATGGTTCATTTGTGGGGTGCTTGGTGTGCTGACCCATGCGGCCCCTGTTTGTGCTGTGCCAAAACTGATTTAAATTAATCTGATAAAAAGCTCTAAGGACTTCATTCAGAACTGGCACCCAACCCTAGGTAGCCAAGGCRTGGCTCAATGTTAGCGAAAAGCTCTTTGTGAACTGGCAGTGTGGGTGTGGAGACTTACCCTGCCAAGCTGCTGTATCCCCAGGGACTTCCAGGAGTCATTAGAAAATTGGATTTGAACTTAGAAGTCAAAACCAGCTGAAGATAATCAAAAGCTTAAGGAGGCAGCGGAACTGGCTGCAGGTTTCGAATACAGCTGTGCAGCAGAGTAGCGGAAGAAATTGCTGCAGTGGAAAAATGGGAAAAATTGCTCTTAAAAAAMCATGTAAGCAGTAGTGGCCCTCTTATACATCTGAGGGGAATGCGGGTTTATCTTTTAAAAAAGTGCAATTGTGTTTTTGCAGTAAAGTGGCAATAGTGCAAAGAGTTCAATTAAATACTAGTTATCCTGAAAACTTAGTTGTAAAATGGTGTGTTCTAAATACAAGACTGGTCAAAAGAAGTGATTTTAAATGTTTTGAAGAATCCCCTCTCAATTTGGAAAATGGGAATGTAAAACTGAAAGGACACCATGGCCAAAAGTAATACGCAAACACTGGATAATTTGTGGTTTTTTGAAGATATTTCCATCAGATGTGTTTTCTAGGGTGTGTTAGATGTCTCTGGGGTGCTGAGAGAAGCTTGGGTTGGGGGATAGGGCACCTGGTTTTACAGAGCAGAATCCTTGTTAAAAACTGAGTTTAGCGGTGATCCTTCATGGCTAGGTAGCTAGGAAATGATTAAGCTGTTTGAGAGAACAAGACACCTGAAATAATAACCAYCTCCTTTGGAAACTGAGCACATCACTATCCACATCAAAGGTATGAGTTGTCTGTGGGGAAGCCAATGAAGTTAGAAGCAAACAAGGACATGCTTTCAACTTGTACGTTCCTTGCTGGGGTGGGGGGAAGCATTTTCTTACCGACAGAACTGTAAAATCCATTTAACATGGTAGTGAATGCTCCATTGTCTGCTTATCCTTTTCTGCTTCACAGGTCGCAGGATGCTGCAAGAGTCRGTGCTGGTGTTTCAAAGTAAAGAATGTGGAAGGTAAAAATGACATCGGTGCCACCTTTGGAGGGTGAAGGGACCAGGGGAAGGATTGCTGGCCCGAGAGCCTCTGGTCCTGGGTGTCTGAACAGGTACGGTTCAAACTGTGCCCCGTGAGTGTTCTGCAAAGTACCTATATATACGTATACGTACATATATACATATACGTACATATATACGTATACGTACACACATACATATGTATGTATATATAGTTCTGACTCAGAAAAGGGTGGGAGAGTTGTGCGCTCTTCTTGGGGAAGAAAAAAAAAAAAGGGCATTTATTTCTGCATCAGTTCCTCCTCCCTCACTGCACCAGGCCGTCACGGCGGGGTTTTCAATTTAAAGAAAACAGGTTGTTTCTGGGCCCGGGGGGCACGGCACCTTCGCCCTCAGCGTGAGCGCCCCAAGCCCCGCCCAGCTGCAGGGACCCCCCGCGGAAGCGGCCGGGGGGGGCGTGGCGAAGCCGCCGGGGCGGGGCCCGGGCCCGACGCTCACATGACGGGTGGAGGCGGGGCCGGGCTCCCACCGCCCCGCCCCSCCGCTTCCCGGGCTGCCGGGCGGGCGCCGGCTCCAGCCCCGGCGCTTCCCATCCCTTCCCATCCCGTCCCTTCCCGTTCCCGTTCCCGCCGCCAGCTCTCCAGCAAAGCCCTCCCGTCCCGCGCTGTCCCAGAGCGCGGCCGGGCGCTCGCCTCCCCTCCTGGCTTTTTCCTCCCTCCTGCTGCTGCTGTTCCTGGGACTGCTGCCGCCTCCTTGTGCCCTGCCTCCCTCTCCGGCATGCCCGGGCCTTTGCCCCCCACAGAGCTGTACGCCTCGGAGCGGGTCGTCGTGCTGGTCTCCTGTGTGCTTTCCTTCCTGGGTTCCAGCCTCCTGGTCTGCACCCATGCCCTGTGGCCGGAGCTGCGGACCCGGCCCCGCCAGCTCCTGCTCTATCTGTCGCTGGCGGACCTCCTCTCAGCCCTCTCTTACTTCTACGGGGTGCTCCAGGATTTCGACAGGACCTCGTGGGACTGCGTGCTGCAGGGTGCCCTGTCCACCTTCTCCAACACCAGCTCCTTCTTCTGGACCATGGCCATTGCCCTTTACCTCTATATGACCATTGTGAGGGGCTCGCCCACGGGCACAGGCTTGCTCTGCTGCTTCCATGTCGTGAGGTGGGTGCTGTTCCGGTGAGAACACGAGGTGTGGACCCCGCAGGCACCCACCCCGTGGCCGGGAGCCACCGCTGCTGCCCGCGGCACGCTCCCCTCCGCGGCGGAGGGCTTGGACKGTTGCTCGAGTCACCTGCTCTTTTCTTAAGGATGGCGTGCCCTTCTCAAGTGCCTTTTAAACAGGGATTTTGCTGTCTTTTAACTAAACAAGCCCTGCTTATCCCCCCCCCCCCCAAGTGAAGAAACGGAGACGTGGAAAAGTTAAAAATGATTTGCTTAAGGTCACATAGCAAAATCTCTGGCAAGAGATGATGACTCTGAAAATCCTGGCTTCTGCTTTCCCTCCACAATCTGCTCTGACGTCCTAGAAATAGTATCTTGAAACTTGTGTTTGCAATAGCTGTCTGCTGCTGCCAAAACTCCGGTGTTTGGGATCTGTTTCCACTGGTCCCTGACTTCCCGGTATCAGCCTGGGCTGTAGATCCTGCCCCTTTCCCCAGGCAGGTTGCTGTAATTCAATACTCAAGAATGTCGTCTACAAGTSAGGAGGAGGCTGCTAGAAAAGCACTCTGAAGGTTGTTTTGGCATGTTTGATTGAAAGCAAGGCAAAACAGACCACAGTGTAGCTTTATGTCTCAGTTTATGCTGTTTAGCGAGCTGATTTTCCACGTCGTGTTTAGTAAAAGCTTTCATTATGCAATTTGAGCTTGTGGAATCATGTGCTACCTCCACGCTGAGCAAAACAGTGATCCTTTAGTCCTCTGTGCTGCCAAGCTTGCGATAAATTATAAGAGGACTTATCTGCTTTAAAAAAAAAAAAGCCGTCAGGGCAAGTACTGAATTTTCTTTGGTTTCTTAGTCAAATATTTGTCACYTTTTATTTTCAAACAGCATCGTTTGGGAGATGATTGAATTAGAGTTGAGTCCAGGTAAAGGTGGGCCAGAGAAAGACATGAAGGTTAAGTGTGAATCAGGGAGGAACTTCGGTTCCTGCCCTACCTGTTGTAGTTACTGCTTGGCAGCGAGGGCTGCCTGTGAGGACGGCTGAGGTGGCCGCACATGCCTCCGGGTACAGCAGGCTGTTGTTGGTGAAGTTGAAATAAGATGCAGTGAGACAGTGGAGTTTGTTAGGTTATTTCATTTCAAGTGAATAGAGAGTTGCACTGTAAGAATGGAGGAGAGGACGGAGTGCCAGTTAAGAGCCACATGTTGCTTAAGGAACAGGAAAAAGGAGTCTGACTGCATCAGGCTGCATCAAAGAGTTGATGCAAATCTGGCCTATTTGTAATTTTCCTGTCTGCTAATCGCTTGTTGTGCRGCCTCTGTTTGTACTTTTAACTTCTCCATCTGGTTTAATACTTCTCAGCCTCATCACCTACGAAGTGCGGAAAAAAACAGGCAGAGTCACTGAAATAATGTTGGCCGTAATCTGTGCACTCTTCTGAAACTGTAAAAATCCCGAAAGATTGCTCTAACCCTGCGACAGAGAGGAAGGGAGTGTTCACACTGAACTTCCTCTGGGTGAATTTGCTAGGTTTATTTTCAGGTCTTAGCAGTAAAAATAAAATGCCATCTTCTGTTCTTGGTATTGATCAGCTCCACTTGCTCTGCTTAAAGGGCAGTATAGCTAGCTTTCATTGAAGACCTATTGCCAGGTTCTGCTTTGTAAGTGACTCCCATTCTGTACAGAGCCAGTGTTTAAAGCTTCTTCCTGCTTTACAATCTGTGTGAAAAGCCAGAGAAAACAAGTGAGGACCTGTTCTCTGCCCATCCCCTTGTGACACATCTTCCTTCTCTCCTTCCCTGCACTTCTATTATTACCTGAGAACTCAATCATAAAATTAAATTCCGGATATAATGCTTGGAGATGGCTCCCCCTCGCACTTTTCAATGCTTCAAAGTCCTGCTGGCTGTGGTGCTGTTAGCCTAAATATCTTCTAGTACCACGCAGGTAGGAACTGCTGCAACTGATGGGAAAAGATACTAGTCCATACATTAATTGCAGAAGGTAGGTGAGGGAGACCTGTCTAGGGCAAGAGGAAAGGTGGCAAAGGGCAGATGATGTTTTAAGGACTTAAAGATAAGTTTCCAGTATTTTTGTCTAGGCAAGAACCTGGGATTTTCTTTTTCCCCTCCTCGCTTCATAGGTTGCTAATGCAGTCATGCAGCGGCCATTGTGTGAAGAGCCATCGTGAGGGACGCTTCTGGGAGGGATTCAAGGCAGGATGGAGTTTTGTCAGGCCTGTTTCCTATTCTTCACAAGCAGCTACTCATAAGGGGCAAGTGCTGAGTATAACCAGAGGCTGTTTGTTCTTTAGCTGGGTGGAGCTGACTAAATATATGTTGGAAGTCAGTACCTGAAATTTTCTTTTTAGGGAAATTAGGATGTCACACTGGATGAAACCTGTCAAACGGGTTTGTTCCTCATTGATTCATGTGGTAAAACATACACTGCAAGACTAGAGAACTACAGGCTCTGTTTTGGTTTTAAACTTGTGTTGATCTTGGATGAGCTTTGAAAACAAGTTTGCAGTTGGCTTTGAAAATATTTATGTAGTTGTAAGGTGTAAGTTCTGGCATCTGGAGTGTAAATTTCCAGGCTACCTCACTTGTTCTGGATTTCTAAATATCAAATATCATTTAGTTGGGTAATGTCATCTTTGCTGKGAGAGTAGTTGATCCAAACTCAGGGTGAGGAATGGACCAGAACCCACCTTGGGTTTGTTTCTTGCTTTGCTTTTGATTGCTTTTGGCAGCAATTGCTGTCAACCTCTGAAGTATTTGCATTTCATGATGGGGCTATGCAGATGGTTATAAGCATATATACGCTTTTATATATATAAAAAATTTATGTGCTCTATGCAGATGGTTATAAGCATATATACGCTTTTATATATATAAAAAAATTATGTGCTCTTATATATAATATATATGTGTGTGTGTACCTATATATATGTTTATAACCATGCATATATATATATATATATATATATGCATGCATGTCCATGGAGTACTTGGGGATCGTTTCACGTGCTGCTGTAGCGTACATCTGAGTCCTCAGTGGGCTGCCTCATGCATGATTGTGCCAGCGCTAGATTTCAGAACTGGACCTAAGTCCCTAAGTGTCCCCTGTGAGGTGCAGGGATCTCTTGAAATTTGCTGTGGCTTTATCATTTAGTTCAGCAAAGCTTGTAGGTCAGGCCAACCAAAGTGCGAGCTACCTGGCTGCTGGTGCCTTAGCTTTTAAATCCTTGCACGCTTCTCTGGGAGGAGTCTCCCTTGGTACCGGGAAATTGGTGCTTTGGTATTGCAAACTCAGCTTCATGTTTGAGCGGGTTAAAAAAAAAAAAAAAAGGGAAAAAAATAAATTGAGCAGACTCGTTCTGGAGTTCTGCTTACAATGTACGCTCAAAGCTCTTTCCTGAAATTGGCTGGTATATCCAGAAGACTGATTTTTTTCTCTTACAGAGTAAAAATTCCTGTCCCCAGAAGGAATCACCTGTAGGCTTGCTGGCAAGATGGCTTGTTGTCTAACCTGTGCAGGCAGGTGACTGCAAGTCTTTCCTGCTTCTGAGAGCCTCTGGGGGAAAAAAAAAAAAAAGCAGCTGTGCAGCGTACATCAAACTGTGGTATTAAGCAATCTGACCCAGGCGTACTGAGGACAAGAAAACCAACACAACTTGAGCTGTAGGCTGCTATAGTTTAAGGGTCCTCGTCCTMCTTGGTATAAATGCAGCATTGGTGCTAATGTGGAAGGATATGCTGGGTTGTATGTATTTTTATTAATAGATTGCTGGGGGCTATATTAGGGAAATAAGTACTGTTGTATCTGCCTTAAGAGGTGGGATTGTCAGCCGCCTTTCAGAGGTGCAAGGAGTAGCCTTCTTACCCACACTGATTGCGTTTAGATCCAAGTGTGCTTTTCAGAGGCCCRACCTACATAATTGCATTGTCTTGGGGGCTCAGAGTAAAATTTCTGCCTCTTAGTGTCATCTTGGATCCTTTTTATTCCAGTCTTTACATATGCCTTGGGTGTATAATATTGCGATTCTTCTGTTCCTCCCTTCTTCTAGATGGGTGTAAAGCATTGGCATTTTCCAGTCCTTGGGAATCTGTCATTTAAGGGTTCTTAAGAATAATGAAATCACTGGTTTCAGTTCTTCTTTCCAGTTTTCTAAAATGGAGCTGAAGTTCACTGAAWTCTCTGTTTACTTTCTAGATTCTTTCTAACTTTGCTTTTGAGTTTGTAATCCTTTTTCCTTGGTGTTAGTTGTAATAGCCATCTGATCCCAATACACTATTTCAGTGAAAATTAACTGCCTGATGTGTGGCAGTTTTCTTCCACATTCTTCCTTTTACTTGTTAGATACTTGAAGATTTTTTAAGTCCCTTGCCTAGTGGTCTGTAATTTCCTACTGTGGCCTCTCACTGTCTGTTTGAACTTAGGCTGCTCTCTTTTATAGCCATGCCTAGTAATTCGACCTGGTTTTATCTTCTCAGATAATTCTCTTTCAGTTTTGGGTCTCTGTGGAGATCATTATTTAGGCAAATTATTTTTTTAATACACTTCCTTTTTCTTGGTACTGGACTCATTTGTGCTTGTGTGCCTTAATATGGTTTCTTTAAGGAAGTGCCAGTTCTTTTGAATTCTTTACCTTAGTGATCAGCTCTTCCAAGTGTACTGAAATTTGAATGTCTTTGCATCTGTCATCCTTGTTTTCAGGCAAATCGCCATTTTTACCAAAATTAGTCTTGAGTTGCGTAGAAACTTCCATGGTGGTGGTGATGTTTGGAACGTTTTTAGAAAGCTGCTCTGATGATAGCGCAGGGACGGCTTCCTGCAGCGGAGCTGTTCTTCAGTAACAGCACTGGCCTGGATTAGCACTGGCTGTTCCGAACTGCACGTGGAAACAAAATGTTCTAGACAKGCTAAAAGGTTGACTCTGAATTTTTTTACAGCATTATATTTACACTTGTTTTATTTTGTGAGTAAGTGAACCCAGACATTATTTAAGACTAGGAAATTTTGATATCTAATATCATGGGATTATCTCTGATTTTTTTCAGTTGGGCTGTGGAATTTCAGATAATCTGGTCTAGGCAACTGCTGGTTGCCTACGTAGTCTGATGCATGTGAAACAGATTTTAGGAGGAAGAGCCTTTTCATGTTCTCTGCAGCTGCTCCAGGCTGTCTGGGAAAGACGAGTGTGAACTAGGAAGGTAATGGAGCGATACAGTAATGGCTTTGTTGTCTTTGCGTCTGGAGAGAGCGGGAGGGTTATGCTGGAAGCTCAGTCTGAGCAGTCTCTGAAGCRTTTGTGTCATTTGTTGAGGACGTGTCCTTCGTCCCTCTTGAGGCTCCACAGAACCTTTCTCCGAGGATGGATATGGAAGGGCAGGTGACGCATTCCGTTGAATGCAGGGCAGTGCTTCACTTGTGGAGTAGTTTGTGAGTCGTACGTCACGGGCTAGGGCGGGCCTGTAAAGTCCTGGGTATTAACAGCACCCAGGGAGGGGCTGAGTATTTTTACATTTGGGCTCATGAAATTTTTCAGTTCTTGCTCATGGTTTTTTGGGGGCAGCCCAAGCTGCTGAGTGACTTAATTCATGTGTGTCACCACAGTTTCTTTTCTTCTAAATGCTTCCCTGTATTTGCCTCTGCTGTCAAGAGAGAAGCCAAAGTCAAAACACAGCTCCAAATTCTGTGACTATGACTCCTCTGTGCTTTCTTAGCTTTTTGCTGTTACTGCCAGTGCTTTTCCTTGGGAAGAAACTTGCCTTTTGTCTTTCAGAAATTATCCTTTTGCTCCCAAAATATTGACTACCCCTCCATTCAGAAACAAAACAAAGAAACAAAAACCCTTCCGATGGGATAGAATTGTGGATTTCTTTGTGTGCTGGTCCTTTGTGCCAAGTGTCACTTAGGAACCAGAATGTGGGTTTGGTTGCTGGTGTTCTGAAAGCTGTGAATCAGCCAGCTTGCTCTTGAACGGCTGGGTCCTCCGGGGTAGTCACATTGTGCGATGCTCTGGCCTTGTCAAATYCTCGACCTCACCTGTATCCAGGAGGGAACGGGAGTAGGTGGGATGTCTCCTGTTCACCTCGCTGGACCCTGACCGCTTGCTGTGCGGGCCAGGTTCCAGTTTAGGGTGTAGCACATCATTATGCATCTGTCCTTCAGGACCGGGGATCCAAGTTCCTAGGGTGGGTCCCTGGGAAGTGGATTTGCAGTCCACGCTCATATCCTGTCAAAAACTGTTTGTCAGTCACTTCCCTTAGGCCTGATGCAGGAGTGTCGATGTTCTGGAATAGGTATTGGCATCCTGTCTGATGAAGAGCCCCTTGGACTGTCACCCATTTTTCCCTGGGGTGTGGAGGGACTAAACTGGGTATGTTCTTGGCTTAACCTTGCTCTTCATGGTCTTTCCTCAGCTGGGGAGTCCCCCTCGGCATTACGGTGGCTGCTGTTGCTCTGAAGAAGATTGGCTATGATGCCTCCAATGTTTCTGTGGGCTGGTGTTGGGTCAACTTGGATGCAGAGGATCGGGTCTTGTGGATGTTGTTAACGGGGAAAGTTTGGGAGATACTGGCCTACGTGACTTTGCCGGTGCTCTACATTCTCATCAAGAAGCACATTAATAGAGCGGTGAGTATTTTGCTGCTTTCAGCTTCGGTTACAGACTTGCTATGTGATTATATCCTCCCATGCTCTGAAGATTTTGCTGCATATTTCGCAGCTACAGAGGCAGGAATTGCTTCATATACCGCTGAAATGCATCTGCCACTGGGAGAAGCAGTACCTCTGATTGAGCAGCCTGCAGCATCATTACACAGTGACTTAGCACAAGAAGAAAGTAAAAGCCTTTTGAAAACTTAAGGGGTTATGGGATGTACATGAGTGAAATGTAAATCCTACAGCAAGAATTGAAACAGGATGTGAAAGACAAAATTCAGCTTAATCGGGCTTCCACAGTTCSACTTGTACGAAGCCTGAGTCTGGTGTCTGGACTTATCTAACCTCAGTCATTTTAGGATCTCTAATGATAGCTTGAGTTTATGAATACCTGTTTTGTACTAGCAGTGTAAAGCCCTCTTTGGGAGTCTGGGCACTATAGCATTAGGCACCGTATGCATACACAGTACAGGAAGACACCCTGTCCGAGGAGGGTTTCAGAGTTSAGAGGCTTATTTGCTGCTGTTCCTTGTGAACACAAAGAATCCAGGCAGCTAGGACAACATTTGCATAATAGAGAAATCTAGATTGAGAGTGGCAGAAGGAACTACGTTCAGAGATTCCTTTTTTCCTCTAAGTTGTATTAGGGGGGAAAAAAAAAMCCYTGGAAAATGCTGCAAACCTGCTTGCTGTGGTGAAGCTGTGGTAGTGGTAGTTAGGGATAAACACAAATCTGGTTAGGGCAGGATCCCGCAGACGAGTTGGAAGAGCAACGTAGTCTTAAGCAATCGTGGGAAAGGGGAGTTGGGAAGGGTTTGCTGGTGCCTGTCACCATCACCTGAYGTAAATCAGACAGGACTCCGTGTTCCGGCAGCTGACAAAGATAGCAGTGTGACTGTCTGGAAACCGGACCCCCCACCTGGCCAGGCTCTTACCCTCTTGCTCTGCCAGGCATTCCTGGGCACTCTCCTCTCCCTTTCCCATTCCCATTCCCAGCCCTGACCCTCTTACAGGAGCGGTGCTGAGGGCCAGGCAGTTCTCCCTCTCCATTCTCATAATGGGGGGTCTGAGGGCTGGGGCAGCAATACACGGGGCCATCTGGAGAATCTTCTCATCCCTAGGGATTTTGCCAAGCCCGGTAGCTTGCTTACTAAGCCTCTTTACCAACAGGAGGTCTCCCACTTCCTTGGAAGAGCAATAGGCAACCAGGGCTGGGTTTGGGCTGTAGTAATAGTGGCTGAAGTGGGTTTTGCAGTAGTGGCTCCGACAGTCTGAGAGGCAGGAGGAGTTATGGAAGTTGCTGTTGGGGGGGGGCACACGCAGGGTGTGTGCTGGGGGCTTTCCAAATGGAAAAGGCTGCGTGGGAGCGGATGGGAAGCTGCGCTGAAAGCCCTCAGCGGGGTTTGACTCGGGCCACCGTGCAGTGTTGTCATACAGCTCTGTCCCGGAGGAAGTAAAGTGTCAGGGCTGGGAGTACAGGAGCCAAGGAGAATACTATGCATCGAAGTTGTGTGTGCTCTGTAGCCCTGATGGTAGGAGGAATAGTTTTCTGCAGGTCAGCTATCCTGAGATTTAATCTCTTTACCCACATTAACATCCTGGTATTCAGCATCGTGTGTCCCAGCAGCTGCTCTGTGTGCTGTGTTGACCTGCTCTCCTCCATCCAGGAATCTGAGTGCATCCAGTAGCTTCTACCATAGGAAGGTCTCATGGGCCTTACACCTCCAACCACCCTGATCCAGGGCACAGATCCCTGATTTTTTTTTTTTTCTACATGTGCTGGTATAGAGAGGTTTGCTGGCTTGTGCAAATCCGTGGAAGCCCACCGCTGACAGTATATGGTCAGAAATCAGGCAGCAGGTTCTACACAAACATACTGAAGGACTGGTTCACATGGGCATAAATTCCTTGTGGAACTTGCTGGCTGTGGCCGTGGTGAAGGCTAAAATTTTGAATAGTTTGAGAAGGATGAGCCAGACTTCTCCCCATATATATAATCTATCAAGAGGCCTTCCCAAGCTCAAACCCTTTGCCATGCATTTACAAAGTGGTAAAGCCAGCAGCAATGGGGCCAGGCAACTGGCCCAGCAAAACTATTTCCTGGAGCACTGCAATTTTTTTTATTTTTTTTTTTACTTTGTTATGACCTGGTTTCTTGGCAACTGCATAGTGATGTTTGCTAATATAAAGATTTAGTGGCACTCTAAGGGCTGGATATCCTCTATTTGCTACTCCTTGGCTTCAGCAGGAATGTTTGCGTTAGCAAGGGCAGAATGTAGCTGAAGGCTGGTGCTCCTAACTGTGTCCCTGTTAASTTCCCGCAAGATGCAAAACTTGAGTTTGCTTTGGAAGGAAACCCTGGAGATAAATGTCCAATATGTGTAGCTTTTTGTTCACGTTTTTGTCTCCCTCCCACCCTCCATGGAAGCACGCAGCTCTCTCAGAGTATCGCCCCATTCTCTCAAGAGCACCTGCATTTCAGCCCCGGACTTCCATAGCAGATAAGAAGTTGATTCTCATCCCTGTCATCTTTATCATCCTCCGCATCTGGAGCACTGTGCGATTCATTCTGACTCTCTGTAACTCCCCTGCAGTGCAAAATTCAGTCCTGGTTGTCCTGCATGTAAGTATTTGCCAGGAAACGCATTAGAAGGAGGATCGGGGAGGGAGATAAGGCTTTGTTGCTCTTCATACCACTTTTTTTTTTGTGTCAGGATGCAGCGCGTGCCGGTAAAACAACACGCGTGTTGCCAGAGCCTCCGCTCCTTGCTGGCAGGCGCGGTCCGGGATGCTCAGCAATAGCATCTAGTGGCTACGGGCAATAACTGCAGTGGGAGCGTTGGGCAATGCCGGCTGCTGGCAGGAAAAGCGGGCTCAGGCCAGAGCCGTTGGGGGTCTGTCCTTCTGCAGGGCTCAGGCCAGAGCCGTTGGGGGTCTGTCCTTGCGCAGGGCTCAGGCCAGAGCCGTTGGGGGTCTGTCCTTCCGCAGGGCTCAGGCCGGAGCCGTTGGGGGTCTGTCCTTCCGCAGGGCTCAGGCCGGAGCCGTTGGGGGTCTGTCCTTCCGCAGGGCTCAGCCTGCACCTCCCCTAGACCGGGCTGTAAAACGGCGGCCCGCAACAGCCGTCTGGTCTGCTTTTGGGTGCAAGGGTGATTTTTCTGAACCTGTTTTTCTCATTTAGGTGGAAGTTGCTGACTSTCAGTTGGGCAGTACTGTAGCTGGTCTGACACGATGTTTGCTTTTCTCTGGGGGGTGCCTGTAGGAACGGCACTGATTAATTCCTTTCTTGCCCTTGCAGGGAATTGGTAACACGTTCCAAGGAGGTGCCAACTGTATTATGTTTGTCCTCTGTACGCGGGTGGTCCGGGCTCGGCTGTTTTCCTCCATTTGCTGTTGCCACTACGATGAGTTGGACTGGCCTTCGCAAAGATCAAACAGCTACTGGCAGCGCCCAGAACCCCACAAGAACAAGGATGTGCCGGGCCCTGAGCGGACGAAACCCCTGCTTCCCAGCACCTGAGCCTGGGCTGCCAACATCGCAGACTTGATTTCTTCTTTCTCGGTAAAGATCTAGTGTGAGTCTTTCCTCCTGCCCTGCCTGTGCACAGCTTCGTGATGCGAGGGGTGGGGAACGGCTGTCAGTAAGCAGTTGACTGAGAGGTGGGTTGCTGCTGCCGCCGTGGGGGTTCCCTGTCTACTCTCCATCAGCTCCCCATCGTGCTCCTTTGGGGCGAAACCATTTATAGAACCGATCCACTCGCCTTCCCTGTGAGCTGGGGTAGTGTCTGTTAGTCACTGTGAAATGAGGAAATAGACTGCAGTGCTGTCTGGCCCACAAGGACAGGACACCAGTGAAAACTGAAGAAGAGGAATTAGTGGCTCCTTTTCATGTAAAATACCATGCACGCATACATTTCTTCAGTACTGCACGGTTCAGATGTATTTAGTGCCCCAAGTATTCCTCATAAGGTAGTGCAATCCCTGCTGCCAGTCGTCATAAGAAGAAAACAGAGGGTAAGTGGTTCATCCAGGCTTACGTAGAAAATCTGTAGGAGCGAAAACCTGACAGAAGCTCTTCATCATCTCAGGTACAAGATTGGACACTGATGTCCTCGCACTGGTCTAGTTGTGTAAGCATCTTGTTTTCCTTGCGCTTGACCTCATGAGTGATAGTTGCAGAACATAGAGGGGTGTCAGACTTAACCCACTGAAGAGCACTTGAGGTTGGGGTGCTGTGTGGGCTTCTCTCTTGTGAGGCAGATACTGRTAGCACTCTCTTCGGGAACAGAGTGCAGCTGAAGGAGGTAAAAACCTAGAGCAGCAAAGCTGACTGCTTCGGTAAATGTAAACCGTGATGTGCGGGGAACTGCAGCCTCTTCRGAAAGAAAGGAAACCCTGCGTAGTTCTGCAGTTATACTTACCCTGCAGGACAGGCTCAGTRAAAAGGGCTGGGTCTGAAATGCAGCACGCCTGGCCGTGTCGTGGGGCAYGGCAGGGGCTGAGCATCCTGGGGAGAAAGCTGGGTGTTGGGTATGGTAGGTCTCTGGGTAGACCCCTCTCACRTACATCTGTTTCTTGTCCTCTTAGACCACAAAGTCCCAAAAAACAAAGGCTTTTTTTAAATCAATTGACAATTCTTTTTTAGTTTGTATAACACGTTTTTGCAAAAAGAACAGGAGCCTCATGGATTGCCTGGGGAGAGAGGGCGGCTGTCAGGCTCCCGCTGCTCCAGGCACCCAGCTGCTCAAAAGCTGCTGCTCTTAGTTTAACTTTAGTCATTTTAACAGCATGCAGAACAGTTAAATGATACAGTGGTATCATGGGACTGTAGGCAGAGGCGAGTCCCGTTATTTCCCGAATTAAAGACTTGGCATTAACTCTATTATTATATTAATATATTTAAGCCCCCTTGTACACAGGCTGTGTAAACTTGGGAAGGTGGAGTCCTCAAGAGCTCACTAGCCCATTTCATGGGGCTGTAGAGGGGCTCAGCTCTTTAGCATCTCTAGAGTCTTTGAAGGGTAGATGCAAGCATCTTATCTCTGGCATAGGTGGCTTCAAGAGGTTTTTCTTCCTTTCAAAAGGCTTTTTTAGACTTCTGAAAGCTAAGGAGCAACCTTGCTAGCTCAACCTCGTGTTAATCCCACGTGGCTTGGAAAGAGGAGCTACGTTAAAAACTTCTTGCAGAAAGGCGGGATAGTAAATCTTAAATTTCATGAGACTTAGAATTGTGCTGTGTTCAATTTTCTGGAGCCAGCCCCAAAGAGAGGAAGTAGAGTTGTCACCAACTTGGCTTAAGGGAAAACAAAACAAAACGCCACAAACACAAAAAAACACCCCCCACCCCCAAAAAAACCCTTAAAAAACTAATCAAAACAGATTCATTGTTCTCAGTTTGCCTTTTTCCATAACAGAGCTCTGAGAAATGCTTTTGGAGGAATGTGCAGCTCAACAGAATTACGTTTCCAGCTCCCAGGGGCTCAGGGAAGGATGCTGGTTTGTAAAGGCCAGCTACTGGCAATAGCACCAGTGCTGATACAAGTGGAAAGTCTCTGGCCATCTTCATGTTGGCAAGGACAGAGAAAGAAAAACAGCCAACAGAGAACCTCTTAGAAGTGTCTGTAGTTCCTAAYGCTGAAGCTGACTGCAGCCTAAATATAAACAGCGATGGGATGATAGGGGAGGGKGTGCGCAGAAGCGCTTGGCTGTTCCTGGCAGGTCCCCCTCAGTCTCCGGCGTGAAGTGCAAGTGCAGGGATGGTGCTGGAGTGCAGCTTTCCTTGCGGCCTCGGTTGTCTGTGAAGATGATTTGGAAYGCTCTCCTGTCAGGCATGGACTAGAGAATTTTAACTCTTGTGTTTCCGAAGGTGGCTGAGGTTGGGGTACCTGGCTGTACTTCAGGAATGGGTCCGTCGTGCCTGTTTTCAGCTGCTGCAAGGTGACATCCCGGTGGCTTGAGCTGCAGCAAGCCTGTTGTCCTGTCTCAGGGCAAGCCTGTGCGCGCTGGCCGCAGGAAGACGGGGCAGTCCTGGAATTTAACTGTGCTTCGTTTTGAGCAGGTGCGGGATCATCCCAGAGTCCCACAGAGGGAGCTAAAGCCTGGGGAAAAGCACCGCTGRAGTGGCTGAGCAAACGGAAGAGGTCCCGCTGCTCCTCGGCATTCAGATACCAGCTGCTTTGGTCTTGAACTTTGCTCAGGATCCTYTGGAAGATACTGTTTGGCTGTACTCCGACTTCCTGGTTTTCTTCCCTCCTTCCCCTCACCCTCCACTATAAATCTTAATTGTTTGGGGTTTTGCTTTTCTGTCTGACAAGGCAAATGTGTTGAGTTATGGGGTGAACAAATATCATGGTGACAGGAGAACTTTAGTAGCTGCTGAATAGGACTATCCTGGGCGTGGATTTCAGTCCAAGTGTGTGAGGTCTTCCAGGGACCTCCAGACTGGCTCCCGTTCTTCACTTGAATGTGGACAATAGTGTGCAAACGTGCTTGTTTTGTGGTGATGGATGATTCCTCTGGATGGTTTATTCCTCCTCCTTGGTGCTTAGGGGCGGTCGTCATCATCAGGGTTTGTGGTGGCAGCATGGTTATTGCCTCCTGAGGAAATCTGAACTCTGCAGACTCCCCTGGTGCTCGGGGATATCTGGGTGTACCACCCCAGCCTCCAGCAAGGACAACCCTCACCAGCAGCAAGACAGTGCCTGGCATGTGCTCCGCACTCCAGATGTCCTCTGCTGAAGCACGGGCTACAGTCTGTTCTTGCTTTGGGAGTGTTGTATCAGAGCTGGGGAGGGGATGGGTTTTTTGTTTGCTGTTTGGAGATAGTGTTTTACCTTATTTACAGCTCCTCACTTGCTTGTTTTATAAATATTTTCTCCAATTTTACAAAATAAAGTTTTGTTTCTTTACCAAGATGTTGTTCAAGCATGTTGTGATGGATGTCAGCACCTTGGAGAATTTGGATGAGAAACCGTTGCAAGATCTTCCTTCAGGTTTCTTTTGTGTCTAGCTTAAAGGCTAAGGCGTGTACAGGGAGACAAATCTTTTCTAGCTATCTGTAGATATGTTCCTCCTCCTGTCTTTTTTCATATGTATAGAAATGTAAATCTTTCATCAGCTTGAGCAACCTGTTCACCAGTATGTGTTACTATAGTTCATTCTTACTGGCCTATTGCTATGAACTGTGAAAAGGCCTCTGAGAGGTGAGTATGTGGGTCTTGTTTCCCTTAGGCTCCGTTGACTGTATGGACTGTGGCTCTCGGCTAYGTGAGATTACAAACACTACGTAATCATGAGATTACAAATTGCACTTTCTCCAGACGAGGCCAGGCTGTAAGGTAGGTGGGACGAATGCTGGGGGGAGCTGGTGCCGTCCCAATGCCCAAATAGAAAAAAATTCAAGTCATTATGGGGGAAAAAACCTGAGGCATGGGCAGGCTGACAGTTGAGTATCGCTTTGTAAGTTGCCATGTGATTCCAACCTGTGAACGAACTTTTCTCAGAATAGATTCAAACTTTGATGGCCCTCTCACAGGGCRGGAAGCAGCCAGGACCCCTGGTGTAGTAAGTGGTGCTGGACCATGGCTGTATTCACAACTGATTGAGCGACAGCGTCTGGTACTAGGGTTGCACAACGTTTCCCATCTGGGATATCTGCTTTTCTGTGGTTTATGACTGTGCCTCAAATTTAACTGGTTGATCTGGCCAGGCGAGGAGTCCGCATGCCGTAGACAGCAAGACAGTGATTGAAGGCGCCTTGTAGTATTTTGGCTACTCTGTCAGGGGGACTGGCAACGTGTGCTTTGTGTCAACACTGCCTTCTGACTGCATGACAAGCCTTTGAGAAAAATGTTAGCTTGCACATCAAAGGTTGTCCTTCAGTTTCTCTATCCTAAATATTGCCATCCCTSAGCACGTCTCTGCCACTTGGAGCTCCTCTGCTCAGTGAGCTCCAACACACGGACTAGGGGTTGATGTCCGARCGAAGGGCAGGGAGCTGAGCTGTGTGCTGGTTTCCAGTAACTCTTGGGAGTCTTTGAAGTTCACGGAGAGGTTTGAAGTATATAAAGACAGAAGGAGCTGTGTGTGTGGGGAGGGTGCTGGCTGCCTATTATGGACTATGGGAGTGGAGCCTGGGGAGGGGAAGCAAGAAAAGCTAGGTCTGCAAAGAGCAGAGCTTGTTAAATAACAAGAGCTGGAAGGAAACCAGGCTGGAAAGATCAGAAGGACTTGTGGCAGTTGGAAGTGGAGTTGGAAGTTTTAAGACTGGATAAAAAAGAACAGGCCTGCGATGAGAATGTTGAGTGGAGGAGAGTGGGCTGTGTGAAGGAGGCAGGAGTGGGATGCAGCTCTGGATTGAGGGGAGTAAAGAGCAAGGGGCTGTAATGGCTGGAGGGTGCTTGCCCACACTCTTTCCCCAGGCAGGAGTTGGTTAGAACTTGGTGAGTTCACCTCTCACTTACACATACTATCACTACTGTTATACTACTAATCAGTACTGTTGATACTGATTTGGTCATYGCAAAATCCTATTCTTTTTTTTCCCCACTTCGTCTTCTTCCCAAGACTCGAGTCTAATTGTGCAAGATGATCCCTGGCTTAGGAGTGAACCAAGGTTCTGTAGTACAGGAGGATTTGGGCGATGTCGGTTTTACTTTAAAACCTAGAATTTGTCTCCTTAACGAACCATCTATTTGCAAGAAAAGGRTAAATCTTCTTGTGGCTAAAGCAGAAGAGCATCTTAGAAAAGTAAGCTCTGGTTGTGGCACTAYYATCTTCTCTTCTCAKCATGAAGAACAGTTACAGAGATGAYACCAGAGTACTCTAATGCTGCCAAACCTGATGTTTCTAAGACTTACGGTTGCATAATACAGGTCACTCCTGCTCCTCAGAAGCAACATGAATGTCTGTTGTGCTGCACTGAATTCCACGTACCTTGTAGTCCGTGCAACCCTAACGGGAACCGCAGAAATAATGCAGAGTGGCAYGAGCTGGCAGAAGGCAGGTCTTGGCTAGCACAGTTGGTATTTCTGTCCTGGACAGAAAAATGAACCTGTTAAGGTCCAGGAGGACAGTGTGGGTATTTTGACAGTCAGATGCTTCTGCTGAACGAAGTGCAGATGGAGATTGAATATCCAAGCGTTCCAACACTTTCTGAAACATCTGGGTCACACAACCCTGCCAACAGAGAAAAAACTAAATGGTTCCCAGACTAACTTACCAGATCGTGATATGGTAAGTTTACAGATCTGTCTGCTCCTTTGACTTTATTTTGGGGATGCGTCTGTGTGGCCGACGCTCTTCTGAGATGGTCTTCAAGGGCAGCAATGGAAAAAGGAAGAAGGTTGGCAGGCTGCTACCCGGCATTGCCCTTCTGCGGCAAAAATAGGATCTCGTTTACTTCTTAGTTCCAGAGCCTCATGTCTGCTACTGTTCACCTGCAGAGTGCTTATTTATCCAGCAATCCCCTTCCGTATTGCTAGGGGATCAGAGTGCCATATCTACGTCTTAATTGGCTGGAAGCCATTTGTGCAGCTGATAAAGCAGTATCTGTATATGACTTATTTGCAGGGAAATAATTTGTTACTTAAATTATTGTTTCACCTTGAGGCCCAAGCTGTAGCTCAGGACTGCAAATGATATTGAATTAGCCTTGACTGAACATGTGATTCCTTCACAAAATGCAGGTGAAAAGGCTGCTCATGTCACTCTTTTGGACTTCTACTGTGGGATGTCTCCTAATAAGTCTCCATACCGCAAGCATTGCAATCGGCATACTGCAGCATGGCTGACCGCCAGCTCCTAATCTAACCATCACTTTTCTATAGCTCACTGCTAATGTTCTCCAGCAGATATATTCTCCTGGAAACTAAGCCTCCCCCCTTATTAATTTTTGCCAAAAATGTCAGGGTTTCATAGGATCCAGCTCTGAGCACAGCAATTGGGCTGAGTGTAAATGGTTTCCTGCACACATGCATGGGAAGACTTACCACGTGCTGGGCAAGTTCAGAGAAGATACAGAGCTGAGTTAATGTCTTCAGGCAAATGCACTCTGGGGTGAAGAGCAGATGTCAGCAGCTTCRTATGTGCTGTAGCTGACGTTGAAAATGTGCTTGTAAAATGCTTGTAAAATTTGCTCTCTTTACTTACTGGCTCTGTTCTTTGCCSAAGTCCAACAGGATCTCAGCTGCTGAAGAAGTTACACCCCTGCAGTTGCTTTGAAAGTGCAAGGAGAAGTTTTATTCACCATCCTGTCTCCCTTCATCGAACTCTTCCAAGATGATCCCAGTGCCAATTACTACCTCATGGATGTTGTTACCAGATTCTTGCTGCGATTGGCAAATACTCAAGGTGTTCTGCTGCCATAAGCAAATACTTTGGTGAAGGATTTCTGATGGCAAACATACATGTCCTGTTTGATTTCTGTATGTGTCAAGATTATTTTTTCAAGTTCAGGGAAGGAGTTTAAAGACCACTTTAGATAGAGAATTCTCCTTTCTTATAATTACTGAGCATCAAAGTGGCTGTCATTCTGCCAAGGGCTCCCAGAAGAACGGTACTGTCTTTAAAGAACAGGAATTTAATGAAAGAAGTTTGTCCTCCTTGCAACTTCCCCACCCCTGGGGCAGAATGGCTCACTTTCCACTTTCCCTCTTCTGGCCAAAGATCTGCAAAATCGAGAAGTAAACTAGTTGCTGAGTAGGCTATGACCTGTCCCGTTTGTTTTGGGGTGCTCTGAGCAATCTTTGAAGGCAGCATGGGAACAGCTGAGCTAGCTCAGAGTGTCTCGGTTAGTGCCAGCTAGTTACATTCTCTCAATGGGAACGCAAAAGAAGGTGGAGAAAGATGAGTTATGGGTGAAATGAATATTCTGGTTTGCATCTCTCTCCAGTTAAGACACCAGGTGATAGGTGGGACTGAAGCAGGAGTAGTTCCTGAAAGAGGCAGGAGTGTTCTTGAGGTGTGATCCACTGTCAAGATGTCCTGGCAAACAGCATCCTTGAGGACGTTAACGTACAACAAATGCAATAAAAGACAAATGACAAGAAGTCTAGGGACTAAATCCCACTACCCTGAAAGCAACAGGGCTCTGTTCCCCTTCCTGTTTTTAGAGTAGGATGCTTTCAYCTGGAGGAAGGGAGGCTGCAACCAGTCAAAGAATGCATGCGAGACACATGAACAACTCCTGTTGCTCAAGAGGACGCATTTTTCCAGCTGGCTGTTAAAGATAGACCCATAACAACACGGTTTGGTTCCGGTTTTTCCAGCTGTGGGAGGTATCTGTGAACTTTGCATTTCTCTGATAAACTCTAGAAATTGTAGTCGACTATTAACCAAGTCCCGTACTGTTCAAAGTAGTCTCATAATGTAGGAGGTTAATACTAAGCCAGCAACACGTGGTATACCTTGCATGTAAAGGGAAAGGAACTAATGTGCTTTGGTGGAAAAACAGTGTGTTCTGTGTGCTGTCAAAAACACAAATCTGAGAGGATGAACCTGCGAACTGCAGAAGTGCCCTGAGCAAGTCGGTCCGTGCAAGGTAGGACAATGAGCAGTATTTTGGCCCATGGGCAGATAATGCAATTTGGGGCTGCAGGAGGGTTAATACAGCTCAGTTTGATGGCTGTGGCCCATGGGAGCACCCTCTCTGTTGCCAAGGCTGCTCCCACAGAATGCCCCATTTTCCCTGGAACGCAGCAGTTGCCAGCCTCTCCAGCTGTGCCCYCCACAGCTGCCCATGAGCTGCAGCGTGAAGGAGCAGCAGCTCCATTGCTATAGACTCATCTGGTCCACGTATTTATAGCTGGGGGAAAACAGCTCATTTAGCAGCTTTTGCGATGCCTGCCCCTTTCTAGTAGGACAGATGAGCCCGTTTCCCCTGTAGCTAGGCAGCACTACTGTTTTGAGTCAGGATCTGGCAAAAGAACATCTGACCTACCAGCGACAGACTTGAACAAGGAAAAGAAAGAGAAGACACGAGGAAGTCACGCAGAGTAAGGGAGCGATCAGACGACAGCAACTTGCTTTGGCTGATAGAGCTTGTCGTTGATTGGAGGTTTTCTGAAAAATCACAGAGGGGGATTTTCTGTGTAGGGCGTTTCCATCCCCTGCATTGTCTGTTTTGGCTATAAAAGCCCGTCCTCGGCATCTGGGATTGAAACACCAAMATGAGGTTGAAAGGAGAGAAGCAGGAGAGCTCCGACTGCGATGAAGGTTCAAAGGGGGTAAGTATGCTGGACTCTGTACTTCCAACTTGAGCCTCCCACAGAGATACAGAGAGATCTGCAGATCTATTTGAGATCTGCAGGTACTTGTAGAGGAAGAAGAAGAGCGAGATCGTTTGGGCTAACGTATCCACAACTGGTCTCACAGGGAGAGCAGAGATGTGTATATTCTTCATCCCAGTTTATGTCTGTCTGCGGCGCAGTGTTGCACTGTCTCATGATTTCTCTCTTTGTCTGCAGCTGACCTACCATGTAACTTCTGTGTGACTTTCCACTTCTGTGTGCGAGTTTTCTTTCCCACTTCCTAATCAGTTTTAGGCTGCAGATGCTTCTGGATGGGGGCTGCCTTTTCACAGCAGCATTTTTGTGGAATCTCGCACAATGCAGTGCTCGTGTATGCCAGAGGTTTTCCTAAAAGTGCTGAATGTGAATAATTAACACCAGTGGCTTTTTTGAGCTCCTGGGATTTGTTTAATGAGAGCAAGGCTGCCTGCTTTTCATCACCGATGTGAGGATGTCAACAGTCTACTCCTAGAAAACGTAGCTGGAAGCCTCAGCTTCYTCCTGATCCTTACTCTGAGATCGACTTGAATTTTGATCTCCTGCAGTGCCTTAAACTCTGCAGATCTCTGGAGGTGAGCTGCTAGAGCTTCTGAGGAATATAAGGAATATAAGGAGTACCAGCAGCTATTTGGACAAATGTTTAATTAGGGAGATGACAGATCCTTCATGTGGGACCTGAGTTGMTTGCTAGGATGTAAAACCTTGCAGACATTAAGGCTGATGATGGTGCCAGAAAATCATATGCGTCTGAATGAAAAATTACTTTATTGATGCAGCAGCAATGAGATATATTAATGAGCTATAAAAAATAAACCCACCCCAAARCAGCTCAGTCAACACAGCAGGGCCAGCCTGAGGACTGAATAGTGACTAAATTGTTGTGCAAAGCGAGTTGCTTGTAATCCTGAGGACGGTGTACCCACAAACATGGTTGGTGTTTGATCCTACTCCAGATGGCAATTCCACCCTTCTGTTTATCCRTGAAGTGCTGCTCTTATACCCCACAACCAAGCCCTCACTGAGCTACACGGATGAGTTCTAATTGGCTTCGATGGCAATCGGATTAGATCCATAAACAGTTTGATCCTGAAATGTGGGAGGCAGAACAAGCCAGCGTGTGAACGCAGAACAAATGAACAGGAAAGGGATTTTGCCACTTCGTGCAAAATCTCTTCTTTTTAAAGCTTTCCTGTGCCAATATCCTGTGTTATTTCACTAACCAATTTGCATGTTGGAAAAAGAATAGTTGCATACAGCTTTTTTCCCTGTGGGGTGGTATTTTAAGAATAGCAACTTAAAAATTATTCATCATCCAAATGATCCATCAATACCAGGAAAGAGTAGAATGAATTACTGTAATGACTMTGTGCAAATCAAGGAGAACAAAATTAATTATAACGAAAACAACCCATTGGGCTTTCTTTATACAGTAACATGAAGTGAAAAACACAGAAGGTAAGTCTTAGGGTATTTCTTTATTTTTACTGAATGTCATTTATGCCTAAAAACCAAACCTGCTTCTAAGGTGTTGTTCGTCTGTTTTCTTTCCCCTCTGCAGAAAATTACACTTTTGCTTGTGCTGGTAGCACTGATATCTGCATTTGGATCTTCTTTCCAGTACGGCTACAACGTGTCTGTGATCAATTCTCCAGCCCCGGTAGGTCGGACTGTGGGCTGGACCATGACCTAGGAGCAGGTTTACGTGCAGAACGAGGCAGGAGCGTAAMGGTAGATTTTGGACGTTTGTGGGCAGATGCTCGTACTTCTCTGTGCTTTGAATCACCGGGCACCTGGTGAGAAGAGGTTCCCAAAGAAAGGAAAGGCTGTTAAGGTGTATTACKCTACTGTTTGGACTTTGTGCCTAGGAGAGATAGGGCATGAGAAATGCCTTCTCTTCCGGAAACCAGGCAAATCCCATGAGGCAGGATAACTTGTAGTAACAGTTATCTAGCCCAGGCTTTTCCATCCCTCTCTCTCGTTCATTTTCCAAAGCAGCCATTCTRTTTTTTATCAAGACATTTGTGTAAAGCTTTATGGCATTTGTTGTTAACTAGCTTTTACAGCATGAAAATTTTACTTACTGTGCTAAACGGGCTGTGTATTTCATTCCAGTACATGCAAGACTTTTACAACCAAACCTACTTCARCAGGAGTGGAGTGCCTATGGACAGTGGCTTCCAGACGCTGCTCTGGTCTCTTACCGTGTCCATGTACCCTCTGGGTGGCTTTTTTGGGTCCCTCATGGTGTGGCCTCTGGTCAACAATTGTGGCCGGTACGTGACAGCGGTGTGTGACTGTTAGTGACATCCTTCACTAACAGTTTGCTGGGTTCGGATAAGACTTGCCTCACCGGTTGCTCCAGCTTGGCAAGCCCGCGGCATGACTGTGTCACACATCGTGACTCTAAGGCGGATGGGCCCGTGATTAGTTACTGGAGTCAGCAATACCTGTTGTCTCCCACATGTAGAAGAATTTATCTGGTTTCAGTACGGTCAAGGCCATGCTGTATGCTGGGCACGGAGCCAGGTAGGGAGCAATGATGGAAGTCCTGGGCTGGGATCTGAGATCAGGCAGAGCTTCTGCTGCTCGGGTTTCCTGGGAAACTTCGGTTCTTTCTTGAAGCCTTCATTCCCTGCAGGAAAAATGGGACGGTTGCCACTTTCTCTTTGATTAGTCTTTGGGATGGTGATTCATGTGAGTTTTGGACAGTATAACACAGAGGGGATCTATCTGCTCCTGGAGCCTTAGGAAAAATGAATCTGCCTCCTTCTCTATTACTTTGCAGAAAGGGCACTTTGCTGATAAATAACGTCTTCTCCATTGCTGCTGCAATCCTTATGGGAACCTCAGAGCTAGCAAAAACCTTTGAAGTAATCATCCTTTCACGTGTTCTCATGGGAATATATGCTGGTAAGTGAGAGGTTGGATGGTAAAGGGAGAGCAATAAATACGTTCTTGGCTATGTAAAGGTTTTTTATTTTCACAGCAGATGGTTTCACAGGTAGCACATTTTAGCCACACATCTGCATAACAATGCTGTAGTTGCTTGAATAACTGTTGTCATCTGCATGTTGCAGAAATACTAAAGATCTCTAGTAAACAATGGCAGTGAGTCTGGAATTTAAGACATACAGAGGAGATGTGTATCTGTWGATGCAGCTATCCTCTGTAACAAGCATCTGCTAGGCACTGGAGCTCCAACAGCCAGGAAATCTGATGATGATAATCTGTTTTCCCAGACATCTTAAAGCAGACAGCCTAGGGTTTTTTTCTTCCTTTGTTTTTTTGCTTTTTAACATAATCAGAAACATAATAATCCTTCTAAGTCAAAGTAATTGGAGACAATGCCAGATCCAATAATCCAGTCTGGGAACTGACTGTTCTCCCTGCAGGAAAAAAGAAATGTTAAAAGGGAGAGCAAAGGGTTCCGAGCCACTGGATTTACTGCAATGATAGTGGGAAGCCAAGGAGAAGGGTGTGAGAGTTGCTGGTGTAAGTGGCTGTATTAGAGCTACAGTGATGTGGAACAAAGAGAAACCCAGAATGGCTGGGAACCCCCTGCAGTACTGTACTGAGCGTGTGCACAGCCAGCTTGACAAGGGTCCTCACAGCATTTAGGCTCAATTAATTGGCTTTGGGGGGACGAGACTGACGTGCTGCATGGTTTATTAATGAGTTGGGGTATCCTGTAAAGATAAAACGAGAAAACAAGAAACTGAAAGAAGAAAACAACTTGGTCTGTAACGTGCAGCAATGGCAATCGGTGAGCTAAGGCAGGACATTTATCTAGTCCAATGGTTTTGGTTTGGCTTTTGACTCTCCTAAGCCTGGCAGCTGCTCTTAGCATTGGTTCTCTGAATAAATACTAAGGGACCTGTTAAGTGTGATCCCTCTTTCCAGTTATTTATAACTGACAAAAGAATCTGGACTGGCTGTCCTGACGTGCCCTTCACAGCTTGACCTCCCTTGAACTGGGGACATCGTGTCTGGGGAGGGGAGCTGCTGAGCCGAGGCAGCCTGCTTCGGGCTCTGGTAGGATCCAAGGAGTCACTGCTCRTACGTTTTAATCTGGGCAGTTAAAAGGCTGGTTATAGTGTGAACTTAAAACACAACACCTCAGGARTTTAGTTTTAGAATGTTTTCTAGTTGCTTTCATACTTGTTTCCATGCCTTTTGGCTTGCAGATAACAGCTTGATCATCTTTGTAACTCCAAGCTCCTGAAGGCCAGGAACTTTAGAGGTGTAAGATAAGAGTCTCATGTGGTCATTTGACCCCAGCAGTTTGGGTTTTGCATGCCAGGATTTACAGCGTAAGCATGGGAGCTGGCAGCTCTCTGGGGTTACTGTGGGTAACCATGCAGTGTTACTCAAAATAACCTGTCTCCTTAGTGTCCTAGWAGAGTAGAAATACCTATTCCAACATGCTACCTGTAAGATACCTCAAACCAGCAAAGCTCTCCGCAAAGCGTTACTGAGCAATTAACGGAGTAGTGGATTTTTAAAAGCCAGCAAAAAGTCGCATCCTTCCACCCTCACGTCAGCTTGTTTGGATACTGATTTCTTTTCTTGTTTTAGAAGAAGTAGAAATTCCTCCCTTACACTTTGAGTTTGTTTCCAARCCTGAAGTAGCACACAATTTTTCTTTGCATATATTGTGTTGAAGTACTTAGCAGACCCTGCTGGGAGAAAGCTAATTTAGGAAGATGAACACTGAGAGCCCCCAGATCATCTGCCAGCTCTGTAGGCAAGACAGGCTRCCCTTAGCCTTCTTGGACTCCTAAAAGGCTTTGCTGCTGAGCAGTTAACAGGCTAGACCCTCAAAGCACCAGAAGGTGGGCAGGTTGCACTCCTAAGGCCCATCGTACACACATGGTTGGTTCCCTACTGCATTTCAGTTGAAATGGGTGAAACAGTCCAGGGTCCTTGAATTAGCTCCAGCATGGGAATACCTCTGCAGCGTAGCCACAGAGACGATTTCTGTCKTAAGTTTAAGATATGTGAGTGTAATATTGACAGCCTTGGTGAAGGGACAGCATTACTTATGGACAGAGGTAGTGGGACAAACTTCTTTCTCTAACGGCTCCCGGAGAAAGCTAGATTCCTGGGCACCAGATGCAGTGATGGATTTCRTACCTGACCACCTACTGAGTGAACCAATACCATGTGTGTTTTGTCCCATGTTCCACTGAAGAGTGAGGAAAACATACAGAGCTTATTCACTGGCCAGAAGATGACATTAAATCTTTAGCTGGAGCAGAAGGGTTTGAGTGTGAGGTTTCCATATGTCCTGTGGTCCAGCAGGGATCACTTTGGTCTCACATGGGAAAAAGGCAATTTACTGAAGATGATGAGTGTGCTGACATCAGCTGCATGTCTAACATTGTTCTCTAAATACTAGGTCTGGCCTCCAATGTGGTTCCCATGTTCCTTGGAGAAATGTCCCCCAAAAATCTGAGAGGTGCTATTGGGATAGTACCCCAGCTCTTCATCACCCTTGGGATCCTTGTAGCTCAGATCCTTGGTCTCAACAGCATCCTTGGGAATGCTGAAGGTAAAGCCTTGGCTTGGGACTTTTCTGTGGGCTCCACTGGGGAAAGATTTCTCACAGTTGTCATCTTATCTCTCTTGTTGCAGGCTGGCCCGTACTGCTGGGGCTTACTGGGATCCCATCACTAATTCAGCTCCTTATATTGCCCTTTTTCCCTGAGAGTCCCAGGTATCTGCTGATCCAAAAGGGCAATGAAGAGCAAGCACGACAAGGTACAGCATCATCCTTTAATGAAAGGGGAGGTGGAATGGGATAGATCTGACTGTGGGACACRACTGACAGCAACCAACAGTGAAGCAAGCCAGTGTGAAATTTTTCATTGACRTGTTGCTGGTCGATGGAATTCCTGCAGCACTGCTCCTTTCTCTGCATATGTGAATCCCTGACTTCCCACCATGGAAGCACTGCTGCCCATATTGTTCTGACTTGATTTGAAGCAGGAGAGCTCACTGTAGACCTGTTCTCTGGGGTCCATAACTCACCTTCCTCTCCCAATTAGCTCTGCAGAAGCTGAGAGGCTGTGATGATGTGGAYGATGAGATGCAAGAAATGCGCCAAGAAGACCAGTCAGAAAAGGAGGAAGGACATTTCTCTGTACTCAGCCTGTGCACCTTCAGAGGCTTGCGATGGCAGCTCATCTCTATCATTGTCATGATGATGGGCCAGCAGCTCTCTGGTGTTAATGCGGTGAGCGGGAAGGCATGTGGGAAAGGCCAGTGGGGACTTCAATGGATGRTGTGGGGCAGTGCTGACACAGGAGTACCCCTTCATCAGGGGCACTGGTTCTGCGTCACGTTGTGGTGGGTTGACCCTGGCCAGTTCCAAATCCAGTACACACATGTACTAGGTACAGAGTCAAGCTGTCCTGTTAAGGATAGTTTGGACATTTTTAGAGTAAGGTGCTTGTGCCTGGATCCAAACACCAATGTCTCCAGAAATGAAAGAATTCAGTTCTCAGGCTTCTGTGTGCCAGTTCCAGGATGTAAAAGCAGCCAGAATGGGATTCCTGTGTTCTGCCTTTGGCCACATATAAACACAGCTGTGGTTTTGCTGCAGGTCTTCTACTATGCAGACAGAATCTTCCAGTCRGCAGGTGTGGACAGCAACGATGTTCAATATGTCACTGTGTCGATAGGTGCCATCAACGTCGTCATGACTTTGCTTGCTGTAAGTTTCTATTAGGGCTCTTCGAGTTCCTTGTCCAGTCTCCCCTGTCTGTCACTGTTTAAATTAGGTTGTTATTTACACGTACCGTGAGTTGCTTTGCACAATAGATGCCCTGCAGTGCGCCTTGGTTGAAGGCAGCTACGTTAAAGTGATTAATCATGCTGATTTCTCACATGCCTCAGAAGTTTTCAACCCCTGGTCTCCAGGCTGATATGCCCTCCTCTTGCTGTCCAGTGTTACCAGGCAGGGCTTCCACGCAGTTCTCACCGGGACTGGCCTGAAGAATGGCCTGCCTCTTCTCTCGGAGTTATTGACACATCCAGCTTTTTGCAGTTCCTGGGTGACTTCGTGCACACAATCCATCAGTAGAGGGTGGAAATTTCACTGACTGTCTTAAAAGACAAAGACTACCTTAATAAACTTTTCTGGAATAAGTAGTGCTGTGCCCCAGGTGTCTGGTCTCTCACCCTCTTCTGTCTCTTTCAGGTTTTCATCGTGGAATCCCTGGGGAGGAGAATCCTTCTTCTTGCTGGCTTTGGATTGTGCTGCGTCTCCTGTGCAGTGTTAACCTTGGCCCTCAATCTCCAGGTGTGTAGTTGAATGGCTCCGGTGATCCTACCCGTGCATTGCTGGACCTCCCAGGGAACAGGCCATTGGTATATTTTGAAGTTGCTTCTACACCCTGGGCAGGAGGGGACAGTATGAAAGGTCTCTGTAYTTGTATATCTACCTAAAGCAAACCCAGGAAAAGCTGTGATCCTGCTTGTCTGAATACTACTTCCCTGTCATGTTCATAATACCCGTTACACCTATTTGTTGGAAGCAAGGATCATACCCAGGCTATGATTTTCGTGGCTAAGCATGGACATGTCTGGCAATGGAGGGTGACACTGGCTTTAGAATGCCTTCAAATCTTACTACAAATAGTGCCTTGAAAGTGTTGGTGATGTTCAGATAGGAACCACATCTAACCTGTGCTTAAATTCTTCACAGACTACTGTCTCATGGATGTCTTACCTCAGCATAGTGTGCGTCATTGTTTACATCATCGGACATGCTATTGGAGCCAGTAAGTATGCAGAGTTTAGTCCAGTCTCCTCCACAAGCTGGGTAAAACAAAGTGTTATGCTGAATTTCAAAGCAAGAGCTTTGTGGAGCTAATCCGAGGAGATAAATGTTGTCTCTGCGTGGCCATGCACCTTGTTGTTTGCCAGCTAGGCTTACGTTCCAGGGATTTGCTGGCTGTGCCCGTGAGGCAGGGGCGCATCTGGCTTTCAAGAGGAGAAGCAAAGGCACAATCATGCTTGTGCCTGAGATTCCCCCAGTAAGATCTGGAGCAAAACTACGCCGAGATAGGGAGCCCTCCCAACTGGGCAGAGATGTTGCACGCTCGCATCTATAGGCAACAAATCAAATTAGAAGCAACTCAAATTATACGCGTGGCCCTGCGCATCACTTTGCAGAAAGGAGATGTGCAGATAGATGTRGATATTGGAAAGGCTTTGTCCTGACTCAGCTTCTTAGCGTGGTAGAGTGGTCTGTTTAGCTTGGAAAGCCCTGCCAGACCCTTGCTGGATGCAGCAATGCAGTTTTGGAACTCCCGTAGAGGTTTCACAGGCAGATGGAATTACATACAACCTTTCCTTTTCCATTTATGCCATCAGGGAGATTCAAGCGCCGGGGCAGGGAGATTGCTGGAGGGAGACCACCAGGCCAGCTGGACCTGTGGCCTGACCCCGTTAATGAGAACATGCTCCATTTCTGCTTAACCGAGCCACAGGGCAGCAGTGCCGGGCACGGGCCTGAGGGCTTGTTCCATGGGTCATTTTTCCAACACCTGCATGTGTTGGGGTGTTTCTTTGTTTTTCTTTTCTTAAGCAGCAATCACTTGCTTAGCTGCTGCTCATAGGGTGCTCTCTGGAGAGACAGTTCATGTGTATCAATCTTATTTTACAAATTGTGCAGGAGATGGGTTCATGGCTAAGGTGCAGCCACAGGAGGGAAGAGGTTGATTGCTGTGTGTGAGCTTAGGGAAGTCATTTAGTTGCCCTGTTTGTTTGTTTGTTTTTTTTTTTGTTTAATCCCTTATTTGATTTATTGGTCGTTTCTAAACACTAGTAGTACAGAAACCATTGCCTGCCACGCAAATGAACAGTATAATCTAGGAGTTCAGAGTGGGGGAATTGCCTTGGGATTTCCAAATATGCAACTACCTTCCAGGTCCAATTCCCTTTGTGATGATCACCGAGATGTTCCTGCAGTCATCCCGGCCTGCAGCGTTCATGGTGGGGGGGTCTGTGCACTGGCTGTGCAACTTCACCGTGGGGCTTGTGTTCCTCTACATGGAGGTAAGATGCAATCACACGACGGGGCAAGACTTCCGCTTAAAATTAGTATCTTCACTCCTGTGTTCTTACAAGAGAGCCTTTTTAATCCTGTAAATGCCCGAGAGAGAGCTGTAAATGCCCAAGTTGGTTCCCAGTACCTGTATTCAGGATTATATATTAAGGGCAAGAAACTGATGTTAATCAGCACTTTTTTATCACATYTGTCTGTTGCGCATGCTTGAAAAGAAAGCAGTTATTTTTCCAGGTGAATGTCTGATCCTGAATTCAGGAGCATGGAAAAGATTGCAAATTACCCATCTTTCATTTTAGCCAATTTTAGCTTTTGGTCTCTAGGTCACCAGTTGAAACTGATGCCCAGCAGTAGTGACCCATAAATTGCTACAGTAGGTGATTTTAGCCTGGGCAAAAGGGAGCTGGTGAGTTTAGGTTGCTTTATGTAACAGACCCTCACCTTCCTTTTCCAGTAAATCCATGGTGGTTTCCAGTAAATCCATGGTGGTTTCCAGTAAATCCATGGTGGTGATACGAGAAGACAGAATCTAGAACCACCCCTAACTTCTAGTTGTTCAACTCAAAATATGCACATCACTGTGGCTGCGTGTTTGTGGTTTTGTTTTTGGTTTTTTTTTTTTTTTTAATAGCTATTGCAGGGTTCAGCATGCCCAAATCATGTAATGCACACAACTGGAGTATTCCTCTGATCCCTGCTCTGTCTTCTTTCATTGCCCTAGGCTGGACTGGGGCCCTACAGCTTCCTCATCTTCTGTGCCATCTGCCTCGCCACTATAGTTTACGTCTTCTTCATTGTTCCTGAGACAAAGAACAAAACCTTCATGGAAATCAACAGGATCATGGCCAAGAGGAACAAGGTGGAGATTCAGGAAGACAAAGAAGAGTTTGAGGATTTCCACGCTGTCCCAGGGTGGCAGGCAGAGAAGAAAGAAATCTCCAGCAGTGACCTGTGACCCAGCCCAGTGTTTGGCCTGGCCCAGACGTTTTTTCAGGATCTGTTCAGCAGGAGAACATCAATTCATCGTTTGATACTGATTTTTATTCAGATGTTCTGCAAAGTTCCCACAGCAGGAGTATCCAAATAAGCCATTATGTCCTGAGAGCGTTATCGTTGTGAGTAATTAGCAGAACCATTCTGCTTCATGGCATAGTCACTGCCAAGGCAAATAACTCACTCATGGTATTTGTCACAGGGGAAGGGCAACATCCTCAGCCAGCTCAGTTCCTGTGATCAAGTAACCTATGTCATAAGGTGATGTATGTCCCTGATGTCCTGACTGAYAAATCTCAGGTGACACAAGCCAGCTCTTGGGTTGGGTTTTGGTCAGTCKTGTGCAAGGAGCGCACTATGTTCCTCTGAGGAACTGTCATTCATGTGTTTGAGGGTCCAGCATGAGTGATGCCAGGCCTTTGGTGGTCTGGGGTGGGGAGAGTGTCAGTTGTTCTGAGGTACTTCGTTAGATGGGCTGATAATGGCATTTCTYCTGTCAACTCTTGTCCTTCCTTTGTGTACTTCAAAGGACCGCTGAACTGGAAATGCAYATCACTATAATCTCACCCCCGCCCTGCTCGCCCAACTCTCACCTTCAGATCAAACCTAGTCCTCAGCTGTTGCTGATGAGTCCTTCCAAAGCCTTATGCTCGAGGTCAGGAATCATCCATCTGGCTGATGCTTRTTCACAGCCAATTTATACCCATTTGTTCCAGGGGCACTCTAGTCTTTTTGRACTATTTAGCTCCTTTTACTCCCTAGTGTTTACACTTCAGKTGCCAAACAGCAACAGTCCCGCTCTTAATCCTTTAATAACCCCCATATCCCTACTCTGTACACATGACCCAGTTGGAGCTCATTCGTCCCCTAGAGATACATGGTTTTGAACTCAGAAAGAACCTCCCTGCTGCCTTGTGGGAGTCAAATTCAGGTTGATTCCTGTGCAGTGGGCTACAGGTTGGRGCCTGTGTTTGCAAACCTGTCCCAAACTTGTCTTTAGCTTCTCACATTGAGTTGCTTAAATTTTGGTTTTGAAATAACTCAGCTCTCAGGTACTTGAAACCACTTGAAAAAGTTTTCAAATGGTTTAGAGCTTGGTCCTTCTACTGGTTTCTGGTTGTGTCCCCTAACGGCACCATTCCACGTGGAGGCTAAATTGGTTTGTAAAAGCTCTGAGTCTGAAGGACTAGTGCTGACTCTCAGAAGAAAGTAAAGCGCACACTGATAAAAATGAAGGATTTCTTAAAGTATTTATTAGTTTAAGGGGTTTGGGGGTTAATTATGGCATAATTTAACATGAGGAAATTCAATTTAATTAATTGTTATGCGGGGCTGCTGCCCTCTGTTTTGAAAAAAGCAGAATTGTAGAACAGCCTGGCATGGATTTTGTTGTTGATGGAGATAGCCCTTCACATGATTTACTTCAATCTTAGAAGATGAGTTTTATACCTGCCCTCAAACTTGTGATGTATACATGTTGAAACAGAAGTTGTTTCCATGCTCAGTCTYTACATCCATTTACAGAAAAGAAGGCACGCCACTGATCAAAGCACAGTGATTGCATAGGACCTGCAAGGGCTTTACGTACCCTTTCCTATGCAATGCATCTGCAGGGGAAGGGGTGGTGATTTGATGGTGAGAAATGGGAAGGAAAGACACGTGCAGAGAAGATGATGAGAAACTGAGCCTGGGTGAAGGATGTGAGACAGATTTCACTTGAGAAAGTGGCTCCTTTGACCAAAGACAGTGGCTCTTTGGCATGTAGGAAGATCTATGTATGGGGACCTAAGTCAAACTCCTGAGAGGGATGTGACAATACAAGGTGTTGGGCTGTGCCAAGTTCCGCTCTATTCTTTGCCTCTGTCCCACTGATGGAGGCTTTGCTCCCATGTACCTACTTGGAAAAATGACCTGGAGCACTAGCAGGTGCATAGTGAGCATGTACAAAGCAGAAGGAGCAACAAGCAAATAATCTACATTTTCCTCCATTTCCCCAGCAAGCAGTTTGGATTGTTCTGCTGCCTTAAAAAAAAAAAAAAAAGTTGGGGTCACTGACAGCTGGTGTCAGACTCCAGAACCACCCCCCCCAAGAGGGTCATGGAGGTTTCTCCCCATGCTATGATATCTCCCTTCAGTTGCCCTGGTTTGCACAGTGCAAGTGCCCGAACGTCTGCGGGACTGAGAACTTGGCTCCACAGGTTCACATGAGTCATCCACCCTGCAAAACCATTGGAGAACGTCCCAAGAAGAGTGTCTCTAGCTTTCCCAAGGACAAGCGTCCCTCCAGCCTGGCTCACGTATCCCTTCTGGATGCTCTTTGCTTTACCAGCTGCTCCATTGAGCCATAAATTTGCCATTCCAGACTGGGAGGCCCATGCCATGCAGTAGTGCAGCCAATCTTGTGCCTTGTGGTACAGGGGRAAGCTGATGAAGTGGCCTCCTATCCACAACCCCACCTCTGTGCCCACGGTCATCACTAGCTCATTATCCCTCTCCTGTGTGGAGTAGGAAAGAATAGTCTGACTGCCAGCGTGCTGGGCTTTTGCCCAGAAACATAAGGTGAAGGCTTGGAGAGACATATCGTGGAGGGGATGAACGTTGACAAAACTCTCAATGTTTTCCACAGGAAAGTAGAAAGCTGGAAAAGTGCTGGATTTAATACCTGAAATAACCAAAAAAGCCAGCTGTTACACTTCCTGCTGTGCTTCTAGATCAGCCCAAATCCTGAAGAATACCCCCCCCAGGAACTGCCAGGGCTGTGGCAGTCTTAGCTGTCTTGAGCCACAGTTACTGGCATGTGTCGTACCAACAGGGAAGGGACTTGACATGATGAAAAGCTTAGCTCCCTCACCTAACTGTTTGGGAAAATACAAACAGCTTTTTTTTTCCTTTCTTCATCTTTTCTCATCTTGTGTAAAATAGAGACAATGATTATTKATCCTAGGGGAACTGTGAGCTTAAATCCCTCACTGTTTGTAAAAATGTGCTCACATGTTGCAGGAGAAAGCTGCAGTTGCTGTGAGAGTAACTARATTAGGGCTAGCTTTAATGATGCTGTAGTTGAAGAATTTCCATCAGCAGAGCTAGATATGGGAAAAAATTCTACCTGCACATATCAGTACCAAACCTATTAATGATTTAGGCCATCAAGGACAGCAGGGCATGGGGTCTTCATCCTTGGAAGGTAAGCTGTACTTAAGAATAGACGTGTGTTTCTTACCCATGTGGCTCACTCCATTCAGCATCTCTCTCTTCATGTCCTGGAGCTGCATCTGGATTTGTTCCAGTCTGAGGTTGAATTCTTCTGGATGGCATTGTTCTAGAGCAATCAGACAGCTGAATTTACAGAAGGCCAGGACCTGCACGTGGTAGATTTTCTGCTTTCTAGTTTGTAGAARGTTTGGGGAAAACCTTTTGTTTTTAGAATGCAGCGTCTCACCTCCATATGGTGCCTGGCTAACCAGCCAYGCCAGAGCTGTTTCTACAGTGGTTGGTGCACCTCAACCATATGGACACAGACACACCTGAACCTAGTATTCTTGTGTGGTGCCACGTAGCACCACTTATCTTGGGACATCTGTGTGACACTGTCGCAGTCAAAACAAGGGGCTGGCACACAACCTACAGCCACCAGCGCACCAGTAGAAGGAAGATGTGTCGGCAGGGGACAAAGAGGCACATGGGCCATCTCCACCCGCTCTGCAGGGACACTGCCACTCCTGGGAAAGGTGATCTCCACCACGCCTTGCTTAAGTGATTTGCAGCTTAACTCCTTCCACATAAGTTTCTTGCCCCTCCCGGGGGAAAGCCTGAGTCCTGCCTGCTGACTCCCTTTACCTTGGGTGAGTTTGGCTCTGAAGGAGGACTCCACCACCCGCCCGTTGAGGGGCTGAGCGTGCCGGTAGTCATTGCGCAGGGTCCTGTTTTGCCAGTCCAGCAAGGTGTTCTCCAGGAGGCTGATCTGTGAGCAATGCAGGCTTATTACYGGGGGCAGCGGGAACAAGTTTTGCCTAGAAGCGCAGTGCGGATCCTGCAGCTCAGGATTAAACCTRGGAATTTGTTATAGAGGAACCCACAGGGTCTCTTGCTGAGTATTAGCAAGGGAAAGGAACAGAACATGAGGACCTTTATAAGCTAATTCATGATAAAGATATTTTGCCTGAAGGGAGTTTCTAATACCTGCCTGATGGTATGCATGGATGGGGATTTTGCTGCTTTTCTGTAGCGTATTGCTTTCTCACAAGTGCCTACTAGCCTTCCCCCTGCCAAAAAGAGTATTTCTTTTTCAAATGAGAACACGCTGTGATCCTCCACTACTGCAGTCTCCACTTTATCTTGTTCTTCTCCTGGAAGAAAATGTTTCTGATGCTTCTTTTTCATTAAGGAAGATGAACCGCTCTGCAAGACTCGGCAGTAAGCTGATTTTACTGGTGTTACTTATTTCCCTGCTAAAGCCTTTGTCCCGACAAGGCAGACAGAGAGAAGAGGATCCTGCCATGTGACAGTATTCAACTGCTGGCACGAGTGGGTTGCTGCCCAGTGCTCCTGTGCCCTCAGCAAGCTCCTCTSTAATGCCTCTGCTGAAGCCTGGACAAACCCTCCCGTCTCGCAGCCAGAACTCAGAGCAGGCCACTCCTGAAATGAGCCAATCTAGCTGCACAGTGTAAGTGTAGACAAGAAAAAATCTGAAATTCTCTCCTAAAAGTGGGCCAATTAGTCTGTAATTATTTTAATATTATGGCTCTTATATTTTTTGCGGGGTTTTTTGGACTCTCTTGCAGTAGTTTTTGCCTTGCTCATTCAGACTGGTTTCTTCTTTTTTGTAATGCTTCAGTATGGTTGAGCTTAACTGAGCCGGGAGCTTTGTTATCGCTCACCAGACCTCAGGTAAACTGCTGCTATACAAAACCTGACCCTTGCTGTGCTGTGGCATCACTGTGCCATCACACCTGTAATTCCAATTGCTTAGGAGTCTATCCCAAAAGCCCTATATGAGAAATGCCCTATTAGCTCCTCCGTCAGGCTGTTCCCAAAATCCCTGGAGGACAGAAAAGGAAACTTTTCTGTGTGGAAAGGTGAAGCGTGGAGGAAAGAGAAGCTGCTCTGTCTGGGAAACAGCTGTCCCTTACCTGTGTGTGTGACAGGAGAATCGGAGAATGAAAGATGGTCCAGATCACACTCTCGGAGCAAGGTGGGGTTGTCAGTGAGCCCTGGTACCTGTAGAAGTGTGAGAGGTTTTCTGGCAGCATGGCTTGGACATCCAGAGAAATGAGCTTTGTTGATTGACCTCAAAAGGAAACAGARAGACAATATTAACAATTAATGGGGAGCAAAGAGAAAGGCGAGTGGTGTTAGAGCTGGGGTTGGCAAATCACTTTGCCCAGAGCACTGGTGCATTCGACCTTTGGCAGAACTGGATGAAGGTGGAGGGGAGTGAATGGTCCTTTCAGTGGATCTACAGTTTGTCATTCTGGGGGGTCCGGGACGCGGTGGGCAACTGCACCTCACTGCTCTGCCAGTAGCTATTAGTCCCCCCAAGAAGCAGAGTGTATCAGCGCAGCACCTGCTATCTGGGCGTACAGACTCCAGGATCGTAGGGAGTTATTTGATGGTGCTGCAGTGTGTTGCATAGAGCTACCAGGAGTATGTTTATCGCTGCCTTGAGCATCTTCCACCCCACCCTGCTGCGTGGGCTGCTGTTCGAGACGCGTGGGCAGGGATGGCGTGAAGTTGTGCGTGGCTTGAGGATGCTTGGCCACGGAATTGCAAGCAAAGCAGCAGCAAAATGTCTGTCCCCGGACCCAGTACATATGTACAGGCTTTGAGAATATCAARGATGGAGAAAGGCGTTCCCAGGTCTTACCTGCAAACCTGATTTTTGCCAGTTTGGAAATGAATTCACTGTAGTAGGTATTCTCGAAGTGCCCATCCTAAACACAACACAGAAACTTGAACAAAAGGTTAGTGACCTGCCYGTTCTATACTACTAATCAGCTTGGGGGACTAATTGATGAATTGGGAGACAAAGAGAACAAATACTATCGCAGATCTCTTAATAGGCTGGACAATCCTAGGCATGATGAGGTATGTACACATGGATCTCGGGTAGAATAGTGAACTGCAAGGATCCTTTTTCACCACTTCTAAATCCACACCAAATCAAGCGTTCCCATTTGCAAAGCAGAGGAAGAAGGCCTTGAGGTACAGCAGGGAAAACCCAGCTGCCACACCTGATAATCCATCTGTACTTCTTACGGGGCAAATTTTTCTGGGGCTCCCAGGTTGTATTTGGCTGGTATTGCRTGAGCCCCACATGACATAGGGGAAGAACAGTCCTCCTACGGCACAGCTTCCTCAAACTGGTGGCAGACATCATCTCCGAGGATAGATGTGCAAACCTAATCTCGGCTGCTCGTGTCTGGACCTGCTCAGGCTGCGATGACGGTATGAACCGTGATCACGCGCCTGGCCTTGCTCAGCAGTCCGGGCCCYAGACCTACCGCGTACAGGAAGGCAAGCACAGCCAATCCATTTGGTTTGTCTTTGGCTTCTTCAAAGCTCGAGTAGTCAGCTGAGTTGTAATGGACAATGTGCAGCTGTCAGAAGAGAGACAAGGTCATTTAGCAAGAAGTGAGAAATGGCTTCCTCAGTGCTTTAAAGGACCCAATGCAGACTGAAGGGAGAGTCACCGTCCCAATTCCTGCTGCTTGTGCCTCACGGCACAGCCAAATAGACCTGTASTTTAACAGGTTTGTGACAAGTGTGGAGGAACAACGCCATCTTTGAAGGATAGTAGTGCTATTGCAATGGCTTTTCTTAGTCTTCTGTGCCAGCACCATCAGGCTCAGCCCTTGCACAGCACCAACCACCTGCACTTATGGGAGCCCCTTTTCTCCCACTTGCCTCTGCAATGCTTCCTACAGCCTTTGTGGGCTGCAGCTTCCAACCTCCCACTTGCTAGACTTGCAACGCACCCTCCCTCCAGCTCCCYCCACAATACCTCTGCAAAGTATCTCATCCCGTCTATGGTGTGTTCAGAGCCGCTGGTCTCCAGGTCCAGGCCACCCCAGTGCAGATGCATCTGTACAGCTGTGTAGAGGCTTGGGAGCCCTCTCGAGATGTGCATGGTGGGTGGCAAATCAATCTGGACTGAAAAACAGGATTGGAGACAGCACTGGGTGCAGCCATGCCCATCCTCGTAGCTACGCTTGCAGTGCCTAGCGCTTTCTGCCAATAACACCCTCTCCGAAATACGATGGCASGATCATGTTCAGGGAACTAACTCCAGTATGCAAGGAAAACCACTGAAGCTTAAAGCTAGGTGTGCTTAAAATCTTTCCTGACCTCAGGCTTCTGCATCACAGACCACACCAGGCACAAAGATGACGGGGCACTGGCTCTGTCTGCAGACTTTTTTTCCGTCTGAGCAGCTCTGGGTTTTTCCTTAGGCGCTAATAAAAGTACTTTAATGCTCATCTCACGCACAGTACATCACATCTTGCAGGGCTCTGCACAGATTTGTTAACTACTGAATTTCCAAGGAAGAAAAGGGGGATAGAAATTACCAAAGTGACTGAGTGCAACTGCACCTTTCTCTGGCATTTCTGCTCTGCAATTTGGACTCTTCTCCGTTACTGCCTTACGGATTAGAGCGCATTTTCCCATCTCTGGCCTCTGAGGCRGATAGGTTAATGAAGGCCACACTTGAGGTCCCAGTTCTAAGAAAAATCTGCTACTGGAGGAAGTTGYACACACCCTGCATGGATGACATTTTAATCTTCCAAAGCAGTGCATGTCCTCGCTACCTACTAGAGGACCAATCCTGTTTAAAAATTAAAGTTCAAATGCCAAATACAAAAAGCTTCATTAACCTGAGGTTATCTGTGTGAATGGGTCTACAAGATGTGGTAGGTAGGTGCAAATTCCTTGTGCAGACACTCTGCACTACTGCAAATAGGCTTTATCAGGTGGGATTTAGCCTGGTAATTATACAATTAGAGAGRAAGCATAGCTGGTTTCTTAGGTGACACTTGGTCTTCAGCTCCTGAGAGCYTGTAAGAAGAGTCCTGCAGATAAATCCATCTCCTGTCCCTTTCAGATCTGCTGCATGTKTTCTGATATGGCCCAGTGGAATATTTTCCCTGAGAGATATTGCTACCCTGTGTACCATCTCATTGAAGCCAGCAGGAAAACCTAGCCTGACTTCACAGGAGCTGTGAAGGACAGTCATTTTGCCTTTATGCTGTTCTRAAATGCCCAGCATCAGAAAATCATTGTTTTAATGTTAACAAAAGACTAGGAAAATACACATGTGCAGTCAGAGATCTGAAAGCTAAACCCGCAGGAATTAATTTGTAGGCAGTCAGGGCAGCAACACTGACATGAGAGCTTCTACCTGAATGTTGAGCTTGKGTGGGTGACAAACAGGAGTCCTTATTCATTATGATTTTTAGAAATACAATCCCAGCAGTCTTTCTTTGAAGGCAGTATGTCTCTCATCACTTCATTTCCTTGCTCTCACTCCATACTTCTCTCTCTCTGTTACAGAGAGGAAGAAAGGACTGKTGTGGGGGATTACAGAGCTACCGGCTTTATGTTCCAAACGCCTTCCCAAAAACACTCATTCCCTCCCCACTGCAGCTATTAGAAAATTCTCTCGTTGCTCATCTGTAGTCCAAAAGCATTATCCCAACAGTACCAGCTGATGAATTATTTAGACAATGAATTACAGACTGCAGCAGGGGAATCCAGGACCTCCTAAATTATAAGCCTTGCCCTGAGACTGTGTGGCCAAAGGCAAGGCTTTTAACCCATGCTGTGCTTCAGCTTCCCTTCCTGAGGCCTGAAATACCAATCCTCTGACTATACGGGAGGGATTCTCCTCTGTGTTGTACTTTGTGTGACCTACATCTAACCGAACCTCAGATGCAAACTTGCCACTGAACTACGGTTCTCTATTCCTATCGCTTCTAGTTCTTATTATTGCACAGGGGCAAAAGGTGCATTTTCTGAATGCAGAGAGGAGTCAGTATGCACCAATACCCTTCACTGCTATAGTCCTGCAGTCTTCTAGTACACTGAAAGAAAGGGTCAATCTATAATGCTCTAGATGCCTTTTAACTCTTTTTAATGACTAACAGAGAAAATATCTTGCAGAACCATGACTGCCTTTTATTTCTSTGGTTTATATATGTGTTTCTGGAGAGCTTTCCTGCGTGATTGGGGAAAACAGCAAAACTAGGAGAGCAGAATGAAGTGGGATGGCAAAGCAAAACTCGCAAAGGCGAGTTCAAAAAAAAAAAAAAAAAGGACATGGTGAATAGCATTTCAATCAGCTAAACCGAATAATCTGTTCCTGCACTGTCATGAGTTTGACATCCTCCCAGGACATCTGCTCAGCCAGGGAAGAAGCAGCTTCCCACCCCTATGGCAAAGCTGGCTCATTCCACCGCATTTCAACCTMGTGTCACTTGCTGGCCACAAAAGGTTTGTGATAATGTTCTAGCTATGGCAGAGTGCCGAGATGAACACACAGGAGCTGTTCTGTACCCTGTGTGTGCTGGGAAAATACATACCTGAACTCATAAAGTCTGCTTTATACCCAAACACAGTGTAATAAGTGCATGCTATACTGCCCAGGTGAAACCTCCAGAGGATCCACCACAGCCTACTTTATAGCTTAAAAGCAGAAAGCTGTCAGGTTCAGGTATTTCTCCCACCAGCTGTCCCAGCAGGAAGGTATGTTCGTTCTCCTAACGACCGCACTGCAGGATTAAACCCTGTACCATGCACAGAAACCTGAACTCAGCGCAGGATGCTAACAAAGAGGTGGGGGCAAAAGTGTTGGGTTCTCAGGACAGACCTACCAGTAAAGACATTTGCATTTCAGAAACGTAAGGCCTTTGCTTTGCCTGCTGGCCTGTTCCCTGCACTGTCGGCTGCCAGCATCACCCGCTGTCATGGAAGCAGCGCGTGGGGGGCCCCGGGATCCATGCGTGTGCCAAGCCATGGCTCGGGGGGGCAAAATGGGGCTGAAGGGGACAGGCACCACTTGCTTCCTTCTGCTTTAGAGCTGCTCTTTCTGACAGAGGGCTGGGGYAGGACCAAATAAACTCCTTGAGCTCTATGCCCTGATTTCTGCTTCAGGCTGCTCCTTTGTCAGCAGTGACTTCTCGACCAGCTCCTCTTTTTAGGTGGGTGATGAGAAGGATCCCCCCAGTCTTACCAGAGTGACCGTTGTTGGTCATTGTGAAATCCCCTTGCAAAGGCCCATCGTAACCACTCAGCTCCAGCTGCAGCAACTGGGGGTTGTGCCTCACTTTTTTCCTCTGGATGTCAATTGGAGATTGGTGCTTGCCAGCACAGTCTGCAAAGTGCTTTCCCCAGTGCTCTTCATCCAGCTCTCCTTCTGTGTGGAGGAGAAGCAAATCAGGTTATTAGGACACGGTGAGAACTGCTGTTAGCTCAGGAGTCAGAAAATTCTCCTCATTTGCCAGCAGGGAATGTCAATCTAGTTATTATAACACCAGGAGCTGCAGCAATAAAAGGTTGCTCTGCTTTCCCTAGAGTGAAAATATACATTATTCTGTCTGCAGGACAACTGTGCTGCAAAATAAGAAACCTGCATTGCAGTAATAGCTTACCGATCGCTGGAGACTGAACCGCTACCGTAAGAGCAGCAGTGTTTATATAGAAATGGGGATTTAAATASGTCTCAACTGCCAAAGGTGTGGAATCAGGTTCTCAACCAATGTGAGAGTGAATAGGACCAGGGCAATAGGCGGGAAGTCTCTGAACTGGCAGCAAATTTGCTATTTTTCACTAGGGAGAGAGCTGACRAAAGAAGACTAGGAGTGAAATGGTTTAAATAAATGGAACCTTTTGTATGTTTTCTGGGATAGGAGGGGTCTGGGGTGGCTTTGATGTCCTGGGTGTGTTCTTATTAAGAAAGCCCACCCCTTCTCCTGAGCGCAATGCTGTGCCTCTTCCCGGCACCCCCTTTTTACACGCCACAAATAATGACAAAAAGGGATTCATTGCTTTTGTGAGACAGATCCTGGTGTGGAATAGGACCTGGGCGTCCCAATYTCAGTTGATTGCTCTGAGCTCTTGATGCCGCTTCAACCCCCGGGCCTAATAGCCCCTAAAGGTCACGCGAAGTGTTAATACCAGCTCCTTTTCCTGCCCAGTGTCACTAGCTCCGACACAAACCTTCGACATGGGACTAAGAACTAAAGGCCCTGGCTTCACCTGCACGTGCTCATCATCTCTGCAAGTATTTACTACTAAAAACCTCCTGTGGTCCCCTGTGGAGGAAGCAAATGTGTAGGAGACCTGGCATGCTGGATGCTATCCCTTTTCCAATGGCTCTGCGCCTCTTAGCCCTAATTTGAATCTTTCCTGCAGAGGTCTGGGTGCTGCTGAAACTATTAACAAATGCTCGAACCCTTCAAGGCTATTTGCCCTCTCCATAGTGCTATATTTAGGACTTTAAGCATAAGCAGAAATTTTAATGCCATCTCTGTCATGGCTGTGACTGACAATCAGCGTGGAAATCTTTTCTTCCCTGTGACTGACAATCAGCGTGGAAACCTTTTCTTCTTCACCCCAGAACTGCAACATATTGATCAATGTCAGAGTCATGCCTGTCTGAGACAGAGCTAGAGCTAAGGAATAATCATCGTGTGATTGTTGAACTCACTGACTTCAAATCCTGCGGAGATTTGAAGTGGAAAGAGAGGTGATTGTTTTAAAAAGAGAATAGTTCAAAGCTACTTCATCACCTTCCTAATTTTCAAATTATTATAATTATGGCCACACTAGGGGATTTGTTACTATTTGCCAATTCTTTTCTTTTCATTTCATTTAAGCAATGTCAGTTTGCAGGTATTTGTTTCGTGACATTGATTAAATATGGGGGGCTTAGGAGAGGCAGACAGCCTGGCCTAAAGAAAATCCAGAGAGAGCTTCTGCAAACAGCTTAGTGTCCTAATTGCAATATTGTATCTATTCAACAATATCCTTTGTTTTAGCTTGATTCCCAGCCCACTGAAGATCACAAAAGGACTACCATTTACTTCAATGAGCTCTGCAAACAACCCCCTGAAACAAATGAAAATCAGATAAAATTTCACAAAATCTATAAATACATAAATAAGCACTTCTTAGTGCTCTGTACCGCATGGGATATGACAATAAAATAATGAGCAGGCAGTATTTAGAGCTTTTCCTTCCAGGATCATCCAAAGGGCAGCTTTTATTCTAACACAGTTTAAAGATTTTCCCCATTGTTTGAACCTCATCGGTCTGCCAACTCTGACAATGCCTCCTAACCGCACAAAGGGGTAAAAAGGGGTGACATTGAAGAGAATCACTTTCAAGACACGCAGGCATCAATAAAGAGGAATAAATCAGCTGCTCTGTGGAGATCTTTCACTAACGGAGTCAAGCGGAGTGTTGCTTCTGCGGTACGGAAAGGATGGGAGCGGCTTTAGCAAGCTGGCAGTCAGCAGCAATCCCCAAACACCCTCATTTTTTCCATTACCTTTGTATGTCCAGTGCACTAGGTGAGAGCAGCCCAGACGCACCAGGAGCAGGTGGAACGACACGGCTGCGATCCACATGTTTCTCGCTGTATCTGCGGTAGGAAGCAAGGTGGGGAGTGCATTTCTTTAAAAATCCTCAGGAAGCGTAAATTCCGATTTATCCCAGGTCTGGCCTTTCCAGCATCCATCCCGCCCTTCTCCTCACCCATCCAAAACAATAACCGTAAACAGTGCCACAGAGATATTTTATTTGGACAGTCAGCCTTAAACACTAAAGGCACTTTATCGATCCTCTGAACCGAGCTGCCCGTGCAAATGGAACAGGTTTGCGGCGACGGCCAAAGCTAATGGCCTCGGGATCACGGTCTGACCCCAGCTGCTACACACCCTCTGCCCCCTTTTCCTGTCCGTTCACTCCTGATGAGCCGGTGGAAAAGCTCCATTGCAAGCCTCTGTAAAGCAGTGCTTTGTAAGCAAAGATACCTAACACAGATCTCAAAACACCGGCCTGAGGCGGCCAACGGTCTCCTTGTTACGCAGAGGAAGGAGCCAAGGCAAAAGGCGTTTAAGGGACTGGTTTGCAGAAGTGCTGAGCATTCACAATCTTATTAGAAGTCAAAATTGTAGACACTAAGCTCTTTTGAAAATCCGACTTCTGAGGCCAGATTTAAAAGTGCTCCACACCCACAAGCCTAGTATTTTAAAGCATTTTGCTTTCAACACCTTCCCTAGTCACTGAAAATCCAGTTTTGAATGTGAGAGATTTGCAACCTTTGGAAAATTCAGAGCTCTAAAAAACCGTTTAAGTGTTRAGAGATACAGGCACAATAAAAGATACTGAAACCCTGATGGCTTTTTAAAAAACATACAGGAATTCAAATGAAAACTAGCAGGTGTCAGATATCTAAATGCTCTTGTGGACTTCAGTAGCTGCTCTGTACATCTTCAGACACTTGATTTCCTTAAAAATGTGTCCCAAGTAAATAATTGCCCAAWGTCCAGTAAAAAAGTCATTCGGCAGAGCAGGGGACAGACCATGGATCTTCTGCCTGCCTTTTCGTACCCTGTTACTAGGCAAATGTCATTCCCTTTGAAAAGCATTCTCCTCCCTCCAAGAATGACACACCAACAGCCCCTTCTGCCCAGCAATGCCTCCCAACCCATAAACCCACGGTTTAATAACAAAAAGGGAGCAGAAATCTCCCCGGGAATGGAGTTTTCATCTGGCACTAAGAGCTACAGCTTCCACCAAATGCTGAACAACTTTGTTGTTGATTTTAGGTGACAGGCGGCAATATTAAACATTTGGCAAGAAAGCTCACATCAGGGGAATCTCAGCACTTCAGTTTGCAATGTCCCTGCCACTTGCAATAATATTTGCAATAATTATTTTCAGCAATAAGGTACGTAATAACAGCAGTTCAACAATAAGAGCCATAGGTGAGTTACAGCTTTCATGTTAACTCGGGTTTCTAGGATTAGACTGTGCTGAGCAGAAGTGKTTTTTTTAATTCAAAATCTTATTCTTTGCAAGTGAATTGTTAACATTAAAAGGCCTTCCCTGGTTTGCTGTTTTGTGCAGTGCGTATTTAATCTTTGGCAACTGCTGTCATATCGAGGTGATTAACCAAATGTGTGTTTTTCCTTCTCTCCCCTAAAGAAGTCATTTATTCTGACAGTTGCACTGAACTGTGTAAGGACTAAACTAATCAAACACGCCCTGCAATGCACTTCATAATCCTTGTGTATCCAGTTGGGTAAATAGGCTTTGAAATTAGCTGAGGGAGAAATTTTGGGGGTTTATACCTGTTTACACGCCAGGATTCCACACAGCAGCACATGAGGGTGTGAACAAGAGTCAAGAACAGGAGGTCACCTCTGCACCAAGGCATCCCTCCYGTGTGTGCATGCCAAGRGTGTTTAAATGGAGTCATTTAGGGACAAGCACTTTCTSTTGCCTGGGCTTTTTCGATCAGCTAGCCCAGTCCGCACAAAGGATTTGAAATAAATTCCATTTGGGAATGTACTGGTGCCAGGAAACTGGAGATGACAGTGAATTAATTTTTAATGGAGCTTTTGCAACATGCTAAAATTGTGACATTTCACTTGACATCAGCAGGAGCTGTGGGTGCTCACCACATCCAAAAACCACATCTCTGTTAGCTCAAGTTAGCTTCCTCTAAATTAGTGGCTACTCCAGAAGACACAGCAATCTGGGGAGAGGATTTACTAAGGGCACTAAGTATGAATTTGTTTTGGAGTTATGACAGAACAATAATTTTAATTAAACTCTTTAAATGTATTTGAATATTAAGCTTCTAACTACAAGCTGAATAATATGGAGGGAGTCTTTCTCCTATATAAAGTATTGCACACGTCAACAGTGGCTTATTGGTTCTTGGAGCTATAGCTTTTTTTAGTGTATATGGCATTAAACCTGGCTGGGTTGAGGCTTGTCTTTATTAGTCATCTGTTTTGCTACCTCCATATAATTGCTAGAGAGGAGTATGGACGTAGTGCCTAGGGACTCCAGATAGCGCGGCAGGACCGTGCTTGAAGTAAACTGGTGTTTTACAGGTGAAGAAGATCGTAGGTCTAACAGGAATCATCTCTGCACCCAAATTTAGCCAGTGGGAAAATCTGATGTTGGATAATCTCAGCCATGAATAGCCTTGGCATGATTTCTTCACAAAGGCAGGCTACTTTCACACAGACGCAGTTATACAGACTTCAGCCTCCCCCCTCCCGCCCCGACTACAGTAGGAAATAAGCCTTTAATCCCACATCATTGGCTTCCATGCACTTCACTTTTATCTCCACAGCTTTCCCTGACTCTTTGCCATCTTTTAAATCCTGCTTCTCCCAGGCTATTCCCTCTGTCCTCCCTGGCCTAAAGCTCAGCTCAAGTCTGGCTTTCAGATCCATTCTGAGTATTGGTAGCCACATTARAACCTCGACATTGCATTGAAGTAGCTGGCTCAATACCTCAGTGCTCCTTTGACCCAGAACTTGAAAGGGTTAACTCCTTTCCCTCTGAATCAGCGGGAATTTCATCAGGGGTTGCGGTAATRGCTGCATCACCCCCAGGTCCAGCAAACATTTGACCAGGAACAGGCTGTTTGATGTGAGATGGACAGATTGCCTTCAGCCAGGCTATCTGGGTTTGAGTGAGTCTAAAACCTCTTCAAATAGAGCGCTCTCTGCTGAACTCATGCTGGATGAATAAAAGTATTCAGAGCCTACAGAAGTTTTATGAAAGACAAAAAGCAGCAGGTGCTGGTAGGCCCAAACCCATGCGTAAAGCTGGCAATAGCTGTGCGGATTGAAACGAGATCCTTTTATTCAACAATTCCTGTAATGTTTTTTACATCTGCCTTCCAAAACTGGCCCTCGCTTCTTTGAAATTTTGCCCCCCCTTTTTTTTTTTTTTTCCTTTTTGCCCCCTGGCTTTCAACTACCTACAGAGATCACAGAAGTCAGAGGTAGAAAAGCGCTAGAATTCATTTCTCCAGTTCACGCAATCCCTTTAGGCCTCCTTCCTCTTGTATAATATTTTGATGTGCTTGGCTAAATTCGCCTTCTACCGACATAAATTCAGATACATTTGTTGATTCGACTGAAGCTTTGTGATAGAAATGGGCTTTGAGGCAGTCAGAGATAGTCAGTGGAGGTTTACACCAGTGTTCCTAAAAGCAGGATTTGCCTGTTTTAAAGCAGAGAGGTTTCCTCTGCGAATTCCATTTCACGGTCTAACAGATCTCAGCATTAGCTATCTGCAGTTCATTGTCAACCTAAATTTTCTTTTGCTCAGTTTCAGCCAATTACTCTTAGTTATAGCTATAGCCCTTGGATTATCTTAAAACACTTTTCCCTCTTTAATGTTCACATCACTTCTGGGGTGGTTATCACCTCACCGCACCACGAGCGTGAGCAGCCTTTCACTCGCCATTTCCCCAAGGACAATGTGATGCTATAAAAAGAAGAGAACATGGCCCAATAACCCCTCTTCATTTTCATTTCCAGGAAATGTAATTACAGTTCTTGTAATATCTATATAGGTCTGCTCTACAGACTTTGCTGAAAGTGACTTCATCTTCTGGATCTCTACTTGAGACTTTTTGAAAAAAACAAAGGGTGAAGGGAGGATTAGGAAGGGGGAGGTCAATCTTCCCTCTGCGTTTAATGTGAGGTACAGAGGAACGTGGCCTGAGGGTGAGGATTGAAGGGAACATGGCCTGAGTGTGAGGATTGAAGGAGTGCTGTCGAGAGCCGGCCTGGGAGAAATTTTTCCATCATACCAGGGCTCTATGCTGTGGACTGGATGGTGCTGGGATAAAGAAGGAATAACTCAGTGACAAGACAGCTTGTCAGCATGTGYAAATACCTGTCCACCTTCTCAGGCACTGTTATTAGCATTTTATACATATCTCCACCTCCTTCCATAAAAATATTCATTTTGCTCCTGATCTCCCAGTGTAATAACATGCAGAGGAAGCACAGTTGCTGCTCAGTCTCTCTGAAAATCAATATTAGCAGTGCATAAACACAAGAGAAGACCCCAAGCCCCTTCACAAACACWCTCCACAGAGCAAATAATGGCTCTGGAAATGTGGCTGTTGCCCACTGCTGGGTAAGCACTTTTCCTTTCTTATTTCAGCTGCATTGTGTGTTGAGCAGCTGTGACATCCAGTGGCCAAACACAATACAGTTGGGTTTGGTACAGAACTCTTCATACACGGTAACAATAACAGAGCCCTTCCATTGCACTTTTCATCTTCAAAGAGCTGTACAAACAGTAATCCATTGACCCCTACACAGCTCAGAGGGGCAGATGAATGTAGTGACCCTAAAAGTACACACGAGAAGGGGAAACCACTCTCCAGGCTCTCCACAAGCATGGCATTCGGCCCTCCAGGGTGGCGAAGAAGCCTGCCCCAGGGCCAGAGTAGAGGACCTTCACCCACCGCTGCCAAGAGCGGCTGCTGGGAGATAAGGGATCAGAAAGGTGCAGCTCATTCAGCATCTGATGAAGAGGCCAGACCTGAGGGARGGGTTGTGCTCTTTTTCCCTAGAGCAAGAGCCCATGGTTAGGGACTGGGACATGAGAGGAGACAGCAGGACCAGAGCTGGTTTGGAAGAGGTGCTTTGTCAGAGGCCTGGCCAGAGGAAAAGGCTTCTGCAGTGATTTTCTGAAGATGTCAGAGGACTTTGTTGATAGATGTGGAAGGTAGGGAAGGGAGCGCACACATGGATTTGGATTAAGAAATACAAGTGGTGGAATCGAAGAAGTGTGACTGTAATGAGATCCCAGCGGTTAACTGAGATTCCTGTTGTGACAGGTAAATTGGAAGATACAGAAAACAAGAAAACAAATCAGTGGCAAAGAGGAGCTGGGTCTCACCCGCGGAGCGGGGCATCCCAGATTGATGCTAGCAAACATCTATTCCTCAAAGAAAGAAAGAAATGGGCCAAGAGATGGGTTTTCACAGGCCCATGTTAATGGGGAGGAATAGTGCGTATAAAGTCTTTGACAGAGGTTTAGTCCTAGCATTTAGTGCATCTGCTGCATTTCAGACTTTGCTCAACTCTTTGCCGGTGCTTGCAGTATGTGCTGAGGGAGCTGGGTGGATGGGCCAGAGTGTGTTTGCCGAGCTGCTCACAAGCTATGAGAGTTAGTTTTTAATGAGTGTTACAGGTGCAATTRCTCCATATCCCAGAGTGTAGGATCCAGGAAGGTATGTAGAAGTTACGTGTCTAGATACGAGTTTGCCACCTTAAGCTTCCTTTCTAGCCCGTGCAGAGAAACAGCCTTGATACAGATGCTGTGTTTTATATGGGTATCTTTGAGGCCAATCCAGACAGGCCTGTTTCCTTTGCATTATAAAAGCAGACTTGGCATGACTCACAGATCCAAAGTATGGACAGATGCATCCAGTTTCAGAGATCAAGAAATCAGTCCCCGCTTTCCCCAAGTCCTCTGTGCCCCAGTGTTTGCTTGCTCAGACCTGCAGCGGTTTTTTGCCGCAGGCAGGATCCATGCAGGGACACTCAGCGAGATCAGAAGCGCCCACAGCCCCTCCTCTCCCAGTACTCACCACCACTGCACCCTGCCTGTGCAAGAGGGGGGAAGACGAGAGGGGCTAAAAGTGATTCCCATGAGAATGAGGTCGATTTTCAAGGCAGGAAGACAACATGAAGGAAATGTAAATCCTACCGTCTGTGCTGTACCTGTTCTGTGGCAAGAGAATCCTGCCTGATAACTCTTGTGCTTTACATAAGTATTAKGCGCTCATTAAGAAAACAAATGAGTTGTTATTGGTTTACTCGTACAGGTTTTTTCAGGTTTCCATTCTAAAAAACCCTAAATACCACATATAATTTCTTGATGGCTAATCAATTCCTAGCTTGCTTTCCCCTTTATAGCAGAATATATTTCAAAGTGAGAGGGAAAGACCTGTTCAGCAAGGAGTCTGGAACACAGTGAGTGCAAGACTTGCACRCTGGCCTCTATAAAGGGGATTACTTAATGGTTTCGTCACGGTTTGAGYGAGCCGCTATGGCCTTTGGATGCACAATTCCTGGCAATTAATATCCAGCTGGTTTAAAAGCTTTCAGTCTCCCCTCAAATCACCRTATCAGATCATTAGCTGCTGGGAAATGTACTCTTTGGTATTAGCACCCTGATTTGTGCGTTGGTTCACTTCCAAATAACCCTTCACCATCACCTGAAAATGGATGTAGTAGTTTTATATGTAGGTTAGCATTTACAGTAGTTAAAAAGYAGTATATATTTTTCCTATTCCAGCCATCTTATCTGCTTTTTTGTTGTTGCTGTGGTTGTTGTGCAGTAATGTTCTGTTTTAAATAAAATATGTTCAAAGTATTCTGCCTAGTACRTGAGTGTCTAACACAGCTCTCCTATACTCATGTAGGCTGATGATTGACCTGTGCTACATATTCATAACTGCACATAAACCTGTGTCCATAGTATTACTTCTCAAAAATGGCCAGTTAGTCTAATGTTACCTGCATCCCCAGCATCCATTAAACCCCCTTTAGTACTGAGTAAACCCTGATTACCCATTTCATAGGAAGTCAGACATAAAATTCTCTGGCCAAGGTCTGTAAGCTCCCTGCCCTGTCCCTGCTGGCTTGCAAACTGGGGGCAGTAATTTCCATAAAAAAATCAAATCCCAAACTTACCAAAGCCAGCTGGAGTTGGAGAAAATCAGAAATCAGAGGGTCAGGTGAGATAGCAGGCTGAGGTACCTCTGATAGCAGATCCTCACTGACAACTCTTAGTTTAATTTTTGTGCTGTAATTGCAAGTTTTCTATATGAGGACCTGAAAAGATCTAATTCAGTCTAGGTCCTTCCCTTACCCCAGTCATTGTACTGAAGTTACTTTCAGACTGGCTATTCAATGCAGGAACTGGTGGCTTTTGAATCATTTTCAGGACACTAAGCAGTCCATCTCTAAAATCCTGGGAGAAGACAGGAGAATCAAGAGAAGCGGTGGAAGTTACAAGCATTAGGAAAGACATCAGGTCTGTCATCTCAAGTCATTTCATTATTCATGTGCCTAAAACCKGTGGTGTTTAATCGCAGAGTTGAGCTGTAAGACAAAAGGATGAYAGAAAAGGAGGATGAGAAGCAAGAGAGAAGGATGCAAAGTCAGAGGAGGTTTTGAATGCCTGGAAGAAAACATCGTAAAGAGTCATTCAATAATTTTAATAGATACCCAGAAACAGCATTAGTCAGACTCTGCCATTACCTTTCCAATGAACGTTCCTTAAAAATACCACGATCTGCAGAGTCAATGAAGAGAAGAAATCTGAGCGACAGAGTGCTGACTTCTGCATCCGATCGCTTTCCTCCGGAGATCTCGCCTCGACTGCGGTGACGTAGCAACGCASTCAGAAAGCCTCATTCATGAGGCCACTTAGGTGCAGGGCTGCTTTTCAAAAAGAAAGTTATCAAAACGTAAACAGGCTGGCACTTGCAGAACTGTCGGATAGAGTAGCTGAGGGTGGTGCGCACACAGCGACCCAGACACATGTTCTTCAGGGGTTTTGTGAGGCACTGGGGAGCARGAGAAGTCCCTGAGTATTCAGGAAGCGCTTTCAAGGTGCTACGAAAGCTCACGCCCTGGAATGCGCCCTACACTGCATAATGGTTATTAAGCGTATTAATGCACCGGCAAACAAGTCCTGATCTGCGGTGGTTCTGCTCCCTGCCTTGGCATCCTCAGCTGCTTGAACCAGGGATTTCACACTCTGCAAAGCTCTGAACTCTCCTGCCCAGCCGCTTCAAACAGGGAAGGAAAAGGCTGGCCTAGTCAGCTTCTGTGCTCATAAGCATGTTGCAAGCGATCAGAAAATTTACATATATTACACTTATAATTTTACCATGGCCTATAAAACACARGGAATGACTAGGCCTTGCAATGGAAGGGGATTTTGATCACGAGAATTGTTTTCCATTTCTGGGCGGTGGGTGCCTGTACGGCAGATCTGTGTCGGTGGTTTTTTCTCCATCTGCTCCATCAGCAAGTTATAGCAATGTGTTAGTGTACTCGCGTGGGCTGTCAAACTGGATTACTAGCTACAGCAGCTTTTATGTTTCCTGAAACTCTCTGTTCCCAGTGTCCACCCCATTAGCCATATATCCCCCTCCCAAACCATGAAAGAAAGATATTATTTTAAAAGAGTGCACTGAGTATTTGATTAACTGGTAACAAGACCAGATTCCCACAGAAACTCATGCCAGCTAGATATCTCATAGCCTTAGGGATGCTCAACTTTTTCTTTAAAGAGAGAGAAAAAGAAAAATCAGGCAGGATACACGACTGAGCAGTGGCATTTTTAATATCAGCTCTGACTTTTATTTTAGTATGTATGGTACAGTGCAATTTTAAATCTGCTGATCCAGGAAAAATTATACCAACACCTCAACAGTGCCAGATGTCTGATCATGGATGCCTGATCAATGCTGCCTCTAGCTACTGCAGTGCCGGGTCTTCAGCTGCACCCTCTCTCGCGGACACGCCATTCAGTGGAGCGGACACGGCTCTTGGCACGGCGTCTGCGGCCAGAACCGTGAGTGCGTCCTGCCTGCCAGGGATGGGACCCTGCGAGGAGCGGGGGATGCAGGTTCTCAGCGCCCAGCTTRTTGCTCACACTCCAGGGGAGGAAATTTGCTTGCTTTGTGCTGTTTTTGTGGTCCCAAGGAAAGAAGAGCCTAGGCAAGGGACAAGTGGAAGAGTTCAGGCTGGTCTTCTACAGCCAGTCCTCTCTCACGGCTTTGGTTTGGTTGAACAGGAATACGGAGCTGCAAGAGGCTCAGTGCTCAGCTCCCCAGGCCAGAGGGTTTGCTTTACACTCCGCTTCTGCCCGCCACCAAGCTAATTATAACCTTTCATAATATGTCTTCTATTCCCAAAGAGCACCCTACCATACTTCACCGTCAGTCTTTTGCTCAACTACTACAATGTTGAATTTCCCTCGGCCTTAGGCTTTCTTGTGCTCCATGTTCTCTAGCTCATTATAAGACTCAGCACTTCTACGTGATTTTCCGTGCATAGCAATCAAGGGACGTTTACAAAGTGCAAAGATGGTGGAGCATCTCTAATCCAGCAGTTATCCAGCGTAAAAATCCAGTTTTATGATTTCCAGCATCTGATCGCTGAGGAGCGTGTTTTTGCAGGGAGTGCTCCCCTCTCATGCCTTTGCACCAGGAAGGGTAAGGCCCCAGGAGAAGTCAGGACCTACTGCCAAGGACACAGSTATAAGGGGTATGACACGCAGTTTTGGGGAGGTTGGCACTGCAAAGAATCATCTACCTATAAAGTGACAGTTTAATTCCAAGGGCTTTTCCTGGCCAATATTGCTTTATCTCAGCAGCATTTCAACGTGACTCATGGCTGCGCAGCCCACATGAATCCGCACCCCCCAGCAAGGCAGAAAAAGCACAAAAAACCAGCACGCAGTGCCGCTGTGGGCACGTGGGCCCTACTGCACTGCCACAAAACAGTTTGGGTTTCAAACGGCRTCTCCTTGCTAGGAGCCTGGGGGTCACGCAGGGGGGCCTCGTGGGGTGCTGTGTCAGCATGGCGTGCCGAGGGAAGGCGGTCAGTTCAACAGATTTCCTTTGCTTTTTATTAGACTTAAAGCTTGTCTCGGGGGGATGTTCTCAGGAAGGAAACAAAAACGTGCCCAGAAGAAATGATCAGTCATAGTCAGGCTGGAAGGGCGAGGCGGTTCTGGAGCAAGCAGAAACATAACTAACTTTGCAAGCAACAAAATGGCTTTGTACGGTGCAGTCAGGATGACCTGGGCACTGTCAGACCCCTGGAGCCTCTAGACCCCAACTCCAGGCTTGGGGAACTTCACRGGTTTGATGTTACGTACTTGAAGTGCTGCAGAGCCAGGCCCCCATCAGCCTGAACGCAGGCTGTGGAGTGGCAGGTGAAACGGGAGGAAGCAAACCCAGGGGAATTGGGAGTCCCCATGGGATTACACGCACGGGTCTGGGCTCTGCGGTGTCCCAGCAAGGCAAAGCGCCGGTCCCTGCTGGGGCCTTCACGCTGTCAGGCTGGGGACGGTGCTCTGCCTTGAACAGGAGCAATCAGGCCCAGGAGCGAAGGCTAAGGGCACGGGAAGGTGAGGAGGGACAAGACCGTGCCTTTCCCAGGTCCGCCCAAGGCCTTGTCCAAATGTGCTGCCCTTGCAATGGGATTCCCCTCGTTGCAGACTCCCTTCTGCAGTGTGTGACTATCCCTCAATTAAAAAATCCTGGAAAAAAAACAGGCTTATGGGAAGCGTGGGCACAGCTATTCTCCATAACAAACCCACAAAGACCTTGTGTTACAACTGCAACTTATCTAACGTAACCAAAGCAGTATATTCCCTGGGAGCCATTCCACCRGGGAGAGCCTGGAGGAATGGCGGCAACCAGGGCTGGGGGGGAAGGAGACATGCCCCCCCGCCAGCACCTCACACCCCCACGGTCCAACRCCCCAGCACAGAGGAGGAGATGGAGTGGGGCCTTGCCAAGCCGGTCGCAGGGAGCAGTTACCCGGGGGGAGTTGGATAAATAAGACCAGGAAGGAGCAGGATCCCTCCGCCGTGCCGCAGCTGGGAACAACTCATGTGAGTGGTCATGTTCTTATTAAACACCATGACACGTCGTTACCGCAAAGTCCATAGAAAGTTGAGTATTACTTTCCAGGGGTGGAGGCTTTGCCGATCACAGAGCACCCAGTTCATTCAGCGGTGCACGGTTCATACTTCATCATAATGCAGCAGACTAAATAATTATTAATGAATAATTTGATGGTTTTTTCAACATCTACGGAGGGATCGGAGCTTTTCAGGAGCATGAGTCACCCCGTTTTGGCAAAGTCTTTAATTCTGTAGCCTGGTGTTGAGCTCTGTTCTGCTCCATTATTTTTTGGTCRCAACATGGTCGTCAAGCGTGTGTCTCGGAGCATCAGATGCCCTCGTGCAGACCCAGGCAAACACTTGAAGAAGTTTTTGCTCCTGTTGGCACACGAGTATCTGAAGTGCCATAACCCATCGCGTGAGCGCTCCTTCTCCACCCCAGGAAGCGTAACAGTTACTCACTTCAAAATSAAAGCAAAAATTTATTGTATTTATAATTAACCTTTTCCTAGAACTAACAAACCCCCGCCGGCCTCCCAGCCTTSCCCTTGTCAGCGTGCCGCCTTCTTGCCGGTTCTAGCGGCCGTTCCTACGCCCGCCCGGGGATGCAGAGGGATTTCAGCGACACGGCAGCACCCAGCTGAACCGCACGCTTGTGCCTTTGCAAAATCGAGGCTTAGCTTCCAGTTTGAGTGACAATATTTTAAATTCMTTCTCTCTCTCCCCACGAGCGTGCGTGTTTATGGAGGGACATACGCACACGTGCACAAAGGAGCCCTTTGCTTTGTACCTACAGCCCAGCAGCGTGGCGGGCACAGGGCTCGCCACGCAGGAGGCAAATTTCCTCAGCGTGGCCCCGGCCTTCCCCACGCACGGAGCCCCCCTAAGCCACCCCCCCCCACCCCAGCACGCGTGGGCCGCGCGGGGGCAGGAGGCGCGCGCCGCTCCGCCCCCGCCCGCGCGGGGATTTTCCACGAGGTGAAAGGCAGAGTCGGCCGGGCCGCCGCGGCACGTAGCGCACGCACCCGAACCCGCCTCTGGCGCGAGGAGGCGGTAGCCAATGGGAAGGCGGAGAGGGGCCGGGCTGGCCAATGGRAGACAGGAGAGAAGTTGAGCCGACCAATGGGGGGCGGGAGGAGGGCGGTTATCTGCRTGAGGGGGGCTATAGCCTGGCGCCCGCGCAGTCGCTCGTTCTCAGTCGGAGGTGAGGCGCTGAGCGGTGCGGAGCTGCTGGGCCGAAGGTGAGTGTGGCGGYGGCAGCGGCGGGGCCTTCCCGGTGGCCGTGCGTGGCCGCAGCGGCCCAGCCCCTCCGCGGGGCGAGAGGTCCCGGTGGGGCCGCGGTTTCCCTTCTCCGTCCCCGGGCAGCAGCTCTGGAGGCCCTGCCGTCCCCGTGAGATGGGGCCGTGCCGGCCCTGCCTGCGAACCAGGCCGGGCCTAGGAGGTCTCTGCGGGGGTGCTGGCCCCTGTGGGCGTGCTTCCCGGCACACAGCGCGCCAGCCGCAGGGGGGGGGCGGGGGGAGGCCTGCGCCGGCCTTAGCCCCATCAGCGTGCGCGGGGGTGTGTGTGTTAAAATCTTCTGGGGAATATGGTGGGTCAAGGCTTCTTTCAAAGGCAGGGATTAACCTCTCTCTCTTAATCATTAACAGTCACTCTTGGATTGCATGTCATGATTTGGACCTTCCCCTCTTTAGTGGCAATGGATGTCCTTCAGCTTCGCATCTCAAATATTTGATGTTTGATGTCAGTGTGCCTTAGGTCTCCCAGTGGGGTTAATTAAGTACTAGTTAGCTCAAGGCAGCAGTTGGGGGGGGGGCGGGTAGCACCTGACAATTTGATGTGCATCTCTGGATGTTAAGGTGTGGAAGAAAAATCGCTTCTTAACCAGCTTGCCTCGTGCAGGGTTGCAAGAGAGGATCTTGGTCTTTCTCCGGTTCCGTTACTTGGCTGCTGAGTCACAGGGCAGGGCTATGACTTTCTGAGCCTGGCAGGAAGTAGTGAAGTTTGTCATCCAAACCCACAGAGAGAGGCAATGCAGTTTCAGGCCTCCATCTTATTACACAGCGAGAGAGAAAGTAGTTCAACATGTCTGTGACTTATTCCCTGCCAGGCATTATTTAAAACGCGTTGCATCGTGTTACAGAGCATAGAGGTGAACCATGTGGAATGCAAGGGAATAGGATTGGAAGGTGCCCTTGTTGGTCCACATTTGTCCAGTTTTTAGGAGTGCTTCAGCAGCAGAATTGATACGGTAGGATCTAATAAAGTGAGGTCAAAGGCCTAATGAGCAGTAAGCTTTTTTTTTTCCCTCAGAATGCTGAGGGTATGAGACCTGCAGTCTTACAGCACTCCTAAGTGTCATGTAAGACTTCCAGTGATAACTGTATGGCAGGTCTGTGATAACACACTAAGTAGGATAGTTCTTTCTATGGCCAAACTTTAGTGTTGTTTTTTAATGTCCATTCAGGTGCTTGCAGTGCTCAGTCTTAACCCTGTCTTAAGAGAAATGTGGCTGCAAAATAGCTCACAAGTACAGCTTTTGGTGATAAACAGAATCTCTTGAAATTATTTTAACAGCAATGTGGACTACTCCAACGCAGAGTACTGCATTCCCTGTGCAGAGCACAAGATCAGAGAGGGAGTAAGTGGCGATTCCTTGGACTTCAATTGATAGTGAAGCTAGTACTCAAAACTGGCAGTGGTGCATTGGGCTGTAACGTAGCCTTGAAGTAGGTAATAACGTGTGCTCCTGGGAAGGCCAGGAAAGCTAGTGTGTGTGATTCTTCTCCTAAAGGGAGACACTGACCTTGCCAGCAGATTATATTATAAAAAAAGGTTTAAGGCAATGCATGCGTTAAATACTGCTCTGGTATTTGTGCGTGTTTGGCTAGCTCCATCACTGAGTACAAAGGTCTGGAGCAGGCAGTGCTGCTGATGAGCTCTCTTGGGTTCAGTTAGCATTTCCACAGCTAGACCTGTGTGTGGGCTGACTCTCACTTTCTAGATGAGTTAACTGAATTGATTGAGGCAGAACACAAAATGCTCAGCTTGTGATGAGCTAAACAGCATCAGATTTTTACTTAGGAATAGCTCGGTGGGAAAACTGTTTCTTGAACACAGAAGTGAGGGGGTTTGCAAAATGAGCCAAAAAGAAAAAAACAGTGTGAGGAATTTCTGGAATGGTGCAGTGCTGTGAAATGCCTCCTTCTAAAGAAAAGGGAGGGACTACTGAAGAGGTCATTTGTCAAGGACGCTTGGGTAATGTCAAACCTGGCAGACATTCCCAATGGAAGCTCCTGCAGTGTGTATTCCTGAAGTGCCATCTTCTTTGTGAAGGTGAACAAACAGTTCTCGCGTTGCACTAAGACTTCCTGTGAGCTGACTGCTTTCAAAGAATAAGACACTTAATATTTGTTGCAAAGCCATGGTTCTGAAAATGAAAGTAAGGCATAGCAGGTGCCAGCCTAATAAGCTCTGAAAGCCCTTTTCAGATAAGTGGGGATTCTTCCTATTAGCCATTGCTCAGTGCACATGCGGAGAGATAAGAGTTAGCATGGATGGGACTGATAACTGGAGAGTTGCAGGGATTTATTTCTAGCTTGTATATTTACTGATTAAAGTTAAGTAGTGGCAGCATGAAGGCCAGCTTGAACTAAGTTGTCTTGCTTCTTAGGGTAGTCATCATCTGTCAGTGTGTGGGTCTTACTGTAAAATTGGCAATATCTAAAATCTTTGAGCTGCCTTATACCATATGCTGCTTTGAGGCAGGACACTTTAAGGGACACTTTAAAGCCAAGGGAACAAACCAAATGGCTACCCATGTCTCTGATGTGGGGAGGGAAAAATCTGCTGTGGAGAAAGAATCAGTGTATGAAGTTAATACCACCCTCCTCCCCCCCCCCCCMCTCCCCTTTCTGTACTAGCAGCAGTATTTCTAAGGTCCTGTTTTCTTAATTTTGCAGTAACTGCAGAGAGATTCATGACCATTTCTGTAAACAGGRTTACCACCCACATTGGCTTGCCAAAAAGCCAGTTTCCAGATAGTTCTACGTCTGAGGCTGAGCTTTCTTCTCTGCAGATGAACTGGGTTTGGTGCCAGTCTTACAGGCATTTGTATGACTAGATATTTAAAATGTAGCTGAGCTTACATAAGGTGTTCCTTACTGCAGCTTTCTTAAGGAAAAGTGTATGGATATGTGAGAAGGGGGAAAAGGAAGTATTCAAAAGATTGTGGTGATTTTTCTTCCTTTTAAGAGGAAAAGCTATTCCTGTAAATACTCAAGACAGGGTGTAACTATTAATGCAAGTTCTTAGAGCTGTGACTGTTTCTATTTCAAGATAGATTACATTTGGCTCTGAACAGCTGCTGTGCATACTAAGAACTGTTGCACTTTAGTCTTTTATCAAAAAGAATTGTAACTAGTAGCAGAGATTTCCTGTATTAGGATTACTTGTCTGCTCTCACTGCTTCGTATGTGGCATTTCCTTAGATCTCTCTGGAAATAAGGCTTCTGGTTCTTCCCACCTAGGTTGAGATTTCTGTTCTCTCAACATATGACTAACTCTCACCGAGTATAAAAAGTTTTCCTGGTTGAAATAGTATGAAGTGATGCTTTTGAACTATTCTTATGACTGCAGCTGTTACTACAGCATATAAATGTCAACCTGATGCTAACAGCAGCAGTTGTGTGCTGGGAGGAGCGCAAGGCTTGTGAGGTCCCAGGGGAGGGTGTCTGAGGGGGTTTCAGTGCCCCTCGTGCCCTTGGGCTGTGTGGGTGAGGGACCAGGTGGCAGGTCTTGTGAGGGGTGAGTGAGAGTTGGGTGGTGCCAGTTSAAGCTGCTGGAAGCCACACACAACTGGTCTCCAGGGAGCACCAGCAACCAGGGCATGGAAACAGGGAGTGGTGTCCGTTGGGAGCGGCATCAGCAGTTTGYGTGGCAGCTCTCCTGGGAAGGGCGTGCCGGTGTTCAGGCTGCTGCCTGCTCTGCTCCCCTGCAGGCTTAGGCTGCACCCTGATGGTCACCCCAACTCAACTGGTGGCTCTGCAAGCCTACCCAGAAGCTTGAGGTCTCCAGGGAATTGGAAGGGTGACATCTTTCAAAAGAATTACCACTTTATTAGTGGACTCTTTTTTTTCCTAAGAACTGTAAGGAGACTGACCTGCTGAAAGAAAATGGTGTCTACCTGCTGCAACTGCTAGGCTGTGGCTGAAAGCCAAACAGAAGCACTACAGCTTACTGATGCTGATGTCTCCACCCAAACACACCTCCCAAGGACTGGAATAGCTGTCCAGACCTTAGGTTGCATGGAGCTTCAGTATCTGGAAGTCCCTCTGGCACATGAAGGCAGCAGTGGATGTCATAGCTGCAAGTGCAACCATGGGAAAAGCTCCTCGAACAGGTAGCTATGTTACAGAGGAGCTCAGCAGGCAGTGCAGTATCCAGGGATGTGAGCAGGAGAAAGATATGTGGTGTTGTGCAGTCCCAGGCTGAGCCCTGCCTTAATGTTGTGTAAGCCTGAATTCAACCTTGAGCTAACTGATGCAAGTAACGCACGAGATGAAGGAGACTGGGCTCTTGGCTCCACTTGAGGTGGAAGAACCTTCCCCAGACCTCTGAAATGCTCCTGCATAACAGACACGATGCTCTGGGGTTGAAGAATGAAGAGTAATGTGAGTAACAGACAGGATCCAGGAAAAGCAAACCATGCAAAGTTGATCCAACCACCCACCTGTATTAGAACGGGTGCCACCAGGAAAGCATGTAAGGTATTAGTAATTAGAAATTACTTACTGAGAGGTACTGAAGCACCCATTTTCCATTCAGACAATTTCTCTAGAGAATTTTGCTGCCCTACCAGAAGCTTGCATTTGTGACATTGCTGAGGGGCTGCCAAGCCTGGTGAACCCTTCAAATTATCATCTGCTCCTTCTATTCTGTGTAGGGTCTCATGATACTGCAGTGATGTATCTTAGAAACATCAAAAGACACTATGTCCCCTGGAGCAATGTTAAAAGGATCAGGAACACAGGTGGTGTTCTATCCTCCCAGTCAGAGGAAGGGGTTCAGGAAGGAGGAGATGAAGTCAACAGGTGACTGCCTGGCTGCCTAGCAGGTGCCATACTCAGGATTTTGGCTTTTATGATCATGGCTCAGCCTTTGAGAAGCTGGGTCTTTTGGGAGCTGATAGGATTCACCTGAGTGAGTGGAGCAAGGGCATTTTTGCCAACAAGCTGGCCAGACTTATAAGGAGAGCTTTAAACTAGACTTAGTGGGGGAAAGAGATGGAGTTTTGAGTAACAAAGAGGAGCCAGGGGTGGCTGAGGAACCAACAGGGAAACAATTGTGAAATGCCTGAAAGGAATTCAGGCTTGTTCTAAAAAATTGACAGGGTCGATAGCCTGACTGAAGTGTCCAATGCACGCAGCATGGGTACCAAACAGAAGGAGGTGGAAGCCCCTGYGCACCTAGGAAGCWATGATCTAATTGCTATCACTGAAACTTGGTGGGATGAATCACATGACTGGAGTGCTGTAGTCGATGGCTATAAACTGTTGAGGAGGGGACAGGCAAGGAGGGAGAGGCATGGGGGTTGCCCTTTGTGTGTTTTTAAAAAAAAAAAAAGATTGCACAGAGCTGCATTTGAAGAATGTTGATGAACAGGTTAAAATTGAAAGAGGGTAGGTTTAGTTTGGATGTAAGGAAGAAATTTTTTATGATGAGGGTGATGAGACACTGGAAGAGGTTGCCCAGAGAAGTTGTGGATGCGCCATCACTGGAAGTGTTCAGAGTCAGGTTGGACGGTGCTTTGAGCAACCTGATCTAGTGAAAGTTGTCCCTGCCTGTGGCAGGGGTGTTGAACTAGATGATCTTTGAAGGTCCCTTCCAACCCAAACCATTCTATGATTAATGCTAAACTTTTTTTTTTCAGGTGTTAAAGATGTCCATTCTCAAGATCCATGCCCGTGAAATCTTCGACTCTCGTGGGAATCCCACTGTTGAGGTAGACCTCTTTACCAACAAAGGTGAGTCCTTAGATGTAGATGTTTATTCCTTTCTTGTATCTGATAGAACTGAAGAGGCAGTCAAAACTATACAGACTGTCCTATTCTAGTAGTGGGATTGTGCTTACTCTTTGCTCCATATGTATAACATGTTGCTGAGCTTGCTGTGGGACTTGCAGGAAAAATCTCTACCTCATTCTACTGGCATGAATTTGCTGAGCTCAAGATATTGGCCTGGACAGTGAAGGGTTTTTTGAAGCGTGCTGCTTCTTAGTCTAAATTGTGCAAGTGTCAATCCGAACTTGCCTTCCTCCCYTTGCCCTGAGAGTAAACTGGGATAGCATTTGCAAACTTGGAGTTAACAAGGCCTTCGTTCCTGTCCTTAAGCAGCTGCTAATGGTCTTGGTTTTCGGAGTTCCCTAAACTGTATGACTGCACTCGAAGTTTAATTCTTGATTTGTCTAGCAGTCGCTTTGTGTAACGAAACAGTCTTCTGCTGCTGAGTTGAATCTTGGGTAATGGTTTCTTCTCTGCATAAGTACTCAGGCATGACTAAACAACTTGTCTAATTGGGTTTTCACATATAACATCTTATATTTTTAATTACTGTAGGACTTCCCCTTGGTCTGTTAGYTGTTCATCCCATATCTGATAGGATCTGACAAAGGCATTGTGCAAACACATACCAGTGTGGTTTGGTGGAATGAGCAAACACAATAGCTGTAATACACTAACTAAATAGCTGATCTTTCTGCCTCAAAAGATTAATGCAGTCATTTAATGAGATTGCCTCTCCTGAGCTCTTTGCTGTAGTGGGATAAGGGAAAGACTGGAGACTGAAGCTGGCATCTTGAACCACAGGCAGAACAGACTCCAGTGTACCGATTTGCTTATAAAGTTCGGCATCCTTGGCTGGAAGAACGGGCTGTCTGGGTGGCTGTGCTCTTGTCAGAAGAGCTCAGAACTCATATGAACAAAATAGGCCTCCTAATTGTCCCTTGTATGCCATATCTTAGAAGAATTTAAGAGCTCGCCTGCCAGATTGAGCTAAAAAGTAGATTCAGTGAATAAAGCTACCTTTTTGGAAGGGGCGTGGATGACTTTCCTAACTTAAACACTTGAAATGCACAGTGGAAGGGAATGAGTGAGTCAGCTTGCTGTTGATCAGTATGAGGGAGACACTGATGAATTGGTGATGCTGTAAAGGAGCAGACAGCTCTCAGGATTGACGTATGAGCAGAGATGTGGTTTAGAGATTACCTCTCCCATCTCCAGGGGTGGAAGCATGCGGTAKGTTGGGATGGTGTATGGGTGGAGAATATTTTGCGGGTTTGAATGTGCTAAGACAGTTCTTGTTTCTGTTGTAAACAGGTCTGTTCAGAGCTGCTGTTCCCAGCGGTGCCTCAACTGGAGTCTATGAAGCTCTGGAGCTTCGTGACAATGACAAGACACGCTACATGGGGAAAGGTAAACCTGAGTTTTGGTACCCAGCTTGGCCCATTACGACGGCCGTGTTGTTGCATATGTTTATGCCAGATTGTAGCAGAGGACAGACGGACTCCTTTACTGCTGCCCATGTTCTGTACCAGGCATGGCAATTAAGCGAAAGCAGTGGAGGTTAGCAGTAAGAYGATAGCAATGCATACCACACGCAGGCTGGGTGGCTGGGGCAGAGGTAAAGCACAGACTGCTGGATTTCCCAGGGGACAATGTGGAGGGTGACTCTGCCTCCAGCAGTGCAGCTACATAGTGGTGGAGATSACTACTTCCACAGGTGGGTGCATGGAGCTCAGGCATGCCAGCTAGGTGATAATGTTTCTGGTGCAGTATGCCCAAACATGCTTTGTTATGCCACTCCTGTTTGCCCTGCGCGTTGGTGCGTGTCAGAGTACAGAGTGCTTTAGTAGTCTGTCGTAAGAGCATCTAAACTACCTGCTCCGAAAGGTTTGGTCATAGTGCAGCTAGTCACAAGATCTCTTTGTAGACCAAATTTTCAAAGAACTGTTAAATGTATCTGCTCTGGCACTACAGACTTCTTAGACCCCAGCATGTTAAATCCTGAACCTGAGGTTAATGCCAACTGCTGGCTGCAGCTAATGTGCAGCTTTACACTAGTAATCATGGAAGATACTTTTGTTTCAGACTGCATAATAGCTAAAGCCACTTAGCTTTTTGTCTGTCATTATAGGTAGCCAGGATATTCAAGTTTGTTAGTGGCCTAATATTCTAGTTGTCTGGGGACTGATTGTATGGTCTGAAAGGAGACAGCAGTTGCCAGACGGCTTGGGAACAAGTATGGGGGGAAAATGAGAAGCTGCCTACAAGATGTCATTACGTAATAAACATCCTAATAGTAATTCTTACGACTACTCTGAGAGCTTGGACAGTCAGGACTCCTTTTGATGCCTTCCAAATATATGCAATCAACTTAACTTTTGGCAGGAAGAGAATTACTTGTCTTCAAACTTTTCTGCCAGTCAGGTGAAAGGAAGCTGAAATATTTTGTGCCTATTAAGAAAGAGCGGTTAGAGTGGATGACTACTGAATCGGAGAGCCTTGTCTGAGAAGATTCATGGTTGTTATTACTTTAACACAAAATAAACTCCTAGATGACTGAATATCCCGAAGAGCTGAAGAGCTTATGCTGTTTACCTAGGGCACTTTTCCTTGATAAGAGTAAATGTGTACTTACCTCAGTGTGCTAAATGCGTGTGTGCTTAGACCTGTTAAATCTGATCTGACAGGCAGTTCTTCATGGCAGTTAACTAGACAGTAGTCTGAGCTTCCACAACAGGCTATCACAGCTGGTTTTTGTCAGCTGGGGAATAACATGACTTAACGAAAAAATAATCACCAAATGGGGTGAGTTGCAGATAGCTGGTAGGTCTTTTGTAATATGAATCTGCAGACTTAGACTGTTTAAAAGGCAATTAATGTGGTTCCGGATGCACTTAATTATCATCCATCAGTTCTGAAGCTTAGGTCTTTGGAAATCTTTATACACTATACAGGGATGACACTATTCCTTAGGCTGATACCGGTAGCTGGCTAATGATGGTCTCCGCTTAAGGGGAAGAAGCAAGTTCATACTGGAACTGCTGGTTTATGCAATGGTGGGTCCACATAGATTAAAAGGATGGTGCTGTGTTCGTACTTTATTCCTTGTCTGAAGCCAGGAGCAGACAATCAATTTCTAGGCCTGCATCCAGGTACAGAGACGGCGTACTTCAGCATTGTATCAAGTGCAAAACGTGTGCTAAGGTGGTGCTTTAGCGGTGTTACAGAATGATAGCAGATGGTGAAATGCCTGAGCTGCTGCAYGCTTAACTTCTGGGGAAGTGGTTTTTTTTCCCCTTGCTCATCCATTCTATGAATGGATAGGAGTAGCCTATCCTAAAACCTCTTCTAAATGCTGTCATTCAGCCTCTCAAGGTTTGGGTCCACAATGGTGTTTGCAATAGTATGGAAACCTGGCTGGAAAGACCACATACAGACCACTTGCTGGCTGATGCACTGTTTCCTCTACACTTTGAACCTTTTTGTTTCTGGTCTGCTGCTCAGTATCAGACACTTGCTAACTTGTAGGTCTGTTTACCTGTTTGTGTCCTTCTCTTTTTCTTGCATGACTGGCTTTGGTTTTGGCTGTGAGTCTTCATCTCTTCCTTGATTCTCTTGTCCATTTCGCTTCTGTCAGGTGTATCCAGAGCTGTTAAATATGTTAACGAGTTCCTGGCGACAGCATTGTGTACACAGGTAATGGATGTGCTTTCAGTGCAACCTTGTCACTTGGACGAATTTCTCCAGTGCATGGTCTTGCAAACTAACATTGCAGCAGGCATTCCTAGATGATGCTTACTTCATGCAACTTCCATTCAGTTGAGATGACCTCTATAAGTGTTCAGATTTGGCTGTAAGCTCAGGTTGGTTTGGGGTTTGAATAGCATGAGGTGGTATTCTTGAGATTTTATTGTTGCTGAGATCACCTACTAATGCCTGCATAGCCAGTGTGGTTGACCAGTGTCTGATTTGCTTGTTCCTTCCAGGTGTCTCAAAAGCTGTTGAGCACGTCAATAAAACAATTGCACCCGCACTGATTAGCAAGGTAGGAGCAATCYGTCTTCTGCTAACATCAGTTAATGCCAGTCCACTGTGTCCTACCTGATGGGTTGTCTCTCTAGAGACAGGTAGAGGAACYGTATTTCATGGAGGGGTCTTAGTCTGTGTATTGGAGTGCATGTGAACAAACTGACCTACAGTGATTGCTTTACTTAATGACTGCATATCTAACACACAATCAAACGATCTCTAGCAGCCTAGTGTTGTAGTGTGCAGGAGCACCGGTGAACTTCAGTGGTGTGCAGTTAAGATACAAGCTGCTTTATGCTAAAAAGGGTGGCTGAATGATGAGGAGGGACRGGGTTCTATCTAAGCTGGCTAGTTTGGAAGGGGATCAGAGGGGATCTTGGTGAAGTCAGCTTGAATGAGATTCCTGTGCCCCTTGTGGGCRCTAAGCCCTAACTAGAAAGGATGGCGCAAAACTAAGTGGTAATGCATAAAGTGATCGCACGTTCTTAGTGACAATTCCAAATGTTATGTACTAAGTTACAAAGGGTGTATGTTGTGAGCAAGCTGGTTATCTTTGAGCTTGCACTAAAGGGGCAGGGGGCATAAACTGGGGCTTTTTCATCYGCCATGCCAGGCAGATAGCAGTGTAAATGTCAGGGAGTCAAGGGACGTGACAGCCTTACAGCTCTGAATGTGAAGAACAAAACAAGCTTTTGATGTGTCCAACTTACCTGTCAGCCTTGGTCTGCTGTAAGCGACCAGAAGATGCTGCTGTCTGATAACGACAAGAAGTAGTCTCTTCAACTGTTGGTAGTTGCCCTTAAGCAGTTCTTGGTGTCTGCCAGGGAAATAAAAATGCAGTGGGTAGGTGCGAGTTTGTAGAGCCATGTTTGGTTTCAAGCAGTGCTTTGCTTGCTTCCCTCTGCAGAACGTCAATGTTGTGGAGCAAGAAAAGATTGACAAACTGATGCTGGAAATGGATGGATCGGAGAACAAATGTAAGTGGGTTTTGTGTTGCAGTGAGGCATGAAAAGATGAAGATTGGTTTATAGAATTCTAGCTTACCTTATCAGAAACAATGGGCAGTGCATGGCATATGCTGTGCACTTCCATAACTAAGACCATGGTGCTGGTATTGCCRAGTCTCTTTATGAAGACATAACACTTCTGTAAACAATTTCTTCCTATTGCAGCCAAATTTGGTGCCAATGCCATCTTGGGTGTATCTCTGGCTGTATGCAAAGCTGGTGCTGCTGAGAAGGGTGTCCCCTTGTACCGTCACATTGCTGACCTTGCTGGAAACGCAGAAGTCATTCTTCCAGTTCCTGTAAGTCTCTTGTAAGGGATAGCTAAAGACTTGATCTGACCAGGTGCCTCATGATGTCTTGTGGTCTTGGATCAAGTTTTCTAGAGAATGAAGAGTCTTAACATAAATGCTGTTACCAATTTACCCTGAAACACTCTAACTCGACTTTTCTTTTTGGTTACTCCAAGGCTTTCAATGTGATCAATGGTGGCTCCCACGCTGGCAATAAGCTGGCTATGCAGGAGTTCATGATCCTCCCTGTGGGTGCTGATAGTTTCAAGGAGGCAATGCGTATTGGTGCAGAGGTCTATCACAATCTAAAGAATGTAATCAAGGAGAAGTATGGCAAGGATGCAACCAACGTGGGTGATGAGGGCGGYTTTGCCCCCAACATCCTGGAAAATAAAGAAGGTAAGAATGAGCTAAGTGTGGAAGGAGGCATAACTGATAGCCAGAGAATKAAGATGATACCTGTCCAGTATGAATGGAAGGCAGGATCAGTGGGTTGTAGGACTTGCTGCGGTTTCTTTGYTCTGCTTCTATCCTGACAGACTTTCTGAGATGCTATACTGGTGTGGTCCAGTGTACGACCATGAAGCTATTCCCTTGGACATCAGTTTATGCAGCTTGACAGGATGGCTTTGACTTCAATGCCTCATTACTGTTTCATTCCTGTAGCATTACTGTTTCATTCCTTAAGGGTATCTTACCACCTCCCAGTTGAGAAGTGGTGTGGGAATGTCTGTGTGCATTGCAGGTTTCCCAGAAGTCAGTAGTCAAAGTTTAGTGGGGTTTCTGCTGACAGAGGAGGAAAACAGTTTGAACTATGCCTGGTAATGTGTGGGTGTGCATGAAGGCTTGCCTGGGAAGCTGAGGCATTTGCTATTCCACAGCCAAACAGTTCTGTTCAGAAAYCTGTGGGGGAGGGAGGCAGTTTGTCTTGTGGAAAGTGAAATACCTGTTCCTACACAAACTGTACCAGAAGAGCTGTTTTTCTGCCTCTCTTGCAGAAATGGAGCAGCTAATAAGCCAGTAGAATACTAGAACTGTTAAGTTACTTGTTACTTAAAGCTGTTAGTTACATTATTGTTGAAGGTGGCCTCTGAACTGCATTGCTTTTTCTGATGCTGAAGATAGCGAGCCAGCACCAGATATCAGGGCGTTTCTGAATCCCACCGTCACGTGCAGCTCTGGCTAGGTCTCTGCCCTAGCAGACATCAGTGAAGATGACCTTGAATGACTATTACAGTCCAAGGAATTTGTGTTGCTGGCAGCAGCTGCTTTTGCAGTTTGTACTACACGAACATCTGAAAAAAAAAAAAAAATCCAAACCAAAAAGAAAACCACAACACACAAAAAWCCCAAACAAAACCACTTGATCTAAGCTTCCTACTGTAAATAGCCTGTCTGACCCAGCTGCTTGCCTCTGAGTCAGGGGTGGTTGGGAGAGTCGTACTGGTTGTGACTGTACTGAATTTCCTTGCTTGGACTCTGCCAAACAGGGTAGCATAGTGGGTAGTATCCAGAGACTCCTACTGAGTAGGTCTATTCTCTCTTCTGCATATAAACGTGCAAGTGGAGAGCAGGTAGAGGCAAAGAGAGGGTGCCCTGTGCAGAGGCAGGCTGTGTATCACATTGCTGTCGGGGTTTGGATGGTCAAAACCTGATCTGGAGCTAAAAGGGATTAAAGTGCAGTCACTACCTCCTGCCCACGTGCATAAAGCTGAGAGAGGATGTAGTATCGTCTAGTATTAAGCTTTCTGGGCTGACATGTAGTGCTGCCTGAAGAGATTATGAATCCCATAATGGTGTCTCAAGGGTATTAGAAGCTAAAAGCAGTATTAAAGTAATACCGTGTTCCAGTCAGTTCAGAAGTGGGAAAGTTTAAGAACCTTCTCTATGTGGCTTTTGGGCTTTCCGTAGGGGGTAATGGAGAGTCTTTGCCAAGTGAATGTACTGTTATTGGTAAATTAATAGCTTTGAGTTAAGGTGTTGGGCAGGAACTCAGAAATACCTTACCCATGTTTCAGCTCTGGAGTTGCTGAAGACTGCRATCAGCAAGGCTGGCTACTCTGAAAAGGTGGTCATTGGCATGGATGTCGCTGCCTCAGAGTTCTACCGTGATGGAAAGTATGACCTGGACTTCAAATCCCCTGATGATCCCAGGAGATACATTTCTCCTGATCAGCTGGCTGACCTGTACAAGGGCTTTGTCAAGAACTACCCCGGTAAGTTGTTTGCCAACCAGAAGCATGGTAGTAGTGGTGAATAGGGGTTGATTGCTGAAGGAAGGAGTTTGGTTGCAGCCTCCCTTATACGAGGGATCAAGAGCAGAACAAACAGCTTTTAGGGGTCTTAGGTTCCTTGAGGTGTGAGTAGTACTTGGCTGCAGCACTTTGGTACCACTGCTTTCAGACAAGACCTTTCAGGGTGGCATTGTCTTAAAAGCTCCTTGTATCCCTCTACAGTGGTGTCCATTGAAGACCCGTTTGACCAGGATGACTGGGCTGCCTGGAAGAAGTTCACTGGCAGTGTTGGCATCCAGGTGGTTGGTGATGATCTGACTGTGACCAATCCAAAGCGTATTGCCAAGGCTGTGGAGGAGAAATCCTGCAACTGCCTCCTYCTTAAGGTCAACCAGATTGGCTCTGTGACGGAGTCCCTGCAAGCGTAAGTTCTCCCCTCTTGGCCATGGCAGGGAGGGGAATTGTCTAATTGAGGGAGATGAACGTATAGACCAGAGCTAGTGGAATAGAAATCTGTTGATTGGGCATCTGTGAAGGGAGAACAATTGTTAACTAATAAAGSATATTGGCAAGTCAAGCTGTACCTTCATGGTTTTGAAGTCGTGTAGGCACGTYGAACAACTTCATTGGGTCTAAGCAYGTGTAAAAGCAGCTCTTCGGCACTGCGTTATCACATGCTCCTAACCCGAACAYGTACCGAAGGGCAGTTCTGCCTTGCCAAAGGAAGGAGTGCCTGCCGCTTGGCAGCATCACTGGGGCAGAGGCTGCCCAGCAAATAGGCACGGTGTGAGGCTTCATCTGCGTCTCTCTTCCAGCTGCAAGCTTGCCCAGTCCAATGGCTGGGGTGTGATGGTGAGTCATCGCTCCGGAGAAACGGAAGATACCTTCATTGCTGATCTGGTAGTTGGTCTCTGCACTGGTCAGGTTGGTATCTGTAGCTGCTGGAGTTTGCCTTTYCGCTTGATGAGTTAATACGGCGATGAAGCCATGCTGCACAGCAGATGGGGTCTGCTCTGACTCAAGGCATGCAGATTTGCTATTTCTGTATATAGGAAGCTGATTTGTTTAATGGCAGTGTGATGAGGGAACACGTTATCTGTGTAAACTCACCTTTAACCACCAATTTAAAATAGCTTCCTCAAATTCAGTGGGTGTATTGGGATTTCCTGGTACTGAAGCTGTTAGCAAATGAACAACCTTTATTGCTCCCAAGCCCTATCCTGTTTGAGTATACAGATATTTAGAGCCTGATGCTGAAATAAAGCTTGTGATTATGCTTATTACTCCAAACAGAATAGTTTTGTGTTGGCATCTGTGGCCTTATTTCTGCTACAGTTCTCTGCTAACTTCCTGATCTCCCATTCAGATCAAAACTGGTGCCCCGTGCCGATCTGAGCGTCTAGCCAAGTACAACCAGCTGCTGAGGTGAGACTCGCGGGGGCGGTGAGAAGGGGTTGAGGGTTAAGCYTGACATAGAATGGATGCTCCACTAACGCATTCGGGGCACAGCTTGGTTTTCTGCATCTCAGAAACACTCTGCAGCTTAAGGAGATAAACTGACACTGGCAGAGATGCTGCTGTGCTGGTGCTGTGCTTGCAGAGCTGGCTGTAGGCTAAATAATGAGTCGGACAGGTCACGTCCGTAACAGACAGGCTGAAGGGGAACATCAAACAAAGCATCCTGTGATACTAGATAGGAGACACTGTCCTTCCGTTTGCATGATGCGGTTCCCTTGGGCAAGCATTTGAAATATTGGGGCAAAATTATGCAAGGTGGGTGACACTGACCAGTGCAGTTAAACATGCACATAACTGAAGCTGCTTGGTGGGAAGTGGCTTGTGACACTGGTAGTACCTTCCCTACTGGGTGGGCCAGGTGATTTAGTGTAAGGCCAGGAGCTGTGCTAATGCAGGAGTTCTACGCTGTCCGCTCACACCCAGCGCTCTCTTCCCTTCCCATCAGAATTGAAGAGGAGCTTGGCAGCAAGGCCCGTTTCGCYGGAAGGAACTTCAGGAACCCTCGTGTCAACTAAGCTGCGTGGATCGGTCAACCCCTGTTCTGGTTTAAAGCACTAGACATCTGCTTAGATCACAATCACCTGTATTAGAAAGATAAGGGCAGCTGAAGGAAAAAAGACCGGTCTGCAGGTCCTCTGCCCCCCTAGACAATTCCTTCACCTAGTGTTTTCACCAACTCTGATCTGTTACTTGTAATGCTCTACTGCTTTTGTAGAACAGTCCCTGTGGGGGTTTCTGTGTCTTGAACACCCGCTGGGATCATGACCTTGTGACTGGGCATAAATACTTTAATTTCTTTCTCTGCCTGTCTGGTCTTCAGTGTGTGGAGCTGTGTGACTTGCAGTGCAGCAAGAGGTACCTGCAAACAGAAATAGTAGTGTTTTTACATGTGATAAATAAAAGCATCCAACAACACAAACAATGTGTGGCTTTGGATTACTTTGGGGGGGACTGAGGAGCAGGGGTAGCTACCGCTGCATAATCAATCCTGGTTTAAAGCTGTTCTGCYGGGAGCAAGAGTTGGACTGTGGCTGGGGGGTGGGCTTCAGTCGCTTTGTGACGATAGACAAAGAATTAGCTGAACGCATGTGYCTGCTATCGAGAGGTGGCCTTCAAGGATATGTTTAGCCATTTGGAAGGGGGGCTAAGAATAGATTTGTAACTCCTAGATCAATTGTGATCCTGCAGGGGAAGAGAAAAAGCTCAGAGGTCTTCCTTCATTTGTCAAAGATGAGGTGTGTCCTGACAAGGAGTGCTGTGATTAACCTTTATTGTGGACTGTTGCAGGTGCCTGCTTGTCAGTCTTGTCACAGTATTACTGGAAAAATTCAGTGATAGCCTTGGCTTTTAGCAAGCAGTTGGCACAGTGTTAACCATGTTGAAAGTGAATTTGTAACCTCCACCTTAATCTGTTGCTACGAGAAGTTGTAGCTCAACAGGATGCGAGCTGTGGAGCAGTACTGTTCCTGAGCCCTTCTGCTTTGTTAATAGCRCTCTAATGTAAGGGGTAATTGAAAGTTGATCCGATAGCTGTGCTTTAATTTTTACCCTATTAGTATCTAGGTACCATATTTCACATGGGGGGAGAGAAGACTTGAGGGGATTTCCAGCTGTGTGAGAGCAGATGGCCATAAACAAAAGGCTKATGAGCAAATATTTATATTTCCAAACCCCTTTGTTTTGTTGAGGTTGCAGCTCTGCTGGTTTGGCTAGGCGGGGACGGGAAGGCACTGAGGGACATCGTAAAGCACATGGCTCATCCTCAGTCAGTGCTTGTGTTATTGAAGACGAGGAGGAAGAATTCCTTTTTCCTGGGGTTTGGCAAGAGATTGTTCAGTGGCTCTGTYGTCATTGCGGTTCTCTTGCTCTGTGCAGTCGTCCTCGGAGCAGCACCCTCGGCATGGGGGAGCGGGGAGCAGAGATGTAATGTGAGGCCCTTACCAGGCAGGAAAAAGCAAATTATTGCACAAGTGAGGGAGGGGTTCTTTAAGCCAGTTCTTGTTGCTTATGTTTGTTTCTTTTCCATAATGGCAGATTTGTAAGGAAAAGAGTAATTTCTGATTCACTTCAATGACTCTTCTACTGGTCTTTCAATTCCAGGAAACTAAATTASCTGTGGCTGGAAATTTTTATTATGGGTGAGGAGCACAACAGTGCCCCGCCGTGGGCAYTGCATGTGTTGCATTGTGCGGTAAGCCAATTTTATCTCCTGCTTTTAAATTGGTAAGATGGAAACGGCACATTTAAAGCCAGTGATGCTGCACGGTACCTGTCACGTGTGCCTTAAACCCTGGGTCTTAAACAACATCTTCCTTTMTAGTTTGGGAAAAACCAACACAGACTTTATTTCAAAAGCTGCTGTTACGAAGTAKAGAGCTGTAAAATGCTGAGGGCTGAGGTTCAGTGGCATATTCCTGAACAAACCAGTGCTCTGCCGTCAGAGGAGAGGGGGTATGAGACTGCCCTGTGAGGAGTAAAGCCGGAAYGGGGATGTTTGGGAGTTGCTGGGAGCTGTTAGGTCTGCCTAGTGCTAGYSTGAGTAATGGCTGTGAAAGGACTTRGCACAGGGGGCCGTTGCTGGGAAAGCCTGGCTTCTACAGTGTCTATTGATCAGTGGTTTTTAACCAGACAGACTCATCTGTTGTTGGTGTTTGTACAAGACAAGGTATTTTGGAAAGACCCGAGAAGCTGCAGCACCAAGAATGCTAAACACCCCTCGCAGAGGAAAAGAAGGAGTTTTTGGCATCTTCACTCTAACTGAGACCATGGAGGGAGGAGAACGATGACTTGTGTACAGCGCAGTGTTTTCTGATGTGGGCAGCCCAGGTACAAAAGCCTAAAGCTCGTTTCCCGAGGGAATGTGGCCCACAGTCCTATTCACTGACTCCCATCGAACGTAGGAAGAACACAGCTCCTGTCGCCTGGGGGGTGGGTATGTTTGGGTCCAGCTCTGTGTTCTGCAGTGTCCAAACGCGCACGGACCAACATCMGCTGGGAGCACAGACCCCAACCACGGTGAATTCAGACCCCAACCACAGCTTGGGCCTCCCCAGGCCCTGCAGCCCCTTCAGCAGACGGAGTCTGAAAGCGAACGCAGGCGCAGCTGGCTGCCGGGGCCAACCTCCCTGCAAAGACAGTAACCCGTGCACTGGAAACATCCCTTTGGTGGGCCGTTGGCAACTGTGTCTCCTTACGAGATTGATCTCCTCTGTCCAGCCCTTCTTAAGAAGAGCTTTGCTATAAATACCAAATTTACCAGCCCAAGCTCAGCCCATGGTAAAYGCCTCCTCTCACACATATTTGCCCTTTCGGAAGGCGTTGATCTAAGCTGGTTGCACTCCGTGCAGACTTGAAACCTGATGCACTTTTCACACATAGCTGATCTCTGAATTAGACCTGTTAAATGAATAAACCAGCTAATTACACATAAATCCTATCGAGGGACTTTTCTTCTTCTGTCAAAGGGGTGAGCTTGTAATATATGCAAAATGGTTCAGAAAGCTTTTTAGCAGAATTGTGTTAGGAAGCAATAGCTTTCTCACCTGCTACTTCAGAAAGCGAAGTCCAAATTCTCAACCCACCTTACCTGGGCCTCGGTATTTCCACCTGGTGATTGTCTTTTAACAAGCATCAGAAAGCAAAAAAAGCTGGGAAATCAGGGCACCGGTTGCCATAAATCGACACAGCCCTACGTGGCAGTACAGCTGTGACGACRTGACTGACGGGAGTAGTGGCTGGCACCTGGGCTGCTGCCCTTGTCTGCAGCTACATCAGCCTGGGGSAAAAAGTAACCTAGTGCCCAGAGCTGGAATCCTCCTCTCTTCAGGTGAATAGTTTGAGCCTTCTACTTCTGCTGGTTAACACCGCTGCAAGCCCAGGTAATAATTCATTATCGTTCACACCTTGTTGTCAGTGCAAGGTGGAGAACTGTTACAGGTACAGTTACCAGATGTGTCGTGTCTTAAAATAATCAGGAAATCGCATGCAAAATTGCAGGGTTGGAAGAACATCGCTTGGGCTRTAAAGTGAAAAGCTAGAGTCAGATGCTGTCGAACTGTTTGCTCCTTCCTACACCAGGAAATCAATCCCACAATGTCAGATCTGTCCCATCAAACCAGAGCTATATAAAGCCTTCAAGTTAAATCTCGGAGAGTATTTGGGCCAGATCAGCAAGGTGCTTCCAGCTGCAGAGGATTCAGGCTYCACCTAATGAGGCTGGAGCATTGAAAGGAGTTACTTGCAAAGGAAGAAAAGAGACCAGAATGGCTAAGTGCTGAAATGTGGGACTGTGGTTTGTAGATAAGAATTTAAAGTGTGTTAGAGAAGTGAATGATCAGTAACTCTGTGCGCGTGTTTGGAGTGAGGGGAATAAGTGAATAGGGAACAAGATTTGATTGCCGAAAATCAAGACCTAAACCTGCAGCGCTGGAGAGGGGGAGAGATGTGTCTGCTCCTTAATCAGGGCTTGAATCCTGCTGCAGAGCTCCTCACCTTTCTGTACCGTCCCCGTGGAGCTCCTACTCGAAAGGCTGTGCTTTATAACGGAGTGCAAATGTAGCACAGCCAGTGTCTTTATTACTGTAATAATTTGCAGGGACGGCACTCTTTGGAACAGAAGGAGGCATCAGCTTAGCAAACACGAACTGGGARGCTATTCTGAGACTAGCGGGCAGCCATAAAAGCGGCTCTGAAGCAAGAAGCAGGCAGAAGAGATGACTGATGAGCAGGGAGGAGAGGCAGGTGGCACTTTCGGGAGCTATTCAGGTAACGGGATGTATAATGGAGTGATGCACAGGACTGGAGTGGCAAAGATCTCCCATTGTCCGCTGGCTCTCTTTCTAGGTTTGTAGAGGAGCTTTTCTGCTTTGTAGCCCAGCCTGCTCTTAGTATTAATTTTCTAATATCTTGGCTTCTAGGTCTCGTACAGGCCCTGTCTCAAAGAGTTTGTTTTGGACAGAAAGGAATGTTGCCATCCCTCTATAACCGATGAGAAACCAAATGATTCAACATTTGGCTTTCTCGCCAGACATTAGCCCCTGGTAGGGAGTAAGCACATCATCCATAACCTTCACTCTCAGAGACTGAGGCTGGCGGTGCAGGGCATGTTTTCCGATCCTTTGGTTATTTTGAACCAGCCATAGAGCCTGCTCACTCATTTTCTAGTATCGTGGGCATCAAAACTGGACCCTATCTTCCGGCAGCAGCAGCGGTGTCGAACACGGCAGTACTGTACCCTTCCGAGTTCAGGTTGGTGCTGTCGGAAGCTCCCTGTCAGCTCACCCACCTGGGGAGGACAGCTCTGCCCCCTGAGCCCAGAGACCCGGCTTTACAGGCATCCGCAACGCGATGCTGGCTGGGGTGATGATCTGGATTGCTCAGTGTCCRTGTTTCATCCCGGTCACCTTTCTTCCTCCATTTTCCTGTCATTCAAAAATGTTAGAAATGATTTTTTTTTTCCTTAGATCATTGATTTTAAAAAGAAACAGAACTACAATCGAACAGTGGGTCGACCCTGTTCCATGGAGGAACTGCTCAGCTCAGTGAAATCTGGAGACTTGCCAGGTAGGAGATTTTACTGCCTCTAACGTGGGTAAGAACAATTTTACACCCAATGCTTTTTTCCCTCCTGCTTGCTTATCCCGGGCACAAAAAAAGTCGCTGCCTCATTGTGTGCATCCAGCAGCCAGCGCGACCGTGCCGGGGGACCTGCGGCCCGGGCTGCTCGCCCTGGGCTGCTGTGCCCTCTGATGTCCCCAGRAGGGGACCTCGGCAAGCCACGCCACGTTTCCCTGTCTCTGGAGAGGAAGAAGCTGTGGGAGYGAGTCTGTCTTTGAAGGAAATTCATTGACTGCGGTGCTTCGTCAACACCCACTCGCTCATTCACAGCCATAAAGACGGGTATAAACAGCCTCGCGCGCTGCCGGGGGAAAAGCCCCACAACAGCACAAAGGACCAGTAAAAGCAGATGAAGGGAGCGCAGCTGCCGTGTTTTCCCCACTGGCAGGAGGATATTTGGCTTTCCTGCTGCTGTGTAGGCTGGAAGGAGACAGGAGGGGGGCTGGGGGGTGCGGGGAGAGAGGAGCTCTGCTGGGCTGCCAGCCAGCCCTGCCTGCCCTGCAGCAGCATCCCGGGCGACGGCCTCACGCTCCCTTTCACAGCAGGATTTAAAGAACTGTGCCAGGCACCAGCTTAGTCCCACCACTCCCTTGGAAAGCTTTTATTACTGTTCTCTTTGTATTGCTGGGTGAAATGATTTCCTTGTAGATACGAGCTGTGGGTGGGTGTGAGAATAAACTGCAAGAACCCCGCTCCTCTCTGAGCACACGGGAACGTGGCCTCTCCCTGCTGGGGTCACCACGATGCTGCTCGAGCTGTCCCGGTTCGGTGATTTCTACAGGAGAGAGATGGTACCCACCTGCGTTCCCTCTTTCGGTCCCCAAAAGGGACTGAAGTGCTATCAGAGCTGACGCACTCTCTGTGTACTTTGTGCTCCAGGGATAGATACCGTCACAGAGAAGTGCAGGGTGTGGAGGAGGGTAAGAAGAAGAAATAAAGCCACACCAGCTGCAGCACTCAATTCTGCTACGAAAAGCTGAAGGTAAAAAAGGAAGGGGGAAAAAAAAACCCAAGGAAGAGAACTGAGGCAGAGAGGAAGAAAAAGGGTTGAGTGAAGAACCCAGATGACAAAAATGAGAGATATGCAAACAAAATAAACCTTAAGGAAGAAAATAATCAGAAGGTCCGGATCCCCTTCTTGTGCCACACTTGAAGTTTGCGTGTGGTGAAATCTCGTGTCTATAATACAAYGCACAGGCTGAGCTCTGTCTAGAAACACACACGTTCAATGTGTTAGGGTGGCAGTTACAGGCTTAAGTTACAGGCGAGAAAAGAAATACGTAGTTCTGCAAAATAAAAGCCTTGGAGAAAGGCCAGGCGAAATGCCAGCCTGCTGACAGCAGGGTCTGCGGGGGAGGCACCGTGCCCAGCACTGAGCACCCCCGGGCCGTCGCCTCGTGCTGCTAACGGGGCTGAGCCTCCTTCTCCTTGGCTGTGCTTCCAGCCCAGCTGAGCTGGGCTCTGGTTCAGCATCTCCCCTCGCTGGTGCTGGCTGTCAGCAACCAGCAGTTTTACCAGTGTTAACAAGGTGTATGAGGTTAGCCCAGACGTCCAAACAGCAATTCGAGAATGAGGGAGTTCGGCGATGGGGGTTCACACACAACTTGTGTGTGAACAGGGAAACAGAAACTTTGATTTTTGTGTGCATTTAGCTTGCAGTGAGCTGCCTGAATCCCTCATCCCACAAACCCCACTTACTTTTAGTGTTGAGTCTCTGTTTAATAGCAAGCGTTTTATGGCATCTTTTCATCTGAGAAGTCACCCAAACCCACCAGCTGACTCTTGCTTACCAAATGCTCGCAAACAGTGCAAGTCACGACGGCACCAATGTCCTATAGCAGCTGCATTAGTCAAAGCAAAGGACGCAGACAGAACTTCATACATCAAGATGCCAATATGCCTCAGCTGGTTGCTGTGGGCTTTATCCATCTCTCATTTTAAGCGCTTGTTCTCACTCCCTGAAATTTTGCAGAAGGGTCTTGATTAAAATATATATTGCATTAAACAGGCATCCAGTGCTGAAAACTAAGAGGCCTGATTCTGTTAATTCAACTACCTACGCAGGTATTAAAACCAAAAGACAAGTTAAGATGCTTTTCAGTCCGAGTCCCAGCAGCGAAGCCCCGGCACTGCGCCCGGAGCAGAGCAGCTCAGCCCCGGCTGCCAGGCGCGGGGGGGCGAGGACAACCTCGGGAGAGGCCGCGGGGAAAATGCCTCCRCTGAGAGTCTTCAGTCTGCTTCTGACAGCTCTTCAGCAAAGTGTGTAGACCTCGGGTTTGGTGGCTTATGATGACCTGACCCTCTGTTGCTTATTTGGAGTGACAGGATGAACGTTCATCAACCTGACCCAGTAAATGTCAGAGTGCTGCTGATCAGAGACTTCCAGCATCAGCCCAGGTGATCAGTGTTCATAGATTTCAAGGACAGAAAACACCACTACAGCCCGACTGGATTAAATTGGTGTAACCCAACCACTGTCCCAAACAGGGACAACCCCCGAAGCTACGCAAATGCGCTGAACCTGAGGCTACTTTCTCCCCAAASACTGCCTACACCAAGAAGGAAAGAGGGGTGGGATTCTGCAGGGGAGAACAGACATTTTGCTTCCTTCTCACTGTGACCAGAGCCCTCGTGGYTTTTAGGTGTCTGAAGCATTGCTGTGTGGCTGTGCAGAACGGAGTCCTGCCTAGAAAATGCCCTGCCGACGTCCCAGCCTTGCCAGCGCTCCAGAGGCACCAGCTGGTGGGTGAACATTAGTATAGGTCGAGCYTGGGGATTTTTGCATCAGAAGCCTAACGCCAACCACGTCTGATTTGCACTATTGTGAGGACACGCAGAATCAAAAGGATGCTGAAAAAAGCAGCGTATACTAAAGCTCCTAAGCAGTACTTCGGAGGGTAGGTGACAGATCCCTGAAAAAGCCCTGCTTGCTAGTCGGAGYGGAGCTGCAGGGCCTTTGTGAAGGCAGGTTGCAGGACGCGCACCCACCTCCACGCGATTTTATTTTTTGATTTCTYTCCTCATTGAAGCAGGTCTGCAAACAAAAGCTGGGGACGAAAAGCTCACGGGCTGCTGCACTGCTCTTCCGTTGCAAAGCTGACTGATCCATTTTACTGCACTCCTTTAAATAAGTCCTAATCTGTGTTTTTTATGCTCTGTAGTACTCAGGTTCTTCTCTCATCTCCTGCAATAAACAGTGATTGAAAGATGCATATCGTGGCTTCTGTGGAGGCTATAAAATCACTGACAGCGGGACTAGCTGAATTTAGAGCCTAGAAGTCTACTGACCCACCAAAATCCAGAGAGCAGATGTTTCTAGGTATGTACAGCCTCAACCTGCCTTCAGCCTCTAAACAGGAGAGGTATAYGTCTTTAGGAAGGCAGACAAATTTCTCTGTTACTTAACTAAAATCCTCTTGCCCAGCTGTTCAGGATGAAAAACGTTAAGAACGGGCATCTCCAGTGGAGAGAGTCCCCACGCAGGTGCCAGGAGGTTGTGAGCTCTCCTCAGCCCCGGACCTATTCTGAGAGCTCGGATGTGTTGTTCCATTTCTCTCTTGCTCACYCGTCTCACCCGTGCCATGGGCTGGATGACACTTTCCAGTAAGGTGGGGAGAATTCATCCGTCGATTTTGTACAGTGCTTTGAAGATAACAAGTGCTGAGGGGAAGAAAGAGACGGTGYTTGAAATGGAAATTTTCCCATTCTCGTCACTATATTTTCTCTCCCTTTAAAAAAGTACATTCAAATGTACCATCAAAGGCCGCAGTGTTGCAACACCAGGGAAAGAGCAGCTACAATGGGGAGGTGGGAGCCAGAAACCTCCTCCTGGAGGAGCAGATTTGCAGTGGGAAGGACAAAAATGCAAATCTGAAATGATTCCATCTCTTTCTCCCTTGAACACTTTGGCCATTTGTAACAGTTTAAAGTGAAGTCAGGCGCTGAGGACAAGAAGAGAAGCTTGTAATTCCATTTACTACTTTCTGCACTGAAGGAGAAGCAGTGAATTTAYAGTGGAAATGCAGTAAGTGCGCAGATGAGGTGTTCCACGTTAGCGGTAGAGGATGGCTCAAAAAATATCAGAGCAAACCTYTGAACAAACAGAAAGCACGTTGGCCTGGGGAGCCGGACGTATCAACGGCTTTGTGGACTAATCTTCCCTCCGCTGCCCCGGCTCTGTTTTCATCAAAGGCACGGGGGTGTCTGCGCCACATCTCCTTTCGAGCCCCCCTCTGTTTGWGGTCCCGCTGTGCCGGCAGCAGAAGCCTTATTGTCGCTCCCCCGAAACTTTTCCCCGCCGCCCTGGGGAGGGACAGCCGCGTCAAAAAAATGGGGGTCCCCCCCCCGAGCGGTGGAATTYGGCCTCCCCAGGAGCAGGTCTTAACAGCAGACGTTGGGAACATCTGAATTCCCTCCCTTCCCCGTTCTCGACTGCACGTGGAAACCGCTTTCTGCCCGGTTTAGCAGGACGCCGTGCCTTGCCGGACCAACGCTGGGGTTCCAGAGCTCCCGTTCCTGCAAGGCCAGTGAGCCTGGACCAAAACCATCAGGCTTTTGGTGCGTTGGAGGCAGCCAGCTTTCCAGTCTGTAATTTCAGATTCAACTGGTTTTTACGTACGCTTCTATTATGAGCAATCAATTGACGTTACCCATAAGAAGCGTAGATTCCGTGCATCCGTGCGYGTGCCAGCACGTGCCAAACTTGTCACTGACAGTGAAGGCCCTTTACAAAAGCCCAGGAGCTGAGATGAAATTGGAAATACGCCCACCTCCGAGCTTACACAAGGCGCCTTGTCCACGCACGCAGGTGCGTCCGCAGGACACGACCTTACGCAAAACCGGCACTTTTCTGTTGGAGAGCAGCAGACCGATACGCCTCCGGCTTCTCGGCGTGCGGTACAGAAGTAGATCGAAACGTGCCCGTGTATTTGTGTGCGCGAATGTGCGCCTACTCGGTTACTACTCGATGTCCAGTGGCTGCTCCTTCTCAGRCACAAGGCTGAAAGTGAAAAGGTACCGTAATACACACCACGGACGCACACRAAACCCCCTTAGGAGCCTTTTTACAGTATTCTGCTTAAAAGGACTCCTTTCAGTTTGTGATGTTATTACTATCCAAAAGCTGTTTTGGGTTGAAAGTAAGTTTGTTGTTTTTTCTTTACTTACCGGATTTTATCTGGTATATAAGTCACAGAATGAAGTACCTTSTAGCTATCCCCGGGTATAAACGGGATACAGGAATAAGCATCAAGGGGTGATGTAATTAATCCCACTCATGAGGAAAGTCTGTCATTAGTCATTTGCAGCTTCAGCAGTGGTGACTTTCAAGGTGTACAACTCTCTCGTTCGATACGTTTCATGTTCTGCAGATGGCCGTTTTGTCTTCTCGCTGCATGCACTGGAACATGCCCAAGTATACAAAAATGAGAGGAACGATTGTTAGGGCTGAAAGTTTTTGTTCATTTTCAATGGGATTTTTTTTTTTCTTTGCATGGCGCGTATCCTGGGCTTTGATAAATGAGTCTCACTAGACACTGTGGTAAGCCAACCTCTGCTAATATTCATTATGCAGAACCCACTAGGAAATGGTCTGAGCCAGGGAAATGGAAAACCTTTAAAAGATAAAAAGAATTATTTTTTCTTTAAATGAGGAAACTAATTTGTAACACTTTACTGGGATGTTTTAGAATATTAAAAACAGAAATTTCAGGGTTGTATGTGCTATCAAAACTTCATAGCAAAGATATAACGATTGAGCCATGTGCAACGAGACAGACAAGACACTTTTTTAGGTCACAGAAAATGTATTCAAAGGTGACTTCGGAGCCTGATGTTAAAGAATCTGAAGGAAGCCGCCGAGGTGGAAGCTGGGTGTGAACGCGCTGTGTGCCACTGACGCCCCGATCTCCGCGGTGGGCACGTTTCCATCCCACGATAAAYGACCAGCCGCTTCTTCCTCCTCCAGTGGCCCTGCAAGACACCGAGAGCGTCTGTTCCATAGTCGCCGTGGGGGAGCGGATACCCCGTAACTTGTCCCTTTGGCCYGTCCTGTTGGTAACTTGTTTCTCCAGCTTCCGCAAAATCGCATCAGATTGACGAATAACGTGATTCAACAGATTCTGTTGAGCCACKGTAATTTTGTGGGCTCTTGAATGTGTGTGAATATGCTCAAATTGTTTTAAATTTCACTTATATTACTTTTGCTTTCATTGCAACCCATRCAGCCAGTTTTAAATAGGGATAACTGTGTCTAGGAGGAGTTCACAACCATCCAGTGCATTGTCCCTCGTGGTATGAGACTTCCAAAAAGTTCTCTAGTAATATGTGTGAAAATGAGATTTTAAATTCCTGAGATTTCTGCAGTAAACAAAACAAAACAGAAAAACCCCCAAAGCAAACAGTTTTCAGTTAAAGGGCTGGTATTCAGATATTACAAAGGGAAAGAAAGAATATAATCCTTTTTTGTGAGTGGAGTTAGGTCATCTGTAAAAGCCTCTCAGAATATTATCTTCCAAGCTAATCGCTGTATTGACATTTGCCTCTTTCATCAGAGCTGAGTTTTTACTGCATTGCTGAGGTTAGAACCTGACTCATCTGTCATGGTCAAGGACTGGTTTGTAATTTCATGACTGTAGAATAAAAAAAAAAAATCTCTCTCCCTTATTTTAATTAGGTGGGTTGAAATGGTGTTCACAGAATTCTCCGTGTTGGTGTTTTTTTACTTCATAGTTCCTAGTTAGATTTTTTCTCATAGATTTTTATTTCATTCAGTTGGCAAAGTGACAGTTATTAAAAAAAGAGCCATGTTAAAACACATCTGTAAAGAGACAATTTTAAAAAGTTAAATATACCACATACAGATTTCAGATACAATAGATGCAAGTGCTAACAAAGGGAGAAAGAAAGAAATGTTATCTAAAATTACAAAGAAAAAACAATTTAGCCCAGAACTAAGTTAGTTATCCATGTAATAAACCCCCGTGGCTACTGACTGGACAGGTAAGATCATGGTCTCTCTAATACACTGACTAAACTTCACAGCAAAAGGGGAGCGTCAGAAAAGTTGTACGCACATGCGGGGAACGGATCAGCACCTGAAAGGAGTCAAAAGTTGTCTGCAGAATCCTCCTTTACCCAGGGGAAGAATTCTTCTTGCGTCACACTAATAAATCCAGAAATGCTTCGCGTCATTACTATGCAAATGTATTTATTCCCTTCAAGAGTGTTTCTAAGGTTTGCTGGATGCACTACAGATACTTTTCTCTACCCACATGAGTGTTATCTGGATCTGGCAGCAAAGTTGTCATGAAACATTTTAACTCCTCACTCCCTGATGACCTACTTTGTCTGAAAGTGATTTTCCTTTTGCACCGGCGCCTGCTTTCTGCCCAGTCACTACGTGGTATTTTGCCACTGTTTTTTTTTTGTTTCTCTGTTTGGGTCTTTTTGTAATGAAGAAGATGGAATGGTAACAGAGAAAACACAGTATGATTTTCCCATAACGTAAGAATAATAATACTACACATTTGGTGTTTCTGGTATGTCCTTTGCCTCAGCGGATGCCAGATGCATGACCGGCAGAACAGAACTCTGTAGCTCAGAGGCCCGAGAGGGAGCTGCRGAACAACTTGGGACCGTGAGAGCGTGGAAGACGGGAAAGCAGCAAATGAGGCAGGAGCCACGCTGCGTGTTTTCTGCCAACCTGAAAGGCACATTGCAGCCTTCGGCGAGGCTCCTGGAGCACCTGAGAGCGTGCCCTTGGCTAAGGGAGCTCCGCGACGGACGCCTACGCGTGCCCCGGGGACAGGCAGCCCTGCCAGCGGGTTCGCGGGCGCTGACGGGACTCTGGTGTGACCCTGCTTGCGGCCAAGCCAGAGGCATTTCCAGTTGACAGCAGCGGCAGTGTTTCGGAGCCAGAATACTTAGAGAGCAGAAATGTTGCTGCATCAGATCTTTAGAAATATCCGGGGGTAAGGAACGGGATTTTGAGGATTAACATTTTGTGTGTAGATACCTTATGTGGCATGTTGGAATTTAAGTCTCTTTGTGGATTTGGCCAATTAGCCTTTCTCTGCATCAGCAAGTTACACACCTCCCAGGAGCGCCGGGGGATAGACGCACAAAACGTTGCCAATATGTAAGAAACTGCCTTGTTAGAGACCTGCTAGTATCTCACGTAGACGATCTATAGGTACATAAAATATTTTACATGTAGAACATGCCCAGTCATTTCACCATCAATCTCTCYTCACTGGGAGGTGAACCATGAAAATCTGCAGTCACCAGGCACAGGAGCAATGATCTCTCTCGGCAGCATCTGGGTCTGTCTTGATCTTGCTTGTGTTAACTAAACCTTGTACTACTTTAGCTGGTGGAAAAGTACAGGACAAGCTCTGTGGCTTTGTTTATTATTGTCCACAGGGAGGGCTGCATCTTTGGGGAAAAAAAAAAAAAAAGGAAAAAAAGCAGCAGCTTCAAGTGCTGTTCCTGCAACAATCCTCTGGTAAGAAGCAAACTTATAATTGGATCACTTGTGCGTGGTATGAGGATGTGGGGATGCCTGCTATGACTGGCTGGGAATAAGCGCCTGCTTTTGCAGTTCAGCTTGTGTGAATTCCAGGGGGTACACAGACGTTAATTATACAATATAGGAGGAAATTCCCTCCCCCATGCTTATTTTTGTTTAACAACAAAATACGCCATCAAAATGTGAGTAAATACTTTTAATCCTTGTGTAGTGACGTGGTCACCAGGAGGTTGGTAGAAGAGGAAAGAGGGGGGAGAGAGGCAGAGAGAGGCTGCTGCGGAGAATTTTCCCATCACAGAGATGGTGACCGGAGAAAGCTGAAGGCAAGCCCGCAGCTGTGGCAATTTGTACAGTTTTTAATGCATACATCCAGAGACCAAGGAACGCGAAATTGTAATTAGCAGAGAAAATAGGAGAGATGGAAYCAGACTCTATCAAGGACAGCTTAAGTGTAGCCTCCAAAATGGCTGTGTCAGACTTTTAACTGATGTGCATTTTTAGACGCTTATCTAAATTAGTTATTAGAACACAATCAACTCTGTCTCAACCTCTGGTGGTAATGTCCCTGAAGTTATGCTAGGGATAAATTTGTCCTGTATGTTCAGGGCAAAGGACTAAATTCCTCTGATGTACAGACCTCAAATCTCCTTGTGTGCGCCTTTCTCTTCAGTGGAAACAGTTCCCACTTCCCTCTGCTAAAGGCAGTAACRTTAACAGCCTCCAACTTATCTCCTGTGGTACTACTAGAATCAGCCRTGAAGACAGTTTACAGAGACAGCAAACAGTTGGGGTTACACAAGTGTAATTGAGGGCAAAATCTGTCCTGACATATCCTAGCGCTTTTTCAAAAAGAAGATATAATTCCACATGAAATTTCTCAGATCTCCAGGAAGAATGTGTGACTTTCTTTACACCCATGTGATTTATTTTGCTGGGCTGTGTTCTGCAGATGAAAGGTGAGGTTAATGTTAAATAACAAGTTTGCTCTATTTTCGGCACTGGTACCTTCACACTATATTTTCTGACTATGTGATAGCTCAGAGATGAAGCAGCTTAAAAATCTCCTAAGTGACCAAGTATTTTATTAATTGCTGCTCAGTAATTTGGAATTTTGCTGTTGTGACAACTTCCTCACTGCACAGAGCAATAAGAAGCAGCATCAGCTTTTTATCTAGCAATGCACTTATGCATAATCTTAACTTTCTGTGCCAGACCAGTAACAGTGGCTTAACGTGACTAACGTGGAGCGCGGACCTGATGGACTGGAGCCGCAGCGCAGCCAAAGGCTTCTGACAGAGCCATTAAATTTTGCACCTTGTCTCCCATCGAAGACACTTCAAACACCTTTACTCCTAACGCCGATAACCGTTTACTTATTCATGAGAACAAGACAACTCGGAAGAAACACTTGCATGCAAAACGCACGTTGAACACGTACTACCCCAGACCCGCGGTGGAAGGGAACTGGGCGATGTACAAACGAAGCTGCGCCACGGCAGGGCCGCTCCGCCTTCGCGCCGGGCCTCCGGCACCTCCCGGGGCCGGGCTGGCCTGGGCCACACGGCTGATGGCCACCAGGGCCACAGGGCCGATGGCCACCAGGGCTGGGCTGGCCTGGGCCACACGGCCGATGGCCACCAGGGCCACAGGGCCGATGGCCACCGAGGCTGGACTGGCCTGGGCCACACGGCCGATGGCCACCAGGGCCACAGGGCCGATGGCCACCGAGGCTGGGCTGGCCTGGGCCACACGGCCGATGCCCACCAGGGCCACAGGGCCGATGCCCAGCAGGGCCAGCGGTGCCAGGGCCCGGGCCGGGCCGTGAGGCGGCGGGGCCCAGGCTCCCCTTTATGTTCCCTCGCCGAGCGCGCCATTGCAGCAGGGGATGAAGGCACCCTAAAAGCACCTCCCCCCCCCCCGACGCTTTTACGTGGAATCGTTAAACCGGCCCGCGGAACAATCCGGGGGTGCGGGGGTCCGTGACCTCGCTCCGCGCACGCTGGGGCTGGCGGGYGTGGGGAGGCCCGGCCCCGCGGCTCCTCCCCGGGCCGTGCTGGCGGGGGTGTCCCCAGCGCACACCCGCTGCGGGGACCGGTCGCCTTTGTGCCACCAGGGCCCAGCGCCCCTTAGCCCCCCCCCCCCCCCCTCACGCCTTCCCCCTATTCTTTTAAATCACTTCCATCCACTTTACCGATTGGTTCCGGCCTCCTGCCGGGTCACGGGGTGCCCCTCCTCCTCCAATAGGGAGACCGGATACTGGCAGGCGGCTCCGGCCTGGCTGCGTTGCTGGGTGCCCGTTCGGTGCGTGCGTGCGTGAGGGAAGGCAGGCGGAGGCAGCGCTCGGCTGCCTGGACCCCCAGCCCGCCGCCGCCCCTCCTCCTCCTCCTCCTCCTCCTCCTCCTTCCCCCCTCCCCACGGTCCCCCGCCCCGGTCGCCGCCCCGCTCCTTGTCTCCCCGTTAAAATGCCCCTGGGCTGCCGCTGGTGAGGTACCGCGCGGGGACCCTGCCGTTCGCCGCCGCCGCCCGGGTAAAGAGGGGAGCTGCTCCCCGCCGCCGCCTCGCCCCGCTCCCGCCCCGCCGCCGCCGCTTTGTCCCGGCAGCGAGACGGAGCCGCCGTTGATGGTGTAGCGCAGCGCGGAGGTAGGTGGGCGCGGAGCGGGGTCACTTGCCGGGGTTTTGTTGTGGCTGCCGGTCGGGGGGGGTGAGGCCCTTCCCTCCCTCCGTGTGTGTGCGGCGTGGGTCCGGTGGTTTATACCTTTATCGGTATTAATAAGTCCGGGAGGCGAGGGAAGGGAGCGCTGGGTGAGGGAACTCCGGGAAGAATGCGCGGGGCTGGACGCGGGAAAGGCGCGGAGGGGGGCTGTGTCTGCAGGGGGGGGGGGATAAAGTCTCTCGTCAGGCTTGGGACTGCTGCTGCTTCGGGAGGATGCGGGGACGGGGCTGCTGGGGCCGATCGGCGTGTGGGTGTTTGGGGGTTTTTTGTTTTGTTTTTGTCTTTTTTTTTCCCCCCCTTTTTTTTTTTTTGGTAGAGAGTGTTGTGTCTGTTTAATGCTCAATAGAGGAAGGGTTCTCAGGGAAAGGTTTAACTTGTTAACCTTTTAAATAAACGTGAGATTGGGAAATATTTAACTTAAATGGGCACGCAGAGGAAAGGTGTTTAAAAGATGCACTTATTTTCATGCGTGGTAGGTATGGAATTGTGAAATGAAGGTTTTATGCAAATGAATTTAATCATAACATTTCCAGTAGCGTAGGAAGGGGTGGGGTCTTYTCTTTTTTTGTCCCCATTTCTCTTTCTAAAGTGTGAAAAGAAGATGACCAGGATCAGAAAAGTAGTAGGAGGTAGGCAACATTAGAGGCTTCATTGCTGAAACTGGCTGTTCAAGAAATTGCTGGGAAGAAAACAATATGATTCATTGTTGAAGTGTCTTTTCCCTTAGATTTATTTTCACACACTGGTTGCAGTTATTTTGATTTACTGACTTCTTATGCTGAGTTTTTCCTCGAAGCAGTAATGTTCTTGGAGATTAGAAGCTCAGAACGTTTTTATGCAGTCAGCAGGCTACTGTCTGATGTCTGTTTATTCCTGAGTTACATCGACCAATTATTGAAATCAAAGATACTGTTTTGCTTGTGCACCAGTATAACTGAAATGAGGAGCCTCAGCCACTAGTTCTTACTGTTACAATTTAGTAAAAATGCTTTCTCAGAACAAATCTGAAGTGACATAATTCAAATAGTATGCCCGTTCTTAAATACAGATTTTAACCAGATAAAAATGAACGCCGTGTCAAAAGAAGTAGTTGTTGGTTGTAAAAGGCGTGTGTCAAATTTCTGATTAATGTGCAATGTATAATATTTTTTTGTAGTTCTAGTACTACCAGGCAAACATTTTGGTTTTTTGTACATTGCCCTCTTAGAATTGAGAAATCCATGGTGGTTAAGAGGGGTGGAAGCGTTTCTATAATAATAAAAGCACTTCTGATAAATATATCTTATCTTGGTTTTACTCCTTGAGTTTGTACCGTAAACTATGAACCAGGGTTGATTTCAGTGGCCTGGTTTGGATGAATAGCGATTTTGGAGACTTGTCTTGTTGGTTGATGAGGTCTGGAGGGAAGAGGAGGTAGATGCACACAATGCCCAGGCTTGGGAGCTCATTGTTCTTTGCCGTACACTCTGCTGTGTTTGGGACCGTGTTTTCACTCGAACACGGTATCTTTTTCTTTTGAGAAGTGAAAGATAGAGAATGGGAAACATTTTCTACCTCCTTCCTCCTTCCTCAGAATGGCCTTTTGGTAACCTTGCAAAAAATAGTAAATTAGAAGCTAAAGGGCGCCAAAACATTCTGTATGTTCTTTCCTCCTCCCCTCCCAGTGCTGGCTCTGCTTCTTTCTCTGTCTGTAAGTGAATATATAAAGAGAGAGGGAGCACATGAGGTGAGACTCGGAAGTACACTCTTTTGAACCCTCTCAACTTTCTTTCATCTTCTACCTTCTCCCCCTAAATGAGAACCCCATCTGGCTTGAAATAAAAATTACTCCTCTTCAGATTTGTGTATTAGCTTTGGGATGTTTGGTCTGGAGGCACATGTGCAAGGAAAACTACTGCCAAGGGAGAATACTTCAGATAAATGCATTGGGATGACAAAACTAAAAGGAAGTGTGCAGAGGTTAAAGTCGATTTCAGTGTGTGCATGGTTTCCTTTCTTGATGATCGTTTAATATTCTGTTTTTACAGCAGCATCTGTAAAAAAAAAAAAAACAAAAACCAAACAAAAAACAAAAAAAAAACAACACACAAAAACAAAACCAAAAAAACCCCTGTAGAATTGTAGGCTATCTCGAGTTGGAAGGGACCCATAAGGATCACCAAGTCCAATTCCCTGCTCCTCACAGGACTAGCACTGTAGTGTGTGCTGAGGCTGTGAAAGAGCGGCTGCTGCACACGGGCTTGAGCTGCTCCACAGATTGGGTTGTTGAGGTATGGTAAAATCTCAGTTAGCTCACTGATAACTTCGACTAGCTGATATTATTGAGGTATGCGGAAGGGGGTAAAAAAAATAATGTGTGGGTGTTGAGGAAAAGATGCCAGTGTGCTAGATCCTTTGGAAAATAGGCAGCAGTGACTGTCATGGTTTAATAGTGAGGTSTCTAAGTTTTGGTTTTGACTCTTTAGCTGACTTCAGAGTATAATTGGGGTAAATTACTTCAGTTTCCTTACCTGAATAAAATGTGGTGATTGCCTCTGGACTGAGGACACTTTTTTTTGGTATTTTTCTACCACTCGTATAGCTTTGGTGTGACTAGTGATAATTTTAACATTATTGTAGGCTATTGTCTGCATGAATGCTACGATTTGAGTTCACAGGGGGTACAGTGAAATGCTTATGCTGCCTCTCTGCGGCTTTATGATTCCTATGGCATGTGAATTTGTACGATGAGAGGGGGATAACTCTCCATCTGGACAAAGCTCTTGATATCTCTATGCAAAATGGGAAGCATTTCTTGAACAGAAAAGGTAAGTGGTGCTAGAAGAGACAGACCTGCCTTAAACAGTAGTTACGTAGCTGGCTTAACAAATAGTGATTTATTTGCATCCAGGGGTTCRTTTTACTTTAGCGGGGGTTTTGTACGCATGCAGAAGTCCATCCTGTGGAGTTGTGGGTATAGATTCAGTGCTGCTGCAGCAAAAGGTTAATAATCAACAACATTCACGAATGTAAGAGATATGATGTGTGTAATTCTTACTGCTGATTACAGCTTAGGTGAGAAAAATGGCATTCTGATGTTGCAGTTTAATAATTGGCTTTTTTTAATAACCCGCTATTCGTAAATTTACTATCATAGCTATAAAATGCATCTCTCTGTTCTAGCYATACTGGGTAGTTGTTTTGCCCGTAAAGAAGTTATTTCACTTTTGGGAGTGGAAGGAAAAAAGTATGCTATGAGCATATAGAATTTTGCAAGTATGTGTTACTGGCTGTGTAATGGCACAGCAGAACCTGTGTTATCCTCTCGGCAGAGCTGTTCGTACATTAAGGTTGCCTGAGGGTAGCTTTGATTTCATTACGTGCCATATTTAAGGACACTAAGCTTCAGTAACATGTTACGCTCTGTTGTTGGCATATGAATACAGTACTTGAATTGTAGTTAATTTCTGGTTTAAAAAATAATGACAATTGGAAAACAATTAGTTATTATGTGATCCTGAAATGAGATGAGTGAGCAGCTGCATAAAAACAAAAAAACAACCAAAAAAAAAAAAACCACCCCAACAACAAAACCCAAACCTCTGACTTTCTAATGTACAGGTTTTGTGTGTGTGTTTTTGTGGTGTGKTTTTTTTTTTTTTAGGATGGTATCCTAGTTAGACTAACTATTTTTAAGGTTCTGCTATTTTTCACTCTGGTTTTGCTATGGAAATATATCGCAGTTGTTTCAGTTGCATGAAGTCTATAAACAAATCATCCTGCTTGATTTAAAGGGATGCATAGTATCTGACTTTAGCTCAGAGCTTAAATTTAAATCAATAGGCTTAATACAGCGTATTTTTAAAAAAGACCTATTTTRGAACCAAAACAGAACAAAAACCCTATTGATTGGAGACCTGTTTATTTAGTGTGCTTTTTTTAAAGCTGCTTGAAATGAAGCTTGTACTCTACTGATGTTGAGTTGGTTTATTGCAGTAGGGAAATGGGAAGGCATGTGAGACTGGCATCGGTGGTGTGGAAGGTATCAGAAGGAGGTGAGTGTGATTAGATGCAGTTTGGAAATGGCGTTTCCAGCAAGTTGCTAGGAAGAAAATCTAGCCACTTCTTGGAGCGATAGGAGGTGTTAGGGAGCAGGATCTACAACGCGGTATTGTGCTCTTTATGTTGGTTTGCCAGCAGCGTTTTACACAAGCTTTTATAATGTTGGTAGCTGTGCCCAACTGCTCTTTTCAGAGAGGCTGATGTGTGAACAAAGGAGCAAACAAGATATGAATACTACGCTGGCTCCTTTTGATTTATAAGTCTGCTGGGGCAAGGAATTGCTGTAAGTGGCTGAGAAAAACAAACAGATCGAAATATTAGCTGACTATTCCCGTCTCAATAGGTGTTGTTTGTTTTGGTTTTTTGTTTGTTTTTTTTAATACAAATGTCTGTTTAGTTCACTGAGCATCCAGAATAGTACCTTGACCTAGAGAAAAGTGAAAGTAGCTTGGTACAAACACCAGTTTTCCCTCTATGCCTAATGGGGATAATGATGGTCTTTTTTTTTGTGAAATTCTTAGAAATCTGTGCAKGAAATGCAGTGTATCAGAGCTGATGGTGTTTCTCTGAATTCTAGGCATAAAGGATTGCATTTGTATTTGGCATCTTAATTCTGTTAAGTGCATCTCTGAAAATGTAGATCAGCTTAGGTATTGCATGAATTTGATAGATAAAAAAGTAAATTTTTATGATTGAGCTATCGAAAAACATCTTTGAACATGTAGGTTGTCTTTTGTTCTTCCTACAGAACACAAATGAAAGGCTAGTTCACTATTTTAAGATTTGAGGTAAGTGGAAGAAAATGAGTGCTCGTTAATTTTGAGGTCTTAGTTAATCTATGTATATAATCTACTTGTCTCTATTAAAAAAAAAATTATCATGGTATTATCARTCCCTGATACTAAGAGTCAATTTTGGCCTGTTTCAAATATGTAACAGGATTTCTGTTKTAGAATGATGGATGTTATCTTTTCTAGTGCATGCAGTGAAGGTTGTAGTGTAAATTTATTTTCATGACCAGCAGTACTAATGAAGGTTATGTTCTAGTAGTTCTTCTGAGGAGACAAGAGCTTGTAAGTCCTGAAGTTTGCCCCCTCCATCCCTGTTGCCAGCTAGTTCCTCTTGTTCCCCTGTCCTTCGTAACACTTGAATGGGCAAGTGGCATGGATGTGCCTACGGACTAGCTGGCTGCCAAGCAAAACTTAAAATGCTGGTTTCTGTCTGGCCGTGCCTTAGTGGGGATGTAATTAATTAAAGAGCTCTTTCCTATCCATCTGCTGGTTTGCACAAAACTTTCAGGAATGTTGGTTATTGCAGAGATGACTGTCGTGGCAGGCTTGTTTGAAATTCATTACGCACCAGAAGTTACTGGCATGAAATGAGAGGATAAGGGAATTGGGGAGGGGGGGAGAGGGGGAAGTGAGGTGAATTAGGGCAGTTTATTTTCTCTGAGAAACCAGGTTAAAGAAAGAGAAAGGAAGTTCTGTCATCTAGTGGTAATAAATATTTTTGTCTGCGTGATGAGCAGTTTCTCCTTTATGTTCATCTTTTTGATATGGCCAACTGTTTTGGGGTGGAAACAGACAAGTTCTTGGGCACTTGGCCCATCTTCCTGCAGATCTTCCTTCCTTTTTTTGGAGCTGTTTGGAAGCATTCTTAGTGATCAGCTAAGTGATCTTAGTGAGCTGGTCTGGGAGCAGGCATTCATACAGCTGTCGGTTAAAATACGTAGGGGGAACATTCTTGTTATATATTGTGCTAAAAATGAATAAAACCATTAAGGAGCAGAATTTCTTATTMGTGAGAGATCACTGTTAAAATTTTAAAAAAACAAGCTTTTGTTTGGTTTGACATGGCTCTTGGTGTGTGTGTTTATCSCAATTCTGCAACAAATGAATCCTTATCTAGAGTAAGCCTTAATTCATTTTAGGGGACTAAAAAATGATAGATCTTATTTGATCTCGGATCTCTAGCAAGTGGTATATATTAAATTCTTAGGCAGATAATTGGTATTAAACTCTTCATCCTACGGTCAGATTTCTGTACATGGACCCATGGTAGTCTGAACGCGTGTAGGGGAATGGATGGGGGAATCTGCTTGTGGGGGGATTTTTGATCATGCACACCATGGCGCATGTAACATACACATATATATATATATATATATATATATATATATATATATATATTTGTGCCGAGCATGAGGTCGGGGCACATTAATGAGTTAGTGTAGGATGAGTTGCTGTAACTTACTGAATGTTAGACACACAGCAAGTGTTCACTCTCAACGACAGCAGATGTGAGAGATGCCAATTTTCTTTCCCTGCAGGACAGGTAACTTCAAGCAGCCCTGTTTACTTCTATCCTTTAGTAAAAGGCTCTGGGCGCTTAACGCAGAGTGGCTGTGACTCATGGGACCTCATCTGTGCACTTATACCTTGAGTCAGCAGTCTGTGCAGTACTACTCATTCCATAACCACCCATGTGTTACATAAAYGGACAAATTGTCTTGTTTTAGCTCATATCTTAAGAATTTTAACAAAAGATACTTTTAATGCTGGCAGTAGAAGCTCTAGTGAAGAGAGGTTTTAAGTTTCCTTTAAGTGAGAAACTGTTCAAAGCATGTATAGACTGTGGGAGAGTTAAAATGTGTAGTGAATAATAGACTTTTAGTGTTAGAGTTGCAGCTAAAGACATTGAGTCAGACTTTTGATGCCAGGGATGGGTCTTTTCTATACTGCTACTGAAATCACTATGGTCTAGAGGCAGCTCGTAAGACTGTACTTTGTTTTAAACCTGTTTTTAAACCTGCAACCACTTATGATAGTTACGTGGTTGCATTGCTATGTAAAGCAGGATGATCTAGACTTGAGTGTATTGGTGTGGTGGAATAGAGAATTAAAACAGAATATGATGATTTCTGTCAAAGCCTACTATTTTGGCAACCAGTTTAAAGAAAAATGGCAAGTTCAGTTAGTAATTAACTATGTATTATMGGATGTTAGAGGATCAGAACCTTTGTGCTAAATATCAGAGTTATTAAATATGTGTTTAAGGGTTATGAATCTTCTTAAACAAGTGTGCGTATGCCATKAGCCTGCTGATACCAACAGCCCCAAGGGACTAGAATACATGGTGTTGATGCTAAAATGCCTCTTTATCTTCTCCTTGATTTAGGAGTCTTCATCCATTCATGCATGTTAACATGAAAAGTATCAYGAATATGAAGGAAGAAAGTGATGGTACGTCAGAGAATTTTAAGTGCTTTAAGGGTTGTATTTCTCCAAGAAATYATACCCAGTAAAAAATCGTGGCGCCCAGGCGATTAGGACTTTCAGATTTGCTTTGAATTAAGAAAGAGCACTTGGCATGTTGGAAGGTTCTTCATGGTGATAGGGTGGACACATGCATCAAACACTTTTTCCTATACCTGTAATTGAAGACTGGCTCTGAGCCTGGGAAACTTTGAGTTGAAGGGAGCTGCTTTTCTCTTAAACTTTTGTCTTCCAGTGTGTGTGTGGGGGGGTTTGTTTGTTTGATTTTTGTGTGGTGTGGTGTTTTTTTTTTTTAAATAGTGGTGCTCATCTGTTCTTTGGAAGTTTTTCTCGCCCACAAAAACCAAATTAACCTGTCTCTTGGAATTCTACCTATGTTCCTTTATAATTCTTCAACTTGTTTTCCCATCCCCTCTGTCTGCAATAGCTTTAATGCAGGTGGTTCACTTCTTGTTCAGGTGCATCAGCTTCTCTGTGACCATATTTCAGTATGATCTAGAACTGAAGTATGAACTTGGAAGTGTGAAAGAAACTTCAAAGTATGGAAGTAGAAGTATGAACTTACATTGGTGAAGCTGCTTAAAATTTACCTGGTTAAGGCCCAGTATCTGACAAGATTCTGCAAAGAAAGCTTTGCCTTGCTCCTTGTTGTTAGTAAATTTAAAAATGAGAAAGACCACAGGTTCTTTAGGTGAAAAAAACACATGCAATTTAATAATAGTTGTGTGTTCTTCTGGTACCTGATATCTCTGTGCCGGGATAGTACATCTTGTATAAAAAGGAATGCAATGTCTCTATTAGAGATCTCCTAATGAGGTCRGTGCAGGAGACTTAAACACTTAATCCTCATTTTTACAAACTGGGAGTGAGATGCAGGAAATCTAATTTGTGTCTCCAAGGTCATTCATTTTCACAAAACTTAATAGACCTGCCTCTGACTGCTCCTTAAACTGCTGAATTATGCTACTTGCCTTCTAACATGAACCCTTAAGATGAGAAACTTTACCCGATAATAGAATGAACTTAAAAGTATCTATACAGTTAAAGATTTCTGTGAGTTAAATGCCCAGCTAGTAAGAGCCATCAGGAAATAAACTGGCTTACCTTAAGACTGGTCTGAGCTGTGCATTTGATTTCTGATGTATTTTATTTGTAAGACTTAAACTGTAGGTTTATTATTATCACACACACACACAAGTTTRTTTGATGTTACTGGGAACAAAATCAAAATGGGTGTGTTTTTAGTGAGGTAAAACCCATTTTAGTTTATTTTTTTGAGAACTTGCTGTGATTTGCCCCTTGTATCTGTGGTTAATCAGGGAAACCTCTTCCCCCTTCCTTGTTCACAGTGTTTTCTGTGACTCAGTTTCCATGGTAAATTTTATATTCCCTGCTGCTTAATTCAACTGAACTCAGGGCAGAAGCTATGGAAGGCTTTCAGATGATGACAGTAGAAAAACTGTTTAAGGCTGCTCTTGTGTTAGCTGGCCAAAGCTGGAGTAGGGTATTGTTTCAGAGGTTAAGCTTTAAATCAAAGGAATTGAGTAAAAAGGGGCAAACGTGGATAACTCGAAGGGGAATGTTTGTGAAGAAACATGGATGGAGTATGGTAATGCAAGTAGTTCTCCTAAGGCAGATATGCAAATAAAACAGCCTAATGTCTGAATGAAGGGAATATGAGTTTAGGGCTTTTTTATTTCTAGGCAGTCTCTTGGTRTTGGGGGAGGCTGCAATGCATGCTTCTAGATGAAAGTCTAAATAATATTTGGATTAGAAAAGGGCCGAGTCGACTGTTACCATATGCTCTTGAAAGAAAACTTAGGCAGAATCAAGTTCTCTTCTGACCTGCTGAAACATCCCTGGCTGCTGTTTGAATGTCTTCATCAAAGTTTTGAGATATTGTAGGAGTGCAGTGGGTGAAAAGATAGTGGTGCATGTAGTCTAGTAGTCTTAAGGTATTTTTTTATTGTACTAATTTATGGGGAGGTGCTAGAATTATCAGCGACATCTTGCTGCATGTCAAACGTGCTTTAGCAGACCAGAAGGAAATGTATGTGGCTTGTAACATTTATTTTGTACCTCTGCTTATATTTTTTTCATAATTGTGCCAGTTTCCYTGCTGTATACTTTGGGATTCTACCTGCTGTTATTCCTTTTGGTGATTAATGTGGGTGTTTGAGGATATGTTTCTTTTTCCTCGAGTCAGTCACTATCACAGCTTACCTTCCATGGCTGGCTTTTTTAAATGCAGTGCTGTAAACAGCGTATCTGCTCATTCTTCTGGTTGGAAAAAGTCATTTGATTCTTATTTCCTGCTTCTCTTCATGTTGAATAGTCTTAGTCTTTTATTGTTGAATTTTATTGTCTAACTGCATGCTTCTCTTTCCATGTCTGTAATATATGAAAAATGAAACTGGCTCCACTTGTATTCTCATTGTATGTCACTTCTCTCCGTGCAGGCTTGCTTCAATTAATGAGAGCCCTGTTCTCTTCCCTACACTAATTACTCATCAAATAACTACTTCCATAGCTTTGTCCCAAAGTACAAGTTTAGTAAGATGTGGAAAGTAATTACTTTTGTGTATGTTTAGTGAAGTCTTCTGAGTCCTGATAAGTTATATTCACACTTCTCCTTGCTGGGACTTTTCTGGGGCCCTAATGCACGTTAGATATCCTTGAATAGAAACAAAGGCTGGGAGGGATTATTAATGAATGAGGCCTCTTGTTTATAACATTCTGCTTGAAATTAAACATGTTTCTTGTATTAAATCCCAAAGATATTTTAATTAGGTGATACTTAATTCCTGAAGATGATAAAGGGTCGTGCTACAAGTAGACAACAGGAGAGACTGGAAAGATTGCATGTTGTTAATTCAAAACAAGAATTTAATGTTGTTGGTATCRCAATATTTGGATTGTGCTCCAGGCACTTAAAAAAAACCCAACAAGCATGACCTGAAGCTGAACAACTCATTGTGTTTTTCTGCTTATGAAATAGGTGTGATGATACTTTGTCATTGTTATCAGGAAGTTTTATAGRAGTTAAGCAATATGAAAATGCTAATTTTCTTTATATCTATTTACTTTGCTAATCTGAAAACATATGTTAACTTAGTTACACATTACGTGTTTCCTCTTTGCAATGATCATGAAATAGCTAGTTAATGCTTTAAAAACGCAAAAAATCCTCCCAAACCTAGCAGCTTGGCCACCCCCCAGTACAGCGAGAACTTGACTTGGTAGCTCAGAACCATGAAGATCTGTGCTGTGGTAAACCTTTAGCTTTCGTTCTATAGTATGTTATTGTTTGGTATAGAGGACCAGCAAGCCATAAAATAATGATGAAATATCTGGGGATTTTTAAATTTTTTTTTATGGCAGTTTGTGCTCAACAGTGGCTTACAGGAACAATAGGTAAACTCTCAGGAACCTGTTGTTCTACTGGTTAGGAAATGACTATGTTTCAGAAACATAGTTTGAGCATCTCTCTTCAGTTTATTGTGGTTACTTGCACCTTTTCCCTCCCCCAGTAACAAATGAAGTTTTCTTGGTGTTTTACCATGCTACTTTTTTTTTTTTTTTTCCCTGTTGGAACATAACAGGGRGGTAAGGTGTGCTTTAGAAGTATGGATGTTGTTTTGGTGGTGGTTTTCTTCCTATATTGATGTCTGGAGATTGATATATGCTAGGTGGTATATTTGCATCAAGGCACCAGTGAGCTCTGTTCTGTGTGGCTTTGGATCATCACTTTCTTACTGTATCTTTAATTTAAGACATGGTTGCTCTTCTTTTACTTCAAAGTCTAACTCTGATAGCAACTTTCAGTTGTATCTYTGCATTTGTTATTTTGTGTCTTGATGTATCATCAATATCTATTTGGTATTTCTTGTCCATATCAAAGTAGTTAAGGATCTTCTGACAACAGCAGCTGTAGAAAATATCTAGTTCTTCAGTATTGAATGGAAATGATTTTTAATGTTTTTTAAATGCCTGTTGTGTTAGTTGCTGAATTTGAGTTATAATAAATTTTATTCTTGAAGTTTGAGAGTAAATTTCTAGCTTGCTATTTTCTGTGGTTCTCAGAACTGTTTTGTGTTACAATTCTTGTCCTGAATCAAGTTTGCCTTTAAAATAAGCTTTGTAGGAATTACTGTAACTTCTTACTGCCTGGTTTACTTATTTGTGCTTTTRTCAGAAAATATATGCCTTTAAGCTTTTTAGTGACAGGATGTCTCTAGGTATTACTAATGGAGAGCTCCTATACTTAGTCTCCCTCTTGTTACTAATTGACTATTTGCTCATTCAGAGAACAGTTCTGAATCAATACTGGAAATACATTCTGAGCAACATTCTCTCTACCTCCTTGAAGTGAATGAAATTGGGATTTTGCTTTCAGGTGTACAAAGGTGAAGATATAAATGTTGAATGAGCCTKCCAAGGTAGAAAGAGGTGGTGTCACCCATTAGTAAGCTAAGGAAAGCCAGAAAGTTAATTCCTATGTACATGTTTGCTTTTAATAAAAATACGTTCTTTAGAATCTAGTTCAGTAGGAACGTAATTTGAACCCCATTTAAATATGRTTCTTCAAAATCAGTCTGTGGTTCAGTGGGTGTATGAAGAGCAAACTTCATATTCTCTCTAGCTTGCTTTCCCCCCTGCCCCCAGGTGAGAGGAGGGAAGGGCTCCAGAGAAGAAAATTAGGCAGAAGAGATTAATACTCGCAGTGCAGAGAACAGACTGATCGTTCTGTGATCTTAAGTTTCTGTTTGAAGTCCAAGCAGGTCTRTTCTCTGTGTGGCTGGATGTGTTTTTGAGCTTGTGTAGCCTTTCTGTCTCGTCTGTGATGTGATTAAGAGAAGAGGTGGTGGCTGTTGTGRGCTGGTGTCACGAGTAAAACCAAAATGTTCTTTAAACTTCAAAATAAAACTTGACATCATACAAACAGTTATCGGGGGGAGGAGGGTTTCCTTCTCCTTCTTTTCTGAAAATACTTAGGCATGTGTATGAGCATGCATGAGTTGTTGAATGTGATTTATTTTTTTTCCCCTGCTAGTGTGTGGGTTTTTTTTTTGAGAGAAAATGAAGACAGTGTCCACTGTGTTAATTTTCCGCACTATGACAATACAGAAAGACACCAGACTTAAAAGGTACCTTAAAAGTACCCCTTCACTGTAGCAGCAGAGCCCTTGTCTTCAGTGTTTTAAGTTCAGGCAAATGCCTTAGTGATAAAAAGTATTTTAAATTTTGAAAGTAGTGGATTTTTATGTGGGAAGAACCTAAACATCCCTTTGAGATTGTTGCCTGCTTAGTTCCTCGATGTTAACAGTTCTCAGGTCATCAGTTCCTACTTGCAGAAATAGGACTTTAGGGGCCAGTCATCCATAGCACAGTCTGACTTCTGTAGCTGTGGAAAAATGTCTTGTGTTTCAAAAGACTGCAGATGTTAAGTGTTTGTCAGAAAGAACTTGCAGAGCATGGTACGTGGCTGATACGCCTGCTCTAGTGACTTGATTAGCTATGAATTTGGCCTGTAGATGAATTGGCTGTCAGGGTGGGCTGTAAGTGTTGTCTCTATAGCATGGTACAAATTTTTTTAATTTTTTTTTTTTTTTTAAAACCACTGGTATCAAACCAAACCTCTACTACTATGGGGACTGAACACTGCAGAAGCATGAATTGGAAGTTTTCACATTAGTGAGAAACTGCTTAGAGATAAAGGGTGTGCAGAAAGTCTGACATTTGGGGGTAGYCCTGGGTAATGAAATGCATCAAATCATTTAAGAGGAGGGAGCTGATRCATGCTATTATAGTGCAACATCTAAAGAGGTTGGTTTCAAAATGTGGAAGAACTTCCTATGAGCAATAGCACCCCTCCCCGATCCCTTTAGGAGCTGGATATCCATCTGAATTACATTTGTCTGTTATGATTAGTTGACTATATTCCTGAAAAGACAAAGGCTTTGTATAGTCTTGCTTTTTTGATGATCCTGAGCTTGAGGAAACCCACATTTCTCTGTAGTGGTAACTCATTCAGCTGTGTCTCAAATTTGATGCTCTCTTATAAAAGGCAAAAATATTTGCTATGCATTTAGTTCTCAGTGAAGTGTCATAGCTGAAACATGTTTAAGGAAATCTGCATTAGATTACAAGGTTTAATTTTGCTTGCTTGTGCACATATTTTTTTTATTTTTTTTTCTTCAGCATGGGATTTCTTGCTATTTTCTRAGTGTGAAAAGAGCCCATACAGTGCCTTTCATCATGGCATAGTTTAATCCAAAAGGAGATCATATGAAAAACTTATTGGTTTGGGGAATGTGCTTCTCAACAAGAAGAATGTCACAGCTCACTTACGCATCACTTCGTTCCGTGTGTGTCAGGATTGTTCATTATAGATCTATTTACTTTTCTATGTTAAAGAGAATTCCTTCTGTGACTTTGAATAACTATAAAGCTCAGAATTACACAGCTGAAGTCTTTGAGGTGAGAAATTGATTCAGGTTTGGGATACAGTGAGATGCCAATTCTGTGYTGGTGACAGGTTTGATTGTTAGCATCACATAAAATGGTAGAGTAAAGCTTTGAACTTCGTTATTCTTGGTCAGAGTAGCAAAGAGATGGGTAGACGCTTAGCCTGTTGAGTGTCCGTTGTGTGGTCGGTCTTGACCTGATGGGACTAGTTGTTGCTTGCCACAGGTATGAGGCGGTGGCTGTGGTAAAGGCAAGCAGAAAAAGCTTTCTGGAGGCTTTCAGGCGGTTTGAAATATTTCTAACTGGGTTTAGAAGAGGAAGGAGCTGTGGAGATGATTACTAGGGGAGCTTGGGAGTGCAAAACGTATTTATGGAAACAAGCCAACACTGAAAAAAAACGGTAATGACCTGTCTTCTGATCAGCTTTTTAATGTGAAAAGAGCTCCCCAGTTTGAATTACAGGGCTCTGGTTAAATGATTACATGAAGTATGTTTAAAAATAGCAAATGTATTTTATGTCCAGTCAAATAAAGTTCTTGGCATTCAAAACTCAAATGAAATCTATGTTGACTTGCATCTGACAGCCAAGTGGCTCGAATTCTATGTTTCCTGAAGGAAAATTGCCTTTTTTTTTTTTTATTTTATATTAATTCCATTGTAGCCTGTAACAACAAATAATCTTGTACTGGATTTTCCTTAAGAGAGTAGGATCCATAACTCTGCAATCATGCTTCAGTTCAGCTATTTAAACCAGTTTTTTTAATGCTTATGCTAAGGCAAGTTCTAATTTGTGAAAACTGGGGKTTTTTTCAGTGTGAAATGGTCTGTTGAATGCTGCTTTAGCTTGTTTCTGTGCACTTTGGTTTGCCAGATTAACAGAGCTGTTAATAATAGCCACTCTTGCTTTTTCAGCATGAAAGAGTTGGTAAGCATGGAGCTATACGTAGTTTGTATTTTTAATTACACTTGTATTGGGATTATCTTGTATTACCAGTTACCTTCTAGAAGATTATGTTCATAAAAGGTTCATGAGTTGTTAAGTGGAAGAGATTAAAGTGATTGTTGGCACGTTCTTTAGTAGAATTATTTGTTGCCTACGCAGCATTTGTTCATAGCTTTAATTTGCCAGTAATGGCAGACAAGTAAAATGCAAGCATCTGAATTTTAAAATCTCCACTAGCTGACAAAACCAAGCTGTGTTTTGGAGCGATTGTCTCTTTTTTTATTATTACTTTCTTAATGTGATGTTTAGTTGTTTAGAAATACTGAGTGGAAGAATAGGGTTTTTTCAGTGTTTCTGTACTGTTACTTTGTGACAATACTCTTAAYGGCGTGACCAGAAAAGTATTTTATTAAAGAATGGAAAACCACTTAAAGCATGGAGGGCACAAACGAGCATAAAGAACTGATGAGCMGATTCTGGAGAAGATAGCTTCCATTATAGTGGACTTGTAAATCCTTGCTGTATTGGTCAGTTAGTCAATATAGGAAAGGCGTTGAAGGAATATCGCACTTAGATAAATAATGTGTTGAAATGCAGTGCTTAGTATGATTGCATGCGTCTARATCTGTTTAGAATTAGCTGTGAAAWAGGTYGCAGCAGTAATGAAGAATACAGTGGGGGTGTCTCTGCTGTTATCAAAATCCATTAGCAAGTTTTGCTGTGCTTGAATGCCTTTCATTGTTATGCTTTCTGGCTCACCCTAGAGCAGTACAAGTAAATGGCATCCATTCTGTGCTGATATAAACGGTTCCTATCTGCTTTGCAAACAATGATGTTACAGTTTGAGTAAACATCTGTTTAGCTTTTAATAATGGATACCAGGCAGGTTGTAGAACTTTTAGCTACAGTTGCATGTATTTTAGCTACAACGAGGAAAAACAAATACGGGAGACGGTATGGCAAAGTTTTACGTTTTCTGATTATGCACAGATACACTGTGGAAATGTGACCTGTTATTTTGAAAGGTAATCTGTGGGATGAATTTTTGTGTGTAGCATAACTTGTTAATGGATATAGCAAAACCAGTTTCCAGTGCATTCTGTGATGCTATGGAAGTGTATTGCGCTACTCTGCTCTGTATGTCTTCTAAAAAATATTTTCCCCTCCCATTTTTAACAAGAACTTCCCTTGTAGTTCTTTGCATTTGTGTGGGCTGGGGGAGAAGGAGATCTATCTGTACACGAATAGGTTTGAGTCAGTGCGTCATACCAGACTTGCGCCAACGTTGTGCAATGCTGATGCTAAGCCCGCTGTTCAAACTGATGATGACTGCGAAACTTGACATTACCACTAACTCTTCCACATGCTAATACACTTATCTCAAATTTGGAGATGTCTGAGATGATTAAGAATTCTAATCTTAATTGCTCTTTGGCTGCCAGAAGTGTATTCTGTTAACARTATGTCCAATTTATCTTCATCCAGCTTTCCTTCTGCCCCATAATGATGGYTGCATTATGTTGTCAGTGTAAACATGTGCCTAGCTTACTGAATTTACAGAAAGACTTTTTGTGTTTACGTGACTGTATTTAGAGGTCACATATTTGAGCGAGATGTGTGYGAGTTTAATTTGAAAACTTACAAAGCAGCGACCCTTCCTAGTGTTCTCCTTTGAACTGTGAACACACAGTTCCTGTCTGTAGCAACCTGCAAAACCAGATTTTCATTGCAGAACTGATGAATGCATCACTATGTTTTGAAACATAACTTCTTGGGTTTTATTCTGTTCTTACAGATAGGCAATATATACACGATAGATAGTCACCACGTGGTGGCAGTTTTCTCAGGAAAGGAATTTGTGTGGATAGGAAGTCTGAACTTTCTTTGCCCAAACATGAAGAGCGCAAGCGTGCTTTAAGTTAAGCATATTAGTTACATTGATCACTCTGTTTTCCAGATGTAGTGAGTTTGAGAAGGGGTATTATCAGAAGGGACTATCAAGAAATTAGCATTAGCTCTGTCTTTGAATTTAGTATTTCATGCATGTCTAACCTGTAAAATGCTAAATGTAATTTTTTCAATTATAAAGTCTTAGCAAGGCTTAGAGATTATTTTCTGAGATTCTAAAATATGTACTATTTAATACATAATGCAAAAGGACAATCTGGTTTCTTAATGTAAGAACATGAAAAAGAAACCAGCTGCAATATTATGCCACCCTGATGCAGCTTTGATGCTACATTTTTAGCAGTAGATTAAATATTGATACCTCTTTCTCCACCCTCACCTTCCAGTACACTCTTAAAGCTTTTGCAGTTGTTTTAATTTTTTATAGAACAACTGGTCAAGCTTCTGTAAYTTTTTCCTTTTTTATGAAGTATGAAGAGTTTATGTTTGTAGTTTAGGGGAAAAAAMTGTATGAGCAATTTTCTTCTATACATAAGTGAATCTGTGAACAAGAAAACTGCAGAACTTTGTAAGCTCAAATGAAACATGTCCATATCGATAAGAAGGAGCATGATGTCCCTTGGCTGCAGCAAAATCATACCGAAGATCAAGTAAACGGTATATGAAATTAAACTAGTAAAATGGAAAATAAATGTGTAATTATATCACAAATGAAAGACAGATGTTAGGAACCCGGGGATTACGAGGGCTGGTATGAAAACCATGCAACGATCTGATGCTTGTTTGAACCATATGTTAGCTCTCAAGTGTGAGTTATATACCACTGAAACTGTTCAGGATACTGGAAAAAAAGTTCTTGTACTTCTGAGGATTAGGAAAGTAGAGAGGYTAAGAGGAGATTTATACGGCTGTCAGAATATTCTGCTAGGACTGGAAACATCTGAATTCAGTAGGACAATGAGCTGCCTACTACAGATAATCGTTTGGCTCCGATGGCAGGGTATGCAGGTAGTCTCTCCCACGGTAGTAGCAAGGTAATGAAGAGGTCTTATTTTGTCACTGTTGGCTTCTGAGACTAAGAGCTTCATGGAGCTCTTGGAATTAGCTTATCCCCAAATATCTCACGTCTAGAAGCTAACTTGTATTTTTGAAAAGGATTCACTAAATGCTCTTTCCTTACTTTGAAAGAAGCTGAAATTTCACAATACGTAACAGAATCTTTTTAGTGAGCTAAAGGTGGCACTGTGCAGCATTCTAACTGAAATGGAGTTGGAGGATCACTGTAAGCTCTATAAAATAGTTAGTCTGCTAAATTCTGATGTCTCTATTTAGTCTTTATTGCAGTGGAAATTAAATGAGTGGCAAATGTTTCAGGACTGGTCCATACTGACTCAAATATTAGCAAACTGATGTGTGTGGGTTTTTTTTTTTGTTGGTGTTGCGTGTTTTTTTTGTTTGTTTTGTTTTTTTTTTTTATAGAAAATACTGTAGCAAACTGATTGGCTACTCAAGTTGTCAACTGCAGGCTGAACAAATACATGCTGAGAAGAAATAACTGAAAGTGCAGTGCTTTCTCTTCTGATGTATTGTTTGGCTCTCTTGTATGTATGCATATGTGTGTTTTTGCAGCTTTATCTCTAAGCGGATAGTAAAAGGTTCAAGGTTTCTAAGATGCACAGCAGGTCACTCATTCTGTGTGTGTTTTAGCTTATTGTAATTTGATGACAGCGTTGAATTGAGTGCTATGAGAAATTGGTTCTGTTGTGAAAACTTTTCTCCTTTGTACTTCTCCTTGTGTTGTTCTGCTCGTATCTTGCAATGGGGAAAGTAGATATCGGAGAGAACCTAAAACTTAACTAAAGTTAGGGTTTGCCCAAGTTGCCAAATTAAGATCAATACTGAAAACATTCTTTTTGGTTTTGTAGTGGTTTATCTACCTGGCTAGACTGTACCAATGAGGTGGGATGCAGATTTAAATGTCTGTAGTGATACCCTGTGTTTCCCCATAAATGCGTAGTTTGAAAAACTTGCTTGATTTTTGTAGAAACTAGTAATAGTTCTTGCTCTTCAATGTCAAGCTCTGAAAAGCCGAATCAGCAGGGAGATATCTTTTGAGTTGTGGCTGTTATTTCTGCTTAGTTTGTTTGCTCTTCTACRAGCAGTTTCTACAGAAAGTCCCTATCATGTAGCTTTCTTTTGGTTTTAGTTTGATGCAGGCTTCCCCATCTGTCTTACTGCAATTTCCCTTCCCTAGTTTTTTGTTAGTCTGTAATGTAGAAAGATGAGTAAATACTTCTGGATGGTAAACTATCAAGAGTAGAAACTGAGTGTCCACTGTAATGTTTCACATTAAAAAAAAAAATAAAATAGTATCTCTTTTTGATAAGGAAGGATGCAAAGTACTTTAAATATTGGCAAAAATCAAAGGGGTAAAGATAGCACTTAATTTGGGAATTCAGCATCTGTGGTGAACTTGAGTCCATCAAGAAATGAAAGAGCAATAAAATTTAAGCCAGTGGTGCTGTTTGAAGTATTTGGGGAGATATGGAACCCCAAACCATAATTCCTCTTGTTCTTAGAGAATAATCAATTCTGTTGTTGTTTTTAATTCTGGATGGAGAGATAAACTGCTGAGTGTAGTTTTTAATCTTGTTAGGTTTTCTGCAGCAGCAGGTGTGTAGCTTGTGTAGCTTGTCTTCATGCGTCTTGATAACTGGGCCAACTAGTTGTGTTTGAGAGGTGTGAAGGAGAGAGCGTAACATTTGAATAATGGTGAGCTTGTTTGTAGAAACTCAAGATCTCATCTGTGTTTTTTTATTTCTGTTGAGCAGAGCTTGTTTGTTTTTAGAGGATTTTAGGAAAAAGATGTGTGGGACACCTCATGTGTATCTGTGGAGGTGAAAGGAAATAYTTGGTTGTGATCTTGCCTAAAAACAACCTCCCTTCCCCTCTTATAAGAGTCAAAAGTCTATCAGAAGGTGCTTGTTTGTTGCTCACAGAACTACTTTTTTTTTTTTTGGATGTTGTGGCTTGCTTCCTGGGAARCAACATGCCTGAATGATTTGTAGGGACTAGGCAGTCCCAATCTTTGATGTTTACTGGCGGTTGAGTAAAGGACACCTTTAGTTACATCCAGTTGTGCTAAGTAGTACTGGCTTTCCTAAGCAGCTGTTCTTAAGCTTCTGTAAGCCTGACATGAATTCATCAGCTGACTGCATCATTGGGAATGGAAATTGCGCCTGACTTAACTTGAAGGATCAGATCATTGGCATTCAAGGGACAGAGTGCAGTCGATATTCCCCAATTCCAATAAAACTTGGCAGCTTTACAGTGACAGCCAAGCATCATGCCTGGAGACTTTCACATTTGCAGAATTGCCAGTAATAAGTCATCTGACCTTGTTTTTCTCRAGAACCATAAGCATTTGTGTGATGCAGTGCATGGTTTCTATAAAGACGGGTAGTTCGTCTCCAACTGGCTCCTAGGTTCTTGGATGTTCTTACTGGATAGTGTGAAACAGTATGTAGGGTAGTGAAGAGGGTTTTGGTATTTTCCCCCCAGTTTGGATGTGAATGCCTGCAGATTAAAGCCTACCCATTGTTGCTTTTTTGCATTAACTCTCCTGTGTATGAGTGTGTGTGGAGTGGACTTACCTGCGTCTTGACTGTTGAAAGCTATCTGCTGGGKTAGAGAAGGGTGGTGGGGTGTCAGAAACCACTGCTACAAAGCTGCTGTAAAGAAACAGGAAAGGAAATAAATGTRTAGCTCCATGACAGAATGCTCTGTTCTGAAGCAGCATGAAGAGAAAATAGTCATGTTCTGTGACAGCGGAATCAATAGGCCTCTGTTGAAATGAATGAGAATTTTTATCTCTTGAGGCTATTGTTGAGGGCAGACTGAGGCAAATGTTTAATGGGTTCATGCTTTTGAAATAATTCTGTAACCGTAAGGGAGAGGAACATGCTTTTAAAAATTGAGTGAGCAATTACGAAAAGGAGGTTAGTTGCCACTTCTGTAAATGGTTCCTTTTGTCAGAGTTGAGTATTCAGTATTTGAACAAGCATCGGGGAGTCAGCAGTCATACCAATCACAGAATTTCTGTTTATGTATTTATTTTGTGACTTCAGACTCGGTGTGTGGTGATTTACATGTCTGTAAAATGTCAGTGTGTGTCCTGAAGAAAGCTTAACACGTGTATTGAGGCAGAACTTCTGGTTTCAAAGGGAATACCTCTGCAAAATATAACTTCAGACACATATGATTATGTACCAGCATCTTTTTCATTCTTGAACTTTGGCATTTAGGTTGTCCCACAGGATGACTCTGAAAAGTATGCAATTCTCAAAGTGCTGATCAACACTGCAGACATACTATACTAGAACTCTGCAATCTATAGCCCATTATTGACTGCAAAGGTATTCATAAATATTTAGGAACAGTAATGGTAACATGAATTACTTAGTAAGAACACAGTGGTACATGGGAGTAGTGAGAAATGGGCTATTCTAAGCCTTTCAAGTGCAGTACCTGTTTTTCCTGGTGCAAAGCAGGGTAACAAATGATTCAAGAGTATAACATTCACATGCGTGAAGTGTTATCATAAACTGTACTTGAATGTTGAAAAACTGTGATACTTCTGCCAACTCATGAAGATGTTGTGGGTTGGTTTGGTTTTTTTTTTTTTGGTGCAAAAACTTGAAATGTGTGGATGCTCAGTTTTTGCTTTTGACAAATTTGTTCTGGATAATATGGTGTTTTGGCTAGGCACACAGCTGACTTAAACTTCGGAAGGAAGAGTGAGAAATTCCAGCTTGAATTTCTTGTTTATAAACTGTGTACTCATGCTCTTGCCTCCTTCGTGTATGTGTATATATATGCACATATAGATATTGCTGCGGTATTTATTATGCAAACAGGGAAAAATGACTACTCACTGGATTGCTAGGGATGTTCATGCTTCAGCAATTTATTCTAACCTACTAATTTTGTTTAAGATGGGAAGTGTTTACTTAGGTCACTTGCCAAGCTTGATACTTTCTTGGTTTGTTTTTAAAATGCTTGCAGTATCAAAAGCCTTTGTTACATCCTCACTTCAATTACTGTACTGGGAACCAGGGAAGAAAAATGCTTTTTTTAAAAATGAAAGAATAGCTTGACTTTCAGAAATACTAAGCTGAAGTGATTATTTTTTTTTTCCCCTTTACCTTGTCAAATTAACATGATTGCATGTTTCACTTTTTATGCTAAAGAGTTTCTGATCTTCAAAGGCAACTTTCAAAAAGACATGCTGGTTCAGCCAAGGAGACTAATATTTTAGAAGGAATATTACCAGTAATAAAAAAGACAGAGTTATGATAGTTTGCATTAATTTTAATAACTTTTTGTACAGCTCTTGAGTCAAGATGTGAGAAATTAAAGGGAAACACGGTTCTTAGTTCGACTGCAGTGTATTTATACCTGATGTATAGCATTATCCCACACAGACATGAAAAAAGGCTGCATGGAGCCTGGTTGTGTGGCTTGCTATAGTAGTGCTGTAACAGAAGTGTGAGTTCATTTTCTGATCTCTGTTTRGGAGCCGCATGACCCTGTATCCGTATTGCCCCTATTTGTGATCTCTGCCCTTCAAATGGGCCAGAGTGCTATGAAAACTCTCCTGAATTTCAGTAGCATTGGGTTTAGTAGAGGGTAAAAAAAGTAATGTGGTCTGTGATGCTTAAATTCTTATCCTTTCCTTTAGAGGTTGGGAAAGAGGATAACCCTTGGTTTTTTTCAGACTTTTTTTGTGGTCAAATTAACGTTCATTTGCCAGTTTTGGTATACCTGCTTCACACTGTAAAGTAACGTGGCTGACGTGAAATGCTTTCCATTTAATTTTCCTAGGTTGTACCAGCAGCTCAATATTAGTGGTCCACTGTGCAAGTTGATTCCTTTGCGATATGGAGGCCAGGAGTATCAGCTCAATTTCTTCTGGTTGTCCAGTGTAGTAGTTGATCGTATTTTACTTCTATTAAGATCAAGTGGAGATTGATATGAAAACTTGTGAGTCTTGATTCCTTCCTCTCCCCCCCTCTTCAGATTAAGACAGTAACAGGTAAACGTGCTGGGCTTTGAGTACTTCTGGGACTCTAGTTTGTCTCAGAATAATTCAGGAGATAGTGAATGTAATGGACCTAATCAAATGCATGCAAATAGCACAGTGCATATTCATGCAAAAAATAATAAAAAAATTCAACTTAACTGCATTGTTAGAAACAACTGAGAAATTTATCTAGCGATAGTGGTAAACGGTATTCTTGAACTAAACCTGAGTAAAAGCCTGTTTTTTGTTTCTGTCTTGGTAACTTAACTTGCAGGTTTTCCATAAGACTGCAAGTGGAAAGTAAGGAAAAAAGGTGACTACTTAAATAACTTGGGGGGTGGGGGAGGAGGGCAATGGTTAGAATTTTTTTTTCTTGAAAAGCCTGTTACCTGGTGTGATGAGTGAGAAAAAAATTATGAAATGGGATGAGAGAAAATAAGAAAGAAATGGGTCTGTCTTGTCAGAAAGTCAGAACTCTTATGGAGGAGATTAGATGATTCAATGGTAAGGTACCTTCCTCTGCCTTCCCGTGATATGAATGTAATAGCTTGTAGCTGGCGTGTAAGCAAGAGAAAAAGAAACCAAGAGCTGCCTTCCCCGYGCCCCCCTCCATATAAAAGGTGCAAGTATTTCTTTTATGTGCTCTAAATATTGTTTAGGAGTGAGATTTCCTAATACACGCATCTGCCTTTTCACGRTGTCTCAGTTATCCACACAATGCATGTTTTCCAAAAAGATGTAAAATCAGAAACAAATGTAGGTCTTCCACTTTGTAASTGTGGAGTATAAGTAGAATATCTAATGAGTTCCTGTGAAACGTCAAATTTCATTTATCATGATAACCCATCAATAATGCACCAGATGTTTTGACTGCATTTAGTTTTGTATTACATTAAACRTAGGCAGGGGTGCATGAAGTTCATCTTTAAYGCTGCGAAAGCAAAGCTGGTGCTGTTGACAACTACTTTTTGTGTTCTGTGGTTTTGTGTGGGKTTTTTTTTGGTGTTGCTTGTAACTCTGTGTGTATATGGCTTGTGTGTTTGTAGGTGTCTTGCTCATAGTAAAGAATTGCTCTAAAATTAGTTTGCTTCATTCAGATAAGCTTATACTCTTAAGTTAATACTGCTTTGAACAAATTTTTTTCTTCCATCCTGTCAATCTGTTCTTACATTATTAGTTTAGTAAGTAATTACATTTCTTATCTGCATTTTGCTTGCTGAAATGGAGGCAAGGTTATAAGTGGTGATAATTATGTATAAYACTTCTGTTGTAAGGCAAGCAGAAAACTTCAAATGGGTTGTATCTTGTACTTAGTAATACCTTTGTCTAAAATGCAATCCCCAGTGATTTGTTAGTGTGTAACACACAGCCTCTGTAAATGCTAACTAATGCATTTAGAATTTTTACTGCTAAGAGTTGATACCAACTATACACTGGCTGTTGAGTAGAGAAGTGTATCTGCAGTGTGATTCTTAGCAATGTGTGGAAGCAGTAGGGTAATTAAGATGGCAAACCTTGGAAACCTAACATCCCCTCCCTCTTTCCTTAGAAAATCAGCTACATCATTGAAACAAGACTTGAAAAGCATGCTCTGAAGCCAGAACAAACACCCTGAAATTTTTATCATAATGTTGCTTTTAAAAGTCCTAAATGTCCTCTATTTAAAATGAAATTCTTTTGTATTAACCTGCTTTCATATGCTAGCTTTCACCAGACTGCAGAATTGCCTGATTTGACTTTCTAATGTAACTGTAATGAATCTTCTGGGAAATGGAGCGATTGAATGCATATACTGTGCAACTCCATTGTAAAATATTCTGTCAGATCTGCTATATTTCTGATTTTATTTTTTTTTTTTTAGGGGAGGGGTGTCCCTGTCAGGTATTAAAGCCTAAACCAAATGTATTCTCTAGGGAGCCTCAGGAGCTCAGACACTACAGGGTGTAATATTGCCTTGATTAAATATATTTTCAGCATCACATACATAAATACGCTGGGTGATGGTAGTACAGTTATATTAAATTCAAAGGCGTGTATTTGGGGAGAAAAGAATAAAGATGAAAATTATTGGCAGATAGTCTTGTAACGAGCACAAACAGAACTGCTGTGTGTAATGCATGCGTAGRTAGCAAGATGAAATATCTGGTAGCCAGATAAAGGCTGCGTATGTCTGTGTATAATAGCTCATAAGGACRCTTTTTCTATAGATGTTGTTATAATGTAAGCGTTATATTCTGCGCTTTAATGTAACAGCTGGTGAGCTTTTTAAAAGGGATTTCTGTGTTACAAGTTTTTTGTAACTGGTGTATCCACAGTGTTTGTAATTGCTATAATACAATGTTGTATTATTTGTGTGAAGGAAATTGAACACTGGAGTTTAATAATTAAGAATTTATTAGTTAAAAACTCATGTTATAATTAGCCAGATGCTGCTATTTTGAAACAGTTAGCTGCAATTAGTGTTTTTAAATAGAAGGGTCTTGCATTTAATGCTGTATAGGCTTGACTTTGAAGATTTCAATCTTTAGAACCTATTGAAGTCCAATGTTGAAGGTAAATTTTCTTTTTATTCTAATGAAAAGCAGTAATAATACTGAAATTTCAGGCTAGGTAAGTGAATTCAAACAATTCAAGGGGTTTTTTTGGTGTTTGTTTTTTTTTTTTTTTTCCTTAACATGACATTGAGGGTGGAATGTGTGGTGGTAGTTTGTTTTCTGTTCGTTGTTGTTTTTTTTTCTTTTAAGTAAAAGGTGTTTCTTTAATGCAGTGTGTGTGTGTTTATGAACTTTTTTTTAATTGTGGTGGGTTTTCCTGTTTGTTTGGGTTTTTCAAAGACAGTAAAAGGAAAACTGTGGCTGGATTGATTGTTCCATTTTAACCACAGATAACCCAACCAGATAGGCAACCATGTGATAATACACATATGTAGGAGATTTATAGGTATCTGGGGTGAAGAATGTATGGGACAGGATTTTTTAAAAATGTGTTAGTGTTTTGTCATGGGCAAGTATTTTTTARTAATATCAGCTTGAGTGGTGTGATGAAGCATCTGATGGGCCCTCCTGAGAGAAGATTATTATACTGGAGAGATATCAAACTATGAATCATTTACACTAACCTCTTGTGAAGCACAGCTTGCATTTTTAATGAAGGATGATTGCATTTCATAAACAGACCTTTAAAAATTAAAATAATATTGATCCTCTTTCGTTTAGCTCTATTAAAACAGTAAGCGATATATCTCTTTCTAATAGCTACAGGACAGATTATTTTTAAGAATATACCAAAGTGTGCACCAAACTCTAAATAGAGGGTATATTTTTGTGTTAAAATGCCTTCYTATTCTGCAGCTGTACTTGCAGAGTGTCTGACTTGTGAACAAAAAGACCATTTGAAAAATACTGCGGATGCCGTGTGTGAAAGGGAGGTGGGGAATCCAAGTATCTAATACTCAGCTGGGCACCTAACAGCCATTCCTTTCATGCTTTTATTTCAGGTCTGAAATGCCTATTATTTGCACTCTTCACAACCTACTCCCAGGGAAGGCCATACCCAAATACTCTTGTGTATTGTCTGTGTTGATACCTTTTAAGGTGGTATATGATGTAGTCTTGCTTTTTTTTGGTTCCTATATCTTTGGGCTTCCTATGTCTTCAAGATGGCTGTTGCAACGGGGGGGAGATGGCCAGTGTGGTTCTTGAGCCGTGTTCAACCTCTGAATGCTGCAGCGTGCAACTGTCTCCTCAAGCTGTCGCGTGTCCTCGCTGTGGTTGTGATGTTACGGTACCTTCTGGGCAGCCGAATTCCCCAGTGGCAGGAGGAAGCAAGCAAGCAGGTGGAGTGAGAAAGATGTTACCGGGCTTCTTAGAAGTGAAGTTACCTTAACTTCTGTTGCTTCCGTAGCCTCACGCTGCATTGGAGCTGTGGGGTACCTAGGAGACCATTATAGGCTATTGTGTTTCATGGTCTGTTGTTTTCATACCCCTCAGCTTTCTGTGTTCTGTGCCTTTTCATTCATCGGGGCACATAGGTTAGTCAGCTTTTTAGTAAACTCTTCCATGTAAATTAAGCTGAAAATAATCCTTGCATAATATTGGCGGTATTGTGAAACAATCTAAGTCAGAGAAGTTCAGGTTTTGTCTGTTTCTAGAGAGTAAGTGCCATTGGATCCTGGTGATGAGCAGGTTTAATATATTTGCAGTGTTTGTTGAGATGGGAGCCTTTTGTATGATAAATAGTCTCTTGAATTTCCTTTAATTATGTACATGTGTGGGCCAAGTTATTTTAAGGCCCTGGGTTGAGCTGTTATACTTCAAAACTGAAGAGTAAACAGAAGCGGCAGCCACTATTGTGGTAGCTCTTCAGAGTAGTAGATTAGATTATTAGATTATTCTAACATTATTCTAAGTGATTTTCAACATTGAAGCATAAGAAATAGACACATTTCCCCCACTGCTATGATTATTGCATTATTATTATTATTATTATTATTATTATTATTATTATTATTATCTTACATATATTGCTGTTTCTCCATAGATTTCAAAGTACTTTACAAACCAGCGGAGTATCACTCAGTTTAGATCTGGTACTTGAAAAGGCCATAGTTAAGAAAAAAGTTGTACAGACCACTAGCTTGTTGGTGGTTTCAAAGGTGACTTACAGAAGTCACGTTTTCAGAGCAGTGGTTGGGTAGTCACTAAATCTCCTTCACATCTGCGCATGTGTGTCTGCGGTGTCTTTGGGGAGGGGGTCATGATACCTCCTTYAACAGAGAGGGTAGGAAATGTTGGCAGTTGGAACTTAATAGTTCCAAAAATAGTTGAAGAGGATTATCTACAACTTCCATCTTGGTGGCTGATACAACTTCTCCTGGGAGGTCAATTCTGCTTAAAGAAGGATTTCCCCAACAGCATATTCACCTGACAAGGCTCCAGCTGATCTGTTAATTCAAAACAGTTTTGTACCATGCCCTCTTCTTGAAAGTAGTGAGTTGAAAAYTGCCATGAATAAAAATAGGCATAGTTTATATATCGGAGGGGGGGGAATCAGTATTTTATTTGTGATCTGATGTTAAGTCCCATGGACAAAAGGCAGATTTAAACTTAAATCTGTTTAACTTTAAAATGCAGGTAGTATATTGCAAGTTGAAGACAGATAAGTACAAAGCAGGTTCTCAAGCCTTGGARGGTGTTATAATTTCTATATTTTTCCTGTAGATAACCTTTTTCTTTTGTCAGTTGAGTTGGGCAATTGAAATAAAGGCTGGTATTGCACAGGAGAGATGTTCTGTGGACTTATCTCCGTATGTTGTCAGTGGTTTCCACTCCCCTTTTTTCCCTCKCTGGTTTCCTTCCATATAAAATTTAATTCCTCAAATCCATTGTAGTAGATTGATTTGCATCTTCCTGTCTCTAAAACGAGTTATATACAAATCAGCCTTTTGTCAGGGCATTTGAAAAAAGCAGTCTGCAGTTGGAGTCAAAGGCTTTAAAAGCTGTGTGTGTCACTGCTTCAGCCTCGAGAATTTATTTTACGTGTTCCTATGTGGGAAGTGTACGTGCCGAGTGTATCTAGAAATGAAAATTTTTCTACCAGTTGTTGCCATTTTGCAGTCTGGTTTTGTAATCATCTTTTATAAAATGGCTTTATTGTTCACTGATCAGGTGTATCCTGACATAAATAAAACATTGGCAGTAATTGGCTGTGACAGATTTCCAGCACTGCCTCCTCCCTCCAGTGTGTGCGGCCTCTGACAGCTACGGAAGGCATCTATAGAACCCGGTCCTCGCATAGGAAAGTCCCTGGGGTAATTGGCTTTGACGGCTACTGGTTGCTGCAATAATACTGATCCATGAGCTTGTGTGAGCAGCATAATGCCTCGAGGATTTTGTAGCCATCAATATGTCCTCAGCTCGAATCATTTTTTTTCATACTTTTTCTGTGGCAGTTTATTAAAAGAAATGCTTGCTACATTTACTGTGTATTTGGTATCTACACAACCTCAGCTGTCATGGTAGATGAAAACACTATCCTGCAATTCTGTGCAAAACACTACGGTGTGTCTGCAGCTGATACAATTTCTCCTGCAATTGGTGGAAGACACTTGCAGTTCAAGTCTCTTATTTATGTAGGTACATTGATGTTTTAAAACATCATCTGTGGTAACAAAATGTGATACTCTTTTGGCAAGAACACAACTGCATTTGTTTGCAAAACTTAATAAGCTGTGAGACAAACCCAAAAATACGAAAAGGTAGAGATGTATATGCTAAGTGAGGGCCAACAGTTTGTCAGTTATAACCAGAGCTGAAGGCATGCGAACTTGTTACCTTAAGTAATAACTCAGATTTCTTTTGCGGTGTCTGGAGGAAAAAAAATAATCTCATAGTTGGTGGTATTGATCATACTTGATCTTATTAGGACATTCTGAGAAATCTGAATTGCAGCAAATCCACCTTGGCTGGATCCTAATCAACTGAAAGACCAAAGTTATGGGGTTCATAACCAAAATTGGCACATAGAGCTGAAATGTACTAAAAGTAGTTCTTAAAACAGGATTACTTTTATCAGCTAGMATTACTGCTTGCTCATCACTTAAGGCAGATTTTTTTTGTGGATGAAGTGTTGGCTGGAGTAATTTACCATCTCAACGGTAATCGTGGTTGTTTTGGGGAAGGAATTTTGTATGAATATCCCTGTATAACTTTATTCTCTGCCAATTTTAAGGCGCTCTGTTTAGGGAATTGGTTCTAAAGGATTCCAGYAGTAGTTCAGGAAACACTATACAGTAGGCCAAGGCTACAATGGCTGAGAAGTACCTGCTCTTGAAATGGATACTACTGCTTGCTTAAAATAGAATCCTTTTGGCATACATAAAACCAACTTGCACCTGTAGTGGAATCTGGCTGAGTAATGCATCTTTAAGAATGACAGTGACTCAGGGAAAGGTCAGGGATTTCTTYTGGTTATGCTTCAGTGCCAGACTCTGCTAACTCACTAGAATTATTTTTTTAACTTGACTGTGGTAGTTCTAACGTGGTTTATGGGTTTGTAGTCATGCAATACCACTGTGTTTTGATGACTCTTCTGGGGAAATACCAGACAACTCGTAGTGGGATATTCTGCATTTTTATTTTTAGAAACAAAGCCTCTGGTTTAGTTGTCATTATGGGGAGGTCTGGCAAAATTTTAAGTTCCTTGTTTCATGAACTCAGCTCTGTCTTGATACTGAAAATAAAAGTTGTCTGTTTAATTACATACTACAGAGAGGAAGTTTATGATCAATGCTTGGCTGGCTGTTTGCTTTTGGGTTCCAGTTTTCTGTGACGGCAAAAAAATGTTTCCTACTTAGCTCATATTTGATGAGTTTGTCTTTATAACTGTTTMTGTGTCTCGAATCTTTAGGCAAAATCCTGAAGCAAGGTATTGCTCGTTGTGTGGCCTTTCTATTGATGTTTTGAAGGAAAAGGTACTGAAAAGTCATTCTTTCCACTAGATGAGCACAAAGCGCAAATAAAATTTCAAAAATGGGATTTTCCTTTGTTTTTCGCAAATTATCTCTCCTGGAAATTACAGTAATCATTTGGGAAGAAACCTTTCAGAGGCTGAAAGAACAGTTTAAGAAGCTCACTTCTGCCTTCAGAAGAAGTACTTTTAAATTAGGATGTTGCAGTGTAGTGTTTTTATCCTTTTTCAAGTTGTTCACATTGTGGCCAGTTATACACAGATTCTGTCCCATTATGAGAGATAGAACATTGTACACTGAAGACCATGTTCTGTTTTCCAGGTAAACCTTAATTTGAAAGCATAATGATATTTAAAACCATTCAGCCTCTTTTGTAGTGTGGTATTGATATTCCCCCCACACCAAGAACCAAAACCAGGGAATATCGGTTCTTCAAATATGCCCAGCAGAGTCTTAGGAATCAAAAATAGCAAAATGCAATTACAGGCTAATTGATTAATGTAATTACATGTATAGTTGACTAAAACTGGGTTCTGCAACATTAGCAATTTAATTACAAAATGCATTATGATTGTAAACCTAGCAAAAAGTATTTTGCTGATAGATGTAGCTGATAAATTTCACTTCCTTTTTCCTACATAAACKAGTTTTAGTAGCTGGTGTATAAACAAGTGAAATATTCTGATTTGCATCAGAATGAAGCTTGCTCTGGAAACATAAGCACATTGCAAAATGGCTTACAAAACTTGAGCTTAAGAAAAGTAACTTTTAATTCTTATGGCTTTAGACTCTTGCATGTAAATTAGATTTTAAACATCTTGTCACGTGCCACCCAGTGAGTTCTCTCTTGGATGTCACTTTGGGAATGTTGAATGTATTTAAGAGGAAGCATTTTTGGCTGGTATGCGTCTTCTCACTCTTCCTCCTTCCACTTCTGATTTAGGTCTCTTTCTTTTACCAATATAGTAGTATGAGTTTCAGTGCATGTTAGTTCAGCAGCTGACCCTGCCTAGGTAATTTTTTACAAGCTATTTCTAAGCTTATCTATCTTGGCTTAACTAAAACCCTTGTCTTGCAACTTAAATTTCAACGAGAGTGGCAACTGCATATTGGCATGGCTGAAGACCTTTGTATGTAAGAAGAAAAGGATTCCATGCAGTGGAAGAATATAGAAGAATAGTTACTAGGCTGTACTAGTTCTKTCTTGTGGTGTTTTGGGTTTTTTTATTTGGGGAGTGGGTAGCGAACTTCAAAAGTGCAAATACTTCACAACAGTTGCCTAAAGATACCTATTTGAGAGAGGGGTTGGTTTGTTTGGCTTTTAGATTTTGGGAAGAGTCTTGGATGCAGTTAGAATCCCTGTTCCACGGACAAAAGCTGGCAGTGCTCAAGGCATGCTGCTTTTGTCCTTCGGTCTGATGATGGATCAGACTAGCAGGGTGACTTTTCTTCCCTCTTTTTCTTTTCTCTCTTTTTTTTTTTATTTCCCCCTTTCCTTCAAGTGGTTAAGAATTGTTTCCTGGGAAAAGAACTCTGGTGAGATCAACCAAAGTGTAGATTTAGATTGCAATATTACCCTGCGCTGATGTGTAGTCTTCATGAAGGGTGCTTCCCATACTGTTAAACTAATCCATTTGGGATTAGTCTAAGGTAACTGATACTCTTAGTTGCCTTTTTTTAGAAAAAAAAAACCCACCAAACATGCTATTGCAGTGTTACTCCAAACAATTTGTCCACATAGATAAGCCAGACGTTTAACCTGTTTCAGCTCCATTCCTTCCTCTGCTTCTCTACATAGGAAAATTGTCATGCCACATTCTGCTAATTGCAATGCCATCTAGGTGTGTTTCTAACTTTCAAAAGCTCTAAAGTTATTGAAGGTAATGGCTTGTCTCCTGTGTCTTTTTACATGTGAAGGCTGACAAGACCGAACCATATTTCCTAATGCCTAAGTTCTTTCAGATTTGTATGTCCAGTTTAGTTTGCACTCTGTATGTAAGTACTTTTTTTTTTTTCTTTTATTCCTGTGTTGTTATTGCATGTGTATGTTTGGGGTTTTTTTTTAGCTTTGAGTTGAAGGAAGGTAATGCATTCCTTCTAATGCTGGTACCAGCCACCCAGTGTTGAATTGTTTTTGCTAGAGGGAGTTTCCTCCGCTAACTGTTAATGTGTATTTGAAGAGAAGTGATATAATCAAAAATGGTTGTGCTAAGAATGGCAGATGTCCCTGTCAATAGTTTGAAAAGGCCTAGTGAAGACCCTGTTTGCTCTGTCTTCTAAATGAGGTATGGCACAATAAAGACCACTAAAGTAAGGGTTTTTCTGGTGAAGCCTCCTTTTTTGTGTAGTTTGCTGCTATCGCACAGGCAATATAAATAATTGCTGGGCCTGATCCATGTACTTTTTGATGCAAGCAAGAAACAAGTGGTGACAGGCAGTGGAAGCTAATCCGTGTGGTATCTGTACGGGAGAGCGTAAATGTGGAAGTTTTTTGCGCTGGCCATCTCTCTAGCATTAATATTGCCTAGAATAACTGTCAGTAAAGGTCACAGTCTTGCTGATCCAATGTGAAAGCTACACAATCTTGTTAGGAGATACTGTACCACACGAAAGAGGATTGCGTAGCAATAATAGTTCATAGTGTATCTTTTTATTGCTCTCCAAAGGAGATTGATTTATTTTCAGGTGTATGAATGACGCARTACAAAACTTGAGTTAACGTATTTTCTTAATAAAATGCACACTTCATGTAATACTTCAGATGTGCTCTTCTAAATAACCTCGTAATGATCCACAAGCTTGTCCTGACTTAAGAAGATTAAGGAATTAATGTCAAATTACAGACATAACTGCAAATAGTATTTACTCTGTTTGGCATGCAGGAGAGGTAGACAGTTGACAAACATAAAATGTATTTTTAGGATTCTTAATTCTTCTCAAGGGAAGAATCACAACTGTTGCACTGATTTAACGTTAGTGTGTCGTGAGCGTGTGTGAGGAAAAGATGGCATTGCCCAGTGATACTGTCGTTCTCTTTTGTGAGACTTTGGCTAAGGATACAGGCAGATCTGCTCAGCAGTTGAAGGTGTCASTTTAGTTCTACATCAGACAGTTTCTTGTACGTCAGCGAAGTCTAGAAAGATAATAGTTTTACGGTCAAAGTGTACGTGTGCGGTGGGTTAGTTTTGGTGTGAGGTAATGATAAAATGCCTAAGAAGATTGTCTGTGTTACATAATACTAATGGAATTATGTTTGGATAAACACATTAATATAAGGGAGGGAGAAAATGCACAGACTTTAGCTGGGGGAGGCATAAATGTTGCTGCTGAAAGCCATGGCATAATTTCTGAATGTTTTTAAAGTCAGTGTAGCTAGGTAAAAATAATATGTAATAAGTTTTAGTTTTCCTAGCTGTAAATGGCTTACCTTAATCTTTCTGTTTCGGTCAAGTGAAAGGGARATGAGGTCTGAGGAAGTACTTTTTTAGCAAAAGACAGGAAAGCTATCAAGAATACTTGTCTGTCAGTTGAATTGCAGCTAATATTTTTCTYATGTGCACAGTAGTTTGCACATTTTCAGAATCAGAGCAGTAGTGGTTCTACAGAAAGAATGGGTATGCTAAAGCAGTGGCCAGACTACTGATCCTTTTTGAAAAAAGGAATCTGTATTGAGACATGTAGTAAAGATTTGTAGCTATCAAAGGCTCTAGATTTGTCTTTCAGTAGATGCTGTTTTTAGCTACTGTCTCAATTATTTGTTGATTTCTGACGTTCAAAGGTAAACAAACATGTACGAAGGCACGAGCTTAAATCTCCAAATTTCTTCTTGTACTGACARCTGTTATGAAACTGCAAACTTTGTATATGTAAAAGTATAGAGGTGGGAACAGGAAGCCTAGTAGATAAGTTAGCTGTATATGACACTTAATTTAGACCTTAAAAGCTGTCATTTTACAGCTTTTGTGGCTCAAAACTCAGTGTCTTGCAAATGATATTATTCATCCAGTAATGTTTTAGATAGTTTGGCACTTATTTCCATCAGGATATTGCTAAAGATTACATTCAGAATGATTATATTTAAGGCTTGGGAACCTAATGTTAACCAGTGTACAGAAACTGCTTTTATTGTATATCATGATCACCCACAGATGTCTGTTTCTGTTTGTAAAAAAGGCGTATAGGTAGTTGCTATTTTAATATCTTGATCAAAACCAAGAAAAAAAATCACGTGTAGCGTTTTCAAGGAAGACACAGCTTAATCTTTAAATTACACTAAACGTGCTAGGATTTCTGAGTGATGTTTTTTGCAGTCCAAGTAGCCTAGCCTGCTTTATGTTAGCTATGAAATAGCTGTTGTGGCTGTGAAGTTSAGTTTTTGACTTGTGTTTGTTAGGCCATTGCAAGAGCAGCTGTTATTTTGAACATTTCTCTTGCAACAGATATCTCTATGGAAGATAATTTGTGATAGAAGCTTATTATATCCTTTCTGTAGGCTAGTGTTTCTGCCTGTTCGTATTGCAAAAAACTTTTCTGACTTTTTTTCCAAATCTTTGTTTTCCTGGCAATGACTTAGTGGAGAGACAAACTATTTTCTTCTGCCTCTTTGGCTTTATGTTGAGCTTGTTTAAAAACAAAAACCACTTTTGTTTTAACTCCTCATTTCTCCTATGATTTACTTTAAAGGAAATGGTTGTTTGAAGATAGCCCTGAATTCTTATGGCCCTTAGAGTTTTTACAGTTACTGCCTGTGTCCAAAAGCAGGGTCCTCAGGAGATCTCTTTGAATCCCCTTAGATGAAGGATGAGTATCTTCTTCAAGAAAGATTAGAAGGATAATCATAGATTTTCTGAAACAGAAGATAGGTCTCCAGTATGACATATGTGAGTAAAGCTCAAGAGTATGACCTTGTATGTTTACTTGCTTTTCTGTACTAGAAAATGTGGCCCTCAGACTGGAGAGTGAAGATGGGGGGTTGGGGGGGGTGAAGGAAACACCTTCTTCCTTCTTGGTTAGGAACTTAGATTGCCTTGGCAGCTCACTAGAAATTGCTTGCATTGTCTGACTTGTTCACTATTCTCAGTCATCTGTTGCAGGTCTGCTTAATTTGGAGGACTAAAACAAAAAGACATTATTAAATTCTGCAGYCTGTTTTTTCTGGTTTTTCCTCCCAAGGACTCAGATTTGGATKAAATGAATCACTAATAATTGAATTGATTAATAGTTATTTATTAGATGCTCTCTGCATAGTTCCTTTCTTGTGTCAGTGTTATCTTTTGCATGTACCTGGTTTAAGCAAAAAGTTTGTAATCAATGAGGGAGAATTTAATGATATATTTCCACATGGCAGTAGCTTACCCTCATTTGAGGTTGAAATAGGTCTTTTAATAGTAGTTTGATAACTAAGTGGATTTTTAATTAACTGAAATCCTATGCCTTAAAACCTTTCATCTACAAATGATAATTAAAAACTCCAGTTCTTATGACTGTGAGGTAATCTTAGACATGACCGATGGTAAAACAGATCAGGAGCGGCTCCTGCAATCCATACTCAGCCTGATATAAAAAAATCTGTGAAATAGCAGCTTCCTTAYTCACTTCAGTACAAAGCTGCACATGAAGTCTTTGAAAACAAAACTTAGTCTTTAGTCAACATGAGCTAGTTAATTCTCCTTCAAAGTGACAGAGAAGTAGCAATTTTTTTTTTAAYAACTTTGTACTTTAATCAGAGGTAGTGTCTTATTTTGCTATCAGCACATTGATAGGACAGATTTCGGGGAGATGATTTTYTCCTACTGACATTTTAACGTTTGCCTGAATACTTACATAGCTTTATTCACGTCATGATGAGGGAGGCAGCTAGAGTGGCCAACAGTATGGGGCTGGTAATGAGGGGATCTATTTCTTGCTATTAATATATCCTGTCATAGGAGTGGTAGCATACCTATTCAGCTTTCATGTCTGAARAAAGAATCGTTTTGACACGGACACATGCATTACTTGATAAAATCGAAGGATTTAATGCTGCTTAGGTCTTTTAAGAGTATGCAGGAGTCACCTGATATCCAGAGGAAAAAAACATTTAGGAGTTTATGCAGAGACTGTCCATGCATACCATCTTTCAAAAGGCTTCGTACTTAAGGAAAAATAGATTAAGATGCTCATGTCCTTGAGATTTCAGATACGAAGCTCGTCTCATGTTAGATGGTATAGTCTTCTATGGATTCTTTAGTGCTTTTGGAGATCAAAATTAGTAGCTTATGACATCCTTTAAGGCTGATAAGGATGGAAGGACCTGCATCTTTAAGTGATGAAAAGTAAGTCCTAAACCAGTTGCATTGTCTAGGATTGGCTTATACTTMATGTAATTCCAGGAGTTAAACCACTTCAAATCATTAAATTATTGAAATTTGTACAGAAAGGGGCATGTGTTAGGCTGTGTTCCTTTGTAAAACACTGATTTTWAAAAAAAATTTCTTTTGTGCCTGTCAGTAGAAAAGATGATGGGTGTCTGCCCACCGTGAGCAATTTTTTTTTTGAGATAAGCTGTAGAAATGCAGATAATTAACAGGCATATGACATAAAAAGCTCAAGATCTTTTTAGCTAAGCATGTTGGTAYGTTTTATTAGCTGACTACATAACTTATTCTGGGCTGTGGATCTGGGGATATGGGAGACATTTCTGTTGTGAAAAACTTTGGTGTTCCCACAAAACTGGGACAGGAAATAAAAAGAAGAGAGGTGCTAACTCCAACATAAGAAAAAATAAGTTTTTCCTGCTCTGTGACAAGTTCTTAATGACAAAATGGGCTTGGTGACTACAATGCAGTTCTATTCTTAGCTTTGCCATTATTTCCCACCCTCCATTAAATTTTTATGGGTAGGAAGATTAGTCAGAAGTGAAACTAGCTGCAAGTCTTCTGGTCTATGAAGGAAGGTATCTTTAGGAGATAAACTGGGAAGATGTTGCAACATCGTGGTCTCACTTAAGCCAAGCAGTTCAGCATGGAAGTTTGTGAGARGAGTTTGAAAATGAGACTTGTCAGTCTGGGTGCTTCTGAAGTTTGGTTACTACTAAAATGGTTTTCACACCGTTCTCTTTTATCTTTTTTCTTTTTTTTTTTTTCCTTTTTTTCCTCTTKTTTTTTTTTTWKTKCMGCCCMATGGAWTAACTTCCTCTGGACATTGGTATTTCAGAGGAAACCCCCCCCCCCTTTTTTTTTTTTCTTCAGGGAGGCGGGGGAAGCTTATTCAAACACTAGTAGTAGGTGGAAGAAAAGGTGCAAGTGCACATGCATACTGAAGCTTAGCTGCCTGGTGTCTCTTGTTGTTGAGCAATATTTAAATGACCAGGAACTTTTTTGAATTCTCATTATAGGAAACCTGTAAAATTTTACAGGTATAGCATCGTTCCTGTGGATGTTGTACTCTTAGAAAAGCTGCCCTGTGTGTAGGAAAAGCAACACCCCTTCATAAATTAAACTCAGAGAAAGTTCAGTTGTGTCCTACCACGCAGTTATCAACAACCTGCTTCAATATGTTGAACTGCAAAAATTGCTTCATGCGTTGAGACGCCACTCCACCTGTGCTATTTCMTTCACCCCTCTTACCGGCTGGGACTGGGGTGGATGTGTAACTGATTATATATAGATAGATAYAGATAGAGAGAAAGATATATCTATATACACGCACACGCTGTATGTAAATTTAGAAAAGAATACATTTATCCCCTGATGTCTGAAAAATGCTGTTGTSCTTACCGATATATAATGGGTCTGTTCTCAGCTTTTGCATAAAATACTGCTGGTTTTTGTACCACTGCTATCTGCAGCTTTCTGAATTCTTTAAGTGAYGAGGGCATTCGTGCTTGATATCATTAACGCGGAGCTGACTCGAGAGGGCGTGCTAAATCAAGATAGCGTTCTCCTGCCCGGTCTTTAACATGCAGAGATGACGTCTTGCTGAAGAAAAGCAGTAAATGTTGCTATGTATTCCTTCTGTCTTTCTCACCAACCACATGGCCTCTCAGTATTTTGGAAGCATGAATATTGGTTTGGCCTGGAGWGTTACTTTGGAAGATGTATCTTAATTATTTAGCTCTGGGGGGATTCCTTCACAAGGCTTCCAAAACGCTGTGAGCTCTAACATCCTACCTATCGTTTTCATGCTGACTTAAATAATTTGGATGTTTGAAGTATCGTTTCAGGCCTGTGTAGAGCATAAATAAAAGGATGAATGCTTCAAACTTGGTGGCATTTTCTTCCTTTCTCGGATGAGAGGTAAAATACTGCATTTTTACCTCAATATATTCAAAGAGAAAGAAGCAGTGTTTTGACCTGCCGTGATTTTTAATAGTCCTTTCTAGCAGCTAGTAATAACTGGTAGTAAAACRTGTATTGATGTACAAATTCCACACTGAGATTTCACGTAGGGATTTTTTTTCTGTTGTTTATGACTGTCCCTGTAACACTTTCTTCTTTTTCTTACGTTAACATACAGTCATGCGATCCTTTCCCAAACAACTAAGTACCTGTCCTTGGGAGGGCATTTCCTGGTTAGAGATTGTAAAGTCTCCAAGTGCTAATGGTTCTTAGCCGCTTAGTGTTGGACTGCAGCATGGGGCAGTAGATTGCATATCAAATTCCTTCCGGTTTTGGCAGTTGCGGTAGGATGTATATCCACGGACCAGCTGTATGTGAGGATGTATATCCACGGACCAGCTGTATGTGACCAAGGCAGAGTGTTAGAAGTGCCGGTAGTGTTTTAGAGAGACTCCAGGCATTGCTATTCTCAGTCATGGCTCTTGCTGTTTCAGTAACTTCCTAAATCCAAAGTTGAACTCCTTTTAACAAGTATTTTAAAACCTGAAAACACAGCATTGGCAAYAATAACATAGATATAGGACAGACTTCCAGGTCACTTAATTCAGGTAACTTTTCAATAGGTTTTCCTCTGAGCATGAGAACTGTTTCCCTAATGACCAAAAAAAGTCCCCCAGTTGTTGAAGGTCTTACCTAAAGCTGTAGCTCAAGTTCTTGGTTGGAGAATTTTTACATCTGCAARTGTCGTGTCTGTTCAGATTTCTCTTCTCTTTGCTGCTCTGTGGCAAGAATGATGCATTTCTTTTACAGCTGAAAAGAAAGTCTTGTCTTGACTGCTTGGTGTGCATGACCATTCKGGTACATGCAAAATTAGGAGTATGATTTTTCAGGCTACCCTCTTTTGTACTGAATATACTTTGCCTTTTTCCTCTGGAAAAGTATAACTGTTTCCCCTGAATATACAATCAGGTAATACAAACCTCATAATTTTTACCTCTGACTTGTGTGGGTGTGAGGATAGTAATTGTTTCAGCCTGATGGAGATTAAAACTTGTCTCCCATGTCAGTTATTAAATGTGGGAATAGCTGCAGGCTGTGGAATAAAATACTTGATTTACAGTGCAACTCTGTGAAAGGCTATAATGCAAGAACTGTATAGATTTGTTTGGTATAAAAGCTTCATTTAAGAGGAGAAGAAGCAGCAGCCTRCTAAACCATTTCTGGTTGTGATTTCTATTTTAGTAGGCTGARGCCCAGTGTGGTGATTTGTGTGGTATAATGATGGTAATTCTGCGCTGGAAGATGAGTTGTCTGTAATTTTGAAGCTTTTTCAGTGTTACAGCTTCTTATCAGCAGAGTTAACAGGARCTGAACTGTCTGTAATACATGGAGTTTTCCTCCTTTCTCAAGTTAAAGGTTAAAGTTATTACAAGCATGTCTGTTAGCTTTTGTTGGCATTGAAGAGTGCTTTGGACACTTGCACATTATTGCTGTGGACATATTTTTCTACTTAACGTGGTGAGCAGTTGTTTAATTGGAAAAGCTGTTACTTCTCTTGATCCTGACTATAGTAAAAATCAATGTCTTCTCTGCAGTCTGAACTAATAGGAATCAAACTCATTGAAGGATGAAAATGGATTAATTGGCAGAGCGTGCCATCTTAAAGGTTATTTAAAAAAACCCAAACCCACAAACAAACCAAACACCCCCACCCAAGCTCTGAAACTAATGAGCAAAGCATGGTGCTTCCTACTTTAAGTTGGACTAATGGAGGGAAGGTAGTAAAGTTTTAATCTGAAATAGATATAGTGATATTCTCGGGAGCCATTTGATTTCAAAGTCTTTCCTTTTAAACACCACCTTCCTTTTAAACACCACCTCCMGTATATATCTTTAATCTTTGGATGAACTGACAAAAATGAGGTCTAATTATGGGTTTCTTTGTAGTGGAAGCCATGAAAGGCACTCTGTCTATTCATTCCAAGAACTGAATTGAAACAGGATTGTCAGGCTGGTTCTTGACCTCTTTTGTCCAGTGAGCTCCACTTATTTAAAATACATCTATTGCTTATCTGGTTATTGGTATCCCAAAGCGTAGATTTCCTTGAGAAAGAAGTAGCAAGGGGAATGACAACAGCACATTTAGTTGCCCACTCCTTTGGAAGAATGTGGGTGGTGGTGGGGTTGGAATTGATGTCTTGTAACCCTGTAAATTGGGTAATGGACTAAGCAATCATTGCTTACATGCCTGTAAAGGGAGGCTACGGAGTATACTTCATGTTGCTTGCTTGATATTACATTCACTGTTAATATTTAACCACTGTTAACCACTGTGCCTTACAAATGAGCTTGAAAATACAGGCATTGATTCTAGTTAGTTAGCTTTCCAGTTCCCCCTCTTCTCTAAACTTTATTTAGTTGATTCCCCCCCCCAGTTAGTTCACTCCTGACAATTCTCTGCTTAATGTATTTTACAGCCGTGACTTGTGCTACACGCTGGCATCCGYGTGGAGGTTCGACATGTGCAGTGAGACCTGCCTGTTGTTTAGCGGGAGGGCACTAGTTCTTCCGATCTGTGTATGGTTACATGAATGTGAAGTTACGTGTGCGTGTGCTGTTGTGGACACGTGAGTTGAAAATTTTYGTTCTGAAGCTTGATGGCTGGAGGTTATAAACGGGAAAGAAATGGATAACCCAGCATGTGTTCTGTGGCTGCTTAATGATGACTATGTTAGGGAAATTGAAACAAAGTGTAACCTTTAAATTATGTTTTCACYTCTTGATATGCCACCCTCGGCATGTTCGGATCCTGAAAAGCAAAGAAATGGATTTTATTTTGTGAGGAAGGTGCCAAGCTTTAATACAAGTCTTACTAATAGATTATTAATGAACTTGTGAAGTGTACATGTATACTTTTTTTCTGATAAAACACTACCCTGAAAATTCAGCAGTTCCTGTCAGTCATCTCGTCAAAGCCTAGACATTGTGTTCAGAAGAGACTGAGATAATAGCTGATAGACCAAGCAAAGAACACCTTTGCGGGTCTGTGTGTCATGTCAGAAGACCTGCCTGTGCGCCTCTGGATTTTTGTGCACTTTGCACGCTGTTTTTATGTTCTTTAGCTCGGGTCTTAGTTAATGAATCCAATTGTTAGCTGGAGTAGGAACCAAACATATTAAAGAACTTCCTGTGATGTTGCTTAACTTTGTGCATTATGGTTTTTTTTCTTAATGCTTTCAGTTGAGCTRTTGTCAGCACTTAAGGGGAAAACTGAAGACTTAAAATTTGCRATTGCAAAGTCAAGTCTCTACGTGGTCTTTATGTCTTACTTGAATTCAAGTGTTTTGGTGGGTTTTATAATGTTTCTTTTAGGAGTCTGACACTAGGTGGCATACTGCAGCTTGACCATGTCACCTGATTAAAAAATGATCACTGATTACTCTTGAGGCCTTTTTATTGAAAGAGGTTTCTTATGTTTCTATGCAGTGGCTTTAAAGCTGTTTGTTTATTGCTACATTGGCAACTTGCCTCACATCATCTGAAACTCATGCATTCCTTTTGTCCAGAAATGTTTGCTTTTCATGTAAATTTAATGTAGAACATGTAAATATTTTCTTAAATGAATGTATGTTTTATGGAATTGTCCCTTTGTGCATGTGTTTCAGTTAGGTCTTGATTTGCAATCTGCAGGCAGTTGATTTCATCAAAGATGTAACGTCTGGAACACAAYTTAGAATGGGAGGGAATGGTACTCTGATGTTTTACCATCGTTTTCTGCAAGTACTTTGAAGAAATTACATAGATAGCTCTCACATATCCTTATTTCTATGTTGCCTTGAAATTACTTGGTTGCCCAATTCTGATGGGGATTATATATTTCAAGTTTTTCTATCTTAATTTGTGTGGATTGCTGTGTTTTCTCTCTATATCGCAAGAAGAGACAACTAAATAGGAGGCCTGGGGTGCCTTTTACATTAAATTCCCTTTCTGATAAGCCATTGATGGAACAGCGTCAGGGAAAAACTGGCATGTTGCCAGTATCGCCTTCCTAAAAATTAATTTGTCTCTTTCTGTAGTAGCTGCATGACATATGAAAGCAAGGTGAACATAGTTAAGACTAGTGTGTTTTTACTTGAGAATTTTGAAGGAAGTTCAGAGTCAGAATATAGTCACGTGAATGGGATTTTTAAGCCCTTAGTGCGATTTTATGTTAAATGCTGGTAGGAAAATGTGCATTGTTTTGACAAGTAGCACAGAACTGATTTATGTTAAAATGTACAGCAGGATCCATTTTTTTTTGAGAGTGTGTTTGATAAATTAGTGTAAACCATGCTTAACTATTGCCACTTCTTCATCTACAGTGTGAGAAATGTTGTGAAACTGATTTTGAAGGGCCTTTTTGACTGTTAATTGGTTGATATTAGCTATCAAAAAATCTGCCGCTTCCTTTTAGTTCGCTTAAAGCTTCTGCGTAGGTGGTTGAAGCTGCTGTGTGAAAGATGTTCCTACATCAGTAAACYCCTATCTGTTTGAAAAACAAATCAAAATAAGTTGAGTCCAGCAAACTGCTTACATAATTTGCGTGATTTAAGGAAGGTCATGATGCACTCCGAGCAGTACAGTTTGGAATTTATCTCTTTATCAAGTCTTCCAAAGTGTAAAGAGACCTTTTTCAGAAGGATAAAAGGTCTAGTTTCTTAAGTATAGTAGTCTGTAGTATGGCCTAGACAGATACGTGCCTAACACTTAGTTGCATTTCTTACGCAGGTATGTTTTTTTTTTAAGGCTTTTAGGAACATGCGTGTAGGAAGGTGTCAATTTTTGGCGTAAAACACTGTCTCTTGCTATGAAGGAAAGCTGTCTTGTTTGCTTACTCGATTAATTTGTGGCAGGAAAAGGAGAAGAGGAATAAACTAAACCTTCACGTTATTCYTTGTTTTGGGGGATTCTAGAGGGGTGTGGTGGAGCAATGCCTGAATTAGTTTCATACCCTAGATATCTTCTCCCATAGTTTTGGGAAATCAAGGGTTTCTTCCCCATGTAACTGAACTGGAGTCATGTGGTTTCAGACTGTTAACATTTTTTCAAGATTATAGTAGAAACTTCCTGTTTTTAGAGCTTATCTCCCCGTCTGGAGGGAAAGATTATTATAGGTATGGTCACATCCTGTGGTTATTGTCACTTAAAAAAAAAAAAGCCTTCTGAATTTTCTGAAGCCTTTGAATGTGAAAGTGATTACTACGCTAAAAAACTGCGAGCTGTAGTCACATTTCCTATCTCCGCTGTGATTTCAATAAGAGACCGTAAATCCATTGCAAATTTTACATATCTGTTAGTTCCATTTCTGCTTGGTGTGTTGAGAAAATCTCTTCGTAAAGAATCTATCTTATTCTGGAGGGAAGATTGTAAAGGAAGCATTTGGCAGTCATTTCCTTTCGCTTGTGAGTATGAGCATGCTTTATATTATAATAGTTTAAACATACCACAGGCTGTTGATAGAGGTATCAGATTTTCCATTCCCAAAGTTACTTTTAGTTGGAACTGGAGGGAATAACAGGCAAACTTCCATTGTTTTACAACTGCTTTGATAGAGTTGAAAAAGATGCATTTGCTTACTTCTTCCTTCCCTTCTTTTCTTTAGCTTTGCCCTCCCCTCCTCTCCCCGCACATCTAACTATTGAGAGTTTTATTTTTGGTTGCTTTTTTTATATACAGCTGAGAACAAATGGTTTCTTGTGGTGTGTTGTTTTTGGTTTTGTTTTTTTTTTTTTTTTTCAAATCAATTTGTTAAATTTTCAAGTTTGTAAAATTTTCCTTTTAAATATGACTTTTTTCTTGACAAATATTTGGATTTTTTTTGTGTTTTTTTTTTTTTTTAAGGTAATACTTTCTAAAATAAATTGTGTGTGTCACTTTGTAGTTAAATTCAAGAAGCTGCTGAACAAGGTGATGTCTTGCCATAAGTCCCACAAAATCTGGCAGACACAACTGGATTTGGTTTTAATATTCTTGGCTTACAATGTACCATTCTGTAATTCAGAGTTTCCCAGGGCAGGGATTGTCTACAAAAACGTTTTTGAATTTAAGTATTGGTCCCTACAGAGAAGAAACAAACCGTAGAAGAAATATTGAAAAAAGTGATTTCTGTGATTAGCAGACATGAACTTTTTTTGCTTAAATTCATCTTGCCTGGTTTGTTTTGATTTCCGGATATGAAAGCTGTAGCTGGGATTCAAGTTACTTGTCTCACTGCTTGTTCCCTAGTAGCTTGGTCACAATATCCCAACTGAGTTTATTACACTTTGTACTTACATACTTACCKATGCACATGAAAGCTTTTATTTTAAACATCTTGCCAAGTTGCTGCATTCCTCAGCTCATTCATCTTTTTTGGTTTTCTCCCCCCCCAAGGAAGCATACTGTCCTTCTGGCTGAATTTTCTCCTTTTTGAGGTGCAGCTATTTTAGAGCATTCTCCTTGAATTAAGTTTTAATTGTAAATAGAAAATGCTGTCTCCTCTGCCTCGTGTTTGTTTTTTCTTGGGCTTTTTGGTAGGCGCACTGAAGTCTGGTTTCAAGGGTTTATGTAGCTGGCAGAATTGAGTCTTCAGCGTTTGGAGGGGGGAGAATAGGGAGAAGGGTATGGGTTGACACTACTGTAAACATTCACTTAATGGTATGGGGACTTGAGATTGAAATCCTAGTGGGCTGGGCCGTATCTGTTTGTTTTAGGGATTTTTTTTTTTGTTGGTGTCGTTCCCCCCCCAACACTTGCTGAGCTAGGCCTTCCTGCAAAATCCTGAGATTTCACATCCTAGCCTGTGAATTGCCTTAGTCTTCATAGCTCCCTGGGGGGGAGCAAGGTTTGTTTATTCTTTCCTACTGTGACAGAAAAGCTGCGTGCATTCAAGATGCTGTATAAGAATAACCTACCAGATTTCTTCCGAAGATATGTAGAATGGAGTTATGGAGGATTTTATGTCCTTGAAGTATCTATCCCCATTCTTCAGCTGAGTGACGCACTGACTGTACCAACACTAATTTTTTGGCTGCGTCACAGGTTCTGGATGGGCTGAGAAGGAATCTGAGGCAACTTGTGTTTTTACCTAATAAMAAGCAATTGTATTAACAAGCAGTAAGTACCATCAGTGCACAGGTCTTGGCACTTAACTTTTTTCTTTGCAGGGTTTTTGTTTGTGCTTCTGCATTGCTCTTGAGACTTGTGCCTCTCTTGTCAGGTGGAGTTTGGCCCAAAGGTGTTACCTTATGGGGGTGGCAAAGGARCTGTTAGTGGCAGTTGTTGGTGACAGTTACAGCAAGGGCAGTACCTGGAATTCTTGGGCCTAAGAGTGGTTAAGATGAGGTTGAAGTTTCTCAGACTTTTCTGTACTTAATAGGGCCCTCCTGTCCCAGAATATCAATGTGGTGTCAGATTTTAATAGTGACCTGTAAGGACTTACAGCTTGACTGGAGGTCTTCTGAAATAAAAACCTGAACGCCAGGTAAGTACAGAAAAGGAGTCGTAGTTCTGGAACCATAAAATGCATGGTAGTGTTAGTAGATTAGTTTAGCAGGTTCTAGATGCTGCGTACCTAGAGGCTTGGGGAAAAAAAAACCCCCGCACCCCAAACAAAAACAACCAAAACAACAAAAAAACCCCCACCCACCAAAACCGAAGAAACAAAATCCAACCCAACAAAAGAAGCCAAACCTCTGAAGGTTCATGGTCTGTAAAGGGTACAGGTTCCATTTGGGGATTTGAGAGAGGCAAGGAAATGGCTGACCCAAATTGCAGCAGTTATACACTGAATTAAAATAACTCTTCATGTGCTGATTTGGAAGAACTGCTGCCCACTGTATATGTAAGCGTGGTGGAGCGGAAGTGGACAAGACTCTGATTGTGTTTAGCAGAGTTTACGGTCTCTTTAGGCGGGCTTAGATTACAGAATGAAATGGCCTTTTGATTATGTTGAAGCAATAATAACATTGCACTGAATTTCCTCTTAGAGATTACATTTTAGTAGCATGGAAAAGCACCCTCGTATRGTTGTGGAGCAAGCTGTAGCTGAATTAATGCTATGGCAAGAAGCTGCTTAAAAGGCATGTTTCCTGTTGTGTATTCATACGTGCTCATAGATCTACAAGTGTAGACAAGACTTCCCCTGCTTCAAGCAGGTTTGAAGAAATTTGTCTGTAGACAGTCGTAACTGTCTTGTCAAGAGCCGAGTATCATTTATTCTCACCTGTGTTTATACTAATAAAACAGTGYGTTATTTGCAAAGGAAGAAAACTTCACCTCTAACCTGACCAAAGGTTTTGTATTTAGAATAGGTAGAGCCTAGRCGCTTTGATGTTGAATTGAAAACAAACAAACGGGTAACAAATATTTGGTGCTCCTGTTCCCAGCAGTTAAGAGGTGACCTTTCATGCTAGTAGCCCAGCCTACTTTTCCTCTCCTCTGCTRAGGAATCTTCAGTTGACCGTTTGCCTCAGGAATTCTCTAGCAAACTTTCAGCTTAACCTGCCTCTACTTCAGGCTTTTTGTTTTACTGGAGCTATCATTGTTACTTTGGCTGGGAATATATGCACTGACAGCGAAAGGGAAACTTTTGATGAGGGCTGGAATTAAGTGACACACCAGAAAAACAGTGCTGTGACAATAATATTAAGCTGTTAGCTTGTTCTCCTTGAACCTACTCCCTTCCTCTTCCCCCCCTACCCAATGCCAAATCCAGAGGGAGAGCTTGATTTACGTGGATCTCTGAAGACCGTGTTAAGTCCCCTTTTAAAAATAGGTTCAGCTTAGCAGGGGTTTAATGTGTTGCACTTGTTGCTTGCCTAAGCTGGGAAGTAGTGTTGTATTAGCTTTTAGAAAACACTTGTCATGATCACATCTCCATGTGTTCTTAAAAGTAAGTTTAAGGCTTCTTTTTGTACAACTAGTGCAAGCCAGACAGTGCAGTGCTTTTAAAAAAATGAACTGGATGRGTTAACTGCATGACTCCAGAGTGAGCTGCTTTTAAATGTTTGTGGGACCTCTTTGTCTTAGATGTCTCTTAAAAAAAAAAAAGTTAATTTACCCATTTAATCTGTATAATCTCATTAAGCTTGTTTACGGTTAGTTTGTGTTTCAAGTGTATACATATCTGGTAGACCTGAAATTGCTCCTTTGGAGCAGTCTTTCTAGTGGGTGAAGTGTTTATGTGTACTTGATGGCTAATTCTGTTGGAAGAAGTGGAGAATGCTGCTGGTCGATAGATCTTGTGGCTTGGAGGGAGTATATCTGTATTGAATATTCTTCAAATTTGTATGTCTGTATTTAACATCCTTCAAATATGGTAGGATTCTTGTGCGAGGTTATGAATTACTCGTGTTTGTATGAGTAGTATGTCTAGAAAGCAGCACATTTTGCAGCCCTTTGAAGATACACTGTCTGTCACTTCTCAGTGCTCAATCTTTCACGAGCTGAAGCGCGTAGGTACAGTATACAAAGTGTTACAGTATTCACAGAAAGCGCTGAAAAACRAAAACTGCAAGTTAATGGGTGCTTTCCAGTTCTTAGCTGTAAGGAGAGAAGGCGTACCTGGGTGTATGYGTACATGCCTTTAAGCAATGTCAGGAATTACTGACAGCAAGTCAAAGCCTTATTTTTTCAGATTTCCAGCTTCTGTTGTTTATTATCACGACCTTAATGTTTCTTCAAGTAGGTGTTCTATTTAATTATAATGTTTATAATAAAGTCAGATATCGGCTCCCTTGGCTGCGTGCTTAGGCCTGTAGCATGCGGAGTGCTTTGCTTGTAACTGCATCCCTTGTCTCAGTTCATTATCTGTTAATGGTACTCAACATGGCAGGGTTGTTTTGATARATGGAGGCTGCCAGGAAAACTGGGCTGGATTTTGCATGCGGTGGAATTGGGCTTTATTTCATTGTGTAACACCAGATAACTAATGCACACTGGACCAAGCGCAACTGCATGTTGTGCGAGGTCTGGTAGCGGTTGTTCCAAAGCCGTCGTTCAGTGGATCTCTGCTCAAGCCCGCTCTAGGTCTCATTCTCTACGGTATGTTTGCCTAACCCTTGTAGAGGTAGTTTTTGCTTAAATAGTCTTGATGGGTTTTGTGTATGTATAACTCGTGGGTTTTTTTTGTGTGGTTTTTTTTTTTTTAGCTTTTTCAGACATGCATGCTTTTAGTGTTGATAATAAAAGAAATGCTGCTGTAAGTTTATAATGCTGTGACTAGCAAAGGTGTATTTTGTGACTATGAAAAGATTTTCATCTTTTATAATCTGTTTCCAAAAGACAAGATAAAAAGTCCCTGTTGCAAAATGGAGCTTGAGGCTGTACTCTGTGCACGTTTGTTTTATTTTTTATTATAGTCTATGAAATGGGGGCAGATCTCTGTATCTCACAGGAAAGCCAATTAGTGAAAGTTCAGTTGTTCCTGATGTCCGTGATTGAATGCTGTAGCTGTTCTGTTCATTCAAGTATCTCCAATATGCTGTATAAAAACAGACGGGACTTCRGATGACTTCCCTGCCATCTACCACRTTGCTGAATTCTGAACTTGGTTTGCCTTGGATTTGCAAGACAGTGTCTGAGATTCAAGAGTACTCTCCAGTTCTGTTGCTGTGTTCAAACTGCTGGATGCTGTATTCTCCACTGTTTGATCAACTATCATTCTAATGGRATACAAAAAATTCTACAGATACTTTTTTTTTTTTTAAATTTGAGTGCATTTTTCCAATGTATACTGACTTTCAGGATTTGTGGTCCAAGCTGGCTGGGTCATCTGTCCTAAAGGGGTAAGGTGTTTTTGAACAAATACCATCAAACAGGGTATTTTTCAAATAAATGGAACTTGGCCTGAATGAACTTGCYGCTGGAAAGCTCTTTTGGAAGTCATTAGGAGTAAACACTCATTTAAATACACACTGGAGCAGTAAGTTCCCTTCTGTGATTTGCCAGGTGTCAGGCCACATYTGATTAGAGAATTGAAGTGAGGATAAATGCGATGTGGTTGCTTTGTACTTCAGGATTGAATCTCAGCCCTGGCAGGTTTGGAGCTGTCACACGGCTACTCGGTTACAAAGCTTATTTTGAACCAGTTCTTTCAAAGATAGGCTCCAGTTCAGAAGCTGTTGTACAATGAGTATTGCGGGAGCAAAGCTTGTGCTGCACACCGTCTTCAATTTGTATTGATCATAGCAGTCTTGCAGTGGGGCCAGGGCATTAGAATTAATCAGCTACTTCAGCTGTCTTAGTGGTTTTAGGTAGCTATTTCTAGAAAGTACAGAATAAATTTTCAAGTTGGACCTTTGTGTCCTGAAGGACTCCTGTGCTATGGTACAAAACATGGTAGAAATATCTATGGATAAATAGAGGGAAAGTATACAACTGCAAATAATTAACAGCATCTGGAAAGARTAAGTTGGCAGACAGTACTTGAGGATGTTGCTCTAATTAACTGGGTCTGTGAACCTTGATTATTATTATKATGATGATGACGATTTTAGTTTTTATTTTTTAACTTGGCTTTGTAAAACCAGCTCTGAGAAGGTGTACTCCCGTATTTATTTCATAGGCAAAATACTAATGCATGGCTAGGGAAGGGATTTGCTTGGAAGGGAGAAAGTGTACGTTGCCCTCAGGTAATGGATTACATAGACGACTTGTTTTGCATGTTATTCTGCAAGGGAAATAGCAAAGCTTGGCTCTAAAATTAAGTTGGTGCTAGCAGCTGAAAGGTCATGGTCGTGGTGTTAAAGAACAGTGGAAGACATTGTGAGATTCAGACAAGTTACAGCTTTGTATGAAGATACATAGCAAGAGATAAATATTCATGATTTTAAAAAAATGCCAATTAAATACAATTAAAAGGAACATGTTTTGCTGAGCAGATGAATTTCGGTTTCTAATGGGGGGAGAGAAGACGYCGTGGAAAGGATTTTAAACAAAATGGCTTACTAATTGAATACATTGCAACAAAATCCTTGCGTAGAAGTGCCTTTTAATGTGACACCGGACAGGCATCTCTTTTCTTATCCATCTTAGGAATGAATGCTGTGCGTGGATGTATTCCCTCCACCCCTCTATTTTATCTGCATTTTCCCCACCCGCTGTGTGTTGTGATCAGCGTTTGTAGAGGCGAGGGGGGCTGGTTGCATTAATATTCCTGGCTGCAGCTCGGGGACGTGAGCCGCTGATCACTCCCGGGGATGCTTTGCCTCCTTAGTATCTTGCTTGCAGATGCATTTTCTAGCTGACCACGCTATTAAAGAGCTGCCATCAATCACGGGGCTCCCGGTTCCGGCTCGGCTGAGCGGGGAGGAGGCAGAGGCGGGCCGCCGCCGCCGGGGGAAGGAGCGTGTGTCTCCGTGTGCGTGCCTGCGCCCCGCCGCGTGGACCGGGGAAGCGGCGCCGGGTCGGGCCGGTGCGTGAGAGCCGGGCGGGGCGCGGCGGGGCGCGGGGAGCGGGGGAGGTGGGGGGTGCGGGCGGGTTCCGCGCCGGGTTTTCCCCCGCGCCGCCTGCCGCCGCCGCCGCCTCCCGGGGCCGCGCGGCGCGTCCGCCTCCTCCCGGTGCCGGGCGGGGGCCGGCGGCCGCGGCATGTGGCGGCGCCCGCAGCCGCGCTGCTGAGGGGGGCGGCCGGCTTGGGGGGGGGGGGGGCCCGGGCGCTGCCGCTCGCTCGCTCCGCCGGCTGCTCCGCACCCCGGCCCAGCTGCTCGGCGGCGAGGCGGAGGGGCCTCCTTTTGTTCAGCAACTGCGCCTTCTCGTCGCCCCTGGCCCCCGTTTCCTCCCGTCCTCTGCCCTCCCTCCTCTTCGCGGGGTCCAGCGCGGCCGCCCCCCCCCTTCCGCAGGCTCCGGAGGAGAAATAACGGGTTTGCCGGGGTCAGGCTGTAACGGGCACTGGGGGCTGCAGGCGAGCGGTGTTTGCCCGGCACCTCCGAGAGCTGCAGAGCCCGAGGCTGGCGGGTGAGTGCACCCCTCGCTGCCCGGAGGGGCCCGAGTTGGTGAAGGCCCCAGGGCGGCAGGGTTGCAGAGAGGGGGATCTAGGGTCTGCTCTTAAAATTACAGATGARGGTCAATAGAGTGGGGTCTCCAAACCAGATTGATCGTGGAACTTTAGTGCCTTACGCATACACGTTGTATTTCCGAGAGGAAAAGTGTTCAGGTTGCTCTTAAAGTTGACTAATTRTTACTTAGCCAATGATAACACAGAAAACACCTGGATGGAGGAAAGGCTTGACTTAATTCTCTTTTCCCCTTCTGGGTACTCCAGTTTTTTCAGGAAAAGTTGGATCGACTTGGTAGGTGAGGCAATAGTTTTTATTGGCCTAAGAAGTTCAGARTGCTTTAAGACTGCAGGGTTTTCTTTCCATAACAAATGCTTTTCCTCCGGGTTCTAAATATAAACAGTTAAGCTAAACGGAGTGCTGTGTTTAATTATTTTTTTTTTTAAGCAAATGAGATAAGGAGATAAGGATTGCATTTTCCTTATCCTGAAAAGAAAGTACTTTTTCACTGCACTCGATAAAATAGAATGCCTTTGAAGTACTAATTGGTAGGGTGTGTGGTGTAACTTTTTTTAGCGATGTTTAATCGTGTTTTAAGATAGCGACAGGAGACCTGCTTGGCCACTTTGTTTCCTGAGGAAGAAACCAGCTCTGCTTTGTTTTGCAATTGGTTTTAAGCTCCTCTTGAGTACATGTGGCTTTGCGCTGCATGGGGCATTGTGTGACTGGATGGCCTCCTTACAGCCATATGGGGCTTCTTTAACTGTATGTGAATGAAAATGGCAGTTGACAAGGCGACGTAATTCCTTTTTTTTTTTTTTTAGCTTAACATTCATGTTAGGCATGAAGTAGAGGAAAGTTGAGAATAAAAATCTAGTGAAGTGTAGTTTCAGATGCTCCACCAATATGTTTCTTCTGGGAACTCAGTTTGGAGTAAACTGGATTTAAAACCCTACAGACGAACACTATTCCAATGTAAAGCCGTTAATCTGCAGGCAATTAGTTCCAGACGTGCAACCAACTCTGCATTTTTGTCAGTTTTTGTTCTTACAGGCAATCGCATTTTTGCGTACTTATGCCTAGTGAGTATCACAAGACAGACGTTTTAGATGCTTTAACAGCAAGTTGAGAATTGTGTAGGAGCAGCATTTAAAAGCTTTTATTTGTTTTTCCAACCCTGTAATTTAGTAGTGTTTAAACTATTTTATAAAGATCTCTGGGACCAGTGAAAGGTGGTTTTGAGTCCAGAGCRCTTGAGTGCTTATTGTACTCTGGCAGGCTGGGTGCTTGGCAGGCAGTTCTTGAAATGTTGTTTGATCTGGCTGCGCGATAGAATTGACCAGGATTACACCATTCTCCCCTCCCCGTGGCTCTTTGAAAGTGATGCATCAGCGAGTGTTGTTCAACAGCGTATTTTAAGACATAAACTGCATGTATTCACTTTAAACATGTTTCCAGAGAAAGGCAGTTAAGAATTTGTCTTGTTTTGCGGTTAGGATTTATGAATTGAGGCAAGGGCTGACGTAATCTAGCCTACCACTTCCTTTGTGTGTGTTTTATAGTTGATAGTGCTTTGTTTTACTTAAAATAGCCAGGACTGTTTCTTAAATACTTTTCTATCTCCTTTATGCTGTGGCCTTTAGTATAAGCAGACAACTTGTTAAAGTTGTATGTGATTATGCCTCTTTGAGGAAATGGTTCCTTCCTTTTGTCACTAAGGTTCGGTGAATTGCTTGTATGCTAAGTAGATGAGACTTTAATTTTAATTAACGTAATGATGCATACAGCTGTTCTGTCAGAATGCATCGACTGTCTTTGCAATTTTACTACAGGTTGTAGAGAATCTCTTGGCGTGTCTCAACCCCTCTTTGGGTTACTTTTGTTTATGTAAAGGTGACAAGATGGGGCTTTTGTTTCCTGATGTGAGTGGTTAATAGCTCAGCTGCTAGAGAGCTTTGTTTTGAGTTTTGTGTGTGGGGAAAGAAAAGMAGCTATTTATTATTAAACTAATCCTAAACCTCCTTGTTGTTTTGGGTTGAGGGGGGTTATGCTACCTATTGTTTTGCTTCAGAGTAGCCAGAAGGAACCCCTAACTTCCTGATTTTACAGGGTCAGTGATGTGTTTTGGTTTTTTTCATTTTTATTTTTTCTGGTGTACTGTGAGTTCCTGCTATAGTGATTGACCTATGTGTAGGTAAAGCTCTTAAAGGGTGATTGTACTCTTTGTCTGGAAAAAAACACACCACTTTTAAAGTGTAGACACAATGCCTTCCTTTTTAGCACCTGGGGTAGTCTTCWTACTGCTGAAATTTTGATTTAATGGACCAAATTTCAGCAGGTGAAAAATACTCAGATCTCCACAAACTCAGTGGAGTTACTTCAGAATCAACTACGAGTAGAGCTAGATATCCAGCTCATAGTCCGAAAATCCCATACTGAGGACCTAAATTAACTACTTGGTAGCATTTGATGAGGCTGAGGTTTATGGGCAGAAAAAGCCATCCTTCCAATAATTTTCTGATTCATCGTGGTAATGGGGTGCGGCAGATTTTTAGGAAGATTGTCTCTTGCAGAGATGCATTGTATTCTTTAATAAATGTACAGCTTTATGGAGCTAGCTCTGAATGTTAGGTCAGTGTGCRTATGTTCATCTTTACTTGTTCTGGGACCTTTTGAAGAGACAGAGAGAGATTRTGTTGATACTCTGTATACTGAATTAGGAGTAAAAGGAGTTTGTAAAACACTGAAAACCAGTATTTCTGTAATTTGTTGATATTTACTGATAACATGRTATTTCACCTGAGATGCGGTTACTGGTAAAAAAAACAATTATGAAGGCAGAGTGTAGAAATAGATATCATGTGTTGAGATGGTCATGAAATGCTTTTTGGCCAAGTGATTTTCAAATTAATGATATTTCTTTGCAGCATTATCCTAGGCTCTGACAGATAAGTGGGCTAAAAGCTGTTGACTGGAGTTGTTGCAGTCCCCAGCTGTTGGCTTTATCCTCCGGTGGCCATTGTTGCCCTAGTCCCCCAAGCAGGGGTATCTAAACCAAGTGAAACTTGGCTTTGAACCGCCACTGTTCTCAGCCAGACGTGTTTAGTTAAACAAACTCTAATTCTCCTTTAGCTGAGTGCACCAGGCAGAAAACAAAAGCGATTCAGGAGGCGAGTTGCAAGTGCGTCTGAGAGTTCTTTCTTAGGGGTGTGATAGTTGTTGGGGACTTGGCTTACTTGGCTCCATAGCTGAGAGATTCAGAAAATTKGATCGAACTAGCAGCGTTTTCTAGGCATTAGGAAGCAGAAATTCCATATAGCCGGTGGTGTTTGATGCAAATGATAGCACTTTCATCTCTGTAAAGGCTACAGAGTAGCTTTGACTCCTTTACTAAAGTGGTTGCTTACAGATGTGATTGGGTCAGTCAACAGCCTGCTTATTAGTTTTATTAATTTTTGTGAGCTGTGATGTCTTTGCCAAGATGTCTACTTCTTGCTTGAAAATACTTTTTTTTTCTTTTGAACCTTGTGTATRTAAAGTGTAAGGCTCAGATCAGTAAATGACACTGAGTAGCGCTATTTTGCATTTTAAGGGTAGATAAGAGAAATGGTATTTTAATCACTCTCGTACTAGAATAGAAAGCTACCTGATACTCTGTGAATCTCTAATATTGATAGTGAATTGCATGAATCTTTAAACTAAGTTTTTCATCTTTGTTTGCAGAACACTGAGCATTGCTTTGGAAATAGGTCTGTCCGAGGSGCAGCAGAAGTGGCTTTGTGTATAAGGGGGGGCTCTTCCAGTTTTCTGATCTTACGCCTCACTGAGCTGCATGTAGTATGGATATAAGCATTTGATGTAATGAAGATTCCCAACTAAGATGGGCAGGCCTTTTCTTGGAGTAATTTGCTAGTCACTAACATGTAGATTAATGTGCAAATATTTTCTAGTATGTATAAAATGATTTCAGAAGGGGCATTTTGGGGAAGAAGGGCTGTGTCAGGGAAACTGGAATCATGGTTGGCATGGTTCAAACTGTCATGTCAGCTGGACCTTGCCTAACYTTGCTCTTTGTTTAACTGTTTCTCATGCTGGGTGTGTGTATTTCTCACAGAACAAATTTCTCTATTATTAAAGAAAGCAAAAGCCTGTAATGATGTAACACTCTGAGTTAAGTAATAARGGATAAGGACCCATGAAAAACTTCCTATAAGCTAGCTTTCTGTTTATGAAAAATATCRTGAAGCATCTTGAAATGGATCAGAGGGAAACCTATTTTTTACACTTCAACTTTCTTAACAGAGGTGAAATTCTTTCCAGAAGAATGGGCAAAAATAATATTTATTTCAGTTTGCCTAGGGTAGTGGTTTGAGCTCTGACCTTTGGATACAAAGTGAGAACAAATAGTGTTGAAAAATGTAAATGATTAAAACAAGCTGGCCTTCTTCAGGAAACTTTTTTGTCAAGTTTTGCCAGGAAAAGGTGATTGGATAAACATTGTACTACTGGAATAAGTAGTACTTGATTGTGATGCGTAGATTTTCTTATAACCACGTGGGTTTTTTTTAATATAATGGTGGGTTTGGAATTCAGGCTTTTTCTAATGTTAGCAAAGGCACAGAAGAAATGGTGGCTGTAAATTTAGCATTAACAATGTAGCTGTACACTTTCTCTTGGGAAGTAACGGCAAATTTTGAAAGTGAACTTGCTTTGATTAGRCTTCTCTGAAAATGGATATAATTTTCATTTTCATCTAAGATGACAATACAGTGTGAAATAACAAATCTGGAATGTATTAGTATCGGTTCCTAAAAGTTAGATACTTGCAGATTTTCCAGTCTTTTTTTTTTTTTTTTTAATGAACTGACTGTGAAAAGCTGTATGATAGGTAAACCTTTTATTAAAACCAACCAGTCTTGGTATAGATACRTTGCTGCTTCTGTAACACCAATTTTGTATGTGTAATAAGTTTTGTCTTAGCTGCTGATTTGAATTTTCTTGAAACTAGCAATAAAAAATGTTTTGGTTTTRACAGTGTTTTCTTTGTGAATTTGCTTATTTGTAGAGATCAAAATGACTTGTTTTTGAAATAAAGCTGAATTTTTGTTAATAGGCAGTAAGTGTTTTAGCAGCATCTGGAGTCTGATAAGCTTTTATTCTGTTTAGATATTTAAAATTAAAAGCATTTAGTAGTTTGAACATTATTGTCAGGTTTTGTGTGTTAATCTTGTTTTAGAAGATCAGGGCCTCTGTTTTGATCATTGTTGTTGGGAACTGGAGAAATTGCAGAGAGTTTGGCCATTACATTGGATATTTTAATCCATAGTTCTGCAATCTCTCTTCTTGTTCACCTAGCTAGKAAAATGATGGCAGTAAAAAGGTCTAAAACTTAAAAATGGTGCCGCTTTAGGTTCTTTCTTTACTGGGGAGGTTTCAGCCTGTTAATCTGATCAGTCTACAAAATCAACATATTTACSTAAAACAGGACCAAGATGTTCCTTCCTCTGACTGTGGGAAGTTCACAGCCTTTCTGTTCTTGCCAGCGGGGCCCCCCATATATTGCTTGGAAAACTGTAGAAATCCAGGAGAGTGTGGTAGGTGTTTTAACCGAAGCACAAGTTGGACCTGGGAACTTAAATATTTGTATTTTGTATTTTTTTCATGTTGTGAAGTTTCTTGGATTTAGTCAGTGACTGATGATTAAAAGTGGCCTCAGCAGGGAGTTAAATGAGAAGACAATATGAAAATGACTGAGCCCTAACATAAGTCAGTACAATTCAAGCACTTAAGGTTGGGGAGTTTTTTAAAAAAGTTTGACATAGTAACAGATCCCTGTAGAATTTACTCTTCCAAGCAGTCAAAACACACTGTATTTACTCCATTTCCTATTGAAATGTAACAAAGGAGCCAGAAATCAGATTTCCTTTTCCTGATAATAAAGCTATTCCGTTGAGATTAGAGCTGGGAATGGATTTTTTTTTTAATATAGCAGTTCCTGCTTATTAATTGAATGCTCTTAGGTGATCTTGTATGCTGGTTTGTATGAAGGTATGTGAGGAAGAACACATCKAACCTGCGTGTTTAATATTAGTCTATTGTAATTGGCTTAAAGTTGGAGACCTAGCCTGTGCTCGTAGTTAAGACTGGTATAAAAGAGTTAAGAGCAGCCCAAGGTTATTAGATCATTTGGAAACTGATTACCCTTTCACAGTGTAATAAAGTAATTATGAATAGTGTATGAAAATTGGTTGCAGTCTGTTTCAACATTATGACTGCCTGTCTTTAAAAGAAATTGCATTGTCCTCTTTTGTGTTGATCTTATAATTTGCATATTCAAAGCACGTTAGAAATTTGCCACTTCCAGCTGTAAATGCGAAGTAGCATTTAAAAAAACAAATTATGCCATCTGTTTGTATAGGTTTTCTGTGCATTTTTTCCGTTCTTGATAATATTTCACCTTGGGTCTGTTCTCTTTACAATAGTACATGCCACTGTTGCTAAGGGGATTTGAAGTATGTTCTGGTCTAAACTGGAAGAATTCTTTCATGARTGGAGGTAGTAGTTGCAACTGAGCAGGGGTGTTGCAGCTTCATGTGTTGGTAGGGTATTTCTGTGCAGCCCTGACATAAGAAAAGGTGATGTTTGGAAAGAAACAGTCATGATGCTCCATTTTTAACTCAAGTAGCACATGATCAAATGCTCTAGTGCATGGGGAGTATCAATGTGAATTTTTAAGATTTAAAAAAAAAAATTAAAAATAAATTTTAGCCTAACTTGACTTTGTGCACAAATGAGATCTGTGGCTTTGAGTGTATGATTTGTGTCTAAAATTTTGTTAATGTGAAAAATCAGTATAGACGTGATCTCTAAATCACAACTAGGAACAGTTTACCTGGGGATTGTTTCACCTGTGCTTCCTTTAGAAGTCCCTTCCCTACTTGGAAGGATGGTTTAGCTGCTTGAGAGGCAGTTGCTGATTACTGGAATTTAGCAGCATGCCCTGATTACAGGTACCACTTTGGATTTTCTTCCAGCAGGGTGATAATGAGGATGGACAAGTGGAAGTGGTAACCTCCTGTATCATGTCACTTTTGTCTGCTGGTACTTGAGAGTCAGAGTTTGGATTTGAGGGACTAATTGTCTGAAGTTTGCCCTAGGAAGACGTGCAAACTCCATGTAGCTGGTAAAAGCAATTCTTGTGGATTTTTAAAGCGTGGAGTCAGTAATATAAATTGGAACGAAGCTAAAGATGTACATGCTGAACTTCAGAGTTTGACTTTTTTTAACAAATGCTGCTGTATAAAGTTATATTTTGGCATAAAGTTTTATTGAATCCATGCTTTTGGCTGAGCGCTTTTCTTCTGAGGACATGCTGTGGTATCTGAGATGCCAAAGGTAAGTATATAACTATCTTGTTCTGTTACATTCATGTGGGAGTTCAACGGTGGTTTAGGATTTCAGGAGCAATGCAAAATTTCTGACAGCAAAATCTTTGCTCAGTACCCATCTCTCAGCTCATTTCAAATATAGAGAATTGTGGAAGATAAACCATAAGCATTGTATGTCAGGTTAATAAAACTCTGAGGTCATTCTCTACTCCGAAACCCGTGCTGGGCTGTGTGGTGTGAAGTTGAGGTGGGTCTCACGAGAGAGCTCTAAGAGGCTGCCGGCCTCGGGTCTGGTTCCTTGAGCTGGGTTGGGAATTACCGGCTGCCGCGTTCCCCTTGGGCCCCGGGGGTGGTGTGAGCATCTCGGCTGGATTTCAGTGCACAGCCCTCTGGCACGGCAGAAGTGGAAGCTGAGYGTAATGCAGGTATGACAGCATCTCTGCATGTGCCAATCTGTACGAGCTTTATTAAAGTAGCGGGAACAGACTCTCCGGCACTAGCGCAATGCCCCGGCTTTAAGCTAAACTGGTATGTTAGGTTTCTGTCAGAGGCTTTTTCATAGGTGAAAAATCAACTCCTTACCAGGCTGCTTCAGAAGAACACCTCAGTTACTCTGCTGCACGCTGAAGAGTGCACCACACAGAAGGCTACCTCTTCTGTGTTCCTGCGTCTTTATTAAGGTTCCTAAAGACAGCTGATGGAGCTGAAATACCCTCTGAAAATATTCAACTAAGCATGAGATTCTGCAGCGTGTTTTTTGCATTGCTGTTCTGGAGATCTCAGAGTTCAAGGAAACTCCAACCAGGTCAGACGTGCTTCATAAACACAAGTGTGGTTTTCTTCAGAGTTGCCTTTTTATTGCAGTTTGAACATCTGAAATGCACCAGTAGCTTAAATTTGTTTTGAGTTTGCTTCCCTGGAAGTTCTAAAGTATATTAACTATTCTTCTTAAGCAGATAAACAAGTGATTGAGTCCTATAGGTAAGTATGTGGATAGGTGGTAAATAATAGAAACTTTCCCCATAATTATCTTTAGGACATGTTTGAAACTTGTCCTGCCTCTTACAGGCTAAATTGTGCATGTGACTTAAATTGGTTTTTGTTTTGAAGCATAGGTCTTAATCTGTGAGGAAAACAGTGGTTGTATGGTTTGGGTAGTGTGGTTTTGTTGTTGTGTGTTGTGTTTGTTTTTCTTTTTTTTGTCTGGAATTAAATAGGGATTTTCTTTCTCAGAACTCTTGCTTTGTTTTTTCTGCATTGGCGGGGGTATGTGTTATTGGTGTGTTTTGGATCTTTTTTTTTCCCCTCTTTCTAAAAAGGCTATTACTTTGTGGGAGTCTTTTTTTAAACTCTGAGCAATGTGGGTGAAGTTATACCCATCCAGGAAGTAAYGGACAAAGAAATAATATGCACAGTACTAGTGAAAAATAATGAGAAAGTTTTAAGTTTGCTATTGGGCTGAGAGCTTGATAAATATCCTTCTATAGGAGTTTATCTTGTTTTTCCCTGGCCCTATCAATGCCATTTGGTGCTATACAGAAAAATTTATTTCATATTCTGAATAAAAATCAGTTACATAATTGTTTGGAAATGTCACTTAAGTTCATTCTGATTCAGAGGCCAGATCATAATTCAGCATATGTTAAGAACGAGTCAGCAAGTAATAAATCTCACCATAGCTCTATATGTTATCTCATGGGAGAGGCTAGAGGACTGTAGGAGAAAACAGGCTAATCCCTGAAGTGTTGGATAGATTTAATTAGGTCCCAGTTGCTTGGGTAACTGGCACTTGGTGAATTTTCTTCTGTAGTATTTTGAAAGTAGCTCTTAAGTCAGCTCCTGATTAGGTTAGTGTTTTAGGAAAAAAACTGTGACCTGACGTCCTTCTAAACTGCTGCTTGTTCAGTGGTTGAATGCTCATGTGCAGTAAATGGTGGAAACTTCATAGACGTAGGATCTTCAAAGGTATGCTTTTACAAGTAAAACTTTATTGCATCGTATTTATAATGAATAGCGTAATTTGTTTTGCTGTCTTTGGTTGCTGAAGATCACCTCAGGTTTTTATTTGAAAGCACAGGCGAAATATGGTAATCCTAGTTTATGGTATTGTCGGAATAAAGAAAGTCTTAAAAGGCATGGCTCGGTCACAGTTCGATTAAAYGCTCCTATGAACAGTTTATGGTGCYCTGCTTACTGTCTTGTCCACTATCGACTGCAGTTTTAGTCATCTTTCGGCGTTGTTTCAGAGCTGTTACTGGTGTCTAACCTTAAAACTCTATCTTGAAAATGGAGTTAGGAATGTCATACTGCTGCATTTAGGAAAAATAACCTCCATTTTGAAGGCATTTTCAGTATGATCCATGGCTTGTGTGGTCTTAATTTGCATGTCATAGGGTATTAGCATGTAATTATGAAAGCGAAGGATATTTTCTTTTTTTTTTTATCTCATGTGCTCATTCTTCTCTCCARATGTTTCAGGTCTCTTATTTTTGCGAGAATGTATCATTCAGGACGCAAAGGATGGGTAGTCCTGGAKTTAAAGAGGGCAAGGCACAAGGCCACAAAATCAAACTTTTGCCACAGTACCTCTGCCATCTCCCATTTACTATTGGTGGCAAACAATGAGATTTGGTGGTGTTGTAACGTGAATGAGGCTACCAGATTTCATGTGGGGCTTAATAATTGTTTGCATTGGTTATTCTATGCTTAATGGCTTATGGTCTAATTTTGTAACATTGTTCTCAGCAGCTCACAAGATCAGACCTAAATACATTAATACAACTATATTGCCTCATTCTGTTACAGGAGGTTCCATTACTTTAGTCATACAATAGTTGAGTATCTACCGAGAGTACTGGAAGTAGAAATTAGATTAATGTCTGAAGCGTGACCAAAGTCAGAAGTTATTTCATGCAGTGTTAAAATACTTCCTCTCGGTTTAGATTAGAAGCAGACTAATCACTTGGAGCATTTCTTAATGTTTTCTTCCTCTTCTCATGAAAGACTCAGCCGGTTGTGAAGACCCGTTCAAATGGGTTCATTAGCAGTGGCCAGGAGATCACTGATGCGGTCGTTCTTGTAGCAGAGACTGCTGTTTGGAACATAATGTAGCGTGTTGAAACACCTAACGTGTGAGACCTGTGAACCCGTCCTTTTTTCAAAAATAGTGCTTCGAATCTAATGAGGAATTCAGTGGGTTGCTGCCAAGGAGCAGTAACATGGCTACAAAGAAGGTGAATTTTTGTTACCCCCCTAAAAAGAAAGCTCACTGATTTCCAGATAAGTGAACCAGACTTAAAGGGAAAAACTTACGGAAGCTTGTACGGTGAGAAGTCACGTTAGATGCCATTGAGCGAATGAGAAATCTGGTGTTCCTGTGCAGTATGGAAGCTTGCAAAAACAGTGTGTAGGTGAGTTCCCTGGGCTGTTTAACAGGGTCTCGGTTCGCCTACATGAACTTGCTCAGAACCTTCCCGGTGTTGCAGCTGTAGGAACTGCTGTTGTTCCCTTGCTGTGGTTTGCTAGGGTGTACAGTGCTTTGATGAGTTTAACTGGTTCAGTCGTACTAGGAGTCACTTGCTGGTGCTGGAGCAAATGTTACTGCTTTCCTAACTTACAAAGAATAATCTAAAAAGGACTATAGGCGATCGTTTTTTGTTTGTTTAATCTGTTCTACTTCATGATCTGATGTGTTAAGATAGCCTATATCTTCTAATTTTCCTTGCTATTTGTCAAGAAAAACAAATCTGTGGGATTTGTGTGATTTCTCTCTTGTGTTTAAAAACTTAGGACATCAGGAGGTGGAATATTTACCTGTTCACTGCCGTTTGTTATCTTACCCGTTCATGTGTGGGAGTAAGCTGGCCCTTTCTGATTAAAATGAAATGAAGCATTACAATTGCATAGTATTACACGCTGAACAAAGGAATCGGGCCTTAAGATTACGTGGTGATTTAAGTCCTTACTGTTTGAAGAGGCAGGAAGATCAAGTCAGGGACTTTGGACAGTAGCAGATCTTGCTSTGATACACCTGCATGCATAAGCAGTGTCGATGTTCTTCGAGGGTTTTTTCCTTAGAGTGGGTAGGGATGAAGTTGAGGGGAGGGGGTGGGTGCATGCTTTGCTTCTTGCTGAGTCCTGTGGGTATCGTCCGGAGGCAGGTTATTGCAGGTCCCCCAGGGTCTCAGTGTGACCTTGGGGCAAGTTGGATCTATTCATGGATGTCTAAAAGACACCTAGCTCTATTTTTGAGATAAAAATATGTTGGAAGTCAAATGCCAGTATCGACAGCTTTCGTTTTCTATGACTTAAGGTCATACAAGAGAACATATGATCCCTTGAAATACAGACCCTCTTTGCGAATACCTTTTAACATGTGTTCTGAAATCTTTAGCAAGAATATAGAAGGGTATTTAGCTGTTGCCTAGGTTTACTGTAAACAAACTTAAAATTAAACAGTACACCTCTGTCTCACAATTTTCTGTGCTTGTGCTTATTCCTTCTTGCACACAGTATTGTGTATGTTTGTTTTTTGGATAATATTCCTGCTGCTTCATAGCAGAACCTGCTCGTGTAGCTGAAGTGAAGATCAAAGGTCATACTTCCACTAGTATGGTTTTACTACTTTAAATACTAAGTATTTGTTACTGTTTTCTGTAAATGCAATAAAGGAAGTGAGATGTAATTTAATACATTTCAGTTGTTAAGTATCACGAAATTATGAAGAATATGCTGACCGTTTGCTGTAGACAGTCTATAATATGAGACAGAGATCAAGCCTGCATTTCACACATGAATAAGCACACTTAATCTCATGATTACAACAGTGCTTCTGTGTTGGGAAGAGAGGCTTTGTAGGAAAGAAAATTCTGACGTCTGCTCTGTCATTAACCAAAATAAGCTGATTCTCAGAGAAAATGAGACCCATGTCTGAAATTAAAGACAGTTTCTCTAGACAGAAATATCATCTGTCTTGATGCTTATGTAAAAAGTATTTTAAAACAGTGGGCAACAAAAAATACATCCTGTTAATATCTATTGCTCCTTCTGATAACATTGTACCATTTTTCCCCCCTTTGTCATAGGACGGAAAGAGAGCAGAATTTCTTTGTTTCCACTGTTGTGGAATTTTATGGAGCACTTGAGCAGCATAGTTTTTGTTATCTTGTAGATGGTCTCTGCAGCTCTCAGGATGCTGCTTTCTTTAGAGAGAAATTGCTTTAATTACAGCCGCATTTCAATGGAAATGTCTGGTCAGTCAGCTCATCATAGGAGCCCACCCTGCAGTTATAATTCCGTTTTGAGTAGTTCAAATACACRGGCAGTTGTATGGAGTTAAATAAAACAGTGTGGCTGAAGACCAGAGGTTTTTTTGCCTTTGCTGCTCAAGGGATTTTTCAAAAATAACCTGATCTAGTTTTCATTTGGGTGATTTAAATGAAGAGATTTTGGAGGCTTTCTAGAAGATTAAACAATTGCGAGAGGGCAGCTGGGTGTTCAGCCATTTAAAAATGAAACATCCAATGGCGAAAAGCATAGCTGTGTACATCTACGTATAGGGAATGGCAGTTTGGTAGGTATTTGTAGACATGTTGCAGAGATGGAGGTACCAAAGTAAAATTTAGAATGGAAATTTAAATTAGTTGTAAGTGGGTAGAGTTCTAGATGGAGTTACATTTGCAGTTGCCTACAAAGCAGCAATGGCCTCATTCTAATAAACACACACGAATGAATGTTTGCAGTGTTATGCAAAACTCAATTTCTGTCTTAAAATAAGTGACTTTACAGGAAGGCAGAGGTGTGTGATGTACTGGTAACTTTAGTCCTGCATTCCTTAAAACTAGAGCTATTGTAAAATGGACATATGATTCTGTTTCATGGAAATACTCTTCAGTGTTACTGTTAGCTTGGTTGCTATTGTGTACCAGGAATTTCTGTTTATGCTTTGATTTCTTTGTTGGCGTTTCCCTGGTCTGAATTTACAGCATTTGGGAATGTTTATATATTACCTATTCTAGTAAACATACTACAGATCTCTTTTTTCCCCACAGACTTGCCTGTCAAGAAATCCATATGCATGCTTTCAAGGTTTACCCTTTTTGCTTCTGAAAGTCTGTCATCTTTTTGAAACCTCTGTCAGCAAATAAATTTTTTTACAATACTTTATGATTTATCAGGAGAAAGTGTAATTTATTTGTTGGTGTATGGATGATCCCATGGGTAGTCTGTGGTGGTGATGGTGGAATGTTTGCCACTGCCTTTGTTTTAGGTTCTCCACTTTAATCTCACTTTTTGTCTCTTACCTGTGTTTTGTTGGCTGAATAATTATCCTGCAAATCCAGTTCTGGCTTGATATGGTTGCTGGAAGGAAAGCAAAGTAATTGTGGCTGATAAAAGTATAATCTGTTCAGAATAATCTGCTGTATATCATAACAAGTTCTTGTTTAATTTTTTTTTTTGTTTTAAATGTTGTTAAGCAACCTTATAATGCAGATGTTTTCTTGGCTCCAAAAGACATTAAATTCCCTAGATAATAGTTCTTGTTACAATAGCAGCTCTTTACAGGTCCCTTGGGCCTTTTCTCCCCTAACAGCCTTTTAAAGTGAGGGAGCTATGTTGCATTACATGGACATTTTAAAAAGTCCTATTTTTTTAATGGTGTTATGGGATGACTACTTTACATTACTCAGACCTATATTGTAGTAATCATTTACATTAGCCTGAATGACTTTAGAGAAAAGGAAGTAAATACATGGCTTCGTATTTGCTGTCTGTGCATCAGTGTTTGTTCCCATATGTTATGACTATAGAGGCCATTAAAGCACCTTTTTAAATGGCTAGAGGAGTTCTAAGCATCGTGGTTTAATAGAGCGGATCAATACAGTGGGCTGGGGTCTGAATTTTTGTACTCTAGTCATAGTTCTGTATCTTGGTTGCTCTCTGGTTTTGAGGTGGGCACCTAGCCACTCAGCCCTAAAGCTTCTTGGTACGTGTGGGAGGTGAAAGGGGCTGTCTGCAATGATTTATCTATCGCAGCACGGTAAATGAGGGCTGAGCTCTTCAGCTGGTGACCAAACTAACAGCCTCATATCAAAATGAGCGTGCAGACAGCTCCAGTGTCCCTGCTGGTTTTTAGATTCCTCACCAAACAGTAACAGAGAGCATAGAAAGTCTAGCTAATTTATCTCTTAAAATTAGGAAATCTTACTGGGAGTACAGAAACTTTCTAAGACTGTATTGATTTTATGTTGCTGCTCTTGAATTAATGTAGGGAGAAGCTGTGACTTATTTGGAATTACATTACTTTTATGGAAGCCTGTGTGTAAAACTGTCTAAAAGCAGATGTTATCAGAAAGCTCTTCTCAGATCACTACTGTGAATATGGTACATAAATTGCCCGACCGTTTTCGGAGGAGGTAGGAGCTGATACGTTCGCCCCAAATATTTCCCCTGGTCTTTCAGTCTACTCTGTGGTCAAAGCTGACTGTCTTGTTCTTGGTACTTACTGAATTTATGACCTTTTGTAGGTAGATAGTTGTTCTACCTGTCCTATGCCAATTAGAATACCACAAACAAGGTGAAATGTCACTTTCCTCTCTTAGATCCCTACCACTCCAGTCTTTAAAAACCCTCACAATTGCCAGGTAAACCTGGCTGCTTTCTGAGGAGAGGTTTAAGGTTATTTGAAACTTTGAGTAAAATGAAATGAAACATGTTCCTCCTCAGGAAATGTAACTCCGAAGACATGCAGAATAGCCTGTCATTTTCTGTTGATAAATGCAAAAGTAGGTTTTTTTGCCTTGTGAAATCTTGCTTTGCTTCTGGGAGGAATCTCCTTCACTCTCTTCTCTTTCTCCTGTTCCTTTAAGTTTTGTAGCATCAACACTGTGTTGAAGAGAGAGACTTATGATCTTATCTAAGCTGTCATCCTGCATAGCTCGGCTGTCAAACAGACCCTTGACCTGGGTTTCAGAATAATGCCGTAATATCCCAAGTCAGAGCGTATCAGTGCGAAGGTGGAATGTGCAGTGGGAGAGTGCTGATATGCAGCATTATACAGACTGTGATTTAAAAACTGACAGCTGTGAGCATAGTTGGTGTGAGGCATGGCTCAGAAATATGAGATCGCTTGTTTTTCTTTTCTCAGGTCAACTTGGGTAAACAGCAGGGAAAAAAAAAAAGGGTTGTCTGTCAGGAGAAACACCTTGAATTGTCTGCCTTTATTCGAGTGATGATTACTTCTCAGCTGTGAGAGATGCTGATGAAGTCAGTGCCTGTTTGTTTCTTTCTCTACACACCAGCTTCTTGAACCATTTGGGGATGATTAGCAGAGAAGAGTCCAAAGTGAACAAACACGCTTTTAATTGCGTGCACTTAGAGGGCTTACAAGAGCTGTGGACTGTAAATATGTAACATACAATAACCATTACTGGCCAAAGTGTTCCAGTGCTATATTTGTGTGATAAACTCAAAATGCCAGTGAAGAAGATAAGGAAGACAACTGATAAGAGTCGTATCATCCATTGGAGAGAGACTTGTAAGAGCTTTTTAAAAGACTTTGAGCAGACCTGCTTCCAGGAGGGTTGTAGACTAGTCCCAYGAGCCTTCAAGAATAGGCAGCGGTGAGGCACCAACTAGATTGGCACAGTACTCAAAGGAGAGTCATAAGGTGCACGAGAATAGAGGAAGAAAGTTAACTTTTTTAATGACCAGCACGTTAATGTTGTAGGAAAAAAGTTTGTGTGTACAGGTACATATATGAGAACTTTGGAAGCCAATTATCCTCTAAAGCTTGCAGAAGGCTTAGTGAATGAATCCTAAAGTAATAAAAGRCTCATCATATTTACCTTACTTCATTCAGAGATCTTAAAGCTTTACAAATGCTCAAATGCTTATAAGACATCTTAAGATTCTGCAACAGGTACTGCTGCATGGGGTTGTGAGGTGTTAGCTATCAATATTTTTTTTCTTTCAGTAACATCGGTCAGGAAGAGTTCTAGTTCAATGCTGTGTAAGTTGGTTGTATTTTCTTTTCTTACTTGGCATTAGAATGTGACTTGAAGTGACATGGCTGCGTTCACATGCAGGTCTGTCTTAACAGCCTTTGAAACCACTTCCAGATTGTTTCTCAAACTATAACTGACCCCTCCTCAGCATCCCAAAAAGGCCAAATGACAAAACAAACAAAAGTCACTGTGTAGCATGTCAGAAGCATTTTAATTGAAGTAACCTTTTCTCAACTCCATCCCTGCCAAGTTTTCACTCCTGTTTTTCAGGTGCAGGAGTAGCAATATTAAACCAGTGTTACACTGAACACAGCACAACAGGTAGTGCAACAGTAGTAAAGACTGCACGAATCTAACTTTTTTTGGCAGCTATCCACTGTTGCAGGAAGTCTAGTGGGATGTGACATAAGTCTTGGGTTCTGTTGAAATACAAAGTCTAAAGGAACAGAAGGCCCAGTACTATCTATGAGTTTCTGGTATTGATGGGATTGCAATTCTATGTATGCTGCCAGATAGGATAGTTCTCTGCTGATGCCTTCAGGAGCTGGGTTCGTTTTCCTTTCCCTACTACTGGCTGGGAGAGATCTGTGTTTAGGCTCTGTATGTGGCAGTTGATTGGAAAATACCATAGGTAAACTCGGCAGGACCTGGCTTAATGAAAGTTGGGGCAAGTATCTTTAGTAAAATCTCACTCCAAACCGTGTGAAATGCTGTCAAAGTGTAATGGTATAAAGCTCTTGCTGTATTTTTTTGTTTTTTTTCTTCCTATGCTGGCTTCTCATTGAATTTGACTTTGGTTTGCAACCTGTGGATGTGTGTTGTCATGAGGCTAGTAGCTCTGGCTCTCCAGTTTGAGATGATGAATGGATCACGGGGATGGGGAATATTCTGAGGGATATCCTGCATGAACTCTGCAAATACTTGGTCACCCTGAATGTCTGCAACTCGCATTTTCAACGGCAAATGGAAGATAGGGAAAGAATGCGGGAGAAAGTTGGTAACAGATGTTCTTAGTCTTTTCTGAAACTTAAAGGTTAAACTTCTCTGTGCCTCCCCAGGGAGGTCGAGCCCATGCAGTTAATGAGCTTTATCGTGGAAGGTGGGATCTTTTGAAGTGTAAGCTGTATAGAAGCCACTCTTTTGTGTGTTTGAAGCAGGCGTGGGTGTATTTGAACTACAGTGCTAGTGCTGCATTTTGATACTTGCAGTTTAGCGCTTCATTCTGTCTGTTACAGCTGAGATTTCCTTTTCTTACTAGGGTTATTTTTCACAAATGATCTTGAACCTTGAAATCTAAGGTTTTCTTAAAGCAGGTCTTCAAACCTTAGAACTACATGGGGGAATCTATGGGCTGTTTTCTTTTCTTTTTCTTTCTTTTTTTTTATTATTTATTTAATCCCTTGCACTAAAATCAAGTTAAAATTCTTCCTTGACATCAAAATTAGAAAAACTCGGAGGAAGGAACTCTAGCAGTTTCAGCACATACCTCTTTTAATCTGGCATTTGCTGAAAACAGTGCCTTTTTATCTTGCAATATGAGACTAAAAGCTTATAGAAGAATGGTCCTGTTGTGTTTATTAAGACTGGTAACACATGACCAAACAAATCTTGTTAAAAGATTTATCTGTCTGGCTTAAATAAGAAAAAGGAGCTCTTCTCCATATTTTTAGTTGCCCTCCGTGCTTAGATGCCTTCTTGTTTCAGTYTCATAGTATTTCTGTTGGACTTGCTTTCACATTATCTTTAAAACCTGACTCTTTAATACTAGTTAAGAGGTTTAAGTACTTAATGTGCAAAGAGGTGGTATGTATGCCTTTTGCTCTGATAATGATTTCCAGGTGTATAGATCAAATAACTGTAGAGCTGTGTGTAATGGGTAACTGCAGTTTGGCCATCTTAATAACTTACAGGGCCCAGATCTGACTATAACTCATTGCTCGTGGGAGAAGTAGTATTCTCCTTTCCTGACTTGGGTGGGAGGATGTGAAGGTTTTTGTGTCTGAACAAATGGTGAAACTTTAATTTGAACTGGATTCAAAATGCTGGGAAAAAACCCCAACCAGGTGAATGTGGGGTAGCGATCAGTYGAAAATAAAGATTATGAACTTCCGCACTTCAGTCTTTTAAACGAAGTTTAAAGGTTAAATCGTGTCTGCTTGATTTCTCATAAGAAACTTTGGCAATAAATTTCTTAGGTTCCATTTGAAAATGCATGGGCAGATCTAATCATACTCATTATGATACCTTTGGTTCTCTCTGTCCTTGGGCGTGGAACTGAGAAAGGTTTAGTGACGGAGTCAGCTCTAACACCTGGCTGCTTTTGGGTTTGACTAGGGAAGGACTAGTACTAAGAGGCGGGTATATCCTGTGTCCTGAAGGGTGGCTGGGACCTTTGTGTGTTACTTTCTGGAGCGATGCTGCTCTCAAGTTGCCTGTCAAATAGGTGGAAGATGCAAAAGGCCGTTTCAGGGATGCAGGGACTGTAACTGCGGTGCTTGGCTTTCCAACTTCATTTGCACTGAAGTGCTCCTCTTGAACTTCTGTGGGCGGAGGAGTCATCCTCGAGACTTGTCTGAAGTTGTTAGAATTTTAACTGTTCTGAGAAACTGTTGTGTAATGTTGAACACCTTTTCTTATAAAAATAGTGTTTGCAAACACTTAATGTGCTTGGGATATCGTACCAAGTAGCAGAATGCTGCAGGGCCAATGTTCTGGCTTGGGGAAGCACCTGCTTTCAGACTTGCCTTTTCCTGGGACACTTACTGACAACTTGCCTTCATCACGTCTGGCCCAGACTCCTAAATTACGGTTCCTGTCTCCCGCCAGAATCCTAGTTTCTTCTGTTTCTTCATCTCTGGACACCTGAGCATTTTAACAGGAATAAGAGCGTTTGAGTATGGTTTGAAGTGGTAGGTATCTGCATTTTCTGCTAGAAAGCAGAGAAGAGAAGACTTTAGCAAGTAGCTTTGCAAACACATTTTTGGCTTATGYTTGACTTTAAACAGTTTAAGATAACAAGGACCTTTAATGTCTGATGGCATACTGGGTGGAGAGAAAKAGAGTTATCCCATACTAAATGCARTAAACTTACTTGGATAAATGGACATATCCTGAGGCTCTAATTAAAAAACAAGAACAACACAAAAACTTAAAGTGTGATTGCAGTGAAGCTAACATTTTTCCTCAGGTTTTTCAGCTTGCATTGAACAAATAATGGACGGGGGCTATTCTGCCACTCCTTTGTATACAAGTCTCAGCCATTGTAAAGTGAATGTTCCCCTTTTAGCTTAAATGACTTCTTTCCGAGATTAATCTCTAAAAAATTCCCTGTGGAAGAAACAGTAAACCAGTATCAAAGGCAGTTAATACTCTTCAACCTGTGGTGCTGTAACCTGAATTTCTTTTCTGTAGCGTGATGACAGAAGCAGCTGCTTTGGTGGTTGTTTGGTATAGTGAGAATGAGGAGCTGCCAGGGAGTAAAATTACTGGAAACCCAAGCTACAGAGCTTGCCAAAAACCACTTAAGACTTTCAGTGTATTTGCTTCTACTGTCCTAATCCAGATTTAAACATCTGTGTGATTACTGTATTTGGCAATACACATGATGTATTATCCCAGTTTGCTTTAGAGAACAAAAAAGAAGGCCCGCAATATTTTTGTAATTTTTGTGATGGTGTTAGTTTTATGGGTTCCATATTAATGCATAATTACATATAGAATGATAAAAGTGCTTAACCCACTACAACATCTGTAACTGATGAATAATGTTGAGTCAGCAGATACGTTTTCACAGTATTTACATTTTGGTCAAGAGTGATTAGGCAACATTATAGCTTTTGAGGATGGAGTTGGTAGTATTCTCCTGTTCCAGTGTGGTTGGTGGGTGAAGTAAGAATGTGTGAGGTGAAATGCAAATGCTTAAGTTTAGATGATGTAGTATTTCAGTTGTAAGATACTTTCTGCTCTTATGRTTGAAGAGATCCTTCCAAACATTGGGTGTATGCTTCTATTTATAAATTGCTACTTGCTTTTGGTTTCTGGTGTTAGTAAATAAAAAGTGGGGAGGTAGCAAGGGGACCTATTGTATTTCACTGTAGAGGCAAAATATATCTTGGAATCTTTAAAACATGTTTGAATCATTGCTTAAGTAATAAAGATTATTTATCAAATAATTCTCTGTGGTAATAGTGGCTTAATCTTAGTTAGGTGGTTGGTGATAAAACAACTTTTCCTTGCTCTTCTGGTAGTCCTGTATTACTGCTACACAGCTGAGGTCATGTAACAGTATCTTTCCTCTGGTTTTGTCTTTTTTTTCCTAGTTGTGGTGCAACGACTCCTAAGGTTATGTGACTCCTTTAATAAAGAGACAAAAGTAGTCTTTGTTTCATTATGATGTTGGTTTAATCCTGCAATATTTTGGAAATGGAATATTTTTTTTAGTAAAGTAGTCTTGGAAATGTGATATATTTGTGTAAGAAAGCTGAATAGTGCTTGTGATGAGATTTCATCACTTGCCTTTTAATGCTAGTCGAACTAGGTAGACTCCTTAGATGAAGAGGCTTCCTGTACTATTCATAAATACATTGGCTATGAAAATTACTTTTGTATGGCTTCTCCTGAAACAGGAGCTAGGAGGAGGGTGAGAGTTTTGCTGCATTTGTAGTTGCAAATTTCATAGATGAACAGACTGAGCAAGTTGTGATATATGCAAATTCTTTCACAGCCCTACAGTAAACTAAATCATTATGAACATTGAATAAATAAACTTTGTTGGGGGGGGAAACAAACCCAAAACGGAAAAAAAACCCCGTAATGACTGGACTTGTAATAAAAACACTGAAGTACTTTGTTTGGATTTAATCTGAGAGAAGCAACAAAGACTTAAATCTGCGGTTATGTGGAGAGTGCTGTGAAGTCCTGCAGTGTGTGTTCTTGTTCGTTAATGGCGAGAACCGGAACTCGTCAGGGCTTCCTCTGCCGCGGGTGGCCCCWGACACTCAGAGGCTGCTCCTCCTGCGCTCCATGGCAGGTTGTGTAGAGGGATTTTCTCTCTGCTGGCAAGTTGGTTTTGCCTATGCCCATAAAAAGTGTTGAGGAAGATARAAAAATAGAGTAAGGGGAAGTGCCTTTGGTACGTTGCTTTTGTAAAGTTATTTACCCGCCAGCCGTGTGGAGGTCGCTGTGTATTTGATGTGGTGTTGACCCTTGAACAGACTCCACCGGTGTGAAATGGTTCACCTGAAATTTACTTTCAGAGTAAAGTTTGGCAAGGAGCAGCTTGCACTGAAACTGTGGCTGCTTTTTCAGAATTATTTGCACAACTCTGGTTCTTTGAGACTTAGAGAATATGAGGAGGAGCTCAGAATGTTTCAGGATGTGGATAAAATTAATATGGATGAGCTATCTGCYGCTTACTAATCAACTTTGGTTTATTTTTCCTTCAGACAGGAACTTTAAACTCCTTTTTCCTTTATGTTTAGAGATGTGGGGTGGTTGGCACCTTCTTAGCTTTTCATCTTGAGGCTTCGAGGAAGAAGCTCTGTAGCTGGCCAGGTTTCAAGCCTGCTTTTTCTGTTGTTTGCCACCCATCCCCAATAATGAACTATTGTGGTGACTGATGGATTTTTTTTTTTTTTAACTTGGAAATTATTTAAGGAAAAAAAAAAGGACATTGTGCACTTTGCAGTCAAAGGAAGGTGCTTGTGATGCAGTTGGCTGTGCCAGAAGAGGGGTGYGATCTTTTATAGTGTTGAAAAGATGGTGATCCTGAGATCTTCCACTTGGAAGATAACGCTTCCACCCGTTAGAGAGAGGAAAGAAAAGCTGATGCAGCTTCTTTGTGGACACTTGWCTTAAGTCTCTTGATAAACGTTGTGGTAATTCTATCATAAAAATTAGTGGTTCATGCTCAGGAGAGGGAGCTGAAGAAAATAGAGGTTGCATACAGATGGGGCTGTTTTAAGAGTTGTTTCCTGAAAGTAGTGTCTGTTTGCCTTTGTAAGCTATAAGAAGGCTATTGTCAAAGAAGTGATGGTGGAGCATAAAAATTCATTTGGTTATAGCTGCATTGCGTTTAGTCACTACCTGTGCATATGCTAAGTTTTGTTCGCACAGTTGGAAAATGAAATGAGCAGGAAGTGTTTTTCCATCATGATTTTGTGCAACTCAGACCTTGCATAACCTTAAGACCCAGTGGTACTTATGCTGGTGGTAAACCTAGCCGGTGAGTGTAAGAAGTATATCTGCATGTGAGCAGAGTTCCRTATTCTGTTGTCTCTTAACGATATTGGGCTGTGCAAGTGCTTCTTAGATGCTGCTGAAACATTCTTGACTTCACTGAAAACAAGACAAAAGGGCATACTCCTTGGCTTTTTTCCTTTAAGTTCTCTAAAATTAACTTGTAAACAACATTCAAGTTTTAATAAACAGGAGAGGGTAGTGATATACTAAAGAAAGATGAAAAACAATGGAAAAAGCTCTGGAAAGAACAACTTTTTTGTTTAGGCTTCAGTTTCTTGTGTTTTTGTACCTAACTCAAAAATGGAGTCTTTGGGAATTGGGGCTAGTATATAAGAATAATCAGAAGTGGCTGGATTTTATCCATCCTTGGAGGTCATTGAATAAAATATTTAGGTATATTCTATATCCTTTAGTTTCTGATCTCTAAAGAACACAAAGATCTCTTGTACATAAGTTAAGATGCCACTACTTGTAATTTTTAGATTGCCCTGGGAAAGTAATTAGTTTTCATTCAAAATGAATAGATTATTTACTCTCTAAAGTGAGTTTTGTATCAACAACAATAGAAAAACCCCTGAAGCTTGCTACTGGGGAATTTCCTAGCCTCTAGAAATTTAAGTCCCTGTAGACCATTGCTATCACTATTATCTGCAACTTCTCTGGCAGTTGACAGGTTCATTGTAGTCTTCTCTACCGGAGTTGCGTTGGATTCCCCTTGTGTGTTATCAGAATGATGGCAGCTGGTATAAGGAGGAAAGAAAATAGAATCATTTCCTACCTGGATGATCGGTTCATTCAGGAAATGCCTGAGAGATTCAAGCCACTGCCTGAATTGTATCAGCAAAAGCAATTTGTCTCTCTCCGGCTATTTCCATTGCTGGAAGTAGTAGTCAGCAGGGACAAGAATATTGTAGTCTGAGATTCATGTAAGAGTGAAGAAATTTCAAATACGCAGGATCACYGACTTCTCAGCTGACTTCTTAAAAATCAAAATAGTCTTTTTCCTTCTTTAATGTGGTTTCAGATGCTTAATGCATGAACATTCAATCTTCTTAGGTCCCTGACTTTCACGCTGTAGCGTTCTACACAGTGGACTAATTTCAAGTTGCACCAAATAGTAGCTTCCTGAAAACTTACGAACTGGATGTGGGTAAATTCAGCTTTATCCTGAATTGGTGAACTAGGGGAAAAAAAGGTAACTTACCTTTGTATGTTGGATGCACCCTTCTGGAAATAATCCTTCTTTCATCAATACTTCCAGAAAAAATGGTATGTTGTGATTCTCGTTCAGTAGCAGCTGTAACCGTTCAGACTGCTGCTATTGRGCAATATTAAAAGGCACTTGCAAATAATTCAGTCGGTGCAAATTCACTAGAGCCTTTTCAAAGAAGGTACCAAAAATTCTACTGTATGTGCTGCTGGCTGTCACTCAGACATGTGTCATGCAGCCTGTCAGTCCAGATCATTTCGATTTGACCAACAGAAAGGACTTTCAAAGGAAACTCTCCATTTTGAGTCAAAAGAGTAAAGGATATAACTGCATAGGGCCAGTATTCTTTACCTTTCATTTGTCTGAGGTACAGTAATAGTGTCTCACGGGGAATTAATCCAGACCCCRGTTGCAGGGTGCTGGGGGGAGTTAGTGGGCGGCTGTGCGGGGTTTAGCTGCCCACGGGGGATAAACCGCGGCAGCGGGCAGCTGTTCTGTGCACTCGGTTGTGGTCTGAGGATCCTGGCCCGTAGGTCCAAGCTTGCAAATACTCTTGTARCAGCAMGTCCAATTTTTTAAATCTAAACTTGCATTGAAGGAAAAAAAGATGCAGTGGTGGTAACTGTATTAATGAAATGAACAGGGAAGTAAAAACATAGGATTATCTCTTCCCTTCCTATTCCCCAGCAGGAAACTGAATGTGTGAAGGTGATGAGTTATAAAATCCATCTCCATGTGTTCTGGTATAGGTAAAACAAGCATGAAAGGTCATATTTTTGATATACGGAAACGCAGATTTTATTAATGCACTTCTAACTACCGTGGTTTGGTTTCAATTAATTCGTTCCTGTAATCTGTGGATTACAGGTTAGCTCTGTTTTTGGAAAAGCAGGGTAGGGGGAAGACTTCCGAACAGATTGCCCTGAGGGTGGCAGGTGGCATTCTTTACCCTGTACCAGCTTTGTAGGGCWTCCGTTGCTAGTGGTGTTGAGATGCAGAACACCACAGCCATTTGCTAAACTTTTTCATTTGCTTCAAGAAAAAAAGTTGTAGACTCTTCCKTTCTTGCACTTGTCCCTTCCTAAATGTGTTTTTTTTTCACTTGCATGCTTCTTATTCAGTTTCAGGTATAAAATGATGTGTGTTCTCAGGGAGCACTTCCCATCCAAGAAGTTRTTATATTTCTGTAGTGAACATAAGAATTTTGTTAAGGAGTTGTGAGATCTTTTTGAGAATGGGGATAGCTTCAAACATTTTACAGACACTTCATAAGTTATCATTTCTACAAATGCTTCAAAGGACCRCCTTGTATTTTACTGTTTTGTGTTTTCCATGCTGAATTGCTTTAGGATGTGGGGTTGTCTTTGGTTTTTAATTTTTATTTTCAGAAATCGAAAGAATTTTAAATATTAACATGGGCTTTTTCCCCTCTTTCTCCCTCCCCTTCAAGAACCTTTTTAAAACGCTGGGGTTGTTGGAGTGGTTGAATTTTTCCTGGATTTGAGTGAGAAATTCAGAAGACTGAAGCCCAGGCTCACTGTCTACCTTTCACGGAGGCCCAGCCGTGAGAGGACAGAAGAAGGCACGTGGCGAATCATGACAGCGGACAAAGAAAAAGACAAAGACAAAGAGAAGGACAGGGATAGAGACCGGGATAAGGAGCGAGACAAGAGAGACAAGGTGAGGGAGAGTGAGAATTCGCGTCCTCGACGGAGCTGTACGTTGGAAGGAGGTGCCAAGAATTATGCGGAAAGCGACCATAGTGAAGATGAAGACAATGACAACAACAGTGCCACCACAGAGGARTCCACAAAGAAAAGCAAAAAGAAACCACCCAAGAAGAAGTCCCGGTATGAGAGAACAGACAACGGTGAAATAACGTCCTTTATCACAGAGGATGATGTTGTGTACAGGCCTGGAGGTAAGAAATTCTTATGTTACATTTACTTTGAAAGTAATTGTGCACCAGAGCTACCAGTTAGTTGGCTGCAGCAGACAGCACAATGTGCTGTTAATTTAAATTATGATTGTCCTAGGGGCGGGTTGCCACACTTCCATTGGAGACAAATACGGATATGCATGCAAAAGCTTTTGACTRTATCTTGTAATATCTGATTTGTGGGAATGAACTTAGCTCCTCTTTAAAAAAGAGCCACCCTTTTTTCTTTCTACTACATTAATTATCTGTGTAATGTATAGAATCTCTGTCCCTGGGAATTTCAAAACTAAATTGGATAAAGCACTGAGGACTTTTCTCCAACTTTGAAATGAGACCTGATCTGAGCTAGAGATTTGACTAGGTGGCATATAGAGATACCTTCCAACCTTTCTGRCAAGCTTTTCTGCGAATCTGTTTCTTTGTAGAGCTCATCTCCTGTCTTCTGTTTGTGAAATACAAATCAGGTGACTTAAGATCTCATACCTATTATGCCGTTGATTTYACCCCCCTCATTCATGGCTAGCTAATTAGCAGCAGCTAGCTATTGGTCAAAACAGTGTCAGTATCAGCAGGTACCTGGGATGTTTTGGGGACAGAAGCAGAAGCTTGCAGTGTGCTCTGGATGTCTTGGATGTTCCTTATGCGAACTTATGGCAGTAATTTTTTGGGGGTCTTACGTAAAGTTTCAAGATCTAACCTATGGCTGCTGCCAGCTAACTTTTTCCACAAAATGAGATTGTACTTGAAAATCAGATTATTCAGCTAGCTGTATTCCTCACTTTTGAGTAAAAACTTCTGTGTTCATCTACACAGCATTTTAAAAGTGTTGATTGCAGTTGTTTGTTCCACCACAAGGAATAGTTATGTTTGGCTTTGCTGTTCAAAGCACTGGCTTAAGGGCTCTGGTAGTTTTATATTACTTTTCTGTAAAATGATCAGTATGCTGTAATAACACTGCTGGAGGAAAACAGAGATGGATTCAAACTACAAACCATGGAAACTAATGAGGTAAAATCTTGTCCGATTTTTCCATGAGGTGCTGTATATCTAAACTACTAATATCTCATTGTATGAGTACAGATRTAAATGCTTTAAATGCTCTACCCAGTTGTAGTTGCTGTAAAAGCTCTAAAATGCTAGTTGTATGTGTGGACATTATCAGCTGCAGATAAGGATGGGCTGAAATTCTGCTGGGTTTGGAGGTGTTCCATACCTGTTATTCTGTGTGAAAGTTGTAGAGTCTGTTTTCACTTAGATCTACCAATGTTTGTCAGAATACCTTATTTGCTGAAATGCTTCAAATATCATTTCAAACCATTCAAAAGATATGTTTTTCTCTTGGTCAGGGCTTGTAGCTGGGTAATATTTGTTGCTTGAGCAGTAGCAATAGGGAGCCTGCAAAAGCTTTGGTGGCAATCTTATTTTCAGTGTCAGAGGATGAAAAATAATTTAAATCTGTTAAGAACAGCTGTTGTGTGGGCCCAGTAGTACAGTGCGACACACTGGCTTTATTGCAGAAAGACTTTGCTTAAAATTAAGATGGAAAATCAGTTTGTGATCTCAATTTTATCCTGTAGTAGGATGGAGAAGCATTAGCACTCTTTCTCCAGTACGTGCAGTGCTTGGAGTACCTCTGAGGTAGCAGTASTTGGATAGAGGGATATTTGCAGAAAGCAGGAATCAGTACTGTAGTTATACAGAGTTTGCACCTTTGCCAGATAATTGACAAAGGGGRGGAGAGAGCCCGTAAATGCTGGTAGCGTGGGGAGAGCTTAGATTGTTTATGCYGTATTTTTTTTTCCTGAGAGTATCCGTTCGGAAGAGAAATCTTTACGTGCAGACTGGCAAGAGCTTCAGTTATGGCTTGTACCTACTCACTTGCCAGCRATTGCACACTGGGGACTGAAACACAAGGTAAAGCCTCGGTCACAGCAGGGACGTGGAGATGTGTCGGAGAACCTGCACGCAGCAAATACTCTGTAAACGCTGGCCGAGTACCGCTCGGCCTTGCGGGACTTCGGGGAGCGCACGTGGTTGATAGCAAGGGAGAACAAGCTTGTCTCTAACAAGCAGAATACTTCGTCGCACGTATTTTGGTGATGGTGGTTGCAGGACCAACGGTGAGGGAGGTGGCTGCTTGGGGAGCAATTCCTCCTTACGTCGGTGCTGACGGCAGGGTTTGGAAGAGGTTGCGTGATCCCGTAAAGGATTTGAAAGCTGGTCTGCCCAGTCTCAACTAAGAGCAGCGCTGGCCACAGGCAGCTTGCTTCGTTTTGTCTTTGCCCATCTTTCTGCACTGTTTGAAGAAAAGGGGGTGGGGGGAAGTGGTTGTATCTGAGCTGGAGGAGGTTATCGAGTGAAAGAGCAAGGAAARCCCTAGAATTCGTGATAAGTGAGATATTTTATACCTGCTTTGTAATTTAAAAATCTGCTTATTAAATTTTAAATTTTTAGTAGTAATTAGCATAAGAGATGGACCCTAGCATTGAAACTTTTCTGTTCAGTTTGCTCTTTGTGCTTTTTCTAAACTTGCATCTCTTGTCTTGAAAACTGCAGAGAGCAATGAGAGCACGTTGTYGGCGAGCTCATTGTTGGAGGGACATGAGCCTAGCTGAAACCTTAASTGCCTATACAGATTTTTAAATTTTATTTAAAACAAAATTTCTTTATAGGAGTGAGATCTTGAATACACATTCCAGTGCGTAATATATTCTAACGCAATTTTAGCATCTATTACRGAAGAAAATCTTAGCTTCTGTCTTATGGCTAGGTTGCATAGAGGGATGTATTTGTAGCTAAGGATACAAATTACGTARAATTTAAGAGGGATTAGGAGAGTTTAAATTAATGAGACTTGAACAGCAAGGATTGGAAAGATGAAAATTAAAGGTGTGTGCAGAACGGATAGCTGTCTTCAGCTTACATCTCTTAGGCTTTAAGGAAAGGAAATCCTTTCCATTAGTTTGATTCTTTCTCTTAAATACTCTTACCTGATATGGATGAATGTTAAAGGTCTGCATTTTCTTACTATGAAGTCCTTGGTTAAAATCTCATTCTATGTATACCCTGTGGCTGTATAGTACTTAACCAACACTTAATATTAATTTTTCTGCGCTGAGCTCAGCAGCTATATTTGAGTAATAGCAAATAAACGGTAAATAAATAAATAATCAAGATAATTGGATTTTTTTCAAATGAAATGTTACTGTATTGTTACTATATAAATACTGTTGTTATTAATTTGCAGAGATATAATGAAGGGATGCATAGCTTTAAACCATGTATTAAAACTTACTGAGTAGAGCTTAGACAACACTATGCAATTAATCTTCTCTGCTTTGGAAATCACATGGGCCTATCCTAAAGGCTTGTTGGCCTGTGTCCCCATCTGTCCTCTCAAGTTTCCACAACCTCCCTCCCATTTCCTTCCAAATCTAATCTGTGGGGTGTTTTCTTTTTTTTTTTTTTTCTTTTTTTCTTTTTCTACTCACAGTTCTTACCTTGCTTTTGTCAAAATGACTGTCATGGTAACAAATTAATTTTTATTGTACAACGTGTATTCAGATTTGCTTATAGGCTTCCTTAGCATAAGGTAAGGGTAGTATAAGATAGTTGCATCAAAACTGAGATTTTTTTTTTTCTCCTCTTAGATTCAGTTAGATTATTTAATGCTGAATTTCCTTCCGTTTCTAGTGCAGATAGATTCCCTTCTATCCTACTGGCTTTTGCCAAAATACGGCAAGGTTTGAAAGGGTTGATTTCCCATACAGTTTGTGTGCCCATGCAGTATGGTTAACACATGGCTCCTAATTGGGTGTAGTCTAAAATTGGTGGTCGTGTTTTGTAGTATGTTTTTTGCAGTTTTACTTTTTTGATTGTCAGACTGTAAGCGAATTTGAATACTCTGATACTCTGCTGTGCAAACCAGACTTTATAACTACATCTGTTGTTTGGGTTAGACAATTGGTCTCCACGTACGATTTTCTGTATAGAAGAACGTGCTGACGTGCTGTCAATCAAAGGGCTGTCAATGTATTGTACTGGACTTAGTGGCTAAGGTGCTTTTGGAGCAGCTGTCCAGGCTTTTTCCAAGGACCGTGCTACTCCAAAYGCTGTTGAGTAATATAGGGGCTTTTGTATAGGCCCTGATTTTGACGCTTGGTTAGCAGAATGACTTGCCTAGCTGGAAGAGGGAGCTGTGTGATGGAAAACAAATAATGCTGTCAGTAASTAAATTTCTGGCCAACATAAAGAAAATGAAAAAGGCAGTGATGGTACTGTTCCAGAAAACGTTTTTTCCTCCCTCCCATTCTGGAGGCCAACAACATGCTCAAAGTCTTACAAGACCTCATGTATGGAGGTATTTTTCTTGTGTATCTTCAGCTTCTCCTTGAACATGGAGATTTTCTTTTCAATATCCCAATAAATTGCTCTTATGAAGTAAATGGGTTAAGATTCCGGAAAAAGTACATAGCAGAAATAYCTGCATCAAAATAATAGCGGGCTTTGTGGATACTTTTATTGCCCTGTTCCTCTTTGTTCTCTGAACTCTTGCATTCCTTTATTGCTGGAGGAAGCTGTATCGTCCCCTTTCGCTCTCAGTCTGTTCAACACGTCAGGAAGGAGTATTACTATATTAAAGCCACAGAACTTAATACTGAGGATATTGTTGCTACTGAGCAGGCTGCTGTAATGTCATCATGATGGCACCTGGAATGCAGGACTGGAAAAACTTTGTTGGATGAAATTCTAAGTTGATTTGGAGCCTCAGGAAAACAGATGACTTGATATGTCATCTGGAGATGAGGACAATATTGTTCTCTCTGCCTACGTAGAAACATTTAAAAGGATCTGTAGGCATTAAAAGGATTTATGAGGATCTGTTTCTACAGTGACATCAGTAGCTATATAAACAGCACATCAGCAAGAGGAATCAACATGAGGTAACACAAAGGTGAAATGCTTCTGCAGGGAGAGTAGTGCACTACAGGACGTTACTGTTTTCTAGCAAATTCCTTTGGAATAGCTTACATGACAGCCTCTTTGTTCTAGGTGTGTTAAGATCTGAGTGAAGCTGGAAGAAGAGGTGCAGAGTGTTAGATTTTGAAGGTGTGGTTTGATTTGGTGCAGGGAAAGAGGCAGAATTAGCTTTATGTGGGCTCTGGAACATCTGGCCTAGTATACAAAAAAATAGGAGTKTGTCTTTGCCACTTTGAGATGTTTTAGGCAATTGCTGTTTGGGACAGCTATTGGACTTTTGGTTTAGTTGCCCCTTTTTTTTTTAAGGTATGGGAAATCACTGACACTAGGATGAAAGTGAGATATTGCTACTGGAAAATATAACCTGAGTACTAACTTTCCTGGATTTATAGGTTGATGTCACTTTAAAGTTTTGTTAGATTTCTGTCCCCGAGTGCTGTTTAGGAGGCACCATAAGCCCATAAGCTATTATCTGGGCAGGCATCAGAGAGGAAAGAGGCTGAATTTGCAGGTCGGATGCGCTGTTGTGAAATACTGCTGCTCAGTTGTCACCAAATCTATCAAAGTGAGATCTTACATACTTCTCACTCCGATACGTTCTGTGATTATAGAATATGTGGCCATTTTTCAAAGGGAGCACTTYGTAAGCTGTGAAATAGTTTGCAGTCTTCAGTGGCTCGGATTTGAAGCCTGCAGGTGTTGGGTTATTGCACTATCACGATGAGAAAAYAACAAAGGACAGTGGTCATCTTTTGTGTGAACCTGTGGGCCTGACAGCAGTGTCCTGTGGAGTGTGGCCAGTGGAGTTCCGATCACAGGGGAACCAGAATTATATTTACCGAAGATCTAGTTGGACTGAGATTTCTTCTCGCTATCTTAAAATCCACTGTCAATTTGGTTGGCAAGCAAGTATTAGGACTTCTAAATTTCTAAGCTTTAGTTTTTGCTGGTGTAGTTGTTAAATGTTCCCTTTATTATAACTGTGCTGAGATGTTTGGCGTTGTTGTAACTGAGGAAATCGCTGAAATAGTTGTTTTAATCTAGAAAACTCCATTAGCTTTATAAAAAWATATATATAAACAAAAAGCAAACCAAAGTGCTTCCTCCCTCTATTTACTTTGTTAATAAGCGATATACTGGTATTTGGGTTGAATGTTGGTGAAATTGAAATGCAGGAATTTGGCTCATGCTCTGGCAGTGATTGGCTTGTGTTTGACATTGACCCATGTGTTCGTCATTCTTCTAGATGCTGCCTTTATTTATTCTGACAGGTTTACCAGCTGAGAAAGGTGGCTGTGCCAGAGTTAAATACAAAAAAAAAAATAATATGAACATGATTTTTTTTCTATAAACCTTGAAGTTCTGGCAAGTGTTTTTTAGGCTGCTAAAAAGTTGGGGGGAAAAAMGTTAATTCTTTTCTGGGAAGTTTTAAAAATTGAAGTTTATGCTTGGGCAGAAGGAAGAAATAAAACAAAATTATTTTTTCAGCTGTACATTTTAATTTTAGGAGATCTTTGGCCAGACTGTTGTTTTCTGTCCATGTTGTGTGGATTGGCCAAGTTTGTCATGGAGATGTGTATTTTTGCATGTGTTGTCTTCCCTTGGAAGCTTCATAGTTGAAATGAGCATGTATTCCAACGTGATGCACTCGGTATTTCCCTCTTCATTGGAAAGTCTGTTACCATCGTGATACTAGATCATTGAAATAACGAGATATTCAGTGACAGACTTTCAGCTGCTGTAAATAGGAATAACCTCAGGAGCTATGCTGCTTAATGTATTTCTGGGAGTTCCCTTATTTTTCGCACTTAGACCGCTATGTTTGCAACCTTCCTGCATATGTGAATAGTGAAATATTCTTTTTTTAGAAGAAGAGATTATCTATAAGACTTTTGTTTCAATGAAAACAAGTGCATTCTTTCCCATTCCTCCTTATGTAATTAAAAGAAGGGAAAAAAATAGAGAAGAGGCCTGGATTAGTAGGTGAGTCTTAAAAGATGTCAGGAGGGTTAATAAAATGCATAAAAGGATTTAAAAATGCAGAAAAGCATCACAGAAGGATTTTCTTTGAAGTTGATGGAAGTCTGTAGAGAACTGTTTCCACATGCAGCTGAAACTTGTGTTGTTATTGTTCTGTACTATTGGATATAACAGTGGTTGTAATTAGTTTTTATTCTCAGCATTTGAGATTTTATGAAAAGCGTGACTTTTAAAGATCAGGTGAGTAGGTGAATAATATTAAGTGTAGAAAATAATGAAGGCTCCCTGACAGCATACATCAACTACTTAATTGCACATAGCTAATTTTCTGTGTATGTGCAGTTAGTATAAGCAGTAAACATAAGCCAAACTGGGAAAAAAAAAAAAGACGATGCATTTACTGAGTTCGCATTTACTCCTAGATGTGGCAGGCATCGCTCTGTGCATGGGCAGCTGTTGGTGCTTGACAGATGGAGTCTTAAGTGCAGATCAGGGTTGATCTAGCAAATGAATTCCTCTGGCTTTTGTTTGGCTTTTGTGTATAAATCATGAAGAGCAGCACTAAGGAGGGCAGCGTACCAAGGGGAGAGGGGTGGGTATCGGGGCCTGGGGACATGGCTTAGCCAGTGTTGGGCTAACAGGGAGTTTTTTATATTGTCTTTGTTATTACATGAAATTGTGATAGTGTTTTCATAACAGATGAATTGTGCAAGTGGAGAATGTTAGATAAGACTTTCTCTATGAGGTTATTGCTAATACTTTATCTGTGAGTCATCCCTCTGTGTTCCRTCGTAACAAAACAAGGGTCGCTAACAGAAGGAGCTGTACTGCCACTGACTACTATGCTGAAGTATTACTAAAAGTAACACGGATTACCTGAACGCTATAAACATATGCTGTGTACTAAGTGAACTTCTTAACGTGTTCCCCGAGAAGCCTGTAATGCGAAATAAGAATACCTTGTAAAGCTGTGGTGGTTTGGAGCTGTTCTAGGATGAATGAGAAACTTCACGTGAACACCATATTGACGTAATTTTTTGTGTGTGTGACTACAACAGCTATAGTTGAAAATTTGTGGTTTAACTACCACTGGTAACTGTGGAACACAGATACGAGCAGTTTTGCAGATTGCATTCAGGAATTATTTTTGCAGAGGATGAATGTAGAAAGATTGTAACCTAAGCAAAAAGTAATACTTTACAGGGAACGCGGCATGCCATTATGGAATTAGGCAAATGGAAACTTTGAAATAAAACCAYGGTGAGTGGGAAGCAACTGTGGAAAAACGGGACTAAGGGGAAGGAATTCCTTGAAATAGTGGTTTTCARGGAGTGAATGTGGGGTTTGTGGCTTCAGTAATTGTTCATGGCCTGTCCTCAATTTATTTCAATTAAAATAGTTTGAACTTCTAGTGTATGAACTTAGCAGCCCTTTTTCTTACTTTTACTCTGTGGAAGTTGCCATGTCTTTCATCTACTGTTAGATAAAGGAGTCTTTGGTCAGTTGTAATGGCCACACCTGTGTAAGCTCATTTTAGCTTCTGTACTGGGGATGATGCTACGGTTTCCCACATAGCACAGCAGTTTACTTTATGCCAGAAGACTGCTTTAACTTTTATCTGGAGACTTTTCTGATAAATTGGGGAAGGGAGGGAGTGAAATTTAATCTGTCAGAATTTTGATCCTGGGACTAACCTTTGCTGCTTCATTTTGGAATACCGGTTTCATGAAAATATCTTGTTAGAAGTATTTATGGGGGGATGAAGGAGAAAGTTCATAGGTGAGGGAGATATTTCTTTACAGGTTTGACACTCAGTGCTGTGTGTAAGCAGGCCAAGTGAAGAGAGTGTGTTAAAATGAGACTCTTTTTTTTTTAAACTGTTTCCAAGTGGAATAGAGAATGGAAGAGGGTAAATACAACTCGAGAATTGGTGAAAAGAAATTCTCCTTTAAAAGTTATCTCCATTTTCATGTTATTGTTTGATGGGCCACACTGGTAAGGTATTTATGTCTGTAACTGGATATCTTCTAATTGATCATTGAATTATTTTTTTCTGTAATATCATAAATTTTGGGCAACCTACTTGGTTTTCCTTTTGGCCTAAAGAGAGAGTTTTGTATAAACAGTATCTGGTAGCAGTGTGTGTTGCTCTAAAGAAGCAGCTCAAGTAAACTGAGCTAGAAATGGAAGTATTTGCTTTGTTTCAGCATTGGCRGGAAGAATGGATCTATCTAGTCGTCTTTTTTTCTTCAAAGTCCAAAATGCATTATGGATGCTTTTACCAAAAGCAGTAAAGATATTTAATGCAAAAAAGGATCAGAAACCCTGCTGTAAAAGGAGCGGCTAGATGTACATGAAAAGTGATATAGATTTAATGCTCTTTCATTTGTATTGKTTTTTTAGGAAAGAAATACACCTAAATGTAGACATATATTTATTTTTCTTTGGCTTGAAAATTTGTGCTTGTATCTTTACTGGGGTGATTGTACTCCTCTTTACTTAATAGTGAGGAAAGCATTTTTTTTCTTCCTGAAATGGGCATTTCCTATTTTAGCAGCTGACTAGCATACTAGCATGATCATTATGCTTTAAAATGAAGGAAAAAAAGCTAACATACCAGTGTTGAAACAAAGTAAATACACTTTTGCTGTAAGATCAGCTTTACAGCTGCTGCACTAATTCCTTCTGTATAAAAGGCATCTCAGAGCTATTTATAAATTTAAACAATAGGAAAATATTTTTTTGTTTCGGAAAATGGATAGTGAATCATTTTTTTTTAAATACAGATATTTTTTCAGTGCTGCTAGGTATTTGCAGGTAGGTGAGTATCAGGTTAGCAGACAACAGGGAGAATATCACGTAAGCTTACTTGACGGGAGTGTCTGTATTTGCATCACAGCAGGCTTTGAGGCAACAGACTGTATTTGAAATACAGYGTTCTGTGACAATCGTCCTCACCCAAGTGAAACATTTAGCTTTCCCCTTCTGAACATGTGTTTCTGTTCAGGGCTGCACTGACAACTTATAAAATGGGTTACTCTCTATCCATTTGTCTAATTGGGAAGATGAAGTGATGGGCCAATTACTAGGGAAATAGTAATGGCTGTAATTTTTTTTCTAGTTGAGGGCTACACAAATAAAGCCCATCCATATTTTGATGAGGTATTGTAGTGTGTTGTACTTYAATTATCAAAAGGGTGCTAAGGGAGAGAAGTTAAGCAACCATTTGATGTTTGTGGTGGGCTTGGGAATAGAAGAGTTTTCTCTTCCAAGTCCTCTTGGTGTGCTTGTTTTGCCTACTAGAGCATGGAGTGATAATTATGCATGGTCCGACAGAAGAACTTCTTAAAGCCATGTAAAGATGCCAGTTTTCACATTAAGTACAGCTTCATGGGCCAGCTGTATACTGTCGATTTTTCTTTTTAATGTCACCATTGAGTCCTTAACAAAACTTGGGAAACGCAAGTGAATGGAAAGTGCATGAGAAGATTTTGTATCTTGAGTGGTACAGAATCTTGATCCCTTAATCTCTTCAGGTTTTTGTGTCTATTGGCCAATTGCATGTTCTCTTCGAAGACATTGTGGAGATAGTTCAGTTGATTTCGTGTAGACCGTGACAACTTCTTCTGTTGGTTTCTTAAGGTTTATTATTAATGCTTGTATTTAAAGTATCAGAGAAATTATTGGTAGCCACTGTTCAAGTGCGTTGTAATTTGCACATTAAGGATTTTTTTAATAGGGGAAAAAAGTTAAGGATATCTAAAAAAGTGAGGTCRTGTAGCCACGTGGTACATTTGTGGTGCTGCTCATCTTTTGTGTTTTCCCCAGTACTTTAGGAATGAGTGTCCATGAAGAGCTGTTGAAATGCATCCAGTTCAGGTTTGAGACAGGTTGCACCTCTAGCAAAAGTTTGCTGCGATCTTAAAAGATCAGACAAGACTGTTTTAACTGGCATGTGTGCAATAAGGCTTATCTGTTGCTAAAGAAGGAGGTCTTAAACTAACTGGTTATTTAATTAATTTTTTTAGTGGSCTGCACTCTTATTCCCACTCCTCCTCCCATTTCATGGATTAAATTGAAAAAGAAAAACAATTCTAAGKCAGGAGGATACCCTAGTGTGAGTTAGTGGCTGAACATCTACAGTGTCTTTGCTTTCAGTGTGGCATTTTTGGTAACACTACTTTCTGTAAGAAAGTGTTTAGTTTGCATCAAAATTGTTAACATAGTATGTCTGGATGCAGGTTGCAAGAACTATATAGTGTTGTGGACTTGCATGAAAAGTGCAGGAAAATAATTGGTGTGGGAAATCGTGTAKCTCGGTGCCTGAACTGCAGAACAGTTGCTTTTATAAAATTGGGAACTGCAGACTACAATTAGCTGTCATTAATTTTGTTGAATAGAAATATGTTCCATTTATTGTACAATCAGGAGCCAGGCTTGAATGAGTTTAAATAGATGAAATCTAAATTATACTGACAGTCCATTAAACAGCAGCAAAACCCCTTAAAGAAAATGGATTTGCTATGATACCAGTTTATAATAAAATCATTTGCCAAATAAAAACTATAGTCCAGGCATCAGGAATACTCCTGAGAGTTTCAAATGAACACAGTAAATTGGTTGAACCATTTATTGCAGAACAGGGCTCTCGCACATTGTTTTCTGACAAGGAGCCAGCAGTGTTGCTTGAAATCTGCTCAGCGGGAAGTGACACTAAAAGATCAGACGAGCAATTTGTTTGTTGTCAGCCATATGGGGGGAAGAGAGGCAACTGTACAGCTCCCTACCTGTCAGTGGTAATATTTTTCTAGTTAAAACCGCGTGTTTGTCATTCCCAAGGCATTCCTCCCTGTGTTTCTATGTTTGGTACTAAACTGTTGTGCCAAATGTATTGCTGTAGTTAGAGGTCTCTTTCCATTACTGACCTTTGTTTTCAAGGGTTTGGTAATTTTTCTGTAATTGGAATACAGGCAAATTCCGATTTCAACATTTTTCTGATCCTTTGAAAGGTACCACTTGGTTATTAATGATCTGTAACTGCTAATATCATCCTCCTAATCGTATTTAACTGTTCTGGGTGGTGGTGGTAAAGGATTTGTGCATTTAACTTTAAGTACCCGAGACACTGAAATGAAGAGCCCTGCTGCTTGGGGTTCCGGCCAGTTTGGGCTCGGGCAGAGGTATTTCTGAGAACAGTTCAAAATTGCCTGATCATGCTGCTTCACTGGTTGGCAGAGGGCACTAGGACAACTAAGCCTTTTAATTTTAGACACCAAAATGGAGGAATGTAAATATCCTTTAATTCTGGGTTGTAAATATCCTTTAATTATTTGCCTATCCCACAACTTGTATTCAGGATATATACATACATACATACATACATACATACATATATATATATATATATACATACATACATACATATATATATATATATACACACACACACACACAGACACGTAAAGAGTGTCTCCCTCCCTCCCAAGTCCTTATATATATGACTCTGTAAAGTCTATAAATAAAATTGTCTCCCAAAGAATTGGGGTCTATCTTGATAAATAATTGGATTTCTTTTTTTTTTTTTTTTTTTTTTTTTTTGTAATCCAGGGTGGTTCTGATGAAACTAACCTGTTTCGCAGGGACACTGTTTCTTTTACAGTTTCTCAGATCCATTATATGCATTTCTACTGGGCTGCAACCGAATCTGTAGACTTAATGAGAGTGTTTGAATAAGTGCTATCTCTATATTAAGTTAAAAGTGATGGATGTGAAACAGGAGCATACACGTATGCTGCAGGGATAAGTATACCTAAAGTATGGGKTTTAGCACACTGATTGAATGGTTGAAAATAGAGCATGTGTTACTACTGATTGCATGAGCCTGATGATTCATCTGGTTGGTTGTGACAGTGTAGGAGTTGATGTATAAACTATTCAAACTTGGTGTCTGAGGAGCTCCCCAAAGTTGTACCTAAATTGTTAAGAGGAGTGTTTGTTTTACACACTTGGCATATTGTTTTTCAGAACCTCTAACTTCTAACATAGAATATCTGAAGGAAAGCAAAATGAGGGAAAGAATGCATAATCCAGTAAAATACTGGGATGTCAAAACGGGGAAATAGGTGTATATTGGAACTCTGGGTGCTYACAGCTACGCTGCGAAGTCGGAGCTTGTGACTGTTGAAATACGATGGCGGGGGGGGGGTGGGGTGTTGTAGACAATTCCTTGACAATGGCTTTCAAGGAATATCTTTCCTGTGGAGGTGTGGTGCTGTGCACAGAGCCTAAGGTTTTGTTTCTTGGATGATGCAAGTGTTGACTCATTAGGTAGAACATAAAAGGATTCTAACTGAGAAGATTATTACTACATAAGCTGCAGCATTTAAGCTGATAAAGGTTCATGTGTTCAGAACAGTGAGGTGGTTGGGTTTTATTCCAAARGATCTTTTAGTCCATGCATTGAAGCTCTAATTTTAAAAGCAGCTTTTATTGTGGGAATATTAATGTAACCCTTCAGAACTAGGGCACATCTGGTGAATATCACAAGCCCAAAGGCATAATGACTCTGTACCATGTGTCGTAGAAATACTTCATCTCCAGTGGGACATTTTACATGAAATAAGAAAGTAAGCAAATGCACTCGTGGTTGGAGACAGGCTGTGAATCCCACTAGCTGTGCTGGGAACTTAAGGTTTCTTTACTCTTTTGCCATTGTAGTGGCAAAGGTTATGGAAAGCCTTTTTCTTTTCTCCCCCCACCCCGTTTGAGTTTGCTGGTTTGTCACCAGTAAACTCTGTGGTGTAACAGATCTGATGGTTAACTTGTCTGAGGTGGCCCTTGGAAGTCGACACGTGGCTGTTATCTTGCTGTGGAGAAAGCCAGAGTGTGACTTTATAGCACACCCATCTCCTGTGTCCTTACTTGCTTCATGCTTGCTCTTATTTACTAATAAATGCAGGATGATGTGAGGATTACTGTCTTTCAGTAAAAGAACTTAGCTTATATTTTGGTAAGTGTCTAAGGATGTTCAGAGCAACAATTTTTGCTTGCTCTATTTCATCCTGTCGTTTACTTTACAGTAATTTCTTCGTTGTTTTGCTGATTTTTCACTGAGTCGATGCAGATAATAAGGCATCTACTTTCATTTTCTATTAGTGGTACGATTCTGTCTATAAAGGGGGGTCATGAGCCTTGCCTAATGGAACTCATCCTTAAGTTTTCAAGGGATCTTTGCAGATGGCAGAGCAGCTAACACAGAACGTAGTTGTTGATGCAACTGTAATAAGGGCTAGAAAAGAAAAAATGACTGGGAAGGGAAGGAGACTTCAAGGGTTTGGAGGTGGACAGAATTACAGGCTAAGAAAAATACTTTAAGGTTATCACTACCTTGCAAGTTAAAGGGAACAGGGGGAAGGTAAGTGAAAGAGTAATGGTGATGCAGTATGCGTAGTAGGATTAACTTGTGTATGTTTAAGCCAAGGCCTCTTGTGATGAGATTGGATTTTAGTCAGCTGGGGTTTGGGAAAAGATTGTCATAGGACAGCGAAGAGCAAGCACTGGCTGTGGAGGCAGTGTAGGGGTGTTTGTGAGTATTTGTTGGCGTCCTGAATTGTATTTTCTTTTGTAGGGAACTTRCCTTGTCAGGGTTTCTGTGCAACATGTATTGTCCTCAAGCTGCCAAATGTCAGTAGCTGCAGCCAAGTCCACTGTCTGACGTAGTACACTCATAGAGGGCAAGCTAGGGACTTACTCAACTTGGATGCGTAGGCGTAAAGCGGAGTGGCTTAATTACAGTTATGGGCCACTCAGTCCATAACTCCATGTAGTGAGATGAGTAACATTTTGAGTATTGGATAGTATTTCTTTGAAAATCAGGGGACTAGGAATTGTGTATCACAGTAGATCAACTTCAATGGACATGACACTGCGACATTCAGTTGATGACATGTTTAAAACAGGAAGTTTCTAGTCAGTGGTTTTGTTTGTTTGTTTGTTTGTTTGTTTTTTTGTTGAGCTTTTTGAGTGGGAAGGATTGAATGTTAAGGTTAGTAGAAATGAATACTAATATTGCAGGAGCAAATGGATGTCTGAAACATACCCGTATTTCTGAGCTCCTTTCTAGAATAATAGATGTTGAAATAACTGACGAGAATTTTTTTCAGGTGTCTGAAGGGAGAGTGCATATGGGTTGATTGTATTTTAGGCTGACAAACAGCCTCAGGCTTCCGACTTCCATTTAGCATGAAAAGAGTACATGTCACTCAATTTATATAAATCTGCTGATCAGTAAAAGAATTCAGAAGCAAGTAAACTCGTCTGTGTGAGGAACATCTTTATTTTGTGATTCTAAGTATTTTAGCTGTTCCTTTATGACAAATGGGGCATCTTTTGTAGTTGTCACAAAGCAGCAATAGATGCTTGGACACAAAGCAACCTGAGCAGTAGTGATGAGAATTGACTGAAGTTGTCTAAACCTATGCAGAAGTTCTCTGCAGCCATATAGAGCTAAAAATGTTGCAGAAGTATGTGATCAGTGGAAAAAAAGGATGCAATAGCACATTCCAGTGTGCTAAGGATAAGGAGGGGCTATTCTGTTTTTTTCATGGGCATAAGTCTTACCTACACAGGTTTGTTGCATTAGAAAAATGATACGCAGTTTTTCTTTGTTACTTGGGTCCACATCGAAGCTGTTCTTCAAAATAATGTATTTGTATTTTGGATTTCTAGTAAATGAAAGTAATTGCTCTTTATGGTGAATTTTGAGGGGCTAATGTGAATGCATTCATAAATGTTCTCCCTTTGGCGTTTTTCCAGTTTCTAGCATTCATGACATTGCTTTGCACCTGGATTAACTTGTTTTCTTATCTGTATGGCCTCTATTGCTTTGGAGACATCTTAACTGGRTGTCATCTTTGTTTTAAACCTTGGCAGGCAGCCAGCAGTGCCTTACTTAAATGCAACATGCTGGTGAGTCAATGTTTGCTTTATCCGTAGTAGATGCCAGATTCTCTTTTGTGTCAGCCATTTCAGGGGGATGCTTAGCTGTTTATTCTGTGTGCTGTCTGATAACACTCTGAAAATGAGGCTTGCAAAACTGAGATATTAAGAAAAAAATGTTGAAATTTGTGGTGTTTTCTGTATCTGAAATGTTGTAGCTTTTTATACACATTCTCCAGTGAATCCTGAAAAACTTAGCCCAAATGAGTGGTGGAACATCATGGAAATAGATGATTCACCTGGGATACTGAGCAGTTGGTTTGAGTGAGGAGAGGGCTGTCTAAATGGAACGATTAGCCAAGGAAGTCTGGGGTAGCAAAATGGTGCAGGAATACTTTGATATAGTTAAATTGCTGTAGCTTCTGAATAAACTGGATTGAATCATACTGTATCAATGCAAGGAGGCGAAGAGGATGCGTTTGATGCAAGGTAGTTCAGATGCTTACCTCCCAAGAGATACTGACTTAATGGCTTCTGCGGGATTTTCAGGATTTTGGATGAAAAGTTCTATATAAGTGTGAGTTGCAAGTCAAATAGATTACTGGTGTTCTGGTGTTGATGGTTGATTACATATATGATATTTCAAGCTTTTAAAATGTACATATGCATGCTGTTGCAACAGCTGCTACTATCCTAGCTAGGAAATACACAGTTTGAAATTGGTCGTTTGGAAAAGGCAAGTCGTACTTGAAATAAATGGACATAATTATTCTTGATTCTACAGAGATACTGGAGGTTGTTATTTAAAACTGTTTGTTGTTATTTTCTTACTAAAAAGGAAAAAAAAACCCCAAGATTTTAGTGCATTTTGCATCCATGAAACTTCTGTTTCCCTTGAGACTCCTGGTGCTGCAAGACATTTGGTTTGTCACATTATAGATAGCGAAAATACGCAGCAGAAAACTTCAAACTGATCCTTCTTATATAGATACCTATGTAGCCTTGCTATTTAGCATAGCTTCCTGTGGTGCCATCATCATTAAGACAAATCACTATATTTAGTAAATACTTGGTTAGCACTAGCATTTTTTTGAAAGATTGTACTCCTGACTATGTCTCCTCCTCTAATAATGCTAGGGCAGTATTAAGGATTCATAATAAATCCAATGAGTTAACTCTTTCTCACCATTTCCTCTTACTTTGCTTTAAAATTTAGAATTCTTTGCTCTAAAAGTCTATTTAATGCTTATAGTGCAAAAATGTCTCTAAACACCTGCCTTTCTAGTGTTGATTGTTTCAGCCTTTAGTTGATTCCATTATCCTTCTTCTCTTTGTTATTCTCTCTCAATTTAGTTGGGATTAAGTTTACATCAGGTGGACACTTGGTAAAGAGATGCCACTTGTATTGAAGTGGAATTCTTACTTTTGTTTGGCATTTTTATGCTAAAAAGAGCTGTGCAGAAGTTCTCAAAAGAGGCCAGGGCTCATGTGGAGCTATAACTGAGAGCAAGGGTAGGGAAGGTCAGTAGTGATGCTTCTCATGTAAAAAAGGCTTTTGGAACCTGTGGCCTGAGAAGTCATGAATTCATTTCAGTGCTATTTTTGTGGATGCTTTTGTAAKGAATGGTCAAAACTTATTACAGTAACAGAAATTCTCAAAGATTTCAGTTAGATTTGTTGAAGTTAAACAACGTATGGTAATAGGGGAAAAAAAAATYAGAACTTCTTGGTTTGGAACTTGCATGCTAAGTTCTGGTTCAGAACACAAGCTGTGAGTTGTTACGTTTGTGTGTCTTCTAGTGGGAATGCGGACACAGCTCTGCTATAATTACGTTCCTTCTGTAYGCTTGGAGAGGAGCTTCACTCATGCTGATAAAATTATGATTTCAGATTAATCCAAAGTCTTATCCTGTGTCTTTGACTTACTATAAAATAAGCAACACATTTTCAGCTTAAAAAAAGAAATCTATTTTGTCAGGCRCATTTGACTTTATCGAATGCTGTTGCGGAGTGATCAGCAGCGCGGTTTGTGATGGATGGAGAACGGTGTGGTAAAGAAGCCTGTTGTACAAATAGYGTTGCAGGTGGAAATTTGACACTTGGATTTACACTTGGATTTACAGGCTTTGCTTCAGATGGTTACTATGGTTATGTGATAAACCAGCTGGAAGTGGCTCCTTGCGTGGTTGCAAGCATTTGAGAGGATGCAGATGCTCTCTGTTAAAGTCTGTCGAAGTTCCAGGCCACCCTTTGTGCACCGCTGCTGTCACTTAGCCCTCAGTTCATGCGTTGCCGCGTGTGGTTGTGAGATGCTCCTGAGCGGGTGATCTGTTCTGTGAACTTGTGCTCCGTGGGTTTAGTTTTTTAATTCAAGGAATTGGCTAATCTCTTCAAAATTAGGTAGTATTTGTGCTAAATGGATTCTGTTCTGAAGAGAAGGGTCTAAGTAACCTTTTCCCAGTTCTGTTTTAAAAGTCCCTGGTACTTGAGTTCTCACAGCAAGGCTTTAGTGACAGGTGAAGTGATTGCTTTTAGCTGTTTGCTGGCCTTCATACTCTCTGGYGGTGTAGACCACAGTGAGCTGTGCTTGTCATTTAAAGAGATTCTTTAGAAGTTGTTCTTCGTGCAGAAGTCAAGGTGACCTGCCTGACTGTAATACTTACGTGCTCTGACCTCAACCTGATTTGTAACCACCTAAAGACCAGCATCTTTCCCAGTCTAGATTGAAATCATGGGTCAGTATAACTGAGAAATACCTTTGCCTTTGAATTCCTTCCATTAAACGTGAATTTTATCTATACTGATCAGCAGGCTTAATTTGAGGCTAGTATGTAGAGATTATTTTATAGCCTGCTGGGGGAAAGAGGTACTGCTCCGCTGTTATGGTTCTGTAGTTAAAAAAAAAACCCACGTCATTTCTTTGGGCAGTGCCTTTAATCAGAGTGGTGGAGGGGAACAGTTTTGTATCTGAAACACAGTGGGCYAGCTTTCAGGTGTAATTCTTCGGGGACTAGTTGTTTTTAGAAACCTTGWCTACCTTGCCTTGGCATAGTGCTGACATGGGACAAAATAAAGGCCTGCTTGCAAATTTGTAGCTACTAAGACTGTTCCTGCACTTTTGATAGTCCAAAGGTAGTCCTGCTAAATAACTGCTAAGGTTCTTTCTTTTAAATTAATCTTTGAGTTAACTCTCAGCAGCGAGAGAATTCCTGAGTACAGGTTGGGTTTCAAATGGTTAATGAAGGGTTTCTTTGTTCTTTCAGGAGGAAGATGTTTATTGCGATAAACAATGACAATGCATCCTTAGGAATGCTCTTTGTGGAGCCTAAGAACTAGAAAATGTTTGTCTTGAACAACTTTTAGATTTTACAAGACATGAAGCAATGTATTAGTTGTGTTTTGAAACATGTCTTAAAACTCTAAGACTCTGGAATTTTTCTGTASAAATATAAAAAGGTTCATGGAGAATGATTTATAGAATAGCTGGTGTTCTTTGTGTCTTTGTCTTTTTGAATAGCAGTTACCTATCTGAATATAAAAGGGAACACAGTGACTGTCCCTTCAAAGATTTGTTTGGCTTTGGGAGAGGCATCTGCCTTCTAGCAAGCTGTGTGTGAATTTTCTGATTTCTGGGGTCATTATCATTAATCAGGCACTACTTTCCCATCCTTGCTGTAATTTTATTCTGAGGCMCTGCTTTTGTTGTGGTCACTGCCAAGACTGTTTTTAATACGACAGACCTTATTTTGCAGCAACCTTCTAGAGCCCAGTTGTCAAAAGCAAACAAAAATAATTACTTGGTTTCTGTCATGTCAAATGTAATTTGAGAAAGCCCAGTCCTTCCCTGAGGTAAATCTAATTTAGTTTGCTGCATTTCATCTATGAATGGTTGCCTTGGTTTTCTTCACAATTAGAAGAGAAAATATGTTAGTGCGAGGTTCTTAATAGCAAGCTAACCACAAAAGATCTGATTGGTTTCCTGTCTTATTTTGATCTGGTTCATAGGTTGTGACCTGGTCATTTTTATTAACCAAATTCAGAATGATCTTATGACTTCCTTTGTTTTTCTAGCAAACTGTCTATTCAAATCAAAGTTAATTTTTATGCAGTTAATTCCCTTATTTATTTATCGTCATAAAGCATCTAGTTTCTATTTTTAGATCACACTCGGAATAAATTACATGTTATGCAAATGAAATGGTGGCTCTTTCTAAGCGTAAGCTGTTTTTTAGTTTATCCTGTTTTTATGTTTTCTTGGAGGTACAGAAGTTAATTTCCATTATTTTAAAATCTTGTTTTTTTAAAGATTGCGTATATATTGAAAGTCGCCGGCCGAATACCCCGTATTTCATCTGCAGCATTCAAGACTTCAAACTGGTAAGGAAAATTTTCACATCTCCTCCTTTTCCCTGCTCCATTCTCTAGTGAGATGGCAATATTTCTTAGTCTGTATCTCTTCCTGTAGCTCCTTGCTCCTTCTGAGTAAATCTTTAGCTTCTGAAATAGTAGTTGTTTTGCTATTAAGACAGTGATCTAGCTTTGGTATAGACTTAGTTAACTGGGCTGTAGAGTTCAAATWGTGGTCTACGTCACTAAGTTTTTGTAACCCACAGGAATATTAATTTTGAATTGAGTGTTTTGGGGAAATTGTGGCTCAGTAAGTTAAGCTTTTCCTGGGAAGTTAAATTTGGCTCTGMCTTTATATAGCTTTATATAGCACAGCTGTGTAAATGGAAGCATGTGGGCTGACTTGTGGAAGCCTGTTTATCTCGGCTGATGGGTGGACTGACAGTTGAGGATGCAAAGAGGGACTAGACCAATATGACAGGTTTGATTTGGAAAAATATAAAATAACATTTAAGAATGCTTTAGCACTTTATTCTTTAAAAACGAAAAGTCGGGGACCTGTGCAAGAACAGATTAGTTGGAGTTGTGGTTTGCCCCTTTTTTTATCTGAATTTGTACGCTTAAAAGGTTAAAGGTGTTCCTTCCCAGTAAGCTGTAGCTGCACAGAAAACAACTTGCTGCAAAGGGCACCTATGTGTTTTTTGGACTTTGGAGTGTTTTGGGTAGTGYAAGCAGGATATTTGGGAAAGGTAACTGTTACTGCTGATCTTCTTGCTGTTGTTGGTTTATGGAAGTTCTGCTATGGAATAAACTGTCCTTATCAATGCATGGTCTACAGATGTAGATCGCCCGCTCTGTGTTGCTATCAGAATATATCTTCCTTTTCCAAGCTTTCTTCCTCAAGTCTTCCATTTTACTCCTTACAAGTTTATTTTGTGAGACCACAATGAAGGAGAACGCATAGACTTTATTCAATATTGATGTCCATGGTAGTGCTTGGCACTKGTGAGCACACGCTCTCTTCTCTCTCCCTCTCCCCTGCCTTTTTTTTTTTTTGAAGGAGTTGTTGGATTTGTAGTTAGCAGGTTMTAGCAATGGGTTAATCCACAGTTGTACTACTCTTGCATGTTAGCAGGTGCTTTTGTGTCTGACTGAAATTACAATGTGATAGTTTCCATTCTGGGCAATAAGTTCCTGCTGAGTTGCATTAATTGCTCAGGATATTAACAACAAAAGCTGAAGCTTCTGTTGTCAGCATTGGTCTTGAACAACACATTAAAGCTGTTTGCAAAACTAGGTGGGAAATGTATTGCACTATGTTTTAGTACCTTTAAAATTTTTTTTGAATGGTTTCTCTTTTCTCATGTTTTCAGCATGCAAAGGATATGACATCAGGGTTCCTGGCAATKTTGCGTATTTTTTCACATGGAAATAGTGTCATTGCTTTATGTTTACTTTTGCCTGCTCCGAGTTCTTTAATTTCTCTGTTAAATCTTTTTCTTACTGACATCATGCATAAAAGGAACTTGTAAAAATGACAAAACCCTTGATGCTGATTATGCTAGCAAAAATGAATCTTCAGTGTGTTTGTCACTGTTGGKTTTACTGCTGGGGAAAAGGAAAGGTGTAGAGTAGAAAGGACACTTGATTTCTCTTCTAGTACGAGATACCAACAGGAAAACAGTCTYGTTTTGCCTTCAGCTAAATATGTCAAGTGAAGCAGGGAAGTTAAAGTCAACAGCTTTGAAATGTCACCTACTAATTAAGTACGTTATGATGTTGGTTGTCATAAACTAAAAGTTTTTGGCTGCTTAGCCAAATGACTCTTACCCTATACTTCCAGTTCAGACATAGGAGTTGATGGTGGTTTTTTACTGACAGAAACAAGGAATGTAAGCTTGCATTTAAAAAAAAAAAGGGGGGGGGGAGGAGGGGGTTAAAAATGAGAAAGCAAATGCTGTCTGATGCACACATGTGYGATCTTGCAGGGTAAAAGGTACTGAGGGTCATTCTGGAGATGAGRCTAGAGTACCTTTCAGTTTCGTTCTTGAAGTAAACTGAAGTTTAACTTGCTTTTTCCAGTAAGATCTTAAATCGTAATTAGATATGATTTTATGTTTATTGAGGAACTAGAAACTGGTTCTATGAAGTCTGGCAGTTTCTTCTRGTTTGTTCAAGCTTCCTTCATTTGACAGACAGATGGCAGGAGGCAAAGAAGGTAGAAGCAACTACTGAAGTAGAGAGTGGTGTATTCCCTATAAATGGGCTTACTCCCTTTCATGTTACTCAAGTTGTATTAGAAGCGGCATCTTTGTGGTTAGAACYGTTTTGCCTGCTTCACTTTCACAAATACTAGTGTGGAAAATGGGGTGAGATTACATATAACTTGATGAAGTCATACTACTCCAGAAGCAGACGTTACAAATAGTTGCAGAGCAGCTTTGTGTTCTAGTGTCTAGATCTTGTGACTTGGAGAAACCAGTAATTGCTTTCCTGTGCATGCTCTTTGCAGTTCCAGCAATTAGGGCAGGTAAAATGGTATACTCTGTTGCATTGGCTTATACTTCCATTACAAGTTTCTCTTGCGGTTAAGATCAATCAGTCCTACTAAAAGTTATACTAAAGGAACAGCTCTTTTGCYTTCCTGAAGAACAACTGCACYTCACSGATGGCCATAAAATCCTCATGGTGAAGGTTTACCTACTGCTCATTTCTTTGTAATCTGCCTCTGTTGCCATCCTGTGTTTTGTTGCTGTGTGTTGCTTCACATGAAGCAGAGCTGTGATGCTCCGGAGGCTGGTCATTCCTTTGGTGAGCTGCGTTAGTTCTTGTATTAGGATAAGCTGAGGTTGGGAGGAAGRGGAGCAGATTTGGCTCCCAAGCATTGAGGGCAGCTGGAGGAGCACAGCTAGCTTTCCAGGCCTGTCTCCTGAGTCAAAAAATCAAACGGAGTATTAAGGCTGACCATGTGGGAAGAAGTTAAGTGATTTGATCAATCCAGCTTAACTGTGTTAGAAACTGTCATGGGTAACATTCATCCTCTTTTGTCTTTACCATTTCTGTGGTACTGGATTCCTTCAAGCTTTCTGAGATTCATGTAAATAACTTTGTGGAATTGAGAAGTGAAATATGATTAAGTATGATGTGTTGTGTCTTARGGAAACTGTCAGCAAGAAGTGGCACTTTAAGTTATTGTCGTGTCCTTTCTGGTCTGCCAYTGCTTCAATACTTCCATGACACGGGTTTCACGATTAATATCGTCTTTCAAAATCACTTCCAATAACATATTGATATTCTGATATGTTCTTGGCAAGAGAGCTAGGTAACACCAGCACCAAAGGTATGATAGGAGCACTGCTCTGCTATGCGAGCTTCTCGGCATGCTTTTAAGAAATGCAGGGACTATTCCTGCAGCTGAGACGGTGCYTTGGAAAAGCATTGATTCAAAACCYGWGGGAGCCTCATAGAACACTGCTAGGGAATAAAGGTGATGAGAAGGGGCTTCACCTGTTCCTTTATTCCTTGTTCTTTTCTACTCTGTAGTGCTAGTCAGGAGTTTGGAAAACCATCTGTAGTTCAAACTCACTATTTAGCATCTACTTGGTATAATGCGCTTCAGACTTTGAGAAGGAAAATGCACACTCAATTCCTGGTCAAACTTCATAGTTTTTGTTATGCCTAATTCTCTATGATATATCGAGGGAACTGTGTTAATCTAATGATATCCCTCCCCGGCCCCTATGTCTGATGTCCATAGTTCTGGTAGGGTTGTTTTTGTTGTTGTTGTTTTCTTTTTTTTTTTTAAAAAAAACCAAACATGTTTCAGTACACAAGGATGTCCAGTGAGGTTTGGAGACGATGAAGCAAGTTATCTGTTAGTCTTAAATATGAATGCTTATCAACTTTCCTTTCTCCCATAACTGTCTGTGAATACAAGTGGTAACTTCCATTTGTTGGGGACCTAACAAGTTTCACTTTTTTCTCACTAATGATATATGTGTAGAATATTCTTAGTGAGAAAGCAATCGGTAATAATTTTTCCTTCCTTAAAAGCTATTTATGGCTTAAAAGCCATAAAAGTTGATTGTCTTTAGTCTTTAAACTTGAGTTTGTACAAATAGGAGGAGGGTTTTTTTATTGGTGCTGGTATAGTAAATATGAATGGAAGGTCCTTTAGCAGCTTGTGGCAGCTTAAGTTCTGTCATGTTTTGCTACAATATTGTGTTCTGGTTTTAGAATTACTGCACAGCTGAGACTCATTTTAATGGTGAATTTTTAAGAAACTAGTCAAATTATCTTTTTTTTTTTTTTTTTTGTTCAGAATGATGCATGATATGAAAAGTACCACAGGGAAAAAACTATTGTGTGTTCTTTACGGAAGTTTTTGTGTTTGTTGTTTTTTTCAGTGGAAGATGTCAATAGCAAGTACAAATACACTTGCTTTTACTTTGCCTTGCCACAAAATGACAATGGACGTGAAAAACACCTTCTAAATAGACACAGCTCCTTTCTGGTGTAGTATTATTTTTAGAATCCAAGGAAATTCAGTGTTTGTTTAGGACCCAAGCAAAGGGTTGGGTTTCAGGAGTGAGGCAAAGTATTTTTAAGGCACAGTGTCATGGATCTCTTCTGTGATTTTCAACTGAACTTTGCTTAAAAAAGCAGATGGATGGTATACAGAACCTGAGAGTCAGTGAAAACTCAGACATTTCAGCTGCTGGCTGCACGCTGAGATCTGAGCGTTGGGTTCAAAAACCAGCTGCCTGTTGTGGGAGCCTTTTAGCTTCAAAAGTTGGTAAGAWTTCAGGATGGATGAGGGAAGGGATAGCAGGGAAAACATGCAGATATTTTTCTTTCTCTGTGTTTTTCAACAAATTAGAAGTGCAGTGTTGGTCCAATTTATCCATTGAATCAGATACTTATGCCACTAAAAAATGTTCTGTTTTTTAAGAGGTGATATTTTTCAGCTTTTGCCTTCTAATCTGTTTTGTCTTCCCATAATCAAGAATTTTGCTGTAATTTTTATAGTGGCCACTAACTGGGGTTTGCTAAATTGATAGTTAATTTTAGTTACGGCATTACTTTTGACAAACGTTCTCTTTGTGTTCTTTCTGTGTGACAAACTCTCTAGAACTGATTACCAGTATCTATCAGATACTTTGATAGTGATCTTTTTACTGGTGATTGGTAGTCCTTTGACAAACCATCTCAACTGTGTTTGTAAGGTATTCTATGGGAAGTCCAGTCAGCAGAATGTAGGATAAAGGTAATTTTGCTGATGGTTCTTTAAAGGCAAAAAAATGCTGCCAAACCCACTGTAGCTTGATCTGAACCAGATCTAGTTGGCAAAGCTTCCTCTGTGCAAAGATCTATTAAATTCCACAGAGATGCACAGATCTAAGACAGTGCAATAATAGAGCTGCTGGATAAAAAAAATTAGACTACCAAATAGTGTCATTATGTGAATTTTTTTACTATACCAGGTGTCTTCACTAATAGACTTTTTTGTTAATTTAGCTTTTGTTAAGATAGCAGTGATTGCAATGTAGTATAAGTTTCTCCCTGGAAATATTCAGGTATACATTTAGTATGCGTGTTGTCCACTGATGACAACAGAACTCTCAAGGGCTAAGAATGTGTGCATTTTCATTTATAAACCTGAGTTTAACATATTTTTTTACTAGAAAGCTTGATTTCTGCAGCAGTAGATAGTAACCAGGTTAACCCATTTTTGTTGAAGGGAAACAGCATGAATTGGTGGAAAAGAATTGAAAAATAGGAATGGAAAGTGTTTCTGTGACTCTTGTCTTGCTTAGAAAAGAGTATTTTTTTTTTTTTTTTGTTTTTCCCCCAGCTGCCTACAGAGCCAAGTTGCTTAAATAAAAATTACATGGCACTAGAGGACACACGTTCTCCAAAGCAAAAAAGATCTGTGGTGCTTAAAGTGAACATTAGTTTTCTTTATGGGGTGTTGTGCTGTACTGCAGCGTGCTTTTGTTGCACCCCTGTTTCTCCCCACTAGAAGAACAAGATGCCCTTTTGTCCGAGCCGGACCACTAAGGGTCCCCGTTCTTACCCAGTGCTTCTGGTGTTCTCTCACGGCAGCGGTTCTGTCGTGAARGGACATATCGAAGATGTAAAAATACAGAATAATGTTTCAGTAGCTCTCATGCTGTTTTGTTAGTTACTTGTGGCGGTTTGGTCTTTGGGAATTTTGCGGAACATTTTGAGGAGCAAGTTCTTTGGAAGTCTGCTGGTTTATTTTTGCCCTCAAATACGGAAATATTTACTACACTTGTGAATGTTGACTGTTAGAAATACAGCTGCTTTTTCTTCTCCTTAGAGAAGATGATGGGGTGGTGGGTCATGCGAAAGGGTGTAATATGCCATAAATGCTTTTTCCTTGTTTGCTTCATTTCACCAGTTTTGAATTATTGAACTTAATACATTTTAAAACTGAAATTGCCTTAGCTTATCAGAACAGTATGAGATAGTTGTCTGTACTTAAAAAACAAAGCCAAGTTACTAGAGTTTTTTTTTGGTTTGGTGGTTTTTTCTTGGTTGGTGGTTTTTTTTTTTTTGGTGGTTTTTTTGGGGGTGTTCCCCCCCCCGTTTTTTTTTCCTACTGATTGGGTTATTTTGTGCTGTTTGTGACCTGGAACATTTTTTTAACCTCTCCTTAGTGCTAATTCATTTTGCTCTGGATTAATACTATCCTCTTTCAGGATTCAAGATCAGATTATCCTTAAGGACTTTGATTAGGAACAAACTGTGGTGAAGCAGTGCTTAAATCTGTGTTTGGTTTATTGCCTTACATGTTTTTACTGGTTATGAGTTCTTCTTTTTCATTGGTGGTACTAAATACTAGCTCTCAGTTACTTTGTAGTATATGCTCTCCTTCCTTCCAAGCAGGAGCACATCAGGGCAGCTGAACAAGTGGCTGGGTTTAAGTGGTCTTCTGTAAATCTGGATTATGCAAGGTTATGATTAGCTTTAGAGCAACTTTTCTAGCCTTGTTTTGTTCCTTGGGAAACACTTCTTTACCCATTTATTTTAAGCCTGTGTTACCCATCTTACAATGTAAGTTACTTTAAAAATACAATTTTTTTAATAAGAAACAGCAAAATATAATTGGAAGGCTGGAACATGTGGATAAAGCTTGTAAAAGGGCATGGTAATGTGGCTTTAATACTTCATTGACATGACTGTTGAAYAACTATAAGAAGGAGGAAAATGATGTTTTGTAGAGTAGTAAAACTGGGATCCATTAGCTTTTAATTCAGGGTTCATTTACTGTTGATCTTTTGTTTTAGAACCATCTTACAGCTTGGGCTTTAAATTACATGGGCAAGTCAGTAAAATGGAAGCAGTTGGTATTTAGGTGCATGTTTTAAAAATATCTTTCCCACGTAAGTTTTTCTGATTAGTTTTTCTTTCTGTGARACAAAGTTAAGGTTGTTTACATCAAGAGATGTCTCCTGTACATCAGTCTGCTGCTTTTAACTTAATTCTGCGATAGTACCACTGCATTTCTAACAACGCAGTTGTTTCAACAGCAGCATACTGCTGTCATAAATAAAAATTTTCTAGTCATCACAAAGTTGTGGAAGCATGCTTATTGTTCACTTTAGGTGGYGTGAGTCAAAAATCTTAAAAATCTACAGAGTTCACAAAGTATTTCTTAAGTATTCTTTGGTGTTAGAAATACATTGATCAAAGCATACACAGCAGAATAATGATGACTGAATTGTATTTTAGTCGGCAGTGAAGAGGGGTGAATTGTCTGCAGACCTGAAGTTCTGAACTTTAATAGTTCTGACACAAGTAGCTGGGAATCAAATGTTGCTTCATCCCCTCAAATGCTAATTTKCCAGAATTGATACTATCTTCACTCATTTCTTGTAGTCCTTCAGAAGTAAGCCTGACTTCAGTTACTTACCCTGTTATTGCAGTCTCTTAATTGAAGTCTAAGCTCTGCTAAGAATAAATCAAACCTGGCCAAAATCACTTTGATCTCCTTGTTCTGAGWTTCTGGCAGAAGAATAGTATCTGGAATTTCTTGAGGAAGTAGCTGAGGATCTGTTCGGCTGATCGTGTTTCTTTCACACACCAGTACATTTTGCTGCTTCATTCCACCCAGCCCCCTATCCCCCCAAAAAAGAAAACAAGTTCTTTTTTTCGTTCTTAATTGCAGAAGGCTATGTTTTGAAAATGGAACTTGTCACTGAATTTCTTTTTGGCTCAGACCATCTGAAGAAACAGATTTGGATTCTCATCAGAATGAGGATATAGCTTCATAGCTATAGCTTTTTATTAAATAGTAGTATTTCATGGTTTTCTATTGTAGTTTAAGCCTTGACAGAGTCTTTGCATTACAATCAGTGTATTATAAACAGTGAAGTTTCTCTCTTTGTTAATGGTTAACAAGTCCTAAAATTCAGTCCACTCTCTTTATCTTAATTAAAATGTTGATTGTGATTACTTCCAGATGATTAAAATGCATGATTAAAACTTAGATGACTGACCTTGTATGAGAAAATCCAATTAACGTGCAGAATTTCGGTTAATACGCATGCACGCTGGTCATTGTGGTGGCTTTTGATGCTCTTTCACRTAGGACCCCGCTGAAGTGGAAGGAAGCTTCTTTCAGTCCTGCAGGCTGGAGAGCAAGGGGACAGTATATAGTGCTGGCTAATAGCTTATAACTAGTGTGAAATACCTAGGCAGACTGCAGGGCTGATACGTACGGCTGTGTAGGTAAGACTAGCTGRAATAATTTGCCATTTGTGTTCAGTGGGCCTACCGAGAGGCACGATGAGGTGTGTGAGAAATTCTCAAGGACGTAATTTATTTGGTATGGAAACCTCTGCTGTTACAAAGCCAAGGATGGCCCTGCTGCCTGTTCTTCYGCCGAGCCCCTCGTGCTGTGGACAGGCGCTGTCTGTTACTGGCCAAGCACTCTCCGTTGTGAAGATGTGTTGATGATAATGTGAACTTACCCAGGCACTGGGTTAGGCAACCGTTTTATAACGCAGATACACACGCACGCACCCCCGCTGACGTAAACTGAACTGGCTTTAGGGAGAGCTCCGTGACATGATGTGAGTGAGAAATCCAACAGGAGTGTTCTTTTAAGTCCAATAGARTTTAAGCAAACACTTCTGTTTCTCTGCAGAGGAGCACAGACGTGGACATTCCGTACCARGCTCCTGATCCGTGGTGGTGCGCGCTGCTTCCTCGGGAGACAGGAGCCGCTGCTTTAGTGGGTTGTGAGCAAAAAAAAAAGCCGGTGGTGTTGATTACAAGGTTGTTTTATCCCAATAAAACTTTTCTCMTCACCTTAAATAACAAGCTGTTGGCTTAAATATATGATGCAACAGTGGTAATTGCATTTCAAATGTGAATATGTTAATTATGTAATGCATCTAAAACCATGCGTATCCAGCTTTGATTACTTGTCTCARTTTAAATATCAAAAGTAGTAAAGGGCCATTACTGTTGGAAATACGTTTATCTGTATGCAGAGATCAGTAGTAAAATAAGATTACTGAATRTTAGTGTTTTGGGAGAAAGAAACAAAGCACAATGCAGAACTTACCGAAGTTTTAACTTCCATCCCAAGTAGGAGCATACTGGTTTGGAAACGTAGCTAGTACAGAACACTACGCTTAGGAGTGTATTGAATAAAGTTCTGATTAATTTACTGAAACCAAAACAACTCCAGCTTAACTTCTAAATTGAAAGGGAAAAAAGACACATCCAAAATGAAAGAGAAAGTGGAACTATCATCCAAGGAGTTGGTGTACTTTTTCTCTGTGATAACAAGTAGAGGTGAAGTGAGAAGTGAAGTAAACAAGAACAACAACAACAAAACCGAGGGGTGATAACTGACAGCCAAAGGGACACAGAGCTGCTGGTAATAACAGGATATCTCTGACCATGGTACAAGCTAATTTATACCAATATAATACATTTTGCAAATCTGCCCTCTAATCCTGTCATTTAAACTTTTCCTGGYATATGAATTTCCAGTGTTTGATAAATAAGTCCAAATTTCCTTTTTAAGGTTTTCTTTTTTTCCAGAGAGAGACAGAACCCGACCAGCAAATGGATTTCAGCAGCATGCTTCTGATTTATTGTATTTTGACTTAATTTGATGTCACATTTAAAATGCTAATGGGCCACACTTTGAATCTGAGCATCAGAGAGAAACTTTAAAACAGAAAAATGGTGAATTTGCCATATAAAAGAAAACATTATTAATTGTGATGCAGTTGCCCTTTGTGCCTGTGTGTTTACTTGACTGAAGCATCTTGACTGTGGTGCTTTCTCCTTGAAGCCTGATTTGAATGGAGCATACAGCTGGATTGCCCCAGGGCCTTGTAACAATTTATAGTCTGSATGGAAAGGCAGAAGTGCATAAAAAGACAGTTGTGAAATGCCGCTAGTGCCCTGTAATAGAAAATCTGTGTATGATGACCTTGTCTGTATGGGCCTGTGGGATCATTTCACTGTGATCCAAAGGATTATAAAATGGAAAGTATTGCATCTCACCTGGAATAAAGAGGAAAAATTAAAAGAAACTGTTTTTCTAAATTATGCAGTATATGCTTCCTCTCCTTTGCATTCTTCCTGCATATGGCCTTGCATTTTAGCAAACATGTTAAAATTACATCTGTTATTCTCTGCACTTTTACAGGAGCTAGTGTTTTTGAATGCAAATATCTGGGTGAGGTTGCTGTAGCTACAAGCATTTATGTATTTGAAAGCCTCATGCTGTTTGTAGATGAATTGATGTTCTGTTCCTGAACTGCAGCTGAATTAATTTGTGGCTAATTTTTCCTGGCCAGTTATGAGGCAGCGTGACCTTTCCTTTTTGGTGCGGAAAAAATGCTGATTAATATAGATTCTTGCTTCTCCAGATTCATCTCCCCTTCTACAGCCAAGAAAAGGCTGAAAGATTTTCTTTCTACTCAAAACCTTTGCTAGAACTGCTGTCCTGTGATTGCTCAACCCTGCCTTCAGCATGGCCAGGTTTGCTATTAACCTACCGAGCAGACTTGCTAATAAGAGATAGACGAATGAGACGTTTGAAGGAGTGCTGAATTATTTAAAATAAAAAATTTAGTCTGCAAATGAGATTGGCTTTTATGTCTAATGTGAAGCAGATTGAAATGCTGCTGTGATTACAGTGGGGCATGTGTGGGGTGGGAGATTAGTATGAAAATATGGGTATAGGGGGCTCTGAACGAACTAGCGAGGAATGATGAAGAATCAGAGGTGACAGTTTAAGGATTGCATGGCAGGAGCTGCACAGTGATTAAATTCACTGATGCTGTCATTGAGCCGTAAGGCTGAAGATAACATTCTCTCCCTGTGCTGAAAACAAGAATCAGTACAAACTCCTTGACAGGGGCTAAATTATTAAATAGAGCCTTTCTTACAATGTTTCATTATCTGGGATTTACCTCAGCTGGTGATTTGTCAGCRGTGCAGGGGGAATTGCTGGGCATTTTGTATTAAAATCATTCCARATGCATATGAATCTATTTTGATAATTCTCTTCCTTTTTACAGTGCTTCTCCATAGATTTTTTTTGTTTTTGTTGTTGTTTACTTTTGCCCAGATGACACTTTGGATTTTCACACAGCTATTAAGCTGTGGTACACAGTAGGGTTAGGTCTTGTCACATACATGTAACAAAAAAAATCTTTTCGTAGTAACAGACYGTTGTTCTTCAAGTGCTGAGTTGATTTGCTTGCTTTTGGTGTGTTAAATTAGCAAGGTACTTGAAATGTCTTTCAGATGAGAGTTCAGAATTGAAGAAAGAGGAGTGAGGCTGCTCTGTGGATTTATGGGTATTGGAGTTTCACTGAACTTGGTTGAAAAATATAGCAACATTCATTTTATTTTGTTGTGTATCTTCTGAARGCAGGAGCAGAAACCATCCATTCTGAAGTAGCGAAACCAGCATATCTTGCATTCCCAAAGTGCACAGGGCTGCTTCAAGATGTTGTATTTAGATGTGGTTGATGCTGGCAGAGATCTGTAATTTTATCAGCGGCGTTTTGTCAAGTAAAGGGTGTTTAGCATTCTTGTGGGTTTTTTTGATATTGTTTTTGAGTAGCTTTGATAGTGTAATTCACCAATGCAACTAACTTAATTTATAYGGAGCTACAGTGTTATGTCACAATTGCATCATTGCCTTTTGGAAAGGGAGAGAACATTCATATTTGGGGCTTTAAAACAGATGGTAGCATTGTTAAGAATAAGGATTAAACAGCTGGAAGTTAAGACTATATGTATGTATTTTAGGGCTCAACTCCAGCTCTTCCTCCATTCCCCTCCATATGGCCTAGATCTTTACAACTGAGATCCAGACCTTACAACTTATGGGCTACATCTGAGAAAAAAAAAAACAAAACAAAACAAAAAAAAAACCAACAACAAAACAAAACACGAAACACCCAAACCAACCAAAAAAAACCAACAAAAAACCCCCCAAAAAACCACCAAAAGACAAAACAAACCCACCAGAGAATAATCCACAGTTTGTTGTTGTTTGTTTTTTTTTCATGCGATTACCCTGTTTGTTTTTGCACCACTGGCCATTCAGAAGGCCAGCAATTGGRATTTTCATCGCTGGCTTCTTGCCACGTGAAAAATGAAAGCCTGTCTGGAGGCTGTTGAGGACTGACCCCCAGTAAAGGCTCCGTGAGCTCCTTCGCTGGCTCCGGYGCGGGGCTGCTGAAGCCCCTCCTGTAAGAGCCGAGCCGCTTGAGCATCCTGCGCCGCTGCCGGTGGCGAGATGCTCGTCCGTCTGCGTGCGCCGCGTTAGAGATGCGCTCCAAAAGGGATAACATGGCGGACGGTGCCTTAATGTGAGCTGATGATGCTTGTCAGCTGGTTTTAAATCAGAAAATTGCTYCCATTCATTGTAAAGCTGTTTTATTTTGAGAGCCAACTTCTGCATAAAACAGAAAAGGGAATTCTAAGAATTGCAGAGTGACARAAATAGGACTGAATGTGAAATCCCATGCTCATTTTGCAAAATTGCTATTGTGTTATCTTTTCTAATTTTATGAAAAGGAAAGCGGGAAGCACAATTGATACAAATTCCATTAACGACATGCCCCCTGCTCCCACCCCCCCATGGGACTGTGAGCCAAGGACAAAAACAGATAGTGRGCAAACAGGGGAAAATAAGAATATACCACTCATGGTTGTGCAATATAATCAGGATTGCTTTTCCCATACTCTGTTATCAAGAGGGACATGTGTGGCTAATAATTTGTACATGAGAACATGTTTAATAGCAGTGGCTTGATTGTAGATACAGGAACCATAGAATTTATTAGCATCCCTCTGTATATTTGACTTGCCCATATTTTTAGTTTTCTTAGGCCCTTTGTCGTGGTAGTGTAGTCTTCAGAACCTTTTGCCTTTTTTTTTTTTTTTTTNTTTTTTTTTTTTTTTTTTTTTTTTTTTTTTTTTTTACTTTTCTACTGTCTTGTTTCCTTCTCCTTACCCAAAGCAAACCAGCTACACCTGGTTTTGAGATAATTGGCTCCTAAATAAATCAGTAGTTGTCAACTTGAAAATGTGGAGAAAAAAGATTGTTATTTCTAGCTTTTAGGGAAAAAAAGTATTGAATGGTACATTAGCTGCTTTACATGTAGCAAGAGCAAATGGAGTTAGAATAAATTTAGCCATGTCCTCTAGTGTTGAATAGTGAGGGCATCTGTCATGTTTAATAACGTTTCTGACCTTTAGGATTATTGAAGTTGAAATTTTCTCTCTGGTCATTTGGGGGTACTTGAGCACTGTCAGGATTCTTGTGTCTGTGCTAAGTGTATCCGAAGATACGTTGTTATGCTTYGTAAGCTGGTGAAGTTAACTCATTAAAGAAATTTGTTTTCCCRCTTTCAAAATGATTTTCCTTAAGGAATGTGAAATGTCACTGTGGTCACTAAATTTCAGCGTGTCCCATCCCTCCCCATTTGCTTGCCTTTTGCTGGGAAAGGGCAACCTCACTGATGTGCTTCGTATTGCTCTTCAAGGTAGTGACAAASCTCTTGTGAAAACAAAATGTTCGGTGTAGGACGTAATAAACCTCCCACCCCCGGCTACCCAAAACGCTGTCGGTGCTAGCCGCGACTTCGGAGGGGCCTCGTGCTTCGGTGCTGCGGTGGTAAAGCTGTGAGACTGCCTCAATAGCTGCGCTGTTAAGGGCACGTTAATGGCTCAGGGCAGCTTAGACGCACAACCATCTTGCGAAGCTTATAAGTCCTTTCTGGATACTTAAAAATAAAACRCTGGCAGAAAAGAATAATGCCTAAATGCAAAATAAACATCTTCGATTCTTCCAGCTACATTGGAGAAAGTGCAGTTGAGTTGTGGTGGAGTTCAGTTATGGAGAACATCACTGAGACTGCCTGACTAAAGTTTTTGTCCTAAGCGCTCTAGAATAACAGTGCGTGGTYGAAGGTGGGAGGTGGCAAGTGTCTGCAACGTTGGCAGGCTTGGTAGAGAAATCTCTTCACCTGGATGTGTGCAGAGATGTGAGTGTGATCAGAAATCTGTTCCTCCTTCCCTGACCCATGTTGAGTTGGTTGGACTCTTTCTTCTGGTTTCCCTAGTTTTTCCTTAAGATTTCAGGACTGGGGGACATTGAAGGTTATTGGCACACACGTGTGTTCATCTTCAGTTATGGGTAGCTTCCCGTGCAAGCATTTCTTGCCTTTCTGTTGTGCTGCTGCTCAAGCAGATAGTGATTGACTTTATCCATAAAGATCAGCCATTGTTCATTCCTCTTTACTACGAAGCACTTGATAATGTGATAGACATCGGGCAACTGAYGTATGTTCCGAAATGTCAGTTTTCTTGATTATCGCTGCTGATGYGTCGTTTCCGTGCATTACCCCTGGTCTTGTTATGTGATTGTTGTGCAGAGCAAGTGTGTTCTTGAAGGCAAGTGATTATTTCGTCTGTCTTTGGTAAATTTGAGGGTGGTGCACCACACTGTGTCAAAAAGTATTGATTTTGTATAGATTGAAAAATTCTAGGAAAGCTGTCTGTTCTAGCAGGCTGCTGGTGAGAGGTACRGCGATGCTGGCATGTGGAAGGGAAAACAGTATATATAGATGCTCTGTGAATCCCTGGGACGCGTTCCGTGTTTGAGCGGCAGGAGAGGCCATACACCTCCCCTTACACAGCAGGGAGACCGACTGAGCCATGCAGGGAAATGCTCCAAGTCAGCTCCACCTTGTGACTGTCTAATAGAGTTTCAGATCTTTTGCAAATTCTTTTTTTCTCCTGTGCAGCAGGCAGGCSTGAGGGCTGTGTGCTACCCGGGGCCTGGTTAGAGAGCGTAACGGGGTTGGGGGTGGCTGTGGCTGCCTGTCTGCGTGAGCCGGAGATAGASGGTTTGTGTAAATGAGAGAACCAGTTCTTTTCCCTACCTGGGACTTGGAGCAAGTAAAAAGTAGGGATGTGATGGATGTGCGTTTTTGACTCTGTAGTCACTGAACGCTAATCCATGGAGAATTTGAACTTGTAATTTTGATTAAAGTGATTGATTTTAAATCAGCCTGAGTTCGTTTTGGGCCATTAGAGGGTATTTAAAAGGAAAATAACTCTTTAATTAAATTAATAGTGCATAAGTATCCTGCTCTGCTTTCTAAGCAGAATTTCTATATTTTTTTTAATCTTACTCCTTTCAGTGTCTTGTTTCTTGGCACTTTTTGAGGTTAAAAGCAATGCAAACTTACTGAAACAAAGTTGTGCTAAGCAAATCTTAAACTTTATTTGAACTCTTTCTCCTTTTGGAAAATATACAAGCTGTGTTGTTCTGTAAAGCAATTCTTGTTCCATCCACCTGTATGTACTGTTAATACATCTCAAGTAAGGAATGCTGTATAAAACAACAAACTGTGTTTCTCTTTTGTTTGTAAAACATCTGTTTTAAAATAGCAAAATACCAGTTGTAATTATGGCATAAAATACAAAGCAGAAGTCCATCTAAATTAAGGATCCTTCTCAAAAATAAAGTTCTGGCACTATAAAAGTTCTAAGAGAGTGAGGTTATGAAAATAAGTATTTTTTGGCAGTTGCCATTTTCATAACAAATTGTAATGATGAGAGAGGACTTAATTCCGTGCTCTTGCAGACTGGTGAATGGGGTGATGGGCTGGGCTTCTTGATGTGGATTGTATTCCTGCAGTTGTGGATTTCTTGAGATGAGTCTTGACGAATCCTTGACTTTTTTTAATCAAATGATGGGAATGCCTTCACAGCAATCTTCAGAGTGCTCTCTAAAAGGTAGTCATCTGTAGCTAAGCATAATATTATAAAATTCAGTTGAAACATGAGCTGTATAAAATGATCTATTGACTTGAGCAACGTGATAAAACATCACAAGAGGCAATACCTCTTTTTCCCATTTCCTAATAATGAAGAGGAGGTGCAGACACACCTCCTATGACTAACCTTTTTGACAGCTTCCACTTTGCTGAACCGAAATTCCATGCATGGTTTGCATTTTAYGAACAGTAAAAGGAGTTGTCTTTTCACTGTGTGGTGTGGCAGGTGCTTACTTCATTACTTAAGAGATGGTGTGTTTTAAGCATCCTGGGTTAAAGAAGTCCAATTATAGGTAGCAAAATTGGAAGGGTGGTTCTTTCCAAATACGGTCCGCTGTCAAATGAATCTTTTTGCTAATTTGCTATTTATGTATAAAACTGSAACAGCACAACTATAGAGATACGTATATCTCTTGTGGTTATCAGTATGCTTTCAATGATTTTCCTAACTGGTTTTGCAATTGTCTGGATAAGTGAATCTTCATGACTCTGGTTGATTTTTCCTCCTTAGGTCAATAAACATCTTGGAAATACCGGAAGAGTGGAGAGAGGTGAAAGAGACACCCTCAATTGAGCCTAATATCGTGGAGCTCTTTGGAAGTTCTTGGAGTTTTAACACAAAATATGACAGTTGTAGTTCTGCTGTAAAACCCTGGGTAGAGGTAATGTCTCAATCTTAGGATGCATATAGGGTCTTTGGTGGGACAAGTCTGGAATCAGCCTGTACGACCAATGCAGCAGACTCTAGTCTAGGACACAGTAAATAAGGTTTGACGAGCTGTAAAGAAGGTTGTTCTATTTACAGATTYCTCTCCTCTTTTATCAGGCATATCACTAGGGTTGTTGAACTTTTGGGTCTTGCTTGTCCAGATTTCATAGCTAAGTAGTTGTGCAAAGCTGTGTATTTTCTTTTAGAGTTGAGATTTCCATGAAGTGGATTCATTACTAGTCACAGTGTGAGGATTTTGGCAGGTCAGATAATCAATTTAGTTCCTTACAACACTGAATTTTAAAGGTGCTGTTGCTGGCCATGTCTCATACTGATGACTGTGGGGAAAAAAGATTCATTCCTTTTGCTTGTGGTTTGCAGTTGGAGAATTCCAGTGGATGTCTGATTCAGAGGGGCTTTTTTCAAAAAGTCTAACACCAGCAAAGTGCTTGTGCTTGCTCTTTTATGCACAGTATCCTAATTTTGCTGGGAAAGCTAACTAATGCTTTACAGTGAATGCGCATCCTGGGAAGTCTGTGTCCCACGTTTATGACTCACTGTAATAAGCATCTTCATGAACTGCGTTAAGTGTCTAAGAAATGCTAGAGTAGCCGCAGTATAAAATATATGCAACTTCATTTACACAACAGTGCTTTCATGTATGGTAAAGATTCTTGATTAGAGTTAAGGCCACTTGACAGCTTTACCAATTTGTTTACAAGTAACTATGCAGTAGAAACAGCAATAAATGTGGCATCTGTATGTTTGTTGTGTATTGAAAAATAATGGGAGGGAGTGGTGAAGATGAGGTTTACCCATAACCTTGCAGAAAGGAAAGGAGATGGAACATTAATGCTAGGAATATTACTTCAGAGAAAGGAGTTGCAGCTGTTTACACCCTACTGACTACAAACATGTCTGGAATATTCGATTTATGGAAAGAATCAAGTAATTAAGATAAAGGAATATACAGGATTCACTACTGTGAAACAGAAAGACATAATTTATGCTCTGTATCTACTGTAGTTATGATTAGTGACCTAAGGCTGTTGAACTTCCTCTTTATGGATTGCGAAAATGCTGTGACAGTTTTCAAGGGAATTGCGGTCTTTGAGTTTAAAGAGATGAAAATGGGTCTGCTAACAAGGACCAGCTTCAGTATGTGCTTTCATATTCTTCGTGTTAAAAAAAAGAAGTCAATTGGGCGCTTTGATGTGTCTAAACCTTAGGACCTAGTGAGGCAGAAGRTGCATAATATATAATATCACACAATGCATGCAATGTATGCCAAGAAATCTGCAGAAAGATATTCCCTTGGATGCTTTTCAGAATGTCTGTTGCTGAAAAGATTGAGAAATATGTTTTCAAAAAAGGAAGCTATTATTTGGTGTTAGCTTTCTGGTTCTGATGTGTTTTAGCGTTTCGCTTATTTGTATTACAAAATTGTTCATAAACCTAGGAATTCTTGCTCCCTGTGCTGTGCTCATGATCAAAGAAGATTATTATCGCCAGTATGGACTGTGATTGAGTGCTGCCCTGCAATTGCAGGCAAATTTGTAAGGAAATATCTGAAAATTGTCTGCGATTTCAGATGCTGTTTCTATGTGCTTCTCTGAGCCCTCAGAACATTCTTTCAGTATAAGCTGTTTGAGTTTTGAAGTAGTTTGAGCCTTTAAGCTAAAAACTTCACACTCTGAAGTGCAAAATTCCATGAACTGTGGTAAAATATCATCATAAATCTTTCTTCTGGAAACTGCAGCTGTTATGATGCTCTCTGCAGTCTTCCAGTGTAACCTGCTACTTGGTGTAATTCTGTGTACTGCATAATCTTCAATTCTGATTAGGAGGGACATGTCTTTTGAAAGTKYTCCGTTCCCCACAGGTTGGCTGTTMTTGATGCCGAAGAGGGCTAATAGAGGAGCTTTAGTTGGAGTTTAATACTTGCCTTTTGATGCTGAATGCGGAGRGGGGATAAAACCAAGGGTGCTATTTGTCACTAAAGAGAGTATCTGGAGMATGCCTGCATTTGAAATACACTAACTGCATAGTAAATATTTAAATTTGAGCTAATATTGCATTATATTAAAGATTCATTTATTACTGTACTCATTGGAAAGCACTTGTCGGACAAGTGCTACAGTTTACGTTAGTTTAAGTGTTGGAAAATGGATTTGTCAGTGTCGCTTGTGCCAGTGCATGAATATTTTATTTCACTTTTCTAAGGTAATAGATACTCAGGTAGCTCCACACCTTTTAGGATCAGGCTCCCACTGTGCTAGGACTCTTTTTTTTTTCCTTTTTTTTTTTTYTTTTTTTTTTTTTCCCCCTCCCCCTCCAGTTCCAAATAATACTGGAGGTCACTTCCAGCCCGGCAGCATTCTCACAACTTTCAAAGCGTTGGAGCACGTGCCCTGTGCCGGGCTGTGCAGTCAAATCCCTGGGCTTGTGACAAGCAGAAGTCAGAGAGATGGTATGGCCAGAACTGAAAACAACTGCACAAGCTTCTCAAATAATGTGCTTCAATATTGATTTAAGTAGGCTTCTCCCTGTAACATATGCATCAAAGAGAGGGAGAGCRCCTAGTTTTATTGCATAATCTCTAACACTTATTTTTTCCCCCATGTGAGACTCCTGGTAAGCAGCTGGAAGAACTAAGCTCATGGTGATTTTAAAAACAATCTTTTAAGTCATGCTGAGAAGATGGTATTTGATAAAAGGAAACTAACCTAAATCATGAGCTGTCTTTAAAACAGTCAAATAAGGTTTTACGCAAATTTYCTTAAGCTTTAGTAACACTTGGTTAGGGTGCTTTGATTTGCTTTATGAAAATTTTTTCTTTTTTGTAAGGTACTCTGCCAGTTTCTGCAACTATAGGTAATGGTTGCACACAGAATTCTTAATCAGGTGTCCTGTTGTTTTCAGTAAGTCTGTTAAAAAAAAAAAATAAATAAATAGGCATGATGATACACTTCGTATATATCCTTGTGCCCAGAACAATGGGAAAGGTATAAACTTCCAATAACAATACATGATGGTTTCTGAGTCAAGAGCATTTGAATCTGGCAAAGATGGGTTCCCTCCAGTGCCTCTAGTAATAAAGTAAGTTAATTTGAATTCYWCAGGAGGAGACTGAATGGTTTATGGAACTACTATTTGGTCTCAAAGCATTCTACTTCGGGATCTGTGACTGAAATAACACCTTGACTTTTTTAAATGGAAACTATTAGTAGCTTCATTTGTTRAAGTTGTAGTGCTGTGACGATTATATTGCCCGAGACAAATGATTAACCTTAGAACTGGGTATTAGCCTGGCTGTCTGTATTCACTTTAATCTTGATTCAAATGAGAGTGCAGATGGTGTCCCTGATATGTGTACGATATGTTTAAAAACTATATATCTTTGTTTCAGAACTCCTTTTCTTGYGGTTTATCTTAGTTGTCTGTATGTCCACGCATGACTTCCAGCACCTGAGAAAAGGTTTTTTTTCCTTTGTACCTCTCTCCCAACTTTTCCTTTGAGCATTTTTCTTTTATAGCAGGTGAATGCATCCATTTTATTCTCCAGTATAGTTATTTCTGATTTTAGCATTTTCAATATCTAGCTATTTCCAGACGAATGGAGGCCATCTTTCCAATCTAGAGGTTTAGATTAGATTGCAGCCTGTGGACCTGGTTTGGGGTATATTTATTTAGTACTGATTTACATATAAATACAAAGAAAAAAATATAAAGTCTAGTGTTGCTAATTCTAGCTATTGATATCGCGGCAGACRGCAGCAATCTGTATTAGAAATTCCCTGTGTAGTAAGATGCAGTCGTATCTTCTACAGCTTGACATTTTTTAAAGACTGCTGTTTTGTTTTCTTGATTAGCTGCTCTGGTTTGTTTCACATTAATTACTGACAGTATTATTTTTATTAAGGCTATGTCATGACCCTGTTTATCARCGAGTGTCTGAACACCCTAATATATGAAGCACATGTGTAGAAAACTTTTTTTTTCTGGTTTGAAAGGTTAGCTTTTTCTATAACACAGCATGTTAGGTGCAGTTTCCTTGAGGATATAAACGTTTAAGTAACTGRCCATTTCATAAGCAAATGCTTATATCCTCTGAGAAGCTGCACAAGCAAACATTTACTTTCCAGGCATTTATTTTCCTAATACACTTTGTTTCCTCATAGGAGCAGCATTTGATTATGTGGTGAAATAGCCAAGTCACAGGACCTGGCTGATCAGTCTTTTATTTTTTTCTTTTTGTTTTATAATTTTAAAACCCAGCTTGCTAGCAGAGTGGGCCGGTTTGCAGAGGTGCTTTAATTTTTCCTGTCATAAAATTCCCCTGACTATTAGGCGATATTTTCACAGCCATATGACTGTTCAAACTCTGTGCTGGGTTTGCAGAGCAAACTGTCTCCCGATTGTTTTATCCTTTCAGCTCTTGGTATCTCTTTGTTAAAAGGTAAACCCCTTAGTGAGATGTTAAAGAAAATGTGGCCTCTTGATATTTAAAAGGTGAGAAATCTATTTAAACTGTATATGATGGCTTCAAATAGTCCCACCACTGTGCTGCTTGTTTTAATAGAAGTGATAAATACTGCGGCTGGTGGTGCTCAGCAATTAGATTTGAGCTATATACTATAAATGACATTTAATGGCAAATGCCAGGCWTAGTCTGAACGGTATCTCCATTTCAGTGTTGCGTTTCTTTAGGATAATGCTTAAAAACCTTAATGGAATTTAATTACCAGAGCATATATTCAATGATTAGCTAAATGCATTTGTAATACCATTAGTTGTTAGGTAACTGTTTSCTTATTATGCTTGACACAGAGTGTATTTGATGTACAGTGTGTATCGTATGCAGTGCAGCAATAGAAATGCTAATAAGCCCGTGTGTTAAGGAGGGTTGCTATCAATGCTGTGTCGGCAGCTTGCTGCCAAATTTGCTTCTGTGAGAAAGGCATAAGCTGTAATCAAAGTGGAGTTTGTAGAGGCAGCAAACGTGAACAGAGATGCTGTGATCAAAAATAGTGCTTATTGCTTTCTCTAGTAGTGATTTTAATTACAGCCCATTAATGAATTCTCACCCCTGTTTGTGTCTGTCGTGTAGGGTTTTTGTGATACTTGTAGCAAGAAGAGCTGAGATGTGGCATCTCCACGGCTTCATCTGCGGTTTTTGCACAACAGAGCTGAGYGTACCGTATATAGGTGCATATAGAAATGCAGTAGTTTTGTGGGCTGTGAAGGATCTTCAGGACGAGCACCATGCAAGGTTACGTGGGTATCGTGTGGGGATGTGGCTTCCTAAAACAAAAATAATAAGCCTGGATGGACCCAACTGAGCGTCCACAGCTACGGCGTGCGTCTGTGCTCTGCTTTCCTCTTGGGCCTTTGTGGAGGCAGCACGGACAGAGTTCATCTGCGCAGGTTTCATCAGATATATATATGCGCTTAACTGATTTGGATCCACTGGTGTAGACAGCTGCTGATTTTCCCCAAGAAGGGAACAATCAGTTGGGGAAAGCTTTTCGTGCCACAGAAGCTTTCATGGGGGGGGAAATGGGTGGACACCCTGTCTTCTAGCCCTGACAGCTATAATTAACCAGGCTTGTTCGTGGGTAGCTGTACCCTGTGATAGTSTGGTTACTTTATGCTTTTGCTCAGCATAACTGACACCACGAACCACAGATGGGATTCAAAGAACATAAAAGGGAAACGGAGCAGAAAGATACCACAAAGGGATTAAATGAGGTAGTAAGCAATGACCCATAACCTTCATGAAAGATCTTTTGATAGTTTTATTTTAAGCTAGCCAGTTTTTAAGCATAACTGCTTTTTTTACAAGATGAAATTATCTTTTGTCATTTAGAACTGCACTGAAATTTTAAGGGTTGCCGTGCTTAAGTGTCTTTCACTGGTAGGAAAACAGGTGACTAGCTAGATCTTGGCACGGTAAGCAGCTTTGTTTCTAGTAAAGCTGAAAAGTTTACGGAATAAATACTACAGTTTGTTTTAAACACAGAAATCTCTTACGGTCATTACCTGACATGAGTAATGTTCTTTTTCTCCTTGAAAACTTGGATGAGGCCGTGTTCAATTCTGTTTTCTGGATTGTTCGAAAGTTAAAACCTTATGAATGAATATATATTTAATATCTGATATTTGATGTATTGTGGGTTGAAAGGGTGCTGTTTCTGATCCTCTGTTTCTGTGTCACTGCAGCTAAAAGTAGGGAAAATGGGATTAATTTTGAGTGTTGTAGGTAAGGAGRAAAGTGCTTTGGGAATTTGGGTAGAAAACACGTATAACTTGGGCAGAGACTGCACAGAGTAGTTTCTTGTTTGGTCCCAACTGACCTCTTCTGTAATCTTCTTAAAACCAGAGAAGATGATGTCGATTGCTGATTGATCACATTTTCTGGGGCGTGAATATGAGCGGAATTCCAAAGGAATGAAAGAAGATGGGYGCTTTTTTGATATTGAAAGAGAGGAGTCCACAGAGCCTGGGTACAAAAGGCTGGTTAGAAGTTGGATGTATTGAAAACTGTTCTACTTTGACAGATGGCCGATGCCCTCGTAGCTTCATTTTCAAGTAACCATGTAGTCTTGTTTTGATCAATTCTAGTTTGCACTTGTTTTTATGTAATTACACGTGCTCTCTTGTGCACGTATAAAAGTATGTCATTCTGTAACTACCTTGGCCAGTAATTTACRTAGTACATTTTTTTTACATACTTCTCTTTGTTCTTCCGTCTCAGTAGAAAACAGGAGGCTTCATGTTAAATTTTAATGGCCCTATGCCTTTAMAAAACACTGTCAAAGAATAAGATTTTAAATAGTTACCTATCCTTTAACAAAATTGGTAAAGCCTAAATACTCCATTTCAGTTGGCTATTTCACAGTTCCTTTTTAGAATTTTTTTCAAGACTCAAAGACAGGCTTCATTTTTATTTGGCTCATGGCGAGTGTCTTATTAAAGCTATTGTTCCATATGGGCTTAGGTCTTGGAAAGGAATGACTATTTGCCTAATGGTATTTTCATTTGTTCCTTGTGTTTCCTTTTTTGTTAATATGATGCCTAATTCACAGATTGAGATCCTGTTGTTGGCATTCAGCATAATCAATGTCAGCCTCTCTGTCAAGGGGAATTGCTGACATGCACCCCTTGGCAGTTCATTTGGAAGCAAATAATTAGAGGACAGGGGTTTGAAAACAGTGAGAAAATAGTAGCAGAAGAAGGGAATAGGGGTGTCTGAAAGAGTTCGTTGTCCGAATCTGATCCTAGCTGAGAGTTACTAGCTCGATGAAGCTGTTAGCAGTAAGTTGGAGAGGATTATCTTATCTCTAAAGTGCAATTTTAGGAGTGCAGAGCGCTCGTCCTTGTTGATGCCACTGCTGTGGGGTGATATTTGGCTAACTAGTGAGGTGCTAATGTGTAACACCTCCCACCTAAAGACCYGAATGGAGTTGTAACCTCTAAATCTGCAAGCCCTTCCCTACTTAGATGGGTGGGTGGTTGAGGTGACTGCAAAAGAGAGAACTAATCCAGCATACTGATCTTACTGGGAAGGTCTGCTGATGAAGCTGGGTCTACATAGTTGGTTACATCTTTGAATTATAGCATATCAGCTCTTGGGTGACTGGGGCTGATTTTTTTGGATTAATTATTTCAGGATGTTTTGGACATCTGGAAAGCAGAAATTGAGGGGAAGGGAAGATTTACGAGTGGTACTAAATAAAATTAAGAACTGGTAGGTAACATTTATTCCATATTAGCTGATTTTTGTGAAAGTGTGGAGAGGAAGACAGAGCTATGAGCAGCAGACAGAGGGAAGAGAGAAAAATGCATTCAGATRGCCCGATTTGTTGAGCTTTGTCTCAGAAGTGCATCTAGTTGAAGCGCAATGACGTTCAGTGCTAACCTGTATCCTTCTGAGGCAGACTTTACTGTGGAATCCACTAAGGTTCCTGCAGTCTTTCAGTGCTRTTTGTTGCAGTTTCTGATGGATCTTTCCCTAGTTCTCAGTTACCACAGTTATTCTTTGTCTGTCATATATGCTATAGAGTTCTTGCCTTGTGACTATAATAGCTATCCCACCAGAACATCTAGTGTTCATAAAATGGCAGTGTAGCAAGTTTTGATAGTACAGTTCTTCTGGTGATCTTAAGACTTTTTTTTTTTTTTTTAAGACAGTCTAGCAACTGTAATGCCAAACCACCCACACTAGGAGACAACATATGGCAGCTACTATGAATTARCATGCGGATAAGTAGCATATCACCTTGTGTTTTTAAAAAGGYTTGAGCCTTGATAGCTGGATTCTAAGGTTTTGGCTATCTGGCCATCTCCCCACAGTGCACAAAACACAACCTTGCAGATAATGAGTCATGATTTCAGACTAATTTTTGTCAYGTTTTGCAGTTGAATAAAAGTGTAGGCAAACAGATTGTTGTTTTATACTTGCATATGTATATATCGGTATGTATGTAGGTGGAGATTAACAGGTATGTTTATGGCACTTGTATGCTTTCCCCTCTCCTTAYGTAGGAAGCAACTCTGTCTGCAAACAACCTGTCTATACTGTATAATGCTTGGTGGTGTTTGCAAACAGTTTTGCTTCAAACTTCCTARAAACTGTAGTAGAGTTCTAGAACAACTAATATTCTCAACAAAGCAGAGTGGCTCTGAGCAAAAGGACTGCGTTTCTTGTATAGTCTTCGGGACAGGTCCGTCCCTGGAGGTGCGGGAGTGTTCATGTGCATATGCATGTGCACATCCGAGTGTAAAAGTTTGAAATTCAGGGGGAGGTGAGYGTGATGCTTGTGTTACATCTCCGACTTACTTGTACACAAGACTGAATTAATTTCCAGGAYGCTGAGGTGACTTCATGAATTCCAAAAGGAGTCTCATTTGTTAAACTTGTGAATAARAGAGACACAAAAGAAATTCTTGCTGTAAACAATCGCAAAATGTCAAGAGCACGACTTTGTGCAAAAATCCTATATTGTTTTGTCAATAAATTATGCTTTCTCCTACATAGATCACAGAAATGGGACTTTACCCTGGAAACAGCAATATTTGATACCCCAGGCAGCTTATTCCCAGCTCAGCTCACACTTCAGTGAATACACTGATCGATTATCCGCGGCTTAACCAAGCCTTCTCATTTCCTGCCTTCCATTACTGCGCTCAATCAAGCCGACGGTTCTTTGTGGCCTGCCTTGTGCACCGAGATAAGCCATCGAGGCATGTTTCTATTAGAAAAGCTCTTGTAGATGGAATAGTCATTAGATAACACTAACAGGTTTAAAGGTTGGAGTCTTTGTGTGGGTTCAGGTTAAGAGGACAGGAACCAAAAGGGCTGCTGCCTTGGGCTGTTGTGTTTGAGGGGCAGAGAGGATTAAACCGCACGCCGCCGTATTTAACATTGCTCTTATTGAACATTTTTATTTCTTGCTGAATACTGGTAGCTCTCACTTTTGACAATGTTTCTGTGTTTGCTAGAAGTAATTATGTGTTAATATGTATGCGTCTGAATTAAATAATCAAGCTGCAAAAATAACATTCATTTGTAGTAATAACCTCTGTATTTCCAAGCTGGGTTTTCTTGGCTTACAAACAGCTGATCAGGTTTCTTATTTAATTAGAAAACAGCCTACAAAAAGATATCCTGAGAACTTGAAATTACATGTGCTTTTGCGGCATGGGAAGAAAAATGATCCTTGCTGTATCTCTTTAGCTCCTGATTTCCAGATAGTTTCATTTGTGTCCCCCCTCTGCCTTTTCTTTTTCCCCCTCAGGGCATCTGGTATGACTGGTCTTTATTTTTCTTTTTCCCTCCTTTGAATATTAGTAAATGTCAAAATTGAGTAAGTGTAAAAATACTTCTACAGTAGGAGTAGAAATATGGGTAGCAATTCAACATGGCAGGGAAGGGCCAGGGAGGGCTGGGGCACAGCACGTGGAGCAAGTCAAATCTACCGCTTGCGTTAGTCGGGCTAATACTGTGTCACGGAGCGTAATTAGAACTGTTTGTGTGAAAGGAAATAGTCATTTTGGGGGACAAACAAATGCCCCAAAGGGGTGGGGTAATCTGTAGTGTTAACAGATAAATATAACGTCCACTTGAAAACTGGCTTTGTGAGGCCAGAGCTTCTATGCTGCAGTGCACAAGACATTTATTTTGAACAGTGGAGTGACTTAAAATATTTAACATGTTGTTAAAATAATATAAAGAATTTGGTAGCTTAATCACATGATTTTTTTTTTTTCTCTGATCGAAAAACTTCATTGTTGAAAATACGTTTGAAAGGAAAGATGGTCTTTTCCTTCTTTCGATTTTGCTGTTTGTTTCTTTGAAATAGCTACTATTCACTGACTCCAGCGTGCCCATCTGTCATCTCCAGCATTTGGTATATTGTTTCCAAAGCTAGTTGTGATTTAACATGGTATCTAAATAGGGCAAGTAATGAAGGATACTGCTTAAATCCCTCTGAGAGAATCTGCAGGACATCTGTGATCATTTGCACAATTTGGTTAGGCATAACCCYGGGAAGAGAATGTGGAATCTCTTAAGATGCGATTTGTAATGTGCAGTAACTCTGTTTTAAAGTGGGTTCTAAAAGAAAACTGGCACCTTGGAATTGTCACAAATGCTGTGGAAATCAGTACATGCATATTAAAGCGAACCTGCAAGATTATTTTTTTCCCTTTTGAAGGAGAGGCTCATTTTTAAATAGAAGTTGACCGGATGTTTGTGAACTGGGATGCTTTAATCCATTTACAGATTTTATCTAATTCTTGTTGAATGTCCAAAACTGATTAATGTTTTTTGAAAGGAACAAAAACCAAAACAGCAGCAGCAGGCAGCAATGGACAATATTTTCGTTTAAGGGGAGGGTGGAGTTTTGTAGCCCAGGGAGTCTTTTTGAGTTGACAGAAAGACACTTTAAAGCACTTGCCATTTTTGTGATTTCTGCAAGTCTGAATTTGGCATGTGACTATCTGCAGCTTTCATATGTAAAGGTGTAAAAAAAAAAAAAAAAAAAAAAGTAACACTATGAACTAGGGGACACTTCTTTTGTGTGCACATGGTTCTAAAATAAATAGTCTACCACAGAAGTTGACGCCTTAACACCTCTGAGCATAGTCTGCTCTGTAAATGACATACATATTTAGAAAGTTGGCTGACAAAATAGCATGTCTAGGAATTTCTGTGCAATGAAGGATGTAAATGTGAAAAACAAGATTCTGTCAGATGTTTTATATTTTTAGGGAGATTGACGCTTCAGGTTAAAACCCACAAAATCATGCATGTTGGAGAGTAGATACAGAAAATACTTCTCGAGAGRAAGCTTTTAAATTAATTGGACAAAAAGCAGCAGTCATGGTAAAAAGAAGTGTTTAGGAACGAGGTCAGATCGCCCCTCTCCCCCCCAAAGAACCCARCCCCAAACCAAACAACCCAAACCCACCGCTATCAGCAGAGCGCAGATAGCAGCTTATTAGTATGTCAGCGTATTTTTTGTGCCGTCATTGTCCAGAGACTTTTCTGTAAAAAGTTACTTGCACATCTCGGTTGTAAATGATGRTATTTTTGTTGCTGTGTTCCTTATGTGTGGAGGCATTGAATCGTGCCATGTATGAGCATTTTATGATTCAAATGGTGAAGAGCAGTGTGGTGGAGCGCGTTTTGAAAGATATGAGTCTAATTTTTAAAGATATGTACGTTGGCTGTGTTCATCTTTTGCTGTCATTTATAATTCATTTAACATGCCTATTTTATAAAATKTAGTTTTTAGAAGTTAAAAGYATAGAAAGTTGGTGTATGCCATGGCTTCAAATCTATGCTTATACACACCATTTGGATTGATTGTCTRTTATTTTTATTACCTGTTTTGGTTCTCATTCTGCCTTCATCTTTTTTCTCTGTATTTTTAAAGATAGGTTATTTTTGTTTCTGAAGTGTAATGAAAGAARAGCCACTTTTCTGTGTTCCGAAAACCCTTGTAATTTCTTTGTCTTTGTAATCTTCCCCTCTGACAATGCCTCACAACTGCACGATCAGCCTAAAGAAGCCAACACCATTCCTGTTGGCAGGTTASAGTGTAGGGCAATTCATCATTTCCCTGAAAACTTCTTAGGTTCAGCCAGCCTCCTGAAATTCARTCTCATTCCCCGTGTTCTTCCTGATGGTGAATCTGATTTCAGGGGAGGAATTGTTGTTGTTCTCTTTCACTGTGCAGAGTAACTGCTAAGCTCCGGAATAAAACACKGTGAAGGGAAGAACCGAAGGCGTGCTGTGAGTCTGAGAACAAAGTTTCAAAATGGGAAATGAGTACCCTCCCATCAAATTAAAATGCTTGAACTAGCAAAAAGCTCCAGACTGTACGGAGATGCTACGCTTTCCTAAAGTATGGGGGGTTTGAGTGATGAGGTGATAAAATACTGCAAAACATAGTAAATACTTTGCCTGCCGCCTTTGTGTGTTAATGTGTGAATATTCCTAATAAGCTCTTGTGTAATCCCCTGCTATTCCTTTTTGTTGTTTTAACGCATATTAGGGAACTTGAGCATTTGCAGTGAAGCTTACAGGRGAGAGACAGCAATAAGCAAAACCTTCTCTTTGCATTGACTGAATGACAAACTGAGAGGGTCTTTTGGGAGGAGGCGAGGGAATGAGGCCGTCCCTTATGGCAGCAAGTGGAAAAACCTCACTTCCAACCACTATTTTCTTCTGTCCAAGTGTATCAGAATGCTTTGTCAGTGTTGACCTTAGCTTCTTCCCCGTGCTGCTAAAAGCCCTGTGCTATTTTGATAAAATAAGAAACTGAGACAGGGAAGTTAAGTGATTGCATCACCATCTCCATTACAGTCTTGGCCTAATTCAAAATAAAGCTGTGGCCTCCCAACTCACAGCTCTATGTGATGCCAAAGCAATGAAAACATTTGACAGTTTTGATCCTTCCCTTTTTGTTGTAATATAATCTCACTGTGTGCATATGCGAAGGATATACCTTCACCCGAAATCGTTACACTTCCAGAGTTCTTTCTGCAGAACTGTGCTCTGGTAGCAGAATCGCTGTGAGGTTACGTATGAGGTTGTATCTATTCATACATCATTTGCTACCTCTGTCCTCTCCAGGACTAGCTCTTCTTTTTACCAAGATACGGTAACTTGTTTCCTTTTCTCAGATCTCTCCATTGGCTGCTGGTGGTTGTTCAGACTTTTGATGATTCGGTTTGTCGATAAGCGTTTGTAAGCACCATCCCTGCCAGAGCACAGTGTAGATTTCCAGTCCTGCTCTTCCCCCTGGTGTAATTTGCTATTCAAAAACGCCACCACCACCAAAATTCAATACTGTATTTTGTAGTCCTCATTCATGGTTGCATATATTTTTGTCCTTATGCCTCCTTTACGGTGCTCCTCGAAGTGTTGTACTAGTCAAAAGRCACACAACTTCAGTGGAACAAACCAAGAAAATGGAAGCATTAGCTTTTGATGATTGTTGTAAACTGTCCTTACGTATAAGTGAGTAGTTTTAGTGCCACAGAGTGATGCTTTCCGAGTGTGCTCTCAGGGCTTCGTGTAACACAAGAAGGCTGCTTTTTCCTCTCGGCTAAGAAATGCAAAGAGAATTTGCAGAGGAACGCTGGGTTAATGTTTCCCATCATTGGTGCATGCAGTTTTTGTTAGCACTAATAGAATTTATGAACTCTGAGAGGGTAGCAGAACATTTAAGTGCTTTTTTGTCTTCAGAATTCAGAGAAGGTATTCGTAAAGACTGTGATGCACAGAGCTTTATTTCAGAACAGAAAAGTCTGCAACCACCTTTTTTGAACAGCAGGCAGCAGCAATCAGTGTTGCCTCTCAGGCTTTGTCCTTTTGATATTTTTCATTCATTAGACAAGCTTGTTGTCTTTGACTGCAAATGTGTGGTGTGTTTTTTGTGTGGTGGTTTTTTTTTTTTTTTAAGTAGGTTCATGTTTCTTGTGTACAGCACAAGTATGCTTAGTATGTTTTTGAATGTTTTTTAAGGCATTCAGTACATAGAGCACATGTAGTGGTGGATTAGTTAAACTTTTCTGGCACAATGCTGCCACTAGCAGTTTTTTTTGTGGTATTACATCTGTTTTTAATCAAAGGCTTCAAGAAGTGCATTTAATGGAAAGGTTTTGATGTTGTTTATTAAGCAAAAAGGGTGGAAATTGCTGTAACAACTAGGCTGACGTGAACGGGAGAGACGATAAGAACTTTCTGGTCCAGTAACCTGTGATTTAACTTTTAAGTATAAATGTTTTAAGAGCAGTCTTAGAAGGGTCTAGAGAACTGTAGTCCAGAAAAAACAAACGACGCTTGCAGTTGCCTCATTCCAAAAGAATGTTCATTTCCCTTTAGGCCTTCCTCTTTCTTCAAGTGTTTCGGAGCAGTAGAAAGAATTGACTACCAAGGGTTTCAAAGATAAACTGAAGCAGAGAGTCTGTAATAACTTGATCTAAAATTCCTCTTTTTAAGTGGTGTTTATGCTTCAGTTTCTTTCTAAGAAGGAACAAAGTGGTAGCTGGATTCTCATGAAAAAGGAGCACTTGAGGAAGATAGTTTTGTGTAAATTTTGCTGTTGGTTTTGTGAGGTATGTGAGCAGTCAGAGCCTATAATTATTGGGATTGAAGTGCAGTATGCTATTCTTTTGTGTAAAGGAGTGTAATAAAGAACATCTGCGATTATGTCTGTCCTCGGGAAGAAAAAAATCTGGTACTTCTTGGTTACAACTCTTAAGAATGGTTGCATTCAATTATATTGCTATTGGTATTCTTTTTTTTTTCGTGTTTGGCCATAAATACTTTTTGTTTGTAGAAATTAGTAGACTAAGATCATGCTGCATGGGGCCAAAAGTACCAGTCCTTTTCTGATCCCTGCCTCTTCTTTTCTTGGGTTAGTTTTTTGTGAGTGAATACATGAGTATTTGCTGGTCGGATACATAGAGATACAACTGCATAATGATGCAGTAGGTTCTTTTTGCCTTTGTCTAGTTTGAAAGTCAATCGTTAGCACATTGCCCTTGTTTCACTGTCATAAAAATATGTTTTCCTCCCTTTTGGGTCTTACCTCAGGTTTTTTTCAGTGTGAAAACAAATTTTAAACTTCAGAAGATTGTGTCAGATGTGGTCTGATTTCCTTTTTAGTAATGCCTTTAGACCTTCTTTTTCAGAGTAAACGGGACCACCTCCTTATGAATGTCAAATGGTACTATCGCCAGTCTGAAGTCCCAGATTCAGTCTATCAGCATTTGGTTCAGGACAGACACAATGAGAATGGTAAGTTAGGCTCTGTAGAGTAAGGTCTTCTTTACTTGTACTCTGAATTTTAAGTTTTAACAGTCCAGAAAGCAAGAACGCTTTTGCATAGGGATATGAAGCAAGGACTGTTGATGAAAACAATGTATTAGAAGATGGATGATAGTGTTTCTTACCTGCCTTGTTTGTTCTAACTAGTGTATGTCCTGTAGCCATAGCTATAATCAGATGCATTTCAGGTATGGTTTAAATACTGTGCTGTATTATACTAATGCCTTAAGAGACAGTAGAAAAGAAAAACAACACTGGATCCTTTGTAGGCCTTCTGGGCAGTGTACTAATACCTAACTGGCTGAAGACCAAGTGGTCTGAAGAAATTGTGAATCTCTTCTATTTTTTGTGATTCTGCCATAGTGTCATGAGAACTACATTTTTACATTCATACTACCTTGCACGTATGAATACTCACTGTGATTAATATTGCAGTAAGTGATGTAACTGAAGCACTCCTAGCTGAGTTCCTCCTCTTCTCTTTGCAAAAGCAAGTGTGATCTTGGGTTTAATAGAAGCAGAAGAAACTTTAGTACATATTCCAGTGTCATTTATCTCTTGCCTGTAGGGGAAACATAACAGTTGCTTCTGTTCTTACCAGTAAATTCCCTTGAGGCAACTGTTAAAATTCTGAATATACTCCAAGGTGAATTGTGGCGATAAAAGTTGATGCTTGAAACATGGAACGCAGCAACTTTTTGGTGCATGACAGTACMAAGTTGAGCGTATGTTCTCCTTTTTGCAGGCATTAAGGACGTTTTGCATGTGCTTTTAGCAAAAACTGCACAAATCTAACATCTCTTGCTAGACATTTCAAATAAATTAGTAACAGGATTATAGGCACAGTGTCAGAAAGTGAGTATTTTTGATAACATGGCTGCTTTTTGATGTCACACTCTTGTGCATGTGGAGAAGTATTTTTGTGTGTTCTTCAGAGGTATTAGAAAGAAGTCATGGAGAAAGTTGTCTTCTAGTTTTTCATTAACACTGAGAATTTCTGTATTTGAACATGAATATCAATATTTATCTCAAAGCCAGAACGCTAAGCAGTTAGTACTGTCAAGATTTTGTTCAAGATTTGAGATTAAATATGCAAAACAACCAAAACCTTAACCTGGAAACTAGAAGTCAGTGATAAATTAATTTGCCTAGTTGCTTTCACCTAGGAGTGACCACTTCTAGGGGTCAGTGGATGTGTCATCCAGTACCCCTAAAATCTGTTTCCCTTCACCAGTTCTTTATCTAGATATGGCAAGGGAGAATTCATGTGTAAAAATRGGCATTGCGTTATTTCCATACCTCACGGGCCATGTAAGCAATCTGAGTGTTTGTCATCTTAACACTGAGGAGTGTGCATCTAAGAAACATCCTCAAACTTTGACCTGTAAAAAGTACCTGCAAAATGGCAATGGTGGATGCTTTCAGACTACAGCTAATGTGTTGGTGGTTTTTTTGTTTGTGTTTTTGCTTTCTGGCAGACTCTGGACGAGAGCTTGTTATTACAGACCCRGTTATCAAGAACCGAGAGCTCTTCATTTCAGATTATGTTGACACTTACCACGCTGCTGCCCTCAGGTAAGTTACAGAAGACGTGGTGCAGTGTCTCAGAGGGGGATGAGAAAAACCTTACTGAGAAGAGGTGCTTTTTCTATTTTTTTTTGTGCGGGGATCGTTAGCATACTGCTTAGCTTTCTCCTCATCTCCTACAGTAATTAACTTGTGTTATCTGTTCTCATTCAAAAAGAAGCTGTAATTCTACGGTCTCGTTTTAATCTCAGTTAATCAATGTTGCTCAGAAGATATTGTTTCCCATCATTGCCAATTTAGGTTATTGCTAGTTCCCGCAGAAATACTACCCTTCCCTCCCCCGTGTTTGATTTCACTATTAACAATAGCGTCTCCTGGTAAAGTGACTGTTAGTGTGTTGCTCTGATTAAATTGCGTTAAAGGCTTTTGCTCTGAGGCACTTGYCATTGTTGCAGCTCAGCGAAGAGCTCCATTAAAAACTAGCTGTACAGACAGGAGGTAATGGACCCCTGTACTGTTCTCKGTACTATCTGCCCTTCCCCGGAGGCTGCTGCTCTCTTTACCCACGAAGTTTTTAACTGAAGTGGCTAACCTTTGGCTAGGCTGAGGGGATACACCATCACTTAAAAAGGTTCTCAAACAGAAACAGGGAGGCATTATTTTGCAGCAGATTTTCAACATGCCGAACGTGCATGGATATTGTCAAAATGCAGATTGAATAATCTCCCTGATAATAATGCTCAGATGGTGTTTCACAAGAAGCATCTGGAGACAGGTTTTGTTCAGAGTGACTTTGCTGAAGCCACTTACTTCAAGACAAACTAGCTGCAGCTTCTGTTGTAAGGGTGGGAAGAAGTCTTTGATTTACATATTAGACTTTTTTATAAACTCGGAACATTCCAGTGGTGTACTATAATCTCATGAAATTCCACAGTGCCTTTTCTGAGTTACAGAAGGTCGCCTTCCAATTTTAAATCAGGATGCTTAGAAACAAGCTAGCAGGAGGTTGGCTGTCTTGATGGAACCGATCTTGGAAATCTGTCTGCTTAAGCAGAGAGAAACTGAACGATGTGTATGGAATTTTCCCTGGGAGTATTTCAACTTCTCTTCTACGWCCTTTCTGTTTTCTTCTTTAAAGAAAAGATAAAAATGGAAAGATAAAAATGGAATATATGTGTATACCGAGCAATCTTGAAAAATAACCTTCTCTTCTCCCCTTCCRAAAAGAGTGGAGGCTGATGAAAGATCAAACTGATCACTTTTTCAACCTGTCTTGTGTTTTATCTGTCTTTTTGTTTGGAAATGCATACCGTGGGTGGCTTTCAGATCACTCTCTTGTTTCTCTTTGTTGGCATATGGTTTCACTGTTGTTTGTTGTGTTCTGGATTGTTCATACTTTTGATAATTCTTACAGGCTTGTAGATGGTATCTAAAGATGCTGATAATTGACAGAATATACTTTTGCAGGATAAAGATTATATTTTTGTTGATTCTTTTCTAGCAAATTGTGATTAATACACGTCAGTAATTTTCAGTGTACAAGACGAACATAAGGGTAGTTGCATGTGATGTTCTTAAAATTTGAGAACATAGAGTAGGCAGAATGTATTGTGATGCATGAAAGGAGGGTTAACATGAAATTCCAATTTATTATAATATGAGATTATTTCTCTGCCCTCTGCAAGCAAATGGCTCTGGTCACACAATGAATTGATGACAAACTGGGAAATAAAACCAGTGATTGTAACTACCGATCTTCTGCTCTAACCAGTGGGAAAATTTAACTAGAGGATACTTATAGATCCCTGTGGAAGAGTGTAATAAAAGTTACGTCCTTTTTACCTATATGCTAAATCTTTGTGGTAATATATAGTACTACTTGTCTGAAATGCAGTACTACTTGTCTGAAATGCTATGAACAGATGCACTGCTTTCATGAATGTAGGTAATACAAGTTTATTTGGAAAACACTTATTAACTGTCAGATGAATTATTGAAAGGACACTAAATACTTATCCCCAAAATACTTTTAAAATGTGAATTTAAGTGAAATATCAAAACAAATACACCTTCTCATTTTCTTTCGTTTTAAATGACTAAACTAGGAAACTAGCTTCAGCCACCAGGGATAAAATAAATATTAGTGAACAAGTTTGTCTTTCAGTATTTCTGTGTGACGTCTCAATTACAGACCTTGTTAATGTTCCATTGCGGCCTGGCATGACCTGTGCAAAATCCAGTGTTGCTTTGTCCTTTGCCAGAATGGCCATTGACTGAGAATTAGGCAACGGTAGGGACAGCTAGGCAGCCTCAGCTCACGGGATAGCCGTATTGATTTTTGTCTTGGAACAGTCGGCAACTTCATTCATCCTTCATCCTTCTGGTGTAGTGTTTTCCTCCCCTGTCGTAGCTGATGCCGTGTATCGGAGAGCTCGTGTCGCAAGGCAAAGTTCTGAGTGGCTGTAGGTTGGTAAGGCTTTWTGGAGTGCTTTACCGTGAAGAGGTTAGGAAGGGAAGCGAGCTCAGCATTTCAGCTTTCTGGGGCAGATATTCAAGTATGTGGTGCTTTTAAGCTCTGCTGAGAAGACTAGGCAAACAGAGCCAGTATTACTACAGGCAAAATAATTATTCGTCTTGGTGTACTGGTGGCAATAGCACTTTTCACTCAATTTTAACCAAGACTGCCAAACCTTTTTACAATGTTAGATAAACCCCATAGCAGCTTATTTATAATAGCAAATACTGCTCAGTAAATACAAGTGAAAAGAGGTGCTATCTGTATTAATACTAGAAAGCTTGACATACTGAAAAAGAGCAAAATCTCGTGCTTTGTTTATTGCACGGAATCAGATTTAGGTAAAAAGCACTAACTCTTTGGCTGTCTGGCCCGTTGGTCTCTGCCCACTTCTGATCTGATTTACTTGGCGGCAGTAAAGGCAATGCATTGAATGACAAAACCCGAGCAGCTGTTGAACATTAACAGACCAACAAACCCTTGAGGAAATGAGATGCAACTCCTTACAGCTCGTCTTAATGCTCATCCTTAAGGATAATGCCTTCATCAGGAAACTATATTGAAAAAAATTAATAACAATCTGTTGTAGAACAAGCTAATAAATCCTCTTTTCTCTTTTTTCTTTTTTTTTTTTTTTTAATGTCTTTGTCTTTTACTCTCTTATGTATGAAAGTAGAAGGAAGAAACTTCTGTGTGTTTGGAACTTGCATTGTTAGGATTGCAGTCTTGCTAAAAACAGCATAGCGGTTTCCATGCTTTTTATTTGGAAGTGTTATTAAACCGAAGTTTTATTTAACTTTCTAAATAAAAAGCTGACTTCCCAAATAATATGAATAGCAGAATTTTTGAAGCTTTCTTAAAGATGTAAGTGTAATGGGACTGTAAAAACTTTGAAAACAAGACATTGTCAGGATTGTATTTCTGGGGTAGATATTGTTCATTAGTCTGATTGAATTTGGGCTCCTCAGGACTGTGTGCTGGCTGAATGAGAATTAATGAATGTTTGTAGGAGACCATCTGAGACATTGTAACTGAATTTTCTTCCCTTTCCACCATGGGAAGAGTCTGTGTGGTTATTTGTTACAACAGGCTTATGTTTATGAAGTTTTAGACATTTATGAGAACACAAGGATGTCTGTGGCTYATACACAGATTGCAGTGGCACTTAATTAAAATAGCTGCTATTCAACATAGAGTTCTAATACCGTTTTCCCTCTTTCTTTCAGAGGGAAGTGTAATATCTCCCATTTCTCTGACATATTTGCTGCTAGAGAGTTTAAAGCCCGAGTGGATTCATTTTTCTACATACTGGGCTATAATCCAGAGACAAGGTAAGTGAAGTGACTTTTAAAGGCAAGCTTTACCACTGATCTGAGCCTGTAGCAAGAGGGGAAACTACTCAAGGGAAGAAAAGTTAAAATCAAGTATGATGCTGATAGGAAGGTGGGGTGGAAGAGAACGCGAGGGAGAAGCTACCTCTTCCTGCAGAGCGTATGTATAGCAGAAAAATTAACAGTCGGTAACAAAATTGTGCAGTGAGTCATGGTATCTGGTTGCCTCTCTGGGTAAATACCATACTGCTTCAAAGCAGTTTTTTAGAACTGTGAAATTTTTTTAAAGGTTGCAGACATCAGCAAGAATTCTTAGCTATCTCATTGGCTAAAGGCACACCCTGAAAATGCTTTAAAAAATACATTCACATCTTCTAGTAAGCAATGTTGAAAATTACACACTTCTAAAATCAAATTGAAAGTTTTTAAGTGTGGGAATTCATGCTTTCATGTGTAAATACACATATAGGTCAATATATATCAACMGTTCCTAGTTTATGCTTCGCTGGCCTGGAGCAAATTAGAGGTACAGAAAGAACTTTTTTGGGGCATTAATACGTATTTGAAGAAGGTATGTTCAGCAYGCTCTTTCATTTCACAGTTCTTCCRGTCTRCCTGGGAGTTATCCGACCAGTCTTTATCAGCTGTGTTTGGAAAGCAAAGCTGATACTAGRCTGTACCCTCATTATTTTTCAGGTCCAAACCCTGATTCATATTTTTTCATTTATGTAGTTTTGTAAACACAGAGAATGYCTTAGAAATAGCAGCCTTAAAGAGTTTGTTGTCTGGGGGTGTATTTCTATGAGCACTTGRGTAAAAGATTAATAATGCGTAACAGGGCTCAGTGAGGTCTGTGCTGACTGAAAGTTGTATTGTTTCTTTCAGCGCGGAAAACGTAATTAGCTTGTGGACCTTGATTTCTGGAGAYGTTGTTGAGAAAAGTGTTATTTTAAGTGGGGATTAGATTAGGCATATAAATAATAAATATTTGAATTGCTACATTGTAGATTTACTGTTTTTAATGCAGATATGAATCTTTATGCTGCAGGGCATAGCCAACCACTAACTGCYTGCAGTTAGGAAGAAACTCCCTGTGTGGGCATATTATTATGTAATTGCCTATTTATGAGGCTTCCTGTACCTTAGTCTGAAGTGTCTTAAACTGTCCGTATGTCTGAGACAGGGTATTGGGCCAGGTAAACTCCCTTAATCGATTCGGTTTAGATTAATAGCAGGGGTTGTCAGTGTAAGTCCCTCGGAGGCAGTCTTGCTAGYGTATGGTGCTGAGCTCTGGGAAGAGGGCGTGAAATCCTGTAATATTTTAAAATACAATAGGTTAAAATGTTTTTGTAACATCATTTGTCGGAGCAGTCCACAAGGCGAGGCACTTACGAAGTTTGTCATGATACACCTCTCTGATATTCAGCACCATGCTTGACCCCTATATTTAACTTTGTCACTTTTCTTCAATGCATTTTAGTTTTGAGGGTGTGAGTGCTAAATGAGCTATTTGTATTAGTGYTCAAGTTCTGTGTTTAATGGATGATTTCTCTTATGAAATGTCATTTACGTGAGTTGTCAGTGCAGTTTTAAACCCACTTGCTGTGTAGAAGTAGCTGTTAATTCTTCCAGCTATTAGAAAATGACTGAGCCTGAAAAGATCAATGAAATGACAAAGCATAGCACTTAGTGATCAGCTAATTACTCAGACTAGCCAGCTCTCAAAATGYAGGTTTTTCTTCATTTGGTTGCAGCCAGGGTTTTTTTTTTTTAATTCTCACTTTTCAAGCCTGTATTTTGTCTTGGAATGGGGGGAGGTTTAGTAAGATGAGCTGAGTCTAGGTTGCTTGATTATTTTTGACCCGTGTGTTTGCTACTGCTTTACAATGCATGCTTCTTTGAATACCTAATTCTAGGTTTATTTTGCCTTTGTAAGTAAAAGTATTGTAGCACACATTCCAGGATGACCTGTCGGTGGTCTGTCTATAAAAACCAAACTTTGTCTTGAACTTGATCTCCTTTTCTAGTGTAGTGTTTTGTTTCACGTGGAAAGGATGGAAAATGTTCATGGTAGCTTGAACTAATAGTATGTTGTAGATAAGGTTCTGAATACTGCAGTGTGACCCCTCTCAGTTGACTTGCAGAAATGTGGGATAGGATACATTCTTAGACCAAACAAGCTTGAGCTGTGGGTTGCCATCTGCAAAGATACATTTCTGTTTGAGTGATTTTATTTTGTGTTTGACACAAGATGCTCATATACTTTTCCAGGACTCTGAAATGCAGCTCAGTGTGCTTGGGRATGTGACTGTTTTCTATGTTTTCATGTGTTCTATTTGCAAAATAACCCACAAAAATCCCAGACCCCCAAAAACATCCCAAACACTGGTGTGGTGGATGTGTAATACGGGGCCCTTTTGTTCTTGGAGCACACAGAGCTAAAGGAAAGTATGCTTTGTCCTTTCTTTTCTATTTGAAAGCTTGCTGACTGTAGGTTTAGCTTGGGAAATATCAACTCTGATCCTTTTCCTACAGAGTTTGGTAAAAGATTACACGCTATGTTTCAGTAATTCTCACATCAGTGAGAAAAATCGGATTGTRGAATAAAAACCTAAACTAATCTTAAAGCTAGAGGCTGGGTGTTATCACCTTGAATAGAGTGTTAATCAAGCTACTAAGTAGACCTGAAATATGTTCCTGGCTCTCAAGAGTGTGGAATACATCCACTAAGCTTGTATAGCTAGCTGAAGAAAGAAAAGTCATTTTATGCTAAGTACTTTAAAATAATTAATTTCATGTCTCTTCAGAGAAGTGACTGCTCTGACACTGATTAATTCCACTATCATGGAATCCCACTCAAACTTTTGGGTTCCCCAAATGGCCGGATGAGACCAGTGCTTTATCAAAGAAGAAATGTTAGGTGAATTGCATTATGCCTTGAAACTAGTTTAGAAGCATTTCAAAGCGTATAGAATAGCASTCAAGAAGCTTTAACGGACAAAGAAAAACAGACCTGATGTGCCATTTCAGAAAATCTGTAACTGCACCCGCTTAAGCTGTTGATTTTGGTATTTGAGTTGGAAGTCAGCTCTGCCTGTTGAAAAGAAATACGCAGCAAGGCTTGGGAATGCTGTTGAACATGCCGCTTGACCTCAGACAGCTGTTTTTCACCAGCTCACRTCTTAGCACCCATTTACTACAACTCTAGTTCTTACCCTGTCTGTAGTATAGCGCCAGATGGAGCTGATTCTGGCAAGAACTTCTTCCAGTCCTTCCTTTTGTACTCTGACATCCTGTGTGGACTTAGAGAAACAACTTTGAACTGTCTTGCTCAAGGATGCAGGCATGCCAAATGCCACTATTCTTACTGGCCTGTTTTTGTAGTGTACTGGCATGTACTAGGCAATCGGTTCTTTKACATCAGGAGTAAATAAATACATTATGAAGTTTTGTCTGACACTGACATCTTTAAATATACATAGATTTAAATGCTACTGAATTTTTACTTGGAAGTAGAAATAATCAGATATTACTCTACAAACAGTTTTTGTGGCCATGAATCAAAATTACTCTTCCACAACATTGTTTTGCATTGTAGAACAAAATAATACCAAACATTCAAGGCGTGGGTGAATTTTCTGAGTAGATGTTTTGGGAAGACCAGGATCTTGTCTGTGCTTTTATTCCACAACATTGGCTTTTTGTTTAKTTTTAATCTTTTTCTTCTGAAGTGTTCTTGTCTGGTGATGTCGTGAGCTAAATGAGTATTGGTGTTGAAGGTGACTTGCTCATTCTTTTTCTTGTCCTTCATGGCTTCCCAGTTTGTGTTGTCTGGAAGGGGATTTCTGGTGAAAGTCTGAATCAAGAGCCTCTTTTTTTAAATTTTTTTCCTCCTTTCGATGGGAAGCATAGTGGATGGAGTACAAGTTTCAGGTCTAGAAACAGGTAAGAATAGTGTATGTTCTTACGAAGTCAGGAAGCCAGTGTGGAGTTGTGTGTAAGTAGGATTTTCAAAGCTTCCTCTTAATGTTGCCCTTATTTAGAAAAAATTGTAGTTGAATGATAAATTAATATCTACAACCAAAATGTGAACAGAGGCTAAAGAGGACTGCAGAGCTCTCTTTTGCTATTTTGATCCTTTTGTCTGGTTAATTTTTAGCAGTCAGAATATTTTGATTCTATGCATATAATGGTGCCTAGGGCAGTGATAGAGGGTGAAATGATCGTAAAGTTTTTAAATGTATCCATCCTTATGTCTCCGATCAGAGCCTTAAAATGAGTTGTTGTTATGCTTACACTTAGTAGAACACTATGACACTTTGTGGTGTACTTTGTTTAAATAAGACAATTCCTATGGTGTATCGTAAGTCTTTTTTTTTTTTTTTTTTTTTTTTTTAAATAGGTTTAGCAATTTTAAATACAACCAGGAATTCTCCTGATGGGGGAAATCGGGGGTTGTTTGTATGGTATGCCCATGTGATGTGAAACAGATGGCTTCTGTATGTCTTACGAAATTATAGCAAGGCTGTTTTGTATCAGTCTTGTCTAATATTCCCAGGAAAGAATTATGGAAGATGCTGAGCACCCTCACTTCATGTCACTAGGTATTGTCATGCGTTGGAGTGCCTTGCAGTTGATTCCTTTTAAACAAACAGACAAAAAAAAACATCCCAAAAACTGTATTTAGACAAATGGAAATATAACTACTTTGGGTTGTTCTTTCTAGCTGATACCACACTTATTACTATAATTTGGAATACATTATTTCTATGTGACCATATCTCAATTTATCTCTGAACTGAAAGGTATCATAAAAGCTGAGAACTTTTTATCAAGTTCATGTTGTGAACTTGAGGGGGGAAAAAAAACAATCCAGAAAAACAGCAACAGAAAATCCAGAAATACATTTCAGCTGTAGTTGAAATGAAGACTAGATACATTTGGCCTGGTAAGTGTTCTTACTTAAATCAGTCAGGTGATAAAGACTGTGCAACATATTTGGAGTAGTTATCTCTTTCTAGTCTGTAGTCTGGGAAAATTTGGTCAGACAGTCTTGGTCTGAATGTGTTGCCTCCTGTAGTATTTTTGTAACAGAAGTGAGCTGATAGAATGTTATGGTGGGTTTGTCTTTTTTTTTTAAGCAGTTTATAAAATTTCATTGTGTTTCTGGAAGTTTTAAATACATAGCCTAGTATAGCTTAGTATTTTAAAAAAACATAGGAACTTTCATCATGGTTGGTTGTGGGGTTTTTTAAATTTTTTTAATTTTTTTTTTTTTTTACAAGTGTGAGCCAAGCCCCTCTATCCTGTATCTTAGGGAATGGCTCCTTCAAATTATGAATGAGCTTTGGTAGCATCAGATAGTTTCAGCAGAGCCATGGTAGCTGAAATGTTCAAGTTACTGAACGTTTGAATTATTATTGCAGGTTCATTGAAGGAGCCAGACTATCTTGGTGGAGGTTCCCGAGAAGGGGGAGTGGGAGGTAACATAATATGGGCAACAAGAAAGGTGTATCCACCTATGTTATAATAAAACTTTCTCACTGGATTACTGTAAGAGAGAGAAAATTTGGAATTGTTCTGTGGCCTGATCTGTTGTTCTTAGTTTGTTTCTGTCTTTTGAAAGTCAAAATTTGAGAAACTTTTTATCCTTCTCTAGCCTCGCAGTAAATTCGGGCATCTCAGGAGCTCTGAAATGGAGGCAGGTATACTAATTAAACCACTTTACGCTGTAGGGGGAAGGGACATTACCTTCATGGGTAATAATTGGTAGCTAAGAATTTTTTTGAAAATTAAATTAATAAACAGGAACGCCAAAAATCAAGGATGAGGAAGGAAGCTCAAACAGTGAGTCAAGTCTGGCTCCTCTCGGGTTCACCTTGTGTTCACACGTGCTTGTAAATGGCAGTGGCATTGTTGCTGAGAATTCATATTCTTTAATGTTCTCCTATATTGCGTTATTGACAGGTAGCATAAAAGTATTTTGTGAATCAGCTTGCTGCTTCGTTTCCTGAGACATAAATGGTATATTAAAATGTGACGCTTCTGTCATTTGCATCTGTGAAAACCTCTGAGCCTTTTAATCCATGTAATTTTTTGAAAAGCTAATCACAAACTAGGAAAAAAAACCCCAAAAAACCCAAACCTTTTAGAAGCCCTTTTTTTAAATCGCCGGGTGTGTTTCCCTTGGAGAAGATATAGGAAGCGCTGGCAGAGGGATCTCCGGCCTCGGCCTGGCTCTGCTCCCAGGCGTTGGCTGTACCAGACCCCCTCGCGAAGGCCCCACTTCCCTGCACACTAGCTTGGTATGCGGGAGCTGCCGAGGCTGTTCAGCGCTTTATTTACGGAAACAGCGGGCCGGAGATTGATTGCGTTGGAAGACGGCGTGCGGATGAGGGAGGGTCACGGCACATGCTCAGTCCTGTCAGTCCGAGGGCGAAGTTTCTGCGTTCTGCGTGCAGGCTTAGGTCATAGCACAAGCTCAGTGAAAGCTCTCCGAGGTCTCTCAGACTGCATGTGCCTCCATTTTGAGTTGGTAGAGTGGAAAAGGCAGAGTTTTAGCTGTTAAGTAGAGGGTTCAGGAATACATCTAAACCCACAAGAGCCTGTCATAGTCATGGATGATCCATTCAGCCCCTGCAGGTAGGCTGCATCACTCTGGCCTCCCCTAAACAATGATGATTTTTGCTGTTATTTGTGACTTCTGAAATGTTTATGAAATCATTTCATTACTATTGCATGTTCCTCAGAACCTTGTAATCACATCAGCTTTGCTGTGCAGCTGTTCGTACGGTGCATGAGGGCACTGAGCAGGGAATCTGCTGCCTAAGGGGTGCATGTAGCAAAACGCTGAAGCTGTGTGGGCTTATGTTTATTTTTTTATTCCCCCCCCCACAATGAGCCAGG